>CM076575.1:220354777-220954777 GCA_034641835.2 Pinus albicaulis | reverse complement strand
AATATTACAGTGGTATCAGAGCTCTGCTCTTGGCTTAGCTTGTGGGGAAAATATATATTTAGCATGGAGGAGAAATATATTTCAAATCTCCTACTTCAGACTCTGCAAAAAAATTGTAAGGGACCTCAAGGATATGAGACATGAAGGGGATTCTATAGGGTTTTTCCATGAGGCAAGCACCAGCACTTCAAATGGCATGGGGCATTCAGATGCAAAAAAAAGCTCTACCATGCCGTTATTTATAACTAGAGGAGATGAGGAGGGAAAATTTGGAGAGTATTTTGAAGAATATGAACCCCAATCTCAAAGGCTCAAAGAGCACTTGAGATTTCAGGAGTTTTTCCGAATCAAGGATGGAAGGAGGGTTAATCCTCATCAAAAGGAGGAGAACTTAATGTAGGTATCAGCCATATAGCACAATATGGTAGGGTTATTCTTTCCCACATTTGATGGGACACCTAAGTGTACAGCCAAGGCTTGGGTGGATAAGCTGGACACATACTTCCAGCTCAACAAGGTTTCTGAAATAGAAGCCATCAAGATAGTTGCGCTGCACCTGGAAGGGGAAGCTCAAGAATGGTGGTTTCATGGACTAAATACACTTGGGCATCATCACATCACTTCATACTCATCTTTCACCAAGAAGCTAGTGGAGAGATTTGATCCAAGAGATCCGAAAGCCCATTTTGTCAAGTTAACTAAGCTCAAAAAAGAGGGAGATCTTGAGGATTATATTGCTTAGTATTTGCATCTTTCAGTGATGGTATCCGACCTCACTATGAGCAGGAATATATGCATGTTTATTAATGGGGTGGCTGAACCATTGCATGGGTTGGTAAAATCCACTAAACCAACCACACTCCTTGAAGTTATGGAGAAAGCTAGAGACCTAGAACACATCTTGCCCAGGGCAAGGACATTATTGCAGCAGGAAACCCACTTAGGGCCAAGGAAGAAAATCCATGTTCGTGATTTGGAGGGAGAATGTGTTTTAGGAAGGACACATCATGTCAAGAGCTTCTCCAAGAAGGATGCTAGTGCTGTACCATCCATAGAAAACTTTTCTCCAAGAGGGGGAGCTATTGTAGCGTTAAGAGGGGTCCCAAAATATCTGACTTTGAGGGTGAGAGGTAATATTATGGGGCAAAGAGTTTCTATGTTTTTTTTTGCTAGTTTAGACTAATCCTACACCCACGGGTTTCGAACCGGTGACCTTGCAGAACGGAGTGCCTTAACAGTGCACCCCATCACCGACTGCTCTACGCCTCGTGGGCTAAAGAGTCTCTATGTTGATAGATAGTGGGGCTACTCATAATTTTATTGATGCACAGCTGGTACAAAGGAGAGGAATCCACATGGAGGAGTTTGAGGGATTCTCAGTTTTGGTCCCAGGAGCTATGACCCTGCAGTGTGCCAAGTATGTTTCGTCACTAACCACTACCATGGGGACCTACACCTTGACAGACCACTTCTTTGTGGTAGACATTCTAGACACCAATGTCATATTGGGAGTCCAATGGTTAATCACTCTTGGGAGAGTTACCACTAATTGGAGAACTTTGGAGATGGAATGGACAGGAGGGAAGGATGGCCAGTATCAAAAGATCAAGGGTATAAACACATACCCCCCTCAGGTTGTTTCAGCACACAGGATGGAGGAAGATGTGCACAGAGGGGATTTTGAATGGGCAGTGGAGCTGCATATATCAGAGGTATGGGGCAAGGATTCACCAGTGTGTCCAGATGTTCAGTCTCTCTTGGATTGGTATTCTACAGTATTTGGAGATATCCCACCAGGGAGACCTCCCAGCCGAGGGTTTGAACAAACTATTGAGTTGGAACAAGGGATCCAAGCAGTAATTACCACTCTTTATAGGCACCCCAAGGCTTATAGGGATGAGATTGAGAGGGATATCCAAAAGCTGCTAGCTCTAGGACACATCCAGCCTAGTACTAGTCCTTTCGCTTCTTCAGTGGTCTTGGTAAAGAAGAAGGATGGCACATTGAGGATGTGCATTGATTATAGAGACTTGAACAAGAAGACCATGAAGAATAGGTACCCTATAGCCAATATCGATGAACTCATGGATGAGTTGAGGGGTTCTAAATACTTCTCCAAGATTGATTTAAGATCCGGGTATCATCAAATCAAGGTGAGGGAGAAAGATATCCCCAAGACAACGTTCAGATGTCACTATGGGAATTTTGAGTTTCTGGTGATGCCCTTTGGATTGACCAATGACCCAGAAACTTTCCAATATTTCATGAACCACATTTTCCGTGGTCATTTGAGAAATTTTGTATTGGTCTTCTTTGATGATATTCTTATCTACAACCGCACTTAGGAGGAGCACCTGCAACATATTGAGACAATTTTACATATCCTCAAGGAGAAACAATTCTATGCCAAGCTCTCCAAATGTGAGTTTTGCCTCATAGAGAAGATCTAGGCTATCAGAGATTTGCCTGAGCCCAGGAATGTCACAAAACTCAGGGGGTTTGTGGGCATATGCACTTATTTCCAGAAGTTTGTGAAAGAGTTTTCACAGCTAGCAACACCACTCACAGACTTGAAAAAGAAGGGAGCTTTCTATTGGACACCTACAGCATAGAGAGCTTTTGATAAGCTCAAAGAGGTAATGAGTAGTTGTCTTGTTTTGGTTTTACCTGATTTTTCTCAACCTTTTGTTCTAGAATGTGATGCATCAGGTGAAGGGATTGGAGTAGTCTTGATGCAAGGTGGGCATCCTATATCCTTTGAGAGTAGGAAAATGCTCCCTCATGAGAGGTTATACCCCATCTATGATAAAGAGATGTTGGCTATCATGCATGCATTAGCCAAATTCCGGAAATAATTGGTGGGGAATAAGTTCAAGGTGAAGAATTACCATAACAGTCTTAGATTCTTCCTTGAACCGAAACAACTCCAGGAGAGAAGATAGAAGTGGGTAAGAAAAATCCAAGCTTATGATTTTGACATAGAGTATGTCAAGGGGAAGAGCAATGTGGTAGCTGATGCTCTATCCAGGAGGCCTACAATGCTATCTTTGAGGGGCATGGATGTAGATTGGAAGGCTCAACTTTTAGTTGAGTATTCCAAAGATGATTTTGCATGTGAGATACTTGATGGGGTGGTATCAGATGAGAGGTTTAGGGTTATGGATGAGATCATCTATTACCAAGACCAGATATTCTTGGCTAAGAATTCCAAGCTCAAGGAGAAGATCTTACTGGCATCACATGATTCCCCACTTGTCGGGCATCAAGGTTTCGCAAAGAATTATAGGGCCATAAGAGAGATTCTCATGGAAGGGTCTCAAGGAGGATTTTCTCTGACATATCAAGGATTGCACCATTTGTCAACAGAACAGAGGAGGACACACCCACCCTGCTAGATTATTGCAGCCACTACCTATTACAGAAGGGAAGTGGGAAAACATCTCTATTGATTTCATCACTAGCCTACCGACAGTACAGGGTAAGGATTTTATATTTGTAGTTGTTGATATACTAACAAAGTACTCTCATTTATTTTCCATTTTTGCACATTTTACTGCTTCACAGGTAGCTGAGCTCTTCTTCAGAGATGTATTTAGACTCCATGGTCTCCTAAGGACCATAGTGAGTGATCGGGACAGTCGCTTCATGGGTGGCTTTTCGAAAGAACTTTTTCGGTTAGTGGGGACTGATTTGACTCCAAGCACTAGCTATCACTCCAAAAACGATGGACAGACAGAGATAGTGAACAAGTGGCTAGAAGGCTACTTGAGGAACTATGTAGCAGGGTAGCAGAGAGCTTCACTACATTGGCTCCACTTGGGAGAGTATTGTTACAACACTACTCACCATATTTCTATTGGCATGAATCCATTCCGGGCCTTATATGGGTATGAGGCACTTTCATTTGTTGATGTTATGTTTGGGGGAAGTAAGGCTCTAAGGGAAAAGGAATGGATTCAGGAGAACCAGGACATACTCAAGGCACTCAAGGATAACATTTCTACTGCCCAGAACCAGCAGAAGATGTATGCAGACCATGGTCGGATAGAGAGATAGTTTGAGGTGGGGGATCTTGTCTATTTGCTTCTTCAGACTTACAAATAGTCCACACTCAAGGAGAAGGGAGATGAAAAGCTCAAACCACGCTTCTATGGACCATACAGGGTGATCAAGTGTGTCGGTAAGGTAGCATATGAGATGGAGCTTCCTAAGGGAAGCAAGATCCACAATATCTTCCATGTCTCTTGCCTCAAGAAGGCCATTGGAAGGGATATAGTTTCCAACATGGATCTCCCCACTATTGACGATTAGGGCCACCTAATTTTTCAGCAAAAAGCAATCTTAGACACAAGGGAGAGGAAGCTAAGGAACATAGTCATTAAATAATATCTGATTCGATGGAGGAATCTACCAGATGAGGATGCCACTTGGGAGGGAGAGAATATCTTGCAACATCCTTATTTACTGTTGCTTGTGGGCAAGAAAATTTTGAGCGTGGAGGACTGTAATATTCCCAATTATCCATTGCTATTTGGAATATTATACTTGCTCCATTTTTGCAGTAGAAGAGTAAAAAGTCAATAAAACAAACTGCAATGTGAAAAGGGATTAGGTTAGGAGGATAAATAAAGCAACCTTGGTGTGAAAGAGGACAATTCTGGTGAACTAGATCCAGTTCACCAATTCAACAATGCTGCTACAAGAGGGAAACCAACAAGGACAACGTAGTTTTGAAAGGGGAATCTTCTCTAGGAAGCCACCACATCAATGAGTGGGGTCCAGGGTGAGGAGGCTCACCAAGGATAAGAAGGAGGAGATAGCAACAAGGAATGCATTCAGTATTCATCTTTGTTTGGTATTTTTACTGATTGCAAGCTTCACCTATTTAGATGTGGTTGCAACACTGTTTAGTGCAAATAATTCTCGTGCGGGAATTCCATCTTCACCTTTGGTCTAGCTGGTTGAGAGATCAAAAGGGAAGGTCCTAAGTTGATTTTCCATCATTTAACTTGAGGGAATCCATTCTATATCACCTACAACACAGTCACTTCCAGTAACTGCATATTTTCTGCAGTTGTAGTAGTTTCTGGGTTATACCCCTCCATTTTGTGCTTGTTTTGGAGGAGGAGGTGTCTATTTCACTCCGGAGATTCTATTCAAGAGGGCCTTGGGCCAATTTCTGTATTTTTCATATATTTCAGATTATATTCAGTATTTTATAATACATAGTTGTAGTGGACTGAGTTATTTTCTACAGTGCTGCATTTTATATTGATATTTTTCCGGAAACCCTTGCCGAGATGTCCTAATGTGCTTGTAAAAGAGGTCAAACCTCTCATTTCTGATTCTATGATTAATGAAAGCTACAGATATGTATTGAATCATATTTTTCTATAGATTCCCTAATAAAAATTATGCTATTGCAGTCTTCAGTAATTCTATTTTGTGGTGTCATGGGATTGGGGTGGTTTTGAGCATATATGAGCTGGGGAGATCTGTTTAGTGTAGCTAGTATGATTTGTTTCTAATTCCATCTCATATTTAAGCTACATAAAACATATATAAGAGGATCCAAGTCATGTTTTGCGTTTCTGTTGCATGGTTTTCCTTATACAGCGTCCTCATTGGAGATATTGCAGAAATTCCTGAAAATGAATATTACAAACAGTCTAACTAAGCTGAAAAATAATGGAATTGAATTGAATTAGTAGTCTATCTAACTGATAAGTAATGGAACAATAGTATAACTAGCTGAGTATTAATGGAACAACAGTATAACTAACTGAGCAGTAATGGAAAAAAAATATAACTGAAGCGAATTAAATAAATCATACATCAATTATTTAAGTAATTTTGCAATGGAATTCCATTTATGTTTAATTAATTGACATTGATCGACGATTGAATGCTTCGTTATGCTAAAATAAGAATGCAATTCATAAATATAGATAACATCGAAATCAACTTATTCTACGATCTGTAACTCAAATGAAACGGTATTAAAATAAGTGGAACTATATACTGACAATGAAATATTTCCATAAGTCGGAAAATATGATTGCAATTGTCCTAATTCAAGAACGCGATTTCTAACAATCTTGAAGAAAGAGAGCTGTAACCTTATTGAATGGAAAGATACTTTACAACTGCATTAGATACTTAAGCATTGGTTCTGCAACTACACAGAGTATGAAAACTTGCGAGGAACTTCTAGAGGTTGGGCCCAGACCACCAGAAGCTCTAGCACTGTAAAAAAATTCAAAATATTATTGTTCAAAGCTCTATATTACATCCAGTGATGTTACAAAAATACAATTTAGACAGACTGTTTCTAATGTGTCGATTACAAAATGAATTTTCTATCCTTTTTCTGACTCCCCTTCTCCCGTCCTTCACCCTTTTAAAGGCGATTTCAAAAATGTGAAAGTAATTCCCAAATGACAGCCTGCTGCGCGTGGCTATCATTTGATTTCTTGGACTCGGATTCATCTATCTGCCTTATACTGGCCGCTGGGAGTTACCAGGATCTCATATGTTTGCGTCTGCTGGTTAGCTTCCATTTCCTATTGGTCTAGCCATTCTGCTTTCCTGCATGCGGAGATAAGGGATGTCAATTTTCTATTGCAAAAACATCCTTTTCATGATTGGTCTAATTGTTCTTGTTTTCATAATATTTTATTCTCTTTATCATTAATATGAAGATGAATTCCCACGAAATTGTAACATAATTTGAAGTACTTATAGGGTGAGAACATACCTTAATTTGGGCCCAACATACTCCCCTGCTTACCTAGTTTCATGTCCTCATGCAAACAGATGACTGAGATGTAGCTACATTAAGGAGTAGGCAGGGTAGGACTTTTCGTTGTATGCTTTGAAGCCTTGTTTTCGTTTCATGAGTGCAAAGGCAGCGCTTGTGGCTCCTTCTGGTAATTCGTAATTATGATTATAATGCTCAGCAGGGTACTAGAGGAGAGGGTTTCTGTATCTACATCCCAACCAGGCAGGCCCCATGCTGTAGAAAAGGCTGTTGTATGAAAGGAATCTGGAGGTAGCAGCCTTGAAATTCTTGTAACTGAATGGCTCCCTATTCTTTACATTGTCCGTGGAGGCCATCCATCTTTTCTTAGTTGCTGCTAAGGACGCTTCACGAATGTCCCCAAAGTATTCTCGTGCATTTTCTATGATATATTTATGGATGGGCCCTAGCTTGGTCCTCACACCTTGCCTTCTCATCAAATTTTTGTGCTGGATGATCAGTTGCAAGGGTTTTCTAGGCTCCCCCCTAACCCATAAATCTAAGCTATGCTCTTTTTTTTGGAAGATGTCGTAGGCTTTGTCCCACCTGATCTGGTTTTTAGCAAATGAAAGGAAGGCTTGCAGCTGCACATCCCCTATGAAGGGGCTAGGGTTTTTGTCTGTGTCTTCTTCTAAGAAGAATTTATGCATGTAAAGCTCACACAGGAGGTGCTGGACCTACTCATCGTGATCGTTACAACAATGGAAAAATTCTTCTATGATCTTGAAAGTAGTGGATTTTCCTTCCCTGACAGCTTTAATTTTCAAGAGTAAATACCGTTATGTTAGGAACAAGGCACAGTTGGTTGCGAAAGCTCTGCATGACAGTGCATCATTATATAGAGAGAAAATTGTAGAGATTTGCTTCTTAGCTTGCTCCACCTGCTCTTGTACCACTTTAACCTTTGCCTGTTCTCCTCTAAGCTGGGCGAATGTCTCATCTTATGTGGAGGAGAGGTTAGTGAAATTTTTTAGCAGTGCGTGATATTCTTGTAATGGCATGACCTCCTTCCTGCACTGTGTTAGTTCATGCCGCACTTGCACTAGTTCATTGCATAATTTTTGGTTGGCAGATTTCTCTACTAGATGGGAATAGGCAGGGGCTTCCTCTGTTTGGGTCCCCTTTTCCTCTATAAACTTCTGCTCAGTTTGGGTGGAGGCTTCGATGGTGATCAAGAGCTCAAATCTGAGCTCGGGAACTAGGTTTTTCTTAAGAGTTTGTGAAATTTGTGCAAGAATATTGTATTGTTCTGCAAAATTTGATGCTTACTAGGCTGAAATTGAAAATAGGGGAAGGTCAATTGGTTAGAGAACAAGATAATCCTCACCCAAGGAGGGCTAGGGTGCCATTATCTCCACCTTCCATTTCATCCTCATTAGATTTAGAATCAGCCACAAACATGTCTTCCAAAGAAGGAGAAGTACATGAGGAAATGGATCCCAATGAAGAAGAAAGAGTCTTTAGAAAAGCTATCTTGGACATGACTCAGATGGTTAGGATCCTATACCAAGAGAGAAATGATAGGATTGCTGGAGAAGGGTCTAGAAACCAAAGAGAAGAAGGAAATTCTTCAGGAGGGAAGAAAGACAAGGATGAGTCTAAGAAAGGGAATGGAGGAAATGGTGATCCTTCATCTCCATCGTCATCCTCTTCCTCCACATCATCCTCTTCAACTTCTGTTAATCAGTCACACAAAACAAAAACATCTCTTAAAAATCCTTTGTTAAAGCTTGATGTAAGGTTTGAGTTGCCGGTGTTTAATGGTGATGTGAATGTAGAAAATTTGGATAACTGGATTAGACAGTTGGAAGTCTATCTAAGGATTCAAAATTTTCATGATGATGACACAAAAATCCAATTAGCCTCTTTGAGAATGGATGGAGCAGCTTTGGTTTGGTGGGAAGCCAAGACAAGAGAGGAAATCAAAAAGCATGGTAAGATAAATCTAACTTGGAATGATTTTATTACTGCTATTAAGAAACAGTTTTATCCTCTTGCTCATATTCAGAAAGCAATCATGAATTGGAAAAATTTTAGGCAACTTAAGGGTCAAAATGTGCAAGATTATACCCAAGAGTTTAGAAAGAGAGCACTTCTACTTTGGGTAGACTGACAAAGTCAAGTCACCTTGTTGAAATACATAGGAGGTTTGCATAATTACCTTCAACATACTATCCTAATGTTTAATCCTACCATCTTAGATGAAGTCTGTGTGTAGGCTACACATTTAGAAGCTAGAGGAAAGAATACTTTTGATGAGGATAGTAATTTCAAAAACAAAGGAAAGAAAGGAGTTGCAAATTCAAGAAAAGAGAAAGGAAAGTTCTTTTGCAAGAACTGTTCAAAGACAAGTCATGATGAAGATCATTGTTGGAAGCTTCATTCTGAACTGAAACCAGAAAAGTACAAGAACAAAAAAAAGACCAAAGAAAAGGAGAAAATTGTAGCAACAGTTGAGCAAGACTTAGGGTCAGACTTAGGAGATGAGACAAAAAGCATAGCCATGGTTTTAAAGAACATTAAGGGGAAAGAAGTGGTGCAAGACACAACTCCCAGTTCTAGCTCTTTGAAATGTCACAAAGATACTCATGAAGAAAAGAGGAGGATAGAGCTCTTCCATGTGAGGGTAATTTCAAAACATACCAAAATTGACACACTATTTGACAGTGGGTCACAAGCGAATCTTATATCTGAAGACTTGGTCAAGTAGCTTAAACTTGAGACCATTCCACATCCGAAGCCTTATCCACTTGGATGGATATGTAAGGATGAAAATTTGCAAGTTTCAAGGAAGTGCATATTGCGCTTTGCAATAACTGCACACTTTGTTGACACAGTTGAACTTGATGTGGTGCCGCTTGATATCTCAGGTATTGTTTTGGGAAGTCCTTACTTATTTGACAGGAAGGCCATCTTTCATCGCCATGAAAACAAGTATCACTTGTTCAAATATGGTAAAGAGTACATTGTGAGAGCACACAAGAAGAAGCTGGAATCTTCTTTACTCCATGCAAGTCAATTGAAAAGACTTGTTAATGCAAGTCAAAGTCTAACTTTGTTGATGTTGAAACGACTAGATTTTGAGCATTCACCTTTTTATGATGTTGCTAATCATTTGTATCAGTTTAATAACAGTTTGTCTTTGAAAGAAGATGATGTTATGTTGCATAAATTACCTTTTGGGTCAACCAATTCAGTGAATGAAGTGTCAAAGAAAAGCAGTGCAAGCAAGGAGGACACACAATTCAGCATGGGACAAAGTTGGTTTCAGAATGGTAGAAATCGCCATGGGAATAGTTTGTAAGGTGAAAGTTATTTTAAGTCTTCTGGGAAGTTTGATCAGTGTATAATTTTTTTTTTTCTGTAGTTTACAATTGCTGTTCTGCAAATTTTAATAATTTGCATCATGACTTCGTCAATCTTAGCAATGGTCGATCAGTTGATTCCAGAGACAGTTTATCATTTTCTCAAAAGCTCCATTTGATGAAATCGGGTAGATTTCAGTTATTCAAGGGTGGAAGAGTGGAGAATCAGTCTCCACATTATCATTTTCACTAGTCAGAGAGCTTTTGGTTTCCAAAAGCTTCCCATTTGGGAAGTGTGATCAGGAGATCAAGTCCTTTGTGGAAAAATGCTCAAAAAGTTAGCTGCTCAGAATTGGTCCAAAATAGAACGAATGGAAGGAGCTCGGAAAAATGATCCTGTAGATGTGAACGACACTGAAAACCGACACTGTATGAGAAAGTTATTCAGCTTTGAAGTTTTCCAATTTCAGTTAAAAAATGGCCAGTTTGACTTTACAAAAGTTTTTGTTTAAAAAATAATATTCCACAGAATATTCTAGGACTATTCCAAGGAACATTCTACAGAATATTCTGTGGAATATTCTGTTGGCTTCCAATCAAAGGGCACCACGTGGCCAGCCCGAAGGCTGCCACGTGGCCCTAAGGTCAATTCCGAAATTCTTGTGTATTTCAAAAATTTTGTGTTCGCGGTAGGGTTCGACCCCGTGTCTGGGCAGACAAAGGCGGGCGGCCCGACCGTTGGGCCAGAGCAGTAGTTCTTAATATTCATACGAACCAACCGCTATTTGAATTTTCAATTTGATATGGGTGGGGCCCTAAAGGGGGCCAACCCCTAAGGGCCAGCCCCCTCCTCATGGAACCCAATGCTCGGAACCGTGGCTAATTCGAATTGGTGTGAAATCATCAGTGGATATGTTAACATTTATAACCACCGTTAATCATGTGAACGAGGCAGAAGTTCCGGCTATTTAAAGGTTGCAGGTTGAAAAACAAAACAATTTGTTATAACGTTTAAATAGGCGGGTTGGACGGTGGTCCATGTGACCCCGTCCACCCAGCATTAAAATTAACCGTAACTGCCCAATAAAGTAGGAGAGTGCCAGCCAAGTTTGGAATTTTTTGTTATTTTAACTGGAGTTAACTCTAGTTCTCCACATTTAGTGTAGTTTTTCAAGGGGACACTGGGAAAACTTCAGTTAGTCATAACTTTGGCTAGGGAAGTCCATTTGGGACAATTTTTTTTTGATTTGGGGTATTGAAGCATTCTGAAGCTATTGGAATAGGTTGTAGAGCAATCAGGGAACTCTATCAGTGATTTTATCAACAAATTTTCTTGTGGATCCACTAGGGCTTGGTGAAAGATCAGCTGTATTGGGCTATATTCATCCATTTGAGGTGAATGAATAGTCAATTTTTACTGTTTCCAGCACTCTGTTTCTAAATTTGCAGCTATTTTAGCCTTTTGAGGCTTTATTCACAGTGTAATACTTATTTTGAGCATTAATGAAAGAGGGAAAAAACTATTTGGAGGCTTTTGGACCCAGAAAAGGTAGCCCAAGAGAGCGATGAACTGCTTAAACAAATGCTTACTGTTATACTGTGCATTTTTGCTGCTATTTTCCAGAGTTTACTACATTAAACAATAATTTTTAATAAGTCCACTTTTCACAATGAGACTTATACAGTGATCAAAACTCATTTGTTTCACTTCAAACAACATTACTTCCATTGTAGAATACTTGAACTTTCTTATTCACACATAAAATTTGGTTAATGAATACTTTGAAAACATAAAAAAATACTTTCATTGCCAGATCGATTTAGTGTTTACTTCATATTTCTTTAGGCAGAGCCAGTAAAAGGGCTAGAAGCTTTTGGTTTCATCCTTTCTAGTAAAGGTGAAATAACCAGTAAAAGCGCCTACTATCTATCTCTGTATAAGAAATATTTTGTTCACACCTTCCAGATTAGATTGGTATCAAAGGGCTCAAAAAATACCATTAAAGCTCAAGTCCTTAATGGAAAAATTCTCAAAAAATTAGTTGCTCATGATTGGTCCAAACCAGAACGACGGGAAAGAGCTTGGAAAAACGATCCTGTAGCCATGAACAACACTCAAATCCGTTACCATATGGAGGATATATTGCATTTTGAAATCGCCCAATAACCTTCAATTTTGAAAGGAATTTTTTTAACACTATGTGTTGGAATAATTTTATTTTTTTATTAAGGTTTAATAAATTAATTAAACTATATAGTTTTTAATATTTTATATGCTTTAAATTAATCATATATTATATTAATTAATTATATGTTTTAATTAATTTTAAATTTTAATTAAACCTTATTAAAAATCTAAATGTTAAACCATATCATATATTAAAACCAAATTCGAAATATGAAAAAGGTTTAAAAAACCCACATGTCAAAGGTTTCATTTATATGTTACGTACATGGCAAATGTCATAAGGTTTAATGTATGTCAAAGTTAAATGGTATGGAAAACATTTACATTGAAATGATACGTTCAAAGGTTAGTGGCTATGGTATACGTGTGTGAAAACATGTGATTCAATACGTGGGGTCCAGCCCCTTTTCCCACGGAACCAAGCAGCCATGACCCAGAGCCAATAGTTGAACCGGCGGGTTAAATGGAAACGGCCCAGGTCACGTGGAGAGCGGAGTTCAATGGCATGAAATTTTATAATAAAGTCCAACCTTATCCACTCCGCTTTAAACTCTAAGCTTTTAAACTGATTTCCGATGGGCGCGGTCCTATGGAACCCCGTGGACCATATCTTTAGCACTCAACATCTGGCGGTGAAAATGGCGGAGCGCCTAAATTTAGCACCGGCCCTAAATTAGCGGGCTCATCTGGCAGTCGTCCCACATTTGGAGGAGCTTTTCTAGCCCTAACTGGGCAAAAGTCAGTTTCAGTCATAACTTTGGCTGGGGAAGTCCAATTGGGATGATTTTTTTTTTGTTATGGGGGTATTGAAGCATTATGAAGCTGTTGGAATAGGTTGCAGAGCCATTAGGGCACTCTTTCATTTATTTTATCAGCGAATTTTCTTGTGGAGCCACTAGGGCTAAGCGAATGATCAGCTGTTTTGGACTATATTCATCAGTTTAAGGTGAATGAATAGTCAATTTTTATTTTTTTCAGCACTATGATTCTGTATTTGCATCTATTTTAGCCTTTTGATGCTTTCTTCATAGTGTAATACTTATTTTGAGCATTAATGAAAGAGGGAAAAGCCTATTTGGAGGATTTTGAACCCAACAGAGGTAGCCCAAGAGAGGGGTGAACTACTTAAACAAATGCTTATTTTTATGTTGTGCTTTCTTGATGCTTAATTTCAAATATTTCTATATTAAACAGTAATTTTTAATAAGTCCCCTTTTCACAATGAGACTTATACAGTGATCAAATCACATTTGTTCCACTTCAAACTACATTACTTCCATTGCAGAATACTTGAAATTGCTTATTCACACATAAAAATTGGTTAATGAATAGTTTGCAAACAGAAACAAATACTTTCATTGATAGATATTTTAGTGTTTACTTTATATTTCTTTAGGCAGAGCTAGTAAGAGGGCCAAAAGCTTCTGGTTTCATCCTTTCTAGTAAAGGTGAAATAACCAGTAAAAGCCCCTACTGTCTACCTTTGTATAAGAAATATTTTTTTCACACATTTCAGATCAGATTGATATAAAAGCTCTTGGTTTTGCTTAAGATTTTGTGAAATTTGTGCAAGTAACTTGTGTTTTTCTGCAAATTTGATGCTTACTAGGCTAAAATTGAAAAGAGGGGAAGGTCAATTGGTTAGAGAACAAGACAATCCTCAACCAAGGAGGGCTAGGGTGCCATTATCTCCACCTTCCATTTCATCCTCATTAGCGTTAGAATCAGCCACAAACATATCTTCCAGAGAAGGAGAAGTGCATGAGGAAATGGATCCTAAGGAAGAAGAAAGATTCTTTAGAAAATCTTTCTTGGACATGACTGAGATGGTTAGGATCCTCTATCAAGAGAGAAATGATAGGATCGCTGGAGAAGGATCTAGAAACCAAAGAGAAGAAGGAGATTCCTCAGGAGGGAAGAAAGACAATGATAAGTCTAAGAAAGGGAATGGAGGAAATGGTGATCCACCATCTCCATCGTCATCCTCTTCCTCCACATCATCCTCTTCAACTTCTGTTAATCAGTCACACAAAACAAAAACATCTCTTCGAAATCCTTTGTTAAATCTTGATGTGAAGTTTGAGTTGCCGATGTTTAATGGTGATGTGAATGCAGAAAAATTGGATAACTGGATTAGACAGCTGGAAGTCTATCTAAGAATTCAAAATTTGCATGATGATGACACAAAAATCCAATTAGCCTCATTGAGAATGGATGGAGCATCTTTGGTTTGGTTGGAAGCCAAGACCAGAGAGGAGATCAAAAAGCATGGCAAGATAACTCTAACATGGAATGAGTTTATTACTGCTATTAAGAAATATTTTTATCCTCTTGCTCATATTCAGAAGGCAATCATGAATTGGAAAAATTTTAGGCAACTTAAGGGTCAAAATGTGCAAGATTATACCCATGAATTCAGAAGGAGAGCACTCTTACTTGGGGTAGACTTACAAAGTCAAGACACCTTGTTGAAATACATAGGAGGTTTGCACAGTTACGTTCAACATACTATTCTAATGTTTAATCCTACCAGCTTAGATGAAGTCTGTGTACAGGCAACACATTTAGAAGCTAGAGGAAAGAATACTTTTGATGAGGATAGTAATTTCAAAAACAAAGGAAAGAAAAGAATTGCAAATTCAAGAAAAGAAAAAGGAAAATTATTTTGCAAGAACTGTTCAACGACTGTTGGAAGCTTCATCCTGAATTGAAACCAGAAAAATACAAGAACAAAAACAAGACCAAAGAAAAGAATAAAACTATAGAAACAGTTGAGCAAGACTTAGGGTCAGACTCAGGAGATGAGACAAAAATCATAGCCATGGTTTTAAAGAACATTAAGGGGAAATAAGTGGTGCAAGACACAACTCCTAGTTCTAGCTCTTTGAATTTTCACAAAGACACTCATGAAGAAAAGAGGAGAATAGAGCTCTTCCATGTGAGGGTAATTTCAAAACATACCAAAATTGACACACTGTTTGATAGTGGGTCACAAGCGAATCTCATATCAGAAGATTTGGTCAAGCAGCTTAAACTTGAGACCATTCCACATCCGAAGCCTTATCCACTTGGATGGATATGCAAGGATTCGAATTTGCAAGTCTCAAGAAAGTGCATATTGCGCTTTGCAATAACTGCACATTTTATTGACAAAATGGAACTTGATGTGGTGCTGCTTGATATCTCAGGTATTGTTTTGGGAATTCCTTACTTATTTGATAGGAAGGCCATCTTTCATCGCGATGAAAACAAGTATCACTTGTTCAAAGATGGTAAAGAGTACATTGTGAGAGCACACAAGAAGAAGCTGAAATATTCTTTACTCCATGCAAGTCAATTGAAAAGACTGGTTAATGCAAGTCAAAGTCTAAATTTGTTAATGTTGAAATGACCAGATTTTGAGCATTCACATTTTTATGATGTTGCTAATGATTTGTCTCAGTTTAATAAAATTTCGTCTTTGAAAGAAGATGATGTTATGTTGCACAAATTACCTTTTGGGTCATCCAATGCAGTGAATTAAGTGTCAAAGCAAAGGAGTGCAAGTAAGGAGGACACCCAATTCAGCATGGGAAAAAGTTGGTTTCAGAATGGTCGAATTCACCATGGGAACAATTTGCAAGGTGGTGTTACCAAAGTCCAGAAGTTTTCATAGCTTTTTTTTTTTTTTTTTTTTTAATTATTTTCAAATTACAATTGATGTTATGCAAATTTTAATCATTTTCATCATGACTCTGTCAATCTTAGCAATGGTCGATCAGTTGAATCCAGAGACAATTTATCATTTTCTGAAAAGCTCCATTTGATGAAACTGTGTAGAATTTCAACAGAGTTAAAGGCAAGAGTGGAGAATCACTCATCAATGCTTTCAAGAATCGTAGAGAGCTTTTGGGGTCTAAAAGCTTCCCATTTGGGAGGTGTGATCAAGATATCAAGTCTTTAATGGAAAAATGCTCAAAAAATTAGTTGCTTAGAATTGGTACAAACTAGAACGACAGGAAAGAGCTTGGAACAACGATCCTGTAGCCGTGAACGACACTCAAATCCGTTACCGTATGGAGGAGATATTGCATTTTGAAATCGCCCAATAACCTTCAATTTTGAAAGGAAATTTTTTTAATACTATGTGTTGGAATAATTTTATTTTTTTATGAAGGTTTAATAAATTAATTAAACTATATAGTTTTTAATATTTTATATGCTTTAAATTAATCATATATTATATTAATTAATTATATGTTTTAATTAATTTTAAATTTTAATTAAACCTTATTAAAAATCTAAATGTTAAACCATATCATATATTAAAACCAAATTCGAAATATGAAAAATGTTTAAAAAACCCACATGTCAAAGGTTTCATTTATATGTTACGTACATGGCAAATGTCATAAGGTTTAATGTATGTCAAAGTTAAATGGTATGGCAAACATTTACATTGAAATGATACGTTCAAAGGTTAGTGGCTATGGTATACGTGTGTGAAAACACGTGATTCAATACGTGGGGGCCAGCCCCTTTTCCCACGGAACCAAGCAGCCACGACCCAGAGCCAGCAGTTGAACCGGCGGGTTAAATGGCAACGGCCCATGTCACGTGGAGAGCGGAGTTCAATGGCACGAAATTTTATAATAAAGTCCAACCTTATCCACTCCGCTTTAAACTCTAAGCTTTTAAACTGATTTCCGACGGGCGCGGTCCTATGGACCCCCGTGGACCTTATCTTTAGCACTCAACGTCTGGCGGTGAAAATGGCGGAGCGCCTAAATTTAGCGCCGGCCCTAAATTAGTGGGCTCATCTGGCAGTCCTCCCACATTTGGAGGAGCTTTTCTAGCCGTAACTGGGCAAAAGTCAGTTTCAGTCATAACTTTGTATGGGGAAGTCCAATTGGGACGATTTTTTTTTTGTTCTGCGGGTATTGAAGCATTCTGAAGCTGTTGGAACAGGTTGTAGAGCCATCAGGGCACTCTAACAGTGATTTTATCAGCGAATTTTCTTGTGGAGCCACCAGGGCTAAGGGAATGATCAATTGTTTTGGACTATATTCATCAGTTTAAGGTGAATGAATAGTCAATGTTTACTGTTTTCAACACTCTGATTCTGTATTTGCAGCTATTTTAGCCTTTTGAGGCTTTCTTCATAGTGTAATACTTATTTTGAGAATTAATGAAAGAGGGAAAAGCCTATTTGGAGGCTTTTGGACCCAGCAGAGGTAGCCCAAGAGAGGGGTGAACTGCTTGAACAAATGCTTATTGTTATGTTGTGCTTTCTTGCTACTTAATTTTAGATATTTCTATATTAAACAATAATTTTTAATAAGTCCCCTTTTCACAATGAGACTTATACAGTGATCAAAACACATTTGTTCCACTTCAAACTACATTACTTCCATTGCAGAATACTTGAACTTGCTTATTCACAGATAAAAATTGGTTAATGAATAGTTTGCAAATAGAAACAAATACTTTCATTGATAGGTCTTTTATTGTTTACTTTATATTTCTTTAGGCAGAGCCAGTAAGAGGGCCAGAAGCTTCTGGTTTCATCCTTTCTAGTAAAGGTGAAATAACTAGTAAAATCCCCTACTGTCTATCTTTGTATAAGAAATATTTTGTTCACGCATTTCATATCAGATTGTGGTATCAAAGAAAAATGCTCAAGTCATTACTATCAAACAGAATGTGTGGGGTAAGTTATTTTCAGGAATTGGACAACCATTAAAGGGATTTAAAATGGTATTCTCGGCCCTTTGAATCATTTTCATATTCATTGTGGTTAAGTGTGGAGCTTGTAAAAGAATATAAGTACCTTAATCCCAAAGAGTCTAGTCATGTTGACGAAGCTCAAAGGAGATGTAGCCCAAGAGTTGCGGTGAACTCCGATATTATATTGATGTTTTGTTTTGTTATTCTATGGCTGAATTATGTTGCTGATATACATGTTAAGTTTCAACAAAAAACAAATAAACTTAAAACACATAAACAGAAGAAAAGACATACACCTCTTCCAAGCAAAAATTCCGCATAATGTCAAGTTTTGGGCATTAACCTTTGATATCATATTCCTGAAACCAGAAGATTTTGGCCCTCTTACCATTCACACATTTCAGATGGAATTGAAGACTTAAAATAACTTTCACCTTGCAAACTGTTCCTATGGTGAATTCTACCATTATGAAACCAACTTTGTCCCATGCTGAATTGTGTGTCCTCCTTGGTTGCACTGCTTTTCTTTGACACTTCATTCACTGCATTGGCTAACCCAAAAGGTAATTTATGCAACATAACATCATCTTCTTTCAAAGAAAAACTGTTATTAAACTGAGACAAATCATTAGCAACATCATAAAAAGGTGAATCCTCAAAATCTGGTCGTTTCAACATCAACAAAGCTTCATATCTCAGGTATACCAATCTGATCTGAAATGTGTGAAAAAAATATTTCTTATAGAGAGATATTTTTTATTTTATTGGTTATTTCATCTTTCCTTTACCAATTATACTGATCTTATATTATATTATATTATATATTATTATATAATATAATATAATATAATATATAATATATTATATTATATTATATAATATAATATAATATATAATATATTATATATTATATTATATATTTTTGATTTTACTGGTTATTTCACCTTTCATGACTTGTCTTTGAACAATTCTTGCAAAAGAACTTTCCTTTGTCTTTTCTTGAATTTGCAACTCTTTTCTTTTGCTTTGTTTTTGAAATTACTATCCTCATCAAAAGTATTCTTTCCTCTAGCTTCTAAATGTGTAGCCTGCACATAGGCTTCATCTAAGTTGGTAGGATTAAACATTAGAATAGTATGTTGAAGGTAATTGTGCAAAATTCCTATGTATTTCAACAAGGTGTCTTGACTTTGTAAGTCTACCCCAAGTAGAAGTGCTCTCCTTCTAAACTCTTGGGTATAATCTTGCACATTTTGACCCTTAAGTTGCCTAAATTTTTTCCAATTCATGATTGCCTTCTGAATATGAGCAAGAGGATAAAACTATTTCTTAATAGCAGTAATAAACTCATTCCAAGTTAGAGTTATCTTACCATGCTTTTTGATTTCCTCCCTGGTCTTGGCTTCCCACCAAACCAAAGCTGCTCCATCCATTATCAATGAGGCTAATTGGATTTTTGTGTCATCATCATGCAAATTCTGAATTCTTAGATAGACTTCCAGTTATCTAATCCAGTTATCCAATTTTTCTGCATTCACCTTTTTATGATGTTGCTAATGATTTGTCTCAGTTTAATAACAGTTTTTCTTTGGAAGAAGATGATGTTATGTTGCATAAATTACCTTTCGGGCCAGCCAATGTAGTGAATGAAGTGTCAAATCAAAGCAGTGCAAGCAAGGAGGACACACAATTCAGCATGGGACAAAGTTGGTTTCAGAATGGTAGAATTTGCCATGGGAACAGTTTGCAAGGTGAAAGTTATTCTAAGTCTTTTGGGAAGTTTGATCAGTGTAGAAAAAGTTTGTTTTCTGCAGTTTACAATTGCTGTTCTGTAAATTTCAATAATTTGCATCATGACTCCGTCAATCTTAGCAAAGGTTGATCAGTTGATTCCAGAGACAGTTTATCATTTTCTCAAAAGCTCCATTTGATGAAATCGAGTAGATTTCAGTTATTCAAGGGTGGAAGAGTGGAGAATCAGTCTCCACATTATCAGTTTCACTAGTCAGAGAGCTTTTGGGGTCCAAAAGCTTCCCATTTGGGAGGTGTGATCAGGAGATCAAGTCCTTTGTGGAAAGATGCTCAAAAATTTAGTTGCTCAAAATTGGTCCAAACTAGAACAACTGGAAAGAGCTCGGAAAAGCGATCCTATAGATGTGAACGGCACTGAAAACCGACGATGTATGAGAAAGTTATTCAACTTTGAAGTTTTCCAATTTCAGTTAAAAAATGGTTAGTTTGACTTTACAAAAGTTTTTATTTAAAAAAGAATATTTCACAGAATATTTTGGGAATATTCGAAGGAATATTCTATAGAAAATTCTACAGAATGTTCTACTGGCTTCCAATCAAAGGGCGCCATGTGGCTAGCCCGGAGGCCGCTACGTGGCCCCAAGGTCAATTCCGAAATTGTTGTGTATTTCAAAAAATTTGTGTTCGCGGCAGGGTTCGACCCCAGGTTGGGGCGGACAAAGGCGGGTGGCCAGACCATTGGGCCAGAGTAGTAGTTCTTAATATTCATACGAACCAACCTCTATTTGAATTTTCAATTTGATATGGGCGGGGCCCGAAAGGGGGCCAGCCCCTAAGGGCCAGCCCCCTCCTCATGGAACCCAATGCTCGGAACCGTGGCTAATTCAAATTGGCGTGCAATCTTCAGCGGATATATGTTAACATTTATAACCACTATTAATCATGTGAATGGGGTGGAAGTTCCGGCTATTTAAAGGTTGTGGTCTGAAAAACAAAACCGTTTGTTATAACGTTTAAATAGGCGGGTTAGACGGTGGTCCATGTGACCCCATCCACCCAGCATTAAACTTAACCGTAACCACCCAATAAAGTTGGAGCGCGCTTGCCAAGTTTGGAACTTTTTTCTATTTTAACTGGAGTTAACTCCAGTTCTCCATATTTAGTGGAGTTTTTCAAGGGGACACTGGGCAAACTTCAGTTAGTCATAACTTTGGCTAGGGAAGTCCATTTGGGACGAATTGTTTTTTGATTTGGGGGTAACGAAGCATTCTGAAGCTGTTGGAATAGGTTTCAGAGCCATCATGGCACATTTTCAGTGATTTTATCAGCGAGTTTTCCTGTGGAGCCACTAGGGATTGGTGAAAGATCAGCTGTATTGGGCTATATTCATCCATTTGAGGTGAATGAATAGTCAATTTTTACTGTTTCCAGCACTCTGTTTCTGAATTTGCAGCTATTTTAGCCTTTTGAGGCTTTCATCATAGTGTAATACTTATTTTGAGCATTAATGAAAGAGGGAAAAGCCTATTTGGAGGCTTTTGGACCCAGCAGAGGTAGCCCAAGAGAGGGGTGAACTACTTAAACAAATGCTTACTGTTATGCTGTGCATTTTTGCTACTATTTTCCAGAGTTTACTACATTAAATAGTAATTTTTAATAAGTCCACTTTTCACAATGAGACTTATACAGTGATCAAAACTCATTTGTTTCACTTCAAACCACATTACTTCCATTGCAGAATACTTGAAATTGCTTATTCACACATAAAATTTGGTTAATGAATACTTTGCAAACATAAACAAATACTTTCATTGCCAGATCGATTTAGTGTTTACTTCATATTTCTTTAGGCAGAGCCAGTAAAAGGGCCATAAGCTTCTGGTTTCATCCTTTCTAGTAAAGGTGAAATAACTAGTAAAAGCCCCTACTGTCCATCTCTGTATAAGAAATATTTTGTTCACACATTTCAGATCAGATTGGTATCAAGCTTGAATGCCTATTCATTTACCTTAAACAGAGAAACATAGTCCTTTGTGTAAAAGTGCTCAAAAATTTAGTAAAATAACTAGTAAAATATCAGGAGATCAAGTAATAACATTATATAATATATAATATTATATAAAATCAATATAATATTTTTATACCAATTTTTTACTTGATCAGGAGATGAAGTCCTTTCTGGAAAAATGCTCAAAAATTTAGTTGCTCAGAATTGATCCAAACTAGAACGACTGTAAGGAGCTCAGAAAAATGATCCTATAGAGGCGAACGACAATGAAAACCGACGCTGTATGAGAAAGTTATTAAACTTTGAATTTTCTCAATTTTAGTAAAAAAAATGGCGAAAATGGACTTTATAAAAATTTTTATTAGAAAGAGAATATTCCACAGAATATTCTACAGAATATTTCACAGACGGCCAATCAAACGGTGCCACGTGGCCAA
The DNA here is from genome assembly GCA_034641835.2 of Pinus albicaulis. Classification (NCBI taxonomy): domain Eukaryota; kingdom Viridiplantae; phylum Streptophyta; class Pinopsida; order Pinales; family Pinaceae; genus Pinus; species Pinus albicaulis. The sequence goes on along the minus strand of CM076575.1, from coordinate 220,932,582 downwards.
CCCGGCGGCCGCCACGTGGCCAACCCAGAGGCCGCCACGTGGCCCCAAGAACCAAATGAAATGGCAATTCAAAATTATTTTCGGTCGTGGTAGGGATCAACCCCGAGTCGGGGGAATGACAACAGAGTGGCCCGACCATCGGGTCACATGATGCTTCTTGTTAAAATATGCCTTCGAATTGATATTTAAGGTTCGATTGGGTTTCGGCGGGGCCCGAAAGGGGGCCAGCCCCCAAGGGACAGCCCCCTCTATAATGTGACCTTCGCTCGAAACTTGGAGCCAACCGGGCGGTGCGCAGTGTTTGGGTCATGGTCCCGTGGACACGTGCCCGGTGTGGAAGACATTAACACATACGGTTCAAACCTTATCCAATGTCGTATTCAACTCAAAGTTTATTCAACTGATTTCCGTTCGGTGCGGTTGTATGGGCCTACGTTTTAGCCCCCCCATTTTGGCAGACTATTTGGTGGAGCGCCTATTTTAGCGCTTGTCTCCATGTTTGTCGGGGTTATCTGGTAGTTCTCCACATTTAGTGGAGCTTTTCAAGGGGTATCTGGACAAAAACTTGTACTTCTCATAACTTGGGCTAGCGAAGTCCTTTTGAAGCGAATGTTTTTTTGATTTGGGGGTATTGAAGCATTCTGAAGTTGTTGGAATAGGTTGTAGAGCCATCAAGGCACTCTGTCAGTGATTTTGTCAGCGAATTTTCTTGTCGAGCCACCAGGGCTTGGTGAAAGATCAGTTGTATTGGGCTATATTCATTCATTTGAGGTCAATGAATAGTCAATTTTTACTGTTTCCAGCACTATGTTTCTGAATTTGTAGCTATTTTAGCCTTTTGAGGCTTTCTTCATAGTGTAATACTTATTTTGAGCATTAATGAAAGAGGGAAAAGCCTATTTGGAGGCTTCTAGACCCAGCAGAGGTAGCCCAAGAGAGGGGTGAACTGCTTAAACAAATGCTTACTGTTATTTTGTGCATTTTTGCTGCTATTTTACAGAGTTTACTACATTAAACAGTAATTTTTAATAAGTCCACTTTTCACAATGAGACTTATACAATGATCAAAACTCATTTGTTTCACTTCAAACCACATTACTTCCATTGTAGAATAATTGAACTTGATTATTCACACATAAAATTTGGTTAATGAATACTTTGAAAACATAAACAAATACTTTCATTGCCAGATCGATTTAGTGTTTACTTCATATTTCTTTAGGCAGAGCCAGTAAAAGGGCCAGAAGCTTCTGGTTTCATCCTTTCTAGTAAAGGTGAAATAACCAGTAAAAGCCCCTACTGTATATCTCTGTATAAGAAATATTTTTTTCACACATTTCAGATCAGATTGGTATCAAAGCTCTTGGTTTTGCGTAAGAGTTTGTGAAATTTGTGCAAGAATATTGTGTTATTCTGCAAAATTTGATGCTTACTAGGCTGAAATTGAAAAGAGGGGAAGGTCAATTGATTAGAGCACAAGATAATCCTCAACCAAGGAGGTCTAGGGTTCCATTATCTCCACCTTCCATTTCATCCTCATTAGCCATAGAATCAGCCACAAACATGTCTTCCAGAGAAGGAGAAGTACATGAGGAAATGGATCCCAAGGAAGAAGAAAGAGTCTTTAGAAAAGATTTCTTGGACATGACTAAAATGGTTAGGATCCTCTATCAGGAAATAAATGATAGGATTGCTGGAGAAGGGTCTAGAAACCAAAGAGAAGAAGGAGATTCTTCAGGAGGGAAGAAAGACAAGGATGAGTCTAAGAAAGGGAATGGAGGAAATGGTGATCCTTCATCTCCATCGTCATCCTCTTCCTCCACATCATCCTTTTCAACTTCTGTTAATCAGTCACACAAAACAAAAACATCTCTTAAAAATCTTTTGATAAAGCTTGATGTGAAGTTTGAGTTGTCGATGTTTAATGGTGATGTCAATGCAGAAAAATTGGATAACTGGATTAGACAGCTGGAAGTCTATCTAAGGATTCAGAATTTTCATGATGATGACACAAAAATCCAATTAGCCTCTTTGAGAATGGATGGAGCAGCTTTGGTTTGGTGGGAAGCCAAGACCAGAGAGGAAATTAAAAAGCATGGTAAGATAAATCTAACTTGGAATGAGTTTATTAAAGCTATTAAGAAACATTTTTATCCTCTTGCTCATATTCAGAAAGCAATCATGAATTGGAAAAATTTTAGGCAACTTAAGGGTCAAAATGTGCAATATTATACCCAAGAGTTTAGAAGGAGAGCACTTCTACTTGGAGTAGACTTAAAAAGTCAAGACACCTTGTTGAAATACATAGGAGGTTTGCACAATTATCTGCAACATACTATTCTAATGTTCAATCCTACCAGCTTAGATGAAGTCTGTGTGCAGGCTACACATTTAGAAGCTAGAGGAAATAATATTTTTGATGAGGATAGTAATTTCAAAAACAAATGAAATAAGAGAGTTGCAAATTCAAGAAAAGAATAAGGAAATTTCTTTTGCAAGAACTGTTCAAAGACTAGTCACGATGAAGATCATTGTTGGAAGCTTCATCCTGAACTGAAACCAGAAAAAATCAAGAACAAAAATAAGACCAAAGAAAAGGAGAAAACTGTAGCAACAGTTGAGCAAGACTTAGGGTCAGACTCAGGTGATGAGACAAAAATCATAGCCATGGTTTTAAAGAACATTAAGGGGAAAGAAGTGGTGCAAGACACAATTCCTAGTTCTAGCTCTTTGAATTGTCACAAAGATACTCATGAAGAAAAGAGGAGGATAGAGCTCTTCCATGTGAGGGTAATTTCAAAACATACCAAAATTGACACACTGTTTGATAGTGGGTCACAAGAGAATCTTATATCTAAAGACTTGGTCAAGAAGCTTAAACTTGAGACCATTCCACATCCGAAGCCTTATCCAATTGGATGGATATGAAAGGATGCCAATTTGCAAGTTTCAAGAAAGTGCATATTGCGCTTTGCAATAACTGCACACTTTATTGACAGAGTGGAACTTGATGTGGTGCCACTTGATATCTCAGGTATTGTTTTGGGAAGTCCTTACTTATTTGACAGGAAGGCCATCTTTCATCGCCATGAAAACAAGTATCACTTGTTCAAATATGGTAAAGAGTACATTGTGAGAGCACACAAGAAGAAGCTGGAATCTTCTTTACTCCATGCAAGTAAATTGAAAAGACTAGTTAATGCAAGTCAAAATCTAACTTTGTTAATGTTGAAACAACCAGATTTTGAGCATTCACCTTTTTATGATGTTGCTAATGATATGTCTCAGTTTAATAACAGTTTTTCTTTGAAAGAAGATGATGTTATGTTGTGCAAATTACCTTTTGGGTCAACCAATGCAGTGAATGAAGTGTCAAAGAAAAGCAGTGCAAGCAAGGAGGACACACAATTTAGCATGGGAAAAAGTTGGTTTCAGAATGGTAGAATTTGCCATGGGAACAGTTTGCAAGGTGAAAGTTATTTTAAGTCTTCTGGGAAGTTTGATCAATGTAGAATTTTTTTTTTTTTTTTTTTTGTTTGTTTGTTTTGCAGATTACAATTTTTTTTTTCTACAAATTTTAATCATTTGCATCATGACTCCGTCAATCTTAGCAATGGTTGATCAATTGATTCCAGAGATAGTTTATCATTTTCTCAAAAGCTCCATTTGATGAAATCGGGTAGATTTTAGTTATTCAAGGGTGGAAGAGTGGAGAATCAGTCTCCACATTATCAGTTTCACTAATCAGAGAGATTTTTGGGTCCAAAAGCTTCCCATTTGGGAGGTGTGATCAGGAGATCAAGTCCTTTGTGGAAAAATGCTCAAAAATTTAGTGGCTCGGAATTGATCCAAACCAGAACGACTGGAAAGAGCTCGGAAAAAAGATCATGTAGATGCGAACGACACTGAAAACCGACGTTATATGAGAAAGTTATTCAACTTTGAATTTTCTCACTTTCAGTAAAAAAAAATGGCCAAATGGACTTTATAAAATTTTTTATTAAAAAGATAATATTCCACAGAATATTCTGGGAATATTCTGTGGAATATTCTGCAGGCGGCCAATCAAAGGGTGCCACGTGGCCAACCCGGAGGCTGCCATGTGGCCCCAAGAACCAAATGAAATGGCAATTCAAAATTATTTTCAGTCGCGGCAGGGATCAACCCCGGGTCAGGGGAATGACAACAAAGCAACCCGACCGTCATGTCACATGGTGGTTCTTGTTAAACCATCCATTTGAATTGATATTTAAGGTTCGATTGGGTCTGGGCGGGGCCCGAAAAGGGGCCAGCCCCCTCTGTAATGTGACCTCCACTCAGAACCTAGAGCCAACCGGGCAGCGTGCATTGTCTGGGTCGTGGTCCCGTGGACACGCGCCTGGTGCGGAAGACATTAACACATATGGTTCAAACCTTATCCAATGCCGCATTCAACTCAAAGTTTATTCAACCGATTTCCGTTTGGTGCAGTCGTATGGGCCTACATTTTAGCCCCCCCATTTCGGCGGACTATTTGGTGGAGCACCTATTTTAGCGCCCGTCTCCATATTTGTCGAGGTTATCTGGTAGTTCTCCACATTTAGTGGAGCTTTTCAAGGGGTAACTGGAAAAAAACTTGTACTTCTCATAACTTGGGCTAGGGAAGTCCTTTTGAAGCGATTTTTTTTTTATTTGGGGGTATTGAAGCATTATGACGTCGTTGGAACAGGTTGCAGAGCCATCATGGCCACATGTCATGTCTAAGAAAGCTTTTCTAAAAACTCTTTCTTCTTCCTTGGGATCCATTTCCTCATGTACTTCTCCTTCTCTGGAAGACATGTTTGTGGCTGATTCTAAGGCTAATGAGGATGAAATGGAAAGTGGAGATAATGGCACCCTAGCCCTCCTTGGTTGAGGATTATCTTGTGCTCTAACCAACTGACCTTCCCCTCTTTTCAATTTCAGCCTAGGAAGCATCAAATTTGCAGAACAACACAATTTTCTTTCACAAATTTCACAAAATCTTAAGCAAAACCTAGAGCTTTGATACCAATCTAATCTGAAATGTGTGAAAAAAATATTTCTTATACATAGATAGACAGTAGGGGCTTTTATTGGTTATTTCACCTTTACTAGAAAGGATGAAACTAGAAGCTTCTGGCCCTCTTACTGGCTCTGCCTAAAGAAATATGAAGTAAACACTAAATCGAGCTGGCAATGAGTGTATTTGTTTATGTTTGCAAAGTATTCATTACCAAATTTTATGTGTGAATAAGCAAGTTCAAGTATTTTGCAATGGAAGTAATGTGGTTTGAAGTGAAACAAATGAGTTTTGATCACTATATAAGTCTGATTGTGAAAAGTGGACTTATTAAAAATTACTATTTAATGTAGTAAAATCTGGAATATAGCAGTAAAAATGCACAGCATAACAGTAAGAATTTGTTTAAGCAGTTCACCCCTCTCTTGGGCTACCTCTGCTGGGTCCAAAAGCCTCCAAATAGGCTTTTCCCTCTTTTATTAATGCTCAAATTAAGTATCACACCATGAATAAAGCCTCAAAAGGCTAAAATAGCCGCAAATTCAAAAACAGAGTGCTGGAAACAGAAAAAATTGACTATTCATTCACCTCAAACTGATGAATATAGTCCAAAACAGCTGATCATTCCCTTAGCCCTGGTGGCTCCACAAGAAAATTTGCTGATAAAATCACTAACAGAGTTCCCTGATGGCTCTACAACCTATTCCAACAGCTTCAGAATGCTTCAATACCCCCAAATCAAAAAACAATTCGCTTCAAAAGGACTTCCCTAGCCCAAGTTATGAGAAGTAGAAGTTTTTGTCCAGTTACCCCTTGAAAAGCTCCACTAAATGTGGAGAACTATCAAATAACCCCGAAAAATATGGAGACGGACGCTAAAATGGGTGCTCCACCAAATAGTTCGCAGAAATGGGGGGGCTAAAATGTAGGCCCATACGACTGCACCGAACGGAAATCGGTTGAATAAAATTTGAGTTGAATGCGGCATTGGATAAGGTTTGAACCATATGTGTTAATGTCTTCCACACCGGGCGTGTGTCCACAGGACCACGACCCAAACAATGCGCGCCGCCCGGTTGGCTCCAGGTTCCGATCGGAGGTCACATTATAGAGGGGGTTGGCCCCCTTTCGGGCCCTACCCAAACCCAATCGAACCTTAAATATCAATTCGAAGGGATGGTTTAACAAGAACCATCATGTGACCCGACGGTCGGGCCTCTCTATTGTCATTCCCCCGACTTGGGGTCGATCCCTGCCGCGATCGAAAATAATTTTGAATTTCCATTTCATTTGGTTCTTGGGGCCACGTGGCAGCCTCCGGGTTGGCCACGTGGCGCCCTTTGATTGGCTGCCTATGGAATATTTCACAAAATATTCTGTGGAATATTCTCTTTTTAATAATTTTTTTTATAAAGTCCATTTTGGCCATTTTTTTTACTGAAATTGAGAAAATTAAAAGTTGAATAACTTTCTCATACAGTGTCGGTTTTCAGTGCTGTTCACGTCTACAGGATCGTTTTTCCGAGATTTTTCCATTCGTTCTGGTTTTTATCAATTTTGAGCAACTAAATGTTTGAGCATTTTTCCACAAATGACTTGATCTCCTAATCAAACCTCCCAAATGGGAAGCTTTTGGATCCCAAAATCTCTCTGATTAGTGAAACTGATAATGTGGAGATTGATTCTCCACACTTCCACCCTTGAATAACTGAAATCTACCCGATTTCATAAAATGGAGCTTTTGAGAAAATGATAAACTCTCTCTGGAATCAAATGATCGACCATTGCTAAGATTGACGGAGTCATGATGCAAATGATTAAAATTTGCAGGAACAAAAATTGTAATCTGCAGAAAAAAAATATTTTTCTACACTAATCAAACTTCCCAGAAGACTTAAAATAACTTTCACCTTGCAAACTGTTCCCATGGAGAATTCTACCATTCTGAAACCAACCTTTTCCCATGCTGAATTGTGTGTCCTCCTTGCTTGCACTGCTTTGCTTTGACACTTCATTCACAGCATTGGCTGACCCAAAAGGTAATTTGGGCAATATAACATCATCTTCTTTCAAAGACAAACTATTATTAAACTGAGACATATCATTAGCAACATCATAAAAATGTGAATGCTCAAAATCTAGTCGTTTCAACATTAACAAAGTTAGACTTTGACTTGCATTAACCAGTCTTTTCAATTGACTTGCATGGAGTAAAGAAGATTCCATCTTCTTCTTTTGTGATCTCAGAATGTACTCTTTACCATATTTGAACAAGTGATACTTGTTTTCATGGCGATGAAAGATGGCCTTCCTATCAAATAAGTAAGGACTTCCCAAAACAATACCTGAGATATCAAGTGACACCACATCAAGTTCCACTATGTCAATAAAGTGTGCAGTTATTGCAAAGCGCAATATGCACTTTCTTGAAACTTGAAAATTGGCATCCTTGCATATCCATCCAAGTAGATAAGGCTTCGGATGTGGAATAGTCTCAAGTTTAAGTTGCTTGACCAAGTCTTCAGATATAAGATTCGCTTGTGACCCACTATCAAACAGTGTGTCAATTTTGGTATGTTTTGAAATTACCCTCACATGGAAGAGCTCTATCCTCCTCTTTTCTTCATGAGTATCTTTGTGAAAATTCAAAGAGCTAGAACTGGGAGTTGTGTCTTGCACCACTTCTTTCCCCTTAATATTCTTTAAAACCATGGCTATGCTTTTTGTCTCATCTCCTGAGTCTGACCCTAGGTCTTGCTCAACTGTTGCTACAGTTTTCTCCTTTTCTTTGGTCTTGTTTTTGTTCTTATATTTTTCTGGTTTTAGTTCAGGATGAAGCTTCCAACAATGATCTTCATCATGACTTGTCTTTGAACAGTTCTTGCAAAAGAACTTTCCTTTTTCTTTTCTTGAATTTGCAACTCTCTTCTTTCCTTTTTTTTTGAAATTACTATCCTCATCAAAAGTATTCTTTCCTCTAGCTTCTAAATGTGTAGCCTGCACACAGACTTCATCTAAGCTAGTAGGATTGAACATTAGAATAGTATGTTGCAGATAATTGTGCAAACCTCCTATGTATTTCAACAAGGTGTCTTGACTTTGTAAGTCTACTCCAAGTAGAAGTGCTCTCCTTCTAAACTCTTGGGTATAATCTTGCACATTTTGACCCTTAAGTTGCCTAAATTTTTTCCAATTCATGATTGCTTTCTGAATATGAGAAAGAGGATAAAATTGTCTCTTAATAGCTGTAATAAACTCATTCCAAGTTAGAGTTATCTTACCATGATTTTTAATTTCCTCCTTGGTCTTGGCTTCCCACCAAACCAAAGCTGCTCCATCCATTCTCAAAGAGGCTAATTGGATTTTTGTTTCATCATCATGCAAATTCTGAATTCTTAGATAGACTTCTAGCTGTCTAATCCAGTTATCCAATTTTTCTGCATTCACATCACCATTAAACATCGGCAACTCAAATTTCACATCAAGCTTTAACAAAGGATTTTTAAGAGATGTATTAGTTTTGTGTGACTGATTTTCAGAAGTTGAAGAGGATGATGTGGAGGATGAGGATGATGATGGAGATGGTGGATCACCATTTCCTCCATTCCCTTTCTTAGACTCATCTTTGTCTTTCTTTCCTCCTGAAGAATCTCCTTCTTCTCTTTGGTTTCTAGAACCTTCTCCAGCAATCCTATCATTTCTCTCCTGGTATAGGATCCTAACCATCTCAGTCAAGTCCAAGAAAGCTTTTCTAAAGACTCTTTCTTCTTCCTTGGGATCCATTTCCTCATGTAATTCTCCTTCTCTGGAAGACATGTTTGTGGCTGATTCTAAGGCTAATGAGGATGAAATGGAAGGTGGAGATAATGGCACCCTAGCCCTCCTTGGTTGAGGATTGTCTTGTTCTCTCACCAATTGACCTTCCCCTCTTTTCAATTTCAGCCTAGTAAGCATCAAATTTGCAGAACAACACAATTTAATTGCACAAAATTCACAAAATTTTTGAGCACAACCTAACCTCTGATACCAATCTGATCTGAAATGTGTGAACAAAATATTTCTTATACAAAGATAGACAGTAGGGGCTTTTACTGGTTATTTCACCTTTACTAGAAAGGATGAAACCAGAAGCTTCTGGCCCTCTTACTGGCTCTGCCTAAAGAAATATAAGGTAAACACTAAATTGATCTGTCAATGAAAGTATTTGTTTATGTTTTCAAAGTATTCATTAACCAAATTTTATGTGTGAATAAGCAAGTTCAAGTATTCTGCAATGGAAGTAATGTGGTTTGAAGTGAAACTAATGAGTTTTGATCACTGTATAAGTCTCATTGAGAAAAGAGGACTTATTAAAAATCACTGTTTAATGTAGTAAAATCTGGAATATAGCAGCAAAAATGCACAGCATAATAGTAAGCATTTGTTTAAGCAGTTCACCCCTCTCTTGGGCTACCTCTGCTGGGTCCAAAAGCCTCCAAATAGGCTTTTCCCTCTTTTATTAATGCTCAAAATAAGTATTACACCATGAAGAAAGCCTCAAAAGGCTAAAATCGCTGCAAATTCAGAAATAGAGTGTTGGAAACAGTAAAAATTGACTATTCATTCACCTCAAATGGATGAATATAGCCCAACGATCATTCCCTTAGCTCCTGTGGCTCCACAAGAAATTCTCATTGCTAAAATCATCGAACCTATTTCTCATGACTCTCTGCAACCTATTCCAACCATTTTGTATCGCTCACTCCTGCAAATAAATAAAAAAATCGCTTCAAAAGGACTTCCCTAGCCCAAGTTATGAGCAATACAAGTTTTTGTCCAGTTACCCCTTGAAAAGCTCCACTAAATGTGGAGAACTACCAGATAATCCTGAAAAAGATGGAGACGGGTGCTAAAATGGGCCCTCCACCAAATAGTCCACCGAAATGGGGGGGCTAAAACGTAGGCCCATACGACCGCACCGAACGGAAATCGGTTGAATAAACTTTGAGTTGAATGCAGCATTGGATAAGGTTTGAACCATATGTGTTAATGTCTTCCGCACCGGGCACGTGTCCACGGGACCACGACCCAAACACTGCGCGCTGCTCGGTTGGCTCCAAGTTTCGAGTGGAGGTCACATTACAGAGTGGAGGTTTCATGTGACCCAATGGTCGGGCCGCTCTGTTGTCATTCCCCCGACCCGGGGTCGATCCCTGCCGCGACCGAAAATAATTTTGAATTGCCATTTCATTTGGTTTTTCGTCACGGGCGGCTTCAAAGTTGGGCTATGTGCACCCTTGATCAAGTCGCCCGTAGAATATTCTGTAGAATATTCTATGGAAAATTCCACGGTGGAATATGCTCTTTTTAATAAAAATTTTATAAATTCAAAATTGGCCATTTTTTAATTGAAATTGGAAAATTTCAAATTTGAATAACTTTCTCATACAGCGTCAGTTTTCAGTGTCATTTGCGTCTACAGGATCGTTTTTCCGAGCTCTTTCCAGTCGTTCTGGTTTGGACCAAATTTGAGCAACTGAATTTTTGAGCATTTTTCCGTCAAATACTTGATCTCCTGATCACACCTCCCAAATGGGAAGATTTTGGACCCCAAAAGATCTCTGATTAGTCAAAACTAATAATGTGGAGACTGATTCTCCACTCTTCCACCCTTGAATAACTAAAATCTACCCGATTTCATCAAATGGAGCTTTTGAGAAATTGATAATCTATCTCTGGAATCAACTGATCGACCATTGCTAAGATTGACTGAGTCATGATGAAAATTATTAAAATTTGCAGAACAGCAATTGTAATTTGTAGAAAACAAACTTTTTCTACATTGATCAAACTTCCCAGAAGACTTAAAATAACTTTCACCTTGCAAACTGTTCCCATGGCGAATTCTGCCATTCTGAAACCAACTTTTTCCCATGCTGAATTATGTGTCCTCCTTGCTTGCACTGCTTTGCTTTGACACTTCATTCACTGCATTGGTTGACCCAAAAGGTAATTTGCGCAACATAACATCATCTTCTTTCAAAGACAAACTATTATTAAACTGAGACATATCATTAGCAACATCATAAAAAGGTGAATGCTCAAAATCTAGTCGTTTCAACATTAACAAAGTTGGACTTTGACTTGCATTAACCAGTATTTTCAATTGACTTGCATGGAGTAAAGAAGATTCCAAATTCTTCTTGTGTGATCTCACAATGTACTCTTTACAATATTTGAACAAGTGATACTTGTTTTGATGGCGATGAAAGATGGCCTTCCTATCAAATAAGTAAGGACTTCCCAAAACAATACCTGAGATATCAAGCGGCACCACATCAAGTTCCACTCTGTCAATAAAGTGTGCAGTTATTTCAAAGCACAATATGCACTTTCTTGAAACTTGAAAATTGGCATCCTTGCATATCCATCCAAGTGGATAAGGCTTCAGATGTGGAATGGTCTCAAGTTTAAGCTACTTGACCAAGTCTTCAGATATAAGATTCGCTTGTGACCCACTATCAAACAGTGTGTCAATTTTGGTATGTTTTGAAATTACCCTTACATGGAAGAGCTCTATCCTCCCCTTTTCTTCATGAGTATCTTTATGACAATTCAAAGCGCTAGAATCGGGAATTGTGTCTTGAACCACTTCTTTCCCCTTAATGTTCTTTAAAACCATGGCTATGCTTTTTGTCTCATCTCCTGAGTCTGACCCTAAGTCTTGCTCAACTGTTGCTATAGTTTTCTCCTTTTCTTTGGTCTTGTTTTTGTTCTTATATTTTCTGGTTTTAGTTCAAGATGAAGCTTCCAACAATGATCTTCATCATGACTTGTCTTTGAACATTTCTTGCAAAATAACTTTCCTTTTTCTTTTCTTGAATTTGCAACTGTTTTCTTTCCTTTTTTTTTGAAATTACTATCCTCATCAAAAGTATTCTTTCGTCTAGCTTCTAAATGTGTAGCCTGGACACAGACTTCATCTAAGCTGGTAGGATTGAACATTAGGATAGTATGTTGCAGATAATTGTGCAAACCTCCTATGTATTTCAACAAGGTGTCTTGACTTTGTAAGTCTACTCCAAGTAGAAGTGCTCTCCTTCTAAACTCTTGGGTATAATATTGCACATTTTGACCCTTAATTTGCCTAAAATTTTGCCAATTCATGATTTCATTCTGAATATGAGCAAGAGGATAAAACTGTTTCTTAATAGCAATGATAAACTCAATCCAAGTTAGAGTTATCTTACCATGCTTTTTAATCTCCTCTCTGGTCTTGGCTTCCCACCAAACCAAAGATACTCCATCCATTCTCGAAGAGGCTAATTGGAATTTTGTGTCATCATCATGCAAATTCTGAATTCTTAGATAGACTTCCAGCTGTCTAATCCAGTTATCTAATTTTTCTGCATTCACATCACCATTAAACATCAGCAACTCAAGCTTCACATCAAGCTTTAACAAAGGATTTCTAAGAGATGTTTTTGTTTTGTGTGACTGATTGACAGAAGTTGAAGAGGATGATGTGGAGGAAGAGGATGACGATGGAGATCAAGGATCACCATTTCCTCCATTCCCTTTCTTAGACTCATCCTTGTCATTCTTCCCTCCTAAAGAATCTCCTTCTTCTCTTTGGTTTCTAGACCCTTCTCCAGCAATCCTATCATTTCTTTCCTGATAAAGGATCCTAACCATTTCAGTCATGTCCAAGAAAGCTTTTCTAAAAAATCTTTCTTCTTCTTTGGGATCCATTTCCTCATGTACTTCTCATTCTTTGGAAGACATGTTTGTGGCTGATTCTAAGGCTAATGAGGATGAAATGGAAGGTGGAGATAATGGCACCCTAGCCCTCCTTGGTTGAGGATTATCTTGTGCTCTAACCAACTGACCTTCCCCTCTTTTCAATTTCAGCCTAGTAAGCATCAAATTTGCAGAACAACACAATTTTCCTGCACAAATTTCACAAACTCTTAAGAAAAACCTAGAGCTTTGATACCAATCTGATCTTAAATGTGTGAACAAAATATTTCTTATACATAGATAGACAGTAGGGGCTTTTACTGGTTATTTCACCTTTACTAGAAAGGATGAAACCAGAAGCTTTTGTCCCTCTTACTGGCTCTACCTAAAGAAATATGAAGTAAACACTAAATGAATCTGGAAATGAAAGTATTTGTTTATGTTTGCAAAGTATTCATTAACCAAATTTTATGTGTGAATAAGCAAGTTCAAGTATTCTGCAATGGAAGTAATGTGGTTTGAAGTGAAACAAAAGAGTTTTGATCATTGTATAAGTCTCATTGTGAAAAGTGGACTTATTAAAAATTACTATTTAATGTAGTAAAATCTGGAATATAGTAGCAAAAATGCACAGCATAACAGTAAGCATTTGTTTAAGCAGTTCACCCCTCTCTTGGGCTACCTCTGCTAGGTCCAAAAGCCTCCAAATAGGCTTTTCCCTCTTTTCTTAATGCTAAAATTAAGTATTACACCATGAATAAAGCCTCAAAAGGCTAAAATAGCTGCAAATTCAGAAACAGAGTGCTGGAAACAGTAAAAATTGACTATTCATTCACCTCAAACTGATGAATATAGTCCAAAACAGCTGATCATTCCCTTAGCCCTAGTGGATCCAAAATAAAATTCACTGATAGAGTGCCCTGATGGCTCTGCAACCTGTTCCAATAGCTTCCGAATGCTTCAATACCCCCAAATAAAAAAAAAAATCGCTTCAAAAGGACTTCCCTAGCCCAAGTTATGAGCAATACAAGTTTTTGTCCAGTTACCCCTTGAAAAGCTCCACTAAATGTGGAGAACTACCAGATAATCCTGAAAAAGATGGAGACGGGTGCTAAAATGGGCCCTCCACCAAATAGTCCACCGAAATGGGGGGGCTAAAACGTAGGCCCATACGACCGCACCGAACGGAAATCGGTTGAATAAACTTTGAGTTGAATGCGACATTGGATAAGGTTTGAACCATATGTGTTAATGTCTTTCGCACCGGGCGCGTGTCCACGGGACCATGACCCAAACACTGCGCGCCACCCGGTTGGCTCCAGGTTCCAAGCGGAGGTCACATTATAGAGGGGGCTGGCCCCCTTTCGGGCCCCGCCCAAACCCAATCGAACCTTAAATATCAATTCGAAGGGATGGTTTAACAAGAACCATCGTGTGACCCGATGGTCGGGCTGCTCTATTGTCATTCCCCCGACCACAATCACACTGCTTGAAGGAAGATTACCATTCTGATCTAAAAATGGATTGGACTTGGAAAGGGTGCAAGGTATCCATTTTCATTTATGTAAATAAGTGCAAATACTCCAAAATTTAAATTTGAAAATGTGAGAACTTCTTACTTCTAATATAGAGATAGACTGTAGGGGAATTTACTGGATATGTCACCTTTCAAAGAAAGGATGAATCGAGAAGCAACCTGGCCCTCTTACAGACTCTGCCTAAAGAAATAATAGAAGTAAACACTCAGACTTAATTAAAATGACCTTACTCAAAATTTTCATTATGCGGATTTTTTTCTTGGAAGAGGTGTATGTCTTTTCTTCTGTTTATGTGTTTTAAGTTTTTTCTGAAACTTAACATGTATATCAGCAACATAATTCAGACATAGAATAACAAAACACAACAGCAATATAATATAGGAGTTCACCCCAACTCTTGGGCTACATCTCCTTTGAGCTTCGTCAACATGACTAGACTCTTTGGGATTAAGGTACTTAAATTCTTTTACAAGCTCCACACTTAACCACAATGAATATGAAAATGATTCAAAGAGCTGAGAATACAATTTTAAATCCCTTTAATGGTTGTCCAATTCCTGCAAACAACTTTAGGCTTCCATGGAGACACATCCTTCTATCGGTGCACTAAGCTTCTCTGAGATTCTAAATGGCACAAACTCCCTCAGATTTCTATTTCTGTCCCTGATACCACTACTGCTACATCCAATAATGATCAGACATAAAATATCAATTGATAAATTGCTTACATTAAGCACAACATCCCCAAAAATGGCTCTCCTCCATGGTTTGCCTAGGGCTGCCCACGACTTCATATCAACTTCTCGAGATGTATAAGTAATCAAAATGATCTGAACCACTTCCATTGGTTCCAGAATGACTGAAATAGTCAATATAGAGTTTTTTTTCATCAAAAACGGCCTCCGGCTGCTCCGGTTTCGCCTACACACTCTGTTTGGAAAATGGCCTCTAGAACTTAAATGAAGCTTTTCGGCTTTCTAAAGTTCTTAACAGGCTCTGAAATCCATCTAAATAGATTCAAAAGGCATGAAATAGCTAATAATGCCTATTCATTTACCTTAAACAGAGAAACACATTCTAATACACAACTTTATCCTTCCAGGCCCTGATGGCTCCTTCATCTTCTTCGATGCTTAAACCTCTGAAGATGACCTCTATTAGATTTTAGACCTGCTCCATTGAGTCCATAAGGTCGAAGAGACCCAAAATAAAAAATAAAATCACTCCAAAAGGATCTCCCCTGTGAAAGATCTCCTTAATTGAAGTTTTTGCCCAATGTTAGGAAAAAAACCCACAAAAAGTGGGCCACATTTAGTTAACTGCGGATAAACTTGGAGTTCCACCTAAAATGGAGGAAACCGGTGCTAAATTTGGGGCGGCATAAAATGTTAGCATTAAATTTGAGTGACATGTGGCCGCACATTCCGCATTAACTGTTGGGGGCCAACCGTTACAACGGTTATAATAAATATAATTTTTGTGCTTCACATATCAAAACCAAAGGCCGTGGGCCAATGGTAAAGTTTAGCGCTTGTTAACCACAGGTCGCAGGTTCAAACCACAAACATGCAAAATTTTAATACACACCATTTCCATTGTGAACTGGGGGCCATGTGGTAGCCTCTGGGCCTCCCACGTGGCAGCCTCTGATTGGTTCGCTATTACACAGTCAACTCTCCAGCCAATTGTAGAGGGACACTTGTCATAAAAAGACTGGTCTACAGGGAATATTCTATGGAATATTCATAGAATATTCTGAGGAATATTCTCGAAATATTCTTTTTTTAATATTTTCCAATTTCTAAAGTCAAACTGGCCTTTTTTTTACTGAAGTTGAAGAACTTCAAAGTTGAATAACTTCTTCATACATCGTCGATTTTCAGTGTCGTTCACGGCGTTGGGATCTTATCGTCGAGGCCTATCCGGTCGCATAGGTTCCAAATCAATTTGAGGACTTTTAGTTTTTAGCTTTTTCCCGAGCTCAAATTTGAGCTCTTGATCACACCTCCCAAATGAGAGGCTTTTGGTCCCCAAAAGCTTACTGAAATGAAGAACTGAGCTATAGTATAACAAATGAGAGAATAAAAATCCTCTTCTCTTCAGCCCTTCAAAAAAAATTTCCTTGAAAAGCAAATGAAATTGAACCACAAATGGAAATAAATCGACATTTCCCTTCCTGAATGCGCTTGTCCACAACTGTCCACAACTGACCTTCTTGAACTCACACATAAATTTTTGGCAAGAAATTTACAGAATGAAACTGTAGAACACTGCCTTGATCCATGATCTAAGGTGGCTCAAAACAAACGAGATATTACAGCATAAAATACATGCATACATCCGAAATTTTCATATGTACAAAAGGAGTACGTCTTACTGTGTCAAGAATTCCATCCACTTCTCACCAAGCCACTTCCATGGCGACTTTCTCTGCTGCAAATTTTCCTCATGTGAAACTTCCCTTTCCACATCAATAATGGAATATGAGGTTCCACCTTCGCCAATATTTTTGTCCTCTTGCTGCATGTGCGTGGGACGACGAGTTGGATGCAAAGTCCAACAATGGGAGACAACATGTCCCTTCTTTTGGCAAAAAGAGCAAATCATATGCACATTCTTTGAAGGTAGTCTTTGCTTCATCTGCTTCTTGTGTGCCTTCTTCCTCATCGAGCATCTCGAAACATGATGGTTAAATCAACCACAATATGTATAAGAAATCTTCTTATGTTGCTTTGCATGCTTGCCATAAGTTGCATGTCTACCATCTTCTTGCTGCAACAAAGGCTTCAAACAATGGTAAAGAATATTTCCATCATGACATTGATGTAATTGAGAACTTGGGAGAAATGTTCTCTTCAAATTTGCATCACATTCTTGAATGCATGTGCTCAAAGATTCGCCATTAAGCTGCTCATAGCCAAGACCAATATTTTTGGGATGCTTCACAACACAAATAGGCTCAACAATGCCTTGTGCATGCTTGCCCAAACCTTTTCCTTCTTGATAGCCCATTTTCAACATCAATTTGAACCCAATACCTCTTTTATGCCTTTCAAAAGAACCAACACACTTTTCAATAGAGGAAACTGAAGACAAATCAGAATGATTTACCTCATGATTTACATCCTGAAGATGAGGTATTTTCTTGGACAAAGCTTCTTGAGCTTGAAGAAGCTGTAACTCCATATCATGCAGTCTTTGAAGAATGACTTCTTTCTCTTCCTACATATCTAGCAATTGTGCATGAAGTTGAATACTTTCCCTTTGATCCTCAAGGAGAATTTTCACCATGTCCTTCACCTTAAAGAACTCATTCTTCATGTCATCATTGAAGAATCTCGTGAAGGATGAAACTTCACTTGTAGAAGAAGTTGACATTATGTGAATGGTCAAAACAACCAAAAGGAACTTCCAAAGAAAAGTCCTCAAAGCTTTCAATCAAACGACAAGCTTTTAACCAAATGTCAGTAAAGACCCCTTCTCATTCAAGAAAACTCATACATGCAACCATTTTTCAACCAATAAAACAGTAAATATCTTACACTGTTTTAAAACCTTTTCCACAATAAAAAATTCTGAACTCGAGCTGTGATACCATTCTGAAATCAACTTTGTCCCATGCTGACTTATGTGTCCTCCTTGCTTGCACTGCTTTGCTTTGACACTTCATTCACTGCATTGGCTGACCCAAAAGGTAATTTATGAAACATAACATCATCTTATTTCAAAGAATTTTTTTTATTAAACTGAGACAAATCATTAGCAACATCATAAAAAGGTGAATGCTCAAAATAAGTTCATTTCAACATCAACAAAGTTAGACTTTGACTTGGATTAACCAGTCTTTTCAATTGACTTGCATGGAGTAAAGAAGATTCCAGCTTCTTCTTGTGTGCTCTCACAATGTACTCTTTAGCATCTTTGAACAAGTGATACTTGTTTTCATGGCGATGAAAGATGACCTTCCTGTCAAATAAGTAAGGACTTCCCAAAACAATACCTGAGATATCAAGCGACACCACATCAAGTTCCATTGTGTCAATAAACTGTGGAGTTATTGAAAAGCGCAATATGCACTTCCTTGAAAATTGCAAGTTGGCATCCTTGCATATCCATCCAAGTGGATAAGATGGTATTTTCTAGTTCTGTCTGCACTTCAGCTTTGGTGGTGTCTGCTAGGTTGGTCTGTATTTCAACCTCAGTAGTAGTTATCAAATTGGTTTGTATTCCAGTTTCCACGGTGTCAGCTAAGTCAGTTTTCATTTCGCTTTCGACAATATTTACTGGTTATGTTTGAGTTTTTGCAATACAGGTTTCTTTATTTGGCTTCCAGACCCTTCTTTCTTTCTTCAGTTGTTTTCTCATATATTTTACCAATTTCTTCAATCTCTTGCAGGTCCTTCTTATTTTATCACTTCTCCTTTCATCCAAATCTTCACCTATCCTTATTTCAGCAGGTGCTAGGGGAGCAGAATTTCCCTTTTTAGGGATAGAATCTAAAATGGTGTTTCTAATTACGTCTTTAGAATTTACCTCGGTGTGAGGGTCCTGACTAGGAGGAGCGGTGCTACCTCCTGGTGGCAAAGGGGCTATCTATGTGTGTGTGCTCTGCTCCACAAGGACAGTGTCACTTGAATGATCCTTTGATTCCATTCTTTCCTCTGTTTGTCCATCACTATACACCTCGTAATTATCAATAGGGGACAAAGCCTCATCATCTTGTGGTTCCTCTTGGTTAGGTAGGACGTTAGTGTGACCAGAGCTACTGGGGATGGCGGATTTATCAAAAATTTCCTCTTGCT
This sequence comes from Pinus albicaulis, assembly GCA_034641835.2. Classification (NCBI taxonomy): domain Eukaryota; kingdom Viridiplantae; phylum Streptophyta; class Pinopsida; order Pinales; family Pinaceae; genus Pinus; species Pinus albicaulis. Next base: position 220,913,503 of record CM076575.1, on the reverse strand, counting down.
CCCCTACTCCCAATGGGTTTCTTGATTCATAGTCTGTCCTTATTTGTCCTAGGACTCGAGCCATTTCCTCCTTGAACTCTTGCAAGGGTGCATGGGATGGTTCTGCTACCTCCATGAGGTCCGAGGTTCCTTGGAGTGTCTTGGACCATTTTTTCTTGCTTGGCTCTGACGTTGAGGTTCGATTCCTTTTTCTTCTTGGTGTATTTACCATGGGGGCTCAATTTCGATTCTATCAGGGTTTATTTCCGGTTACTATTCCTCAGGGTTAACGAAATTATCCAAGGCTATCTGCTGCCTATCTAGCTCATGAATGATGATTAGTTTTATTAACCCCTAGTGACTAACCACTGCTTGGGGATTCTTGTATTTCCTCAATCTAACAACATTATCATGCAATACAGAATTCAAAAATATAAGCAGATTAATTGAAATATTTTGTTTAAGAATGGCTAAAAGTTTGAGCTATCGAGGTTTTACCACATCCTAACGTCCTTCGCATGTACTAAATGTTTGGATGAATGCCGCCAGCTCCTGCCATGGCTAGTCTAGCGAGGCAGGGTTAATCCCTTTGTTTTTTCATTCCAACAGTTCATCCGGGTCCTAGTATGTTGCTACTGCTTCTCTCAGGATGAGATGCTTCTCTGCCCATCTTTCTCCTTGCGCTCGTATTCCAGAAACTTCTGTGATAATTCCCTCTGTAACTGGTATAGTTCGACCTTTGACTCTGGTTTTCCCTTCCTGCAGATTTTGCAGAAATTCGATTGCAATTCTCGTGTAGAATCCCTATAGTCTGTGTACATATGTCAGTCATCCATCTCGTTGGAGGATGGCACTCGTTGTCTCTAAAATTGGAAAGTTTGCAGGCTCGCTTCGAAGGGTATTTCCTCCCATAGCTGATATGCTCTTTTCCTTTGATTGTTTTTCTTCTTGGCTCTGTTTTTTTGACTGGATGTTGTATGCAAATGAAAAAGAGGTTGTGTCTCTGTGTAGATAATATTCATGCCTTAATTGTAGTGTTCCTCTGGTCTTATCAATGCGTCTAACGAGATTTGTGCAGGGATTTCACATGCTTGCTGAATTAAGGCCAATTACACCCCCTCCCTCGAAGAAAGGGAACCCACACCCTCAAGTACAAGAGATATTTGGTTGCTCATGAATGCAGACAGGGGAATGTCATAATTTAGCAATGATAATCTACGTGTGAAGGAGCAGGTAGTTGAGTAATTACTAACATATGCGGTATAAATGTCATATTTAGAAGTTTTCATAATTGTATCTTGTGCGGAAGTGACCAGAAAGTGAGAGGAAATAACATAGCCATTATTGTGATATGATGTCCTTGTACAACTGAAAATTTATGAAGGAAGCAAGATTGAGTCAGGTAATGATTGGCATTGTCATCCCAAAGTTCAAAATATGTAAACATATATTTTTTAGTTATTCTTATGGCAAGTCATAATTATTACTAATTCGAGTAATAGCTTGTGGTAAAATAATGGAAGACGAGGTGTATATAAAAGAAATTGGCTATTGAAGGAGCATACTTTCATACCACAAGCAGAGCCACTGCTGCTAGCAGGTGTTCATAGCCTCAACAGGGTTTCCTTTTTACCCGAAAAATGAGCGAGGATCCTTATGTAAGAATAGTTGTTTTGCCAGTTTTATGGAGAGATCACCATTCTGGTATGGTGGCTAGATAACCATGGTGCCACTCACTAGAGTTGTAGAAAAGTGATCAGGTCGGCTCGTGGTGAGACCTCCTATCCTTCAAGTCGTTAAGAAGGTCATTACCCTGGTGTGGTGGCCATAGTGGGCATGTCACTTGCTACACCCTTATGAATGTGGTAGGCTGGCTTGTGATGAGACCCCCTATCCTCTCTTAAGATTTTCATGTAAATGTAGTACTTCCTTTTGAATTGTAACATCTTGATCTATAAGGAGGTCACTGTGCTGGTGTGGTAGCCAGATAGTCACAATTCCATTCACTAGAATTGTAACAGAGTGATCAGGCCAGCTCATGATGAGACCTCTTGTCCTTCTAGTAGATGAGAAGTTCATTAACCTAGTGTGGTAGCCATTGTGGGCATGCCACTTATTGAATCCATATGATCATGGTAGGCTAGCTCGTAATGAGAACCCCTATCCTCTTAAATATTTGCATGAACACATAATAATTTCTTTTTAAACATAGAGGGAGGCTCATTAACTCCTTAAGAGTGATGGATGGTGAAAGAAGAGGAAAAAAATGCCAATACCATTAATACCCCTTGCTACATTTCTTCATGTTGTAGGGACATATTACTCGAATAGTGAAAAAATATATATCATCATAAGGTCATGTATTGTATGATATCATATTTGAACTATGGTTGACATAGCCTTTCACTTCATGTGTGCATAATGTCAGCTTCTTATTTAAGAATTATAGTGCCAAAGGGCCATCATATTTGTAATTTTACCATTTTCCCTCTCTTTTCCAACTTCCATTCCCTACTCAAGGTTACTCAATTTGAGAAAAACACAAAAATAATGGCTATTTAAGTTGGTCAGACAACAATTTTTCAGAGATTGCTCGGCACAATTAAAAAACACTAAAAAATGGCTATTTAATTCGAATGAACAACAACCGTTCAAAGATCGAACAACAGTTGTTCCCAAATTGAACAACAAAAATAAAAACACGGTAATGAATAGCTGTTCAGTTCGAACGAATAGCAGTCGTCCAAGAAGTGAACAAAATATGTTCAAGAAATGAACAAAAAAATAAAAAATGTGAAAAAATTGTTCAATTGTGGTTGAATTGGCAGTCGTTCAAAGACTGAACAACAGCTATCCATGAATTGAACAGCAAAAATAAAAGCGACGCAAATGGATGTTCAATTCGACTGAGCAGCAACCATTCAGATATTGAACAATAGTTGTCCATTTGAACAACAAAAATGAAAACACAACAAATGGTTGTTCAATTTGGTTGAACCGTGGCCATTCAAAGATTGAACAACAATTGTTCTCGAATTGAACATCAAAAATAAAAACACCAAGGAACAACTATTCATTTCAACTGAACAACAAGCATTCAAAGATTGAGCAATAACAGTTCACAAATTGAACAACAAAGTAAAAAAACGTAAAAACGACTGTTCAATTTTGGTTGAATCGGTAGCCATTTAAAGACTAAACAACGGTTTTTCACGAATTGAAAAACAAAATTAAAAACACGACAAATGGCTGTCCAATTGAGTGACAACCGTTCAGAGATTGAAAAACAGTTGACTACAAATTAAACAACAAAAGGAAAAAATAGCCAATGGTTGTTCTATTCAACTAAAAAGCAGCTGTTCAAATATTGAACAATAGTTGTCCACAAATTGAACAACAACAAAAAAAACACAGCAAATGGACAGATGTTAAATTCGACTGAACAAAAATCGTTCAAAGATAGAACAAAATTTTTTCTCGAATTGAACAATAATAAAAACACAATCTTACAAGGAAAATAAATTGCAAATGTGAAGAATGTACAACAAGACAAGATAATTATATACATTATTTACAAGTGATGCTATAAAACCTCTCATGTACTTGAGTTTGTGGGGTTGACACCCCCTTTCACCACAACTTGGATGGTGGGATCGCTTCGTACCTATTGACAGAAATATTCTTCGTGAGAGGTTTGCGATACAGGCATACTCTATGTCCGTTAACTCGAAATATTGAACCAGACCTATCTATGGTGGTCAAGGTGAGGGTACCATTGCTATGTACTTCCTGAATCTCATATGGACTGAGCCACCTTGTTTGCAGTTTTCCTAGAACGTCTTGGAATCTGGAGTCATAGAGGAGTGCCCAATCTCATTTTTGAAATACCTTCTTCTTTATTAGGTTTTCGTGCCACTTGGCTCACTGTTGTTGAATAATCGCTGTGCGTTGCAGGGCTAGCAGTCGAATTTCGTCCAGTTCATTTATTTGCTGGATTCTCTTAGCTTGAGCTTCTGTTAAGTCCAATCCCACTTCCTGGGATGTTCTCAGAGTTTTAATTTCGAATTCAATATGGAATATAGGTTCTCTCCCAAATACTAGCTGATATGGTGACTATCTAGTGGTATTTTTCCAGGTTGTTCGATAAGCCCATAAGGCTTCTGGTAGTCTAGTGGTCCATTCATGGCGGTGTGTTGCTACTGTCTTGGTAAGGATTGCCTCCAGGACTTTGTTGGTGCTTTCGACTTGCCCATTGGCCTGCAAGTGGTAAGGAGACGTAACTATGTGGATGATATGGTGATTTCTTAAGGTAGATGTGATCTTATTTCTTGTGAATTATGCCCCCCCATTAGTTATCACTTCCCTTGGCAAGCCATATTGCATGAATAGTTCAAAGAGAAACTTAATTACTGATTCTTTCATGGCTCTTGACAAGGCCACTCCTTCTACCCATTTGGTGACATAACCCATGGCAAGTAGTATGTGGGCTTTCTGCTTTGATGGTGGGTTGAATGGCTCAACGAAGTCCAATGCCCACCGTTCAAATGGTTCCACCACCAATTGTGGTTGTAGAGGAATTTCATCAGCTTGGCCTGGGCAGCCTATTCTTTAGCAGCTATCGCAGGCATGTACATACTTCTTTGCGTCTTTGAAAATCGTAGGCCAATAATAGCCTAATTGAAATAATTTATGCCCTATCTGTCGTTCTGCAAAATGGCCACCACAAGTTTCATCATGACAGGCTCGTAAGATGTCATAGATTTCATCTCCCCTTATGCATCTTCATATGTGCATATTAGCCCCTGTATGGAATAGGTATCCTCCAATCCAAGAGAATCTTGCGCTGCACTGTAAAATCAATTTTCGTTCTCTCAATGTTAAGTGTCTAGGTAGCTTCCCCACTTCTAGATAATTTGCCACATCTTCATACCATGGTGTTTTGACCACTACAGCAATCAGGTGTTTGTCATGGAATTAATCATCAACTGTTAGCATGTCGTCTATCTTGGGGACTCTGGACAGGAAGTATGCGACCACGTTTTCCTTCCCTGGATGGTCTTTGATCGTTATATCAAATTCCCGCAACAAAAGTAACCAACGAGTTATTCTCCCATTCATGATTGGTTTATTAGCTAATTATCTAATACCAGAGTGGTCAGTACACACGAACACTTGATATCCAGTTATATAGTGCCTGAATTTATTGATAGCATAAATGACAGCCAAGAATTATTTCTCGGTCATTGTATAATTTAATTTGGCAGGAGTAAGGTTTTTTCTTATATAATAAATAGCATAAGGCTTTCGGTCTTCTTCTTGGCCAAGGATTGCTCCTATTTCTATATCAGATGCATCGGAAGTGATGTGAAAGGGTTGTTTCTAGTTAGGAATTCATAGGATTGGTGCTGTTGAGACCAACCTCTTTAAGTTTGTAAAAGCAGTGTCACATTTGTTAGTCCAATGGAACTCAAAATTACCATTCAATGCATACATAGGTGCAGCTATCTATGAATTTTTTTTTATAAATCTACAATAATATCCTGCATATCCCAGAAAACTACGCACCTCTGTTTGTGTACAGGGTGTGGCCAATAGAAGGATTACCTCTATTTTAACCGGATCTACCTGTATTCCAGCTGCAGAAGTGTAGTGACCTAGGATTACCCCCTCAGTCATCATCATGAGAAATTTTTCATTGCTTAGACATAGTCTAGTAGCAATAAATCATTCTAACACTTTTTGTAGCGTTTCTAGAGCTTGATGAAAGTCTTCCCCATAGGGTGTAAAATCATCCTTATAGATTTCAAGTCCTTCATTTATTAAGTTAGAAAAAATTGTAATTATGGCTCTCTGAAATGTTTCTGGGGCATTACATAATCCAAACGGTAAAACTATGTAAGAAAAAGTGCCCCACGAGTAGGTAAAGGTTGTCTTATCTTGGTCTTCGGGAGCTATTTGGATTTGATTGTATCCACTGAATCCATCAAGAAAGGAGAATAACCGTTTCCCAGCCAATGTATCAAGGACTTGGTCAATGAAGGGTAGGGGGAAATGGTCTTTCTGCGTTGCCTTATTTAGTTCTCTATGATATACACAGATTCTCCACTTCCCATTCTTTTTAGGGATGACTACCAGAGGGGAGACCCATTTGCTGTCTGAAATAGGATAAATGAAAATTACATCTAACAGTTTTTGCAACTCCTCTTTTACAATCTCTTTTAAGTGCGGGTTTAATCTTCATTCGGGTTGTCTAACAAGGCGCGTTTACTTATCAGTATAGATGTGGCGCCTACATAGTTGTGGGTCCAAAAACTTGATGTCTTTGCATTCCCACGAAAATGCACCTTGGTGCTTCCAGAGGACTTTTATGAGTTTCTTCTTTTGGTTGTGGAGATATGTTGAGTCTCGAAGTCTATCACAGGATCCTCTTGATCTTCATGTTTGAGGATTGTTTTCAACATTTGGTATTTCAAATTTTCAGGCGTGGGTTACTGATTCATATAATTATTTATTACATCATATTCAGTTTGATCCTTGAATTCAAGAGCTTCTACTAGTGTCAGAGGTGCACGGATGTTTTGCTCCCAATATGTATCTGGGTGTTTGTGAATTTTTACCTTGGGTAGGCTTGGTTTTGCAGGCAGATAAATGATGATATTTTTTATAGAATCTCCTCTAGTGATAGTCATGCTACCTGCTCGACAGCCTATGTAAGCATCTGCTGTGGCTAGCCAAGGTTGCCCCAGAATCAATGGGTGCCCTTCCATCCTATTTTTTGGATTAATGACTAAAACATAAGCTGGGTATTCCCATGAGTCCAGAGAGACCATGATGTCTTGCACTATACCTTCCAGTCTGATAACAGATCTGTCACTAAGTTCCATAAGTGTGGCCGTAGGTTCTAAAGTTGATATGCCAAGTTTTTCACAAGCTCCGGTAGTTAGGATGTTAATAGTTGTCCCCAGGTCAACCAATGTGTTTGGAAATGAGTGACCATAGATTTTCATGGTTACAATGGGGTTTCCTGGGTGTTCATATTTGACAGGTGATTCCCTACCTAACAACAAGTCAGATAGCATTCCTACCAAATGAATGGTGGGTGAAACCTTTGTTTTCTTGACTTTTTTTTTTACACATAATTATTTGATTCTATTTACATAGATGGGAATGTCTTGGATGGCCTGCAGAAGAGGAATTTTGATACAAAGTTTTCTTAATTCCCCCAGGATGTCAAAATCTGGAGTGATTATAGGCCTGGGTAGATTTAATCTTTCAGGAAATGGAGGCGGAGACACCTTAAGTTCTTCAGGTCTTTGTTGATCAATTGTTTCCTTATATTTACCTGTTTCTATTATATTTGTTAAGTTAGGCTCTGTTGAGGTTTCAACTTGGGACTGAGGTGGAGTTGTGGCCTCTATAGGTAAGATGGTACGTCCTGATCTTAACCTTAATTTGTTGCACTATTTCTGTTCGGCATTGAGTTTTGGATTTTCTATGATCTGAATTAGTTGAACCGGTCTGTTATTTGGATTAGGATTGGGTTGGGATGGAAATTGAGGGTGTATGGCAGGCTTCTAGTTATGCTGAACTGGGTAGAGGGTTGGAAACGTAGGTTGATTTTGGGTCCCTGCTCTTATCAACAGATTGGCCATTCCCATGGGTTGCTGCCAATTCCAATTGGTGTTTTGAGTAGGGGGGTTTGGCCATTAGCTTTGATACGGGACATTCTGCCAATAAGGGGGAGAGCAAGGAAATTTCTACCAATTACTCCCTGATGGAGGTTGTGTAGGCCAAGGTGGCATAGATAACGCTTGGTTTGGCCAAGTTGGGAAGGGGTTTTGAGTCTGCCAAGTTGTTGCAGGGTTTCTTTGGCTAAACTGCAGTGAAAAAAAGTATTGAGGTAGGTCTTGCGATATGCCAGGTCGTGCTTGCCATTGCCGACGCTGATTTATTAAATAGACTGGCTCTGTTTCTTCTTCTGCTTCCTTGTAGACGGCTTTCAACTCGGGAAGTGAAGGACACTGGTACGTGGTATGATCCTTAGTGCAGATAGCACAAGTCTGAACCATGTCTAAATGGAATTCCCTTTGGCTGTGCTTCTTCCGAAATCTTGGGAAAAATATGGCCAGGTTTTGTTCTACTATAGCTTGTTTCTTTTTGGCTTGTAAAACATCAATTTGTGTTGTCAAAGTACCCAGGATGTCAGTTTTAAAATTTTATAACAGATTTCCAAATTCTGCTCTAGTTACATTGCCATTGGTCTGCTTAAGGTATTTCTTCATAGAATCATGCCCAATAGGTCTATTGCGTGAACTACCTCGGGAGCATCTAATACATAAGGAAATAATCTCGTCATATTCGTCCTGGTAAATATCTCCCTTCCCCATTATGTTAAGCATCTCAACCCATTCTTCCTTCATCCCTTTAAGCATCGTGGCTTTTAAAATGTCCTTGGACAGCGTGGTATATGTGGATCTTTGTAAATTTTATTGAAATATTTCTACATATTCCTCTAATGTTTCATTGTGTTTTGCAGACATGTTGAAGATTTCATATTTTAGATCTTGGGTTTGACAATAGTCTTGTTATTTGGTAAGAAAAATATTCTTCATTTGTTCCCAGTTGTTTATATTTCCCCCTCCTAATCCCATGAAATAGCGAAGTGTAGTTCCTTTTAAGCTAGAGGGAAATAGTTTTAGTTTTTGGGGATCGGTGGTGTAGTCATATCCTCTACATAAGACATCAAATTCAAACAGGAATGCATTAGGCTCTTCTATGGTTAATCCTTGAAAGGTGGGGATGTTGTGCAAGGGAATGAATTTCATAGGGGCATTTGCAGCATGAAAAAAAATAGGGTATTCTAATGTTGATGTCTGCCTTTGATTCTTATTTTGATTATTTTCCATCTCATCAAAGAGGTTCCAGAAATCTTCGGGAAATTATTGATCTGAAGGAGTGATTCTAATAGGCTTGGGAGGTGAATGCGGTGGGGGTTTTACAACACTTCCATGATCTGGGATCCTGAGTACTTCTGTTTCGATCACTTCTTTAGGGGACTTAGGTTTTGATATTCTATGTGAATTCCTCAACTAGTTTCTCCCCCTCCTTCTAGTAGGTTGTAAGAGCCTCCCTCTTTTTAAGGGTTAGTGCCTATATGAATGGAATTCTACAGGATTTACTCAGACCCCTCTATCTCGCAGTGAATCTCAGCGTAGGCTACAAATGGTGAGGCTGCCGCCTGAGGGAGTGTATTAGAAATTTGAATGGAAACAGTTCTGGGTCCTATAGATGCCTGCGATTCAACTTTCTTAATGATTTCTTCTATATATGTTGTTCTTCCAAGGATCACCAGTCCTTTGGATTGTGAGGATGGTTGCGAATGATTTTGGATTGTTTCTATATTTTTCTTTCTATACATAAAACAAGAGCACCTATCTTACGGTTCTTTGCATAACTTGCTGGTAAGCGGGCTAGAGGGAAAGCATGTTGCTTGTCGGTATGCAGGTTATTACCTCTCCTTTTGAATACCCAATTCTTCACAGCAATGGAGAAATATGAATAAAATAGATGACTCTTAACACTCTCCCTGGCAACAGCGCCAAAATGTTGGTGCTCAGAGAGGTGGCTTATGATTGAAAACTCTAGTGCTTTCTCATTTAATTATCAACCCGGGGTAAGTATTCTTATTTCAAGAGTGTTGGTACAATATATGTGAGTCAGGTCATATAATAGGTACTCCTTGTCACTTATGAGGAAGAATTTTCTAACTTCCTAAGTTTATTATCCTACAAGGGGTGGCTTGGATTGGTTTTTAACCAAAGATTGGGCAGCAGGATTTTGCAGCTTTCTAATTGAATTAAATAGCAGTCTAACTGAACCGAACAAAAATCTAGAGAAATAAAGTAGCAATTGAATTGAATTAAACAAGGATCTAAATAAAATGAACATCAATGGAATTGAATGGAACAACAGTCTAACTAAGCTGAACAGTAATGGAATTGAATTGAATCAACAGTCTAGCTAACTGAGCAGTAATGGAACAACAGTATACTAGCTGAGAAGTAATGGAACAACAATATAACTAACTGAGCAGTAATGGAACAACAGTATAACTGAAGCGAATTAAATAAATCATACAACAATTATTTAATTAATTTTGCAATGGAATTCTCTTTATGACTTAATTAATCGACATTGATCGACATTTGAATGCTTCGTTATGATAAAAGAAGAATGCAATTCATAAATACAGATAACATTGAAATCAGATTATTCTACGATCTGTAAAAAAAATGCAATGGTATTAAAAGAACTGGAACTATCTACTGTTAATGAAATATTGCCATAAGTCAGAAAATACGATTTCAATTGTCCTAATTCAAGAACACAATTTGTAACAATCCTGAAGAAAGAGAACTGTAACTTTATTGAATGGAAATATACTTTACAACTGCAGCAGATACTTAAGCATTGGTTCTACTACTACACAGAGTATTAAAAATTGCGAGGAACTTCCAGAGGTTGGGCCCAAACCTAGCGCAGTAAAAACTTCAAAATATTATTGTTCAAAGCTCTGTATTACATCCAGTGATGTTACAAAAATACAATTTAGACAGACTGTTTCTGATGCATCGATTACAGAATGAATTTTCTATCCTTTTTCCGACTTCCCTTCTTTCGTCCTTCGCCCTTTTAAAGGCGATTTCAAAAAAGTGAAAGTATTTCCCAAACGACACCCCGCTACGCATGGCTGTCGTTTGACTTCTTGGACTCGAATTCATCTATCTGCCTTCTACCGGCCATTGGGAGTTACCAGGATCTCATATGTTTGCATCCGTTGGTTAGGTTTTGTTTCCTATTAGTCCAACCATTCTGCCTTCCTGCATGCGGAGATAAGAGAAGTCAATTTTATATTACAAAAACATCATTTTCATCATTAGTCTAATTGTTCTCATTTTCATAATATTTTGTTCTCTTTATCGTTAATATGAAGAGGAATTCCCCCGAAATTGTAACATAATTTGAAGTACTTACAGGGTGAGAACATACCTTAATTTGGGCCCAACACCTACAGAAATATGGATTAGTATTATTTGGGTGGGCTGATATTTCTTTGTTTTTGTTTTCATGTCCCCAACAAGGTTAAGGTATAAGGAGTTAGGGCTCGATCTCGTTGAACCCTTGCAAGATCTTCCTTGCAAACCCTGATGAAGTCCCATGGTAGAAGAAAAGAAAGATGAGAGAGAGTAGGATATCCTATCAAATTAATGCTCGAGGAGGCCCTCGAGAAAAAGAGGAATGTGATGATAAATAAATTTTCCTAGATCCTTCAATGGTTGTCCATCCACGACTCATCTACATCCAGTAGCCACTCTCGAGGCGCCTCTCCTTTAGAGGTACATGTCAACTTCGATATTACTGTATCTGAAGGCCAGATAGATGCAGACACCATAGATGGATGGTTAAATTTACTAGAAGGGTATTTATCAGTCCATGATTTCTCCAATTGAGAAAATATCACTTTTTCACTCCTCAAAGCTGCCATGTATGTCAAAGACTGGTTGGAAACCTACTATGAGCAAAAGGACAAGAGAGAACCCTCTCTGTTCTCGGCCACACCCTCTTGGAATTCATTTCAAGACATCATCAAGGAAAAACATTACCTTGTGGGAAGCTATGAAGATAGAAACATCCAATGGACCAAATTGTGGCAACAAAGGGATCAAGATGTGCATGAACAGACGAATTTTTTCCATACCGTGCGCAAAAAATTAGTTATTAAAAAGATTCAGAGAGATATTTGGTGATCAAGTACCACAACTATTTTCACACATAAATTCAGGAGGAAATGGATTTCCTCGACATTACCTTGCTTGGCATGACATATATCTATGATGCTAAGATTGAGCAGAAATTTAAGTAGAAGAAGTGGGACTTTGGATCCGCAAATCTGAAGCCAGGGAAAGGTGCCCTCGAACAACAAAAAAAGGGGCACATCCAAAGCAGGGAAACTTAGAACAACACCAAAAATACAAATAAGGACATGAGGAAGTGCTGTGAATTTCATAACAACCCCACTCATAGCAGAAACGAGTGTCATTCCAAATAGTCACTGGTCACCGAACTGAGGACACTTGAGTTAGATGCATGTTCTAATATTGCATCTTTTTCAGACAAGGGAAATGGAAAATGGAAGAAGATAATTGATGTGGATCCTAGTGCCATTATTTACACCACCAAGCTCCAGAGTGAGGATCTTCAGGATCTAGAGGAGGGGGAGCACCTCTTCCATTCACAGATGTGGGTGAAGGGTTATCCACTGTAATTCCTTGTCGATAACAGAAGCCAAAAGAACCTAATTTCAGCAGAATTCATCATGAGGCTTGATCTAATGACCATAGCACACCCACAACCATATACCATTGGGTGGCTTCACCAAGGAAGAGATCTCCACATCCGCTAGTAGTGCCGCCTTTTGTACAACATCAAGCCATTCATAGATGAGGTACTGTGCAATGTTGCTCCTCTTGATGTGTCTGATGTATTATTGGGCCAACCATACTTGTGGAAGTGAGATGCTATGTATGATTCTAGGCCTCGTGCTATTGTTATTACTTTTGGAAATAAATTTTACAAGATAGCGGAGGTAGTACCACCTCTTGCCATCTCTTTGAATACTGGAAAACAACGTAGTAAGATTCTTTCCCAAACTAGGAAATTTGTTTTCATTACAATTCGCCCACAGGGCAAGAAGAATATAATGGCCACAACCTTGAAACATGGCTCCCCTACATGGCAGAAACAGATGAAAAAAGTCGTGGAGGAATACGACATTTTCTCCTCACCCAGAGAAGTTACTCAACATTTTCAGGTCAAGCACTCCAGCGATCTGACCCCAGGTGCACTGTCGCCTGATGTTGCAGAATCCACACATGTATTGTCTAAGGCTGATAAAGCAACCAAATTTATTGAACGCAACCAGCATGTTCGCCAGCAGGTCCATGAAATCTTCGACAAATCCAATACCAAGTTGAGCATAATTTTCCTCATCTCATGGAGGAAATCAACACAATGGTGACCATTTCTTCCTAAAGAGGGAGGAATGATCCAGGTGGATATTGGTGGCCACCCAACTATTCCATTTGGATCAACACCATGAGTTCTTTATGTTTTTCAGTTTCAACACTACTTACTATTTTTAGCAGTTTTTCAGGTCATGAACTTCCAGAGCCATTTTGAGGCCCTAATGATCCAGGTGGATATTGGTGGCCAGCCACCTATTCCATTCCCCACCATTGGTTCTTTCAGTTTTTCAGTTTCAACACAACTTTCTATTTTTTGCAGTTTTTCAGGTCCTGAACTTCTGGAGCCATTTTGAGGCCATAAATGGCGTTTTCCTAAACTTCCATGTTGCACATTTGAAAAGTTTTATTCCTTAGATAGATCTTTCCAATGAGGTATTGAATGCGTAAAACGAATATTGTATGCCAAAGTTACGCCCCCAGGAAGATTGATGTACCAATTTACCCAAATGAGGCCCACATTTTTGGCGCTTCATCTCCTAGGGTTATGTTTTTGGATGTTTAGGGTTTTCCATTATTTCTAAACAAAAAATAGGCCTTCGAGCCTCATTTTAACATAGTTGAGAGGCTCGTAGCCGCCAGATCGCTTCTCAAAGATAAGCCTACCGACGCCCTAGCTAGTATATTTCCATTATGTGTGTAATCATATTTATGTTATATGATATTAATGAAATGAAGTTTTATTTCCACTACATATATGTATTTATGTTTATTTCTGTATATTATTGTGTTCTTGCATAAATATGGATCAATGGTATCATAGCGGTCTGCTCTTTCTTTGTTTTTATTTGCATGCCCCCAACAAGGTCAGGGTATAAGGATTTAGGGCTTGATCTCATTAAACCCTTGCAATATTAGCCTTGCAAACCCCGACGAGGTCCCATGGCGGAAGAGAAGAAAGATGAGGGAGTAGGAGATCCTATTAAATTAATGCTCGAGGCAGCCCTCAAGAAATAGAGTAACGCTATGATAAATAACTTTGCCCAGTTCCTTCAACAACTACCCACCGATGGCGCATTTACATCCAGTAGCCAATCTGGAGGTGCCTCTCCTCTCAAGGTACATGTCAGCGTCAAAATTCTTGTACTTGAAGGCTAGATAGATGCAGACACCATAGATAGATGGTTAAATTTGCTGGAAGGGTATTTCTCGGTCCATGATTTCTTCGACCAAGAAAAGATTACATTTTCACTCCTCAAAGTTGCCCTGCATGTCAAATACTGGTGGGAAACCTACTGTGAGTAGAAAGACAAGAGGGAACCCTCTCTATTCTCGGCCTCACCCAGTTGGAATTCGTTCTGAGATGACATCAAGGAACAATATTACCCTCTAGGGAGCTATGAGGACAAATATATTCAATGGACCACTCTGTGGCAACAAAGGGATCAAGATGTGCATGAACTGAAGAATTTGTTCCATACCTGATCTGAATGAAAATGTATTATTTTTTTTGTGCTAAGTATCCAAACAATAATTTAATTGTGTGCATAAGGTTCACTGAAGTTTGCAGGTTAAACAAATGGTTTTAACTTAGTTAAACAGATTTTTATGTGAGGTTAAAGCATGTAAATTAGCTTGTATAACAATATGAAGTAGTAAATAACAAATAATAATGCATCACATGTAAAATACTCAGCAAATTTGAGGAAGGAGTTTACCCCTCCTGGGCTACATCTGTTGGTCCAGCTCCCAATGCCATGTCCCTCATATATTATTTCTAAAAAATGGTAATTAAATGTAAAATAAAGCCTCAAATGGCTTTGGGATCTATAAAAATAGCTTCAAAATTCTTGAATTAGTCAGGAATGACTATTCATTTGTAGAAAATAGAGAATGGATGCTCAATACACTGAAAACACCCTAGTGGCCCTAGTGCCTCCTTGACCTCTCATGAAGAAAAAAATACACAATATTACCTCTGATGGATCTAAAACCTCTTCCAATGTGTTCAAAAGGTCGAAATTATCCAAAAAATACTATTCATTCCTAAAAAATGGTTGAATATCCAAAGAATTATGTAATATTCCAAAATTGGAACAACTCAGCAATCCTGTTGAAATAACGCACTCCTGAGAATTATGTGCATAGAAATGAGTTTGAAGCTCCTGGATCCATTGGATCAGTTCATCTAAGATCTAAATCCAAAAGGAGATCAAAAATAAATCAAACTAGGTGGGTTAAACAGATCTCCCACAAACTAGTCTAGCTGAAAAACACTCAAGGAGAAGGGTTGCAGCTATATGCAAAGGACTGCTTCAGAAATAACACAGATCCACTGAAGAAAAGTAGTAGGCTGATATGGAGGTTCATAAATACAATTTATAACAACAAATCAGATGTACATTACAGCCCATACATTGTACAAGAGAAATAATAAGGCAATACAGGAAAAATCCTCATAAATGAGGTGCTACAACCATGGAAAAAGTACGCATAAACTCAACAATGTTATTTTATTGCAGCTGAAGCAGCAGTATATGATAACTCAGGTCTAGATCATATCTATACATAAAAATATAGATCTAATTCAGATCTTTTTACAAGAAGAGCTCATCTATACATTCCCCTTGAGGTTTTGTGCAAAAGATGAAGCACAGAGAGTAGATCTGAGATCTAAAGTTGTAGATCTGCAGAAATATTCAGAAATTTCTGAAGCATACAATAGGACAGCAGATCATATCTGAAACAAACAAGGGTTGGGTGGCCAATCCATGGATCACCACAGTGAGAGGAAGAATCCTAACACTGGTGATCTCTCCTCCCAAAATGCAAACAAAACACCTTGCAACTTCTTATTTGCAAATAACGCAGTCCAGGGAGAGAAACTATGCTGTAGTCTCAGAGAATTATTTGGCCTGATGCCAAGGTCTGGATCTAAAGCTCAATCAGCTAATGCACTCTTCCAGGAGGTTAAAAGACACACTCACTAGGAAGAGTCACTAGTATAGTCTAGATCTGAGCAGATCTAGTGTCTTCCATAGCTACAACTCACAAGGACAAATCAACCCTCAACAGGATCAGTGCTGTAGATGTAAGGTGAAGCTTGGCTCAAGCCTAATAGTGGACAGGATGGAAGAAGTCTCCTCCAAGATTTGCTCAAGGAAGGAGGTGGGAATCCTAAACAGGAAATCCCAACAAGGGATGTCTAAGCAGACAAAACCTTCAGAAAATAATATCTTCAACAACCCCTTCATGTTGCTCTCCTCTTCCTTTTATAAGATTGGAGTCTTGTCAAAACCCTAAACCACTTCATTAGTTTAGCTCCTTTCACATGTGGAACCCCCTTCTATAACTACGCTGACCCTCAAAGAGTTTCAATGCATCTAGACTGTGTTGTAGATATGGTCATGGTTGACTTGGTCAAGTGATCAACCTCTTTCACACTCAAGGTGTATTCATTTTGACTAGTTAACTTGATTTTCATTCACATTGAGCTGTCTTTATTTAGAATCCACTCTTTGAGAATAAATTTTTTTGACTTGGTCAAACTTAACCTTGTCCACATATTTTAGACATTGTTCACACATGTGGATGCTTGATCTGGTTATTTCATGATCTGTTTTCACACTATGAGGGATTTTTATTCATACTTGAGAAATTCAGGAGCCTCCTTGCCCATTTATTCATCCATCTAGATTTCAAAACTGATCCAAACTGCAATTTTCCCAATCTCTCCTAAGAAATCTCCTCCAAAATTGGAGGAACTCCAATCAGTGCTGACAAAACTAGCAACATCCACTGGATTTGGAGGTCTGCCAAGGGAACCACTGGGCAGACTGGTAGTTAAATTAAATTCTGAACAAATTTCATGTTAACAAACCTCACATCAACTTTCGGAGGTTACGGTTGAACTAGCCATCGGTTTAAAATTTTATGCTGCGGGTTTATGAAAATGCATGTGACCAAGATTGTTGCCATTAAGGTTTGATGATAGCGGCTTAAAGCGAAGGCCTATGGTTCTGGGATGATGGTCATATGGGGGGCTAGCCTCCCAAGCCCTCACCGCATAAAACATTCGACTTTAAATACATGCACTGCCCTTAGGGGTTATGAACCAAGTGGTAACCCAAGTAGTCAGGCGCGTGCACTGCTAGGCGGGAGGTCCTGCGTTTGAACATCATAGTCTCCAAAAAAATTTAAACAAGCATTCGACCTCCAGACTGGGGCCACGTGGTAGCCTTGGGGATAGCCACGTGGAACTCAATGATTTTCCCAATAAAATATATAATAAAAATAATTTTCAAATAATTTTTTTTTTTTTTTTAAATTTTTCATACAAAGTCAAACTCAGTGAAATGTCATTTTTTTTTAGGTAACTAGGCTTTTCAAACCTTAATAAATTCTTCATATGAACCCAAAATAATTTCGGTTATTATTTTGGTGATTTGCAAACCACTTGTGGCACAAAAATCGCAGTGACAAGACCTTTCCGTTCGCTCAGGTTGCAAACACTTTTGAGCACTTTCATTTTTGAGCATTTTTTAGCAATGGACATGATCTCCTGTTCAATACCTTGTGCACAAATTTGGGTATTAAATATTCAGAGAGACATTTGGTGCCCAAGGATCATACTTTTCTTAACATATATATTCAAGAGGAAATGTATTTCCTCTACATTACCTCACTTGGCACGACATATTGCTATGCTGCCAAGATCGAGCAGAAATTTAAGATGAAGAAGCGAGACTTTGGATTCACGAATCCGAAGCCAAGGAAAGGCGCCCCCAAAATACAAAACAAGGGGAAAAGAAAAATCGGGGTGACTCAAAACACAACACAAATCCAAAGAAATACATGGGGAAGTGGTGTGAATTTCATAACAACCCCACTCACAGCACAAACGAGTGTCAGGCCAAAAGGTCGTTGGTGGCCGAACTGAAGGCGCCAGAATCAGATGCATGCTCTGATCCTGAGTCAGAACCAGAAAAGAAAAATGAAAAAGGGAAGCATATTATTGATGTAGATCCCAGTGCCATTGTTGCCACCACCAAGCTCCAGAGTGAGGATCCCGAGGATTCAAAGGAGGGGGAGTTCCTCTTCCATTCACAAATGTGGGTGAAGGATTCTCCACTGCAATTCCTTATCAATAGGGGAAGCCAAAAGAACATCTTTTTAGCAAAATTCATGAAGAGGCTCAGCCCACCAACCATATCACACTCGTAGCTGTATACCATTGGGTGGCTTCACCAAGGAAGAGAACTCCACATCCGCCAGCAGTGCCACGTTATGTACAACATCAAGCCATTCATGGATGAGGTATTGTGAGATGTTTCTCCTCTTAATGTGTCTGATGTATTATTGGGTCAACCATACTTGTGGAAGCGACATGATGTGTATTAGTCTAGGCATCGTGCTGTTGTTATTACTTTGGGAAATAAATTGTACAAGAAGCAGAGGTAGTACCGCCTTCTATCATCTCTTTGAATACTGGAACATAACGCTGTAAGTTTGTTTGACAAACCAGGAAATTTATTTTATTACAATTTTCCCACAGGGCAAGAATAATATTGTTGCCACAACCTAGAAACAAGGCTCCCCTACACGGCATTAACAGATGAAAAAATTCATGGAGGAATACGAGGACATTTTCTCCTCACCCACAGAGGTTCCTCTACACTGTCTGGTCAAGCACTCCATTGATTTGACCCGAGGTGTGCCACCACCTGATGTTTCCATACCTCATGCAACCACACAATAAAAATCCACACATGTAATTTTTGAGGTTGATAAAGCAACAAAATTTATTGAATTCATCCAACACGTCCACCAGCGGGTCCATGACATCTTTGACAAATCCAATACCAAGTTCACTAGAATTTGCCTCATTTCATTGAGGAACTCAATGCAATGGGTGCCATTTCTTCCTAAGGAGGTAGGAATGATCTAGGTGAGTATTAGTGGCCAACCACCTATTCCAGTTGGACCCACACCATCAGTTCTTTTAGTTTTTCAGTTTCAACGCAAATTACTATTTTTAGTTGTTTTTTAGGTCATGAACTTCCAGAGCTGTTTTGAGTCCTTAAGGATTCAGGTGGATATTGGTGGAAACCCTCCTATTCCATTTAAAACCCCACCATCGATTCTTTTAGTTTTTCATTTTCAACACAACTTACTATTTTTAGCAGTGTTTTGGGTCCTGAACTTCTGGAGCCATTTTGAGGCCCTAAATGACATTTTTTGGAAAATTGGGAGAAATATGGGAGTTCCTTAGATGTTGCTCATGTCAAAAATTGTATTTCTTGGATAAAATATTCTTAAGGAGGTATTGAGTGTTTCAAACAAATATCGTATGCCAAAGTTACGCCCCCGAGAAGATTGGTGTACCAATTTACCCAAACAAGGCCCACAATTTTGGCGCTTCATCTCCTAGCATTAGGTTTTCAGATGTTTAGGGTTTTACATTGTTTCTCAACAATAAATATGCCTTCGAGCCTCATTTTAACATAGTTTAGAGGGGTTTTAACCATCAGATCTGTTAGCTCCCTATAATTTACAAGATTGAAAAATACAAACTGTAGAGAGAACACTTGAACCACTTTGGGATTCTAGGATCTAACTCTCCTGAATCCGAAGAGGGATCTCTCCAATAAGTGAAAATATTGATTTATCTTTAAGACTTTTAGGTGTGATATTAGGCTAGTTATTAAGAGCAAGGGTTTTTTTTTGTTTTTGGATGGTTGAGCATGATTTTAGTTGAGTGGAAAGTCCTAAAATGGAAATAGTTTCAAAGGTGTGAAGTTGCAAGCAATCAGAAAAATCTTTGGCTAAAAAGATAGATATAACATTGGTTTTTAGTCCATTGGGCTATGGAGTCATAAAAGGGTTTAATTGTGCAACAATTTCAAGAGTGGTCCAAGGGGCAAGTCATCTATATCACAAGATCTTTGAGATTAAATGATGGAATGGAAACAATAAAAGTGTTGAAGGGTGTTAGCCACCTATAAAATTTGTCATATCAAATGGTGGCTAAAACATTTTTGGAGTCTTCAAGGAACAAATTTTACTGCTAAAAAGTGTTATCTCTTGAAGACTCTTGAATATATCATGCCCTTGTTTCAATCACTGTTGTTTCCATTTAGAAATAGAAATTTTGTTGATTCCATGGGAGAAAATACTGCTACAAACACCATTTTCCCTTCCTTCCACTTCAAAAATAACCTCATTTTATACCCCTTTCATTCTCATGAAAATCCTTTATTTTCTCATTTTCCCCTTTTCCCCTTTCATAAAATTCTTTTTACAGAGTTTAAAACTCCTTTTTGAACTCTGCCGAAACCCCCAAATCCATTGAAAAACTTGAGAGTTTTCATGAAAAATACATATTTTTGTATAAATACTTAAGCCCCCTTGGGCTAAGTCCTAACCACTTCCCCTCCATATGCCTTGGTGTTGGAACCAAGTGCTAGCCACCCAAGCGCTTATCGCATCGGAAGAAAACGCAGCGCGCAAGTATTTTTGCCTCACAAAGTTTCTCGATTGTGATTAGCCCTCTGTTTCATATCCCTCGATCATATTATCGCTTCATAAACCCTTGTGCCCACAATCGGGTGCTATAACATTATAAATATTCATTCCCAATTCATTTTTTCCTTTGTAAATCCAAAAAACCCTTTTACCCAAAGTTTTGGTCTAATGCGTCGGAGTTATGTTTTTTAATGTAAAAATGGGTAGCTCGAAAAGACCGCATCAAAACTTCTGATGCGATTAGCCCATCATATTAAATTCCACACCCTCCACTTCATTCATATAACTCATGCCCGGGACCAAAGGTTAAAGTCCCAAGGCACTTAATCGCATCGGAGGATTCCGAATGGCTAGATTGAAAAGCCTGAGCCCGACCTCCGAGTCGGTTAGCCCTAATATGCATAAGCCCCGGGCCCATCATATTTCATACATCCCATGGCCCCACAGTCAGGCGCCTATCCCTTTCATATATTTAAAACCCGCCCCGATGCATAAAAAATTTGTATTATATTAAAAAAAAATTGGCTTCATGTGTCTCAAATGGTTTCCACCAGTGCGTAAGTTGAAACAATATTTATCTTTGATCTAAAGTCGATCAACGATCAACGCATAACTGCGTCGCGAGTTTTCACCGAGTGCATCAAATATTTCTCCACCCTCGATTGGTCATCCCTCCGATTCACTCCCCACCATTGATCTGATCCTCAGATCAATGGCCAGCACTCAATCGCATCGGCGGATTACAAGTTCTTTTCCCCGACGATGCCTTGCCCCCGATTGCATCTAGACCATCCATGTGTCCAGATCGGACGGTCCAGATCGCATTTCCTGATATTGGTTTAAATTCATGCGCCCCCCACTATAATGTTTTAGGCCAAATCCCAACCATTGAATCTTTGTAGATCGACGACCCTCATTAACCCGTCTTCTGCCATTGTATTTTTTCCATTTAACCCTCAGATATAATCTCCATCGTTGATCTTTTCTACCCAATGGCTCATATTAACCCCGCTGAGCCCAACCCCTATGGGTCCTGCCTCCCTTCAGAGCTAATCTCAGTCGTCCATCTCAGATCTAACAGCCCAGAATGAAACCACCCACCCAGCTACCATCTGCGCATCTACCTTGTATTGCGTTCACTTTTCCACCATCAGATCTGAGACCCTTGATCTGACAGCCCACATCCCGAGTCGCACAAATTCGAGCATGGAAGATAATTCTTAAAAATTATGCGATATGGGTGGTTTTTTGAGGCCACGTGTCGGGCGGGGATGCATATCATGTTCCAAAAGGCAAAACCGCCTCCCCACCCTTTCGCCGCGCGAAAACAGCTGTTTTCCCTCCAAAACCACATTCCCTCTTTTCGCTTGTTCATTGTTGCACGCGCCCTCCACCGTTGATCTCTGCAGATCAGCGGTTTAGATTTAAACCTTCATTACATATCGCCCTCCATCCTCACCGAAGGTTTTGAATGCACGATCACCACCATTGATCTCGTGGGCCGGTCTCATCCGATGGCCCACGATCATCCCTAGATCCCACCTCTATTTTTAACCATTTTTCCTCCAAAGCAAAGGTTTTAAACCTTTTCCTCCGCATTTTTCTTCCATTTCATTATAAAGGGAATTTCCACTTTATGTTTTTCGACTGACCCCCACTGTCGATCTCCACGCGATCGACGGATCTCATTTATTCTCCTCCTCCACTCTCCTTTTGACCGCCTCTAATGAATCCCAACCGTTGGATGATGCCATCCAATAGCCCTGCTCTCTTCCCACGCCATCTGAAGCATTTTACCCAATAATGAAAGATTTTATAATATAAGTTTCGTATTTTGCAGGTTTCAATTGTTTTCCATTATATTAAAAGAAAAGCCGAAGGCTAGGAATGACGATTCCCGCGCCTTTGATTCATCAAAGGGAACCATTTGTAGGGCTCAAACACCACGTCTCGTCAATGTTTCATGAGGCATTGATGCCATATGAGCCCTGCGTAGCCTGCACATCAACAAGACACAATGTTATTTAAAAAAAATTAAAAGAGTATCAGTGTCGAAGACAAAACACATCAGAAAAGAAGATTGAAGACAATTTGGGGATTACGGCTAAGATTGATTATCAAAAGCCTAATCCTCCAAATTAAAACACAGTTAAAGAAAATTGTAAGTGTTTATCAGATAGAAAGGCCTCCACCGCCACATCAGAGGAAAATTTATTCCTCTCAACTACCACAAAGCCACCTGTGCCTCAAAGCATTCAAACAGAGGCCAAAGTTATTGATCAAACAAATATATTTGCCTCAGCGCAGCCAAAGATTTAATTCTGCTAAGGGAACTTAATGCAAAAAAATATCAGCAGAGTTATTACATCCTGAAATAGAGCCTCAAAGTCAAAAAAATCTCCCACCAAGCTTAAATCTTAATGCAAAACATTTAATATAGAAGACACATATGTAAGCTTCTTCATCGAGCCCCTCAAAGGCCGAGAAGCCTTCAGTCTGTATTAAATTCCCTGGGAGATATTTCTGTAGACGATGAGAAAATTTTGGTTGCTGAACTTTGAAATATACTTGAGCTTGAGACTTATACTCGTAAATAGTGTTCACTGGCTCTTGGAGCTCTGCTTGTGATAGATAAGTTAGTCTGGGAAGTGTAGATGATTTCTAAACTAAAGCATTGGACTTAAAGTTGTAACTGGTTTGGAGCATCAATACAAGCTGATTTATGGGATCCTGGTCTATGTCGACGGTGATGTTATTTCTTATTGTGAATTGTTATTTTACTTCTATTTTCACTTTGTTCATCTTCTCTTATAAATAACAACTTGCATAGATTTAGGACCTACTGTATATCAGTACCCTTCTCTGACTGAAAATATTTATCTGTATGTTTTCTTCCAAATTGTGTTATTTAGGAATGATTTAATTTAAGTGGTAGGAATGTTGGCGTTCCCTCGTCCTCTTGTCTTAGCTAAATATTTTTCTTGAATGTTATTTTCATTTCATGTCAAGTAGAGATGAAATAAGGAAGATATGGTGTACCCTGGTCCTAGTTTTTTCCCAAAAGACTGTCTGAAAGTTTCCCTTGGAATGTGTTAAAAGCTGGCTAGTTTCAAAGCACTTACCAGATCTTAGACCATTCTTTGTTATCTTTGTGTTTGTCTTGAAAGTTACTAGGTAAAGCAGAGCTAGGAGAGGATTTGTGGCGAGCCTGGCCCGCTAGTTTCTACTCCAACAGTTGCCTTCAAGTTTCCCCCCTGTTTTTAAGTGTTTTCTATTGAAAGTGTATGAAAGGCTGGCTAGTTTCGAAGTACTTACCAGATCCTGGATTTATTTTATGTCTTTATTCAGTGTTTTTCAAAGGTTGGCTAGTTTCAAATTACTTATCAGATCCTGGGCTGTTCTTTGTTCTTCATTTGTTTAAATTCACCTTCTTGTTGTACCATTTCATTCCATAAATCAAACTTTAGAGAGATTCTTAGACATAGATGACTTGCCCCATGGACCACTCTTGCCTCTTGTTATTTCAATTAAACCCTATTATGAATCCATAGCCCAATGGACTAAAACCTGGAATTATCTATCTTTTTGGCCAAAGCCTGTTCTGATTGCTTGCAACTTCTCACCTTTGAAACTTTTTGCATTTAGGACTTTCCACCTCAAATAATAATCATGCTCAACCATCCAAAAACAAACAAAACCCTTGGCCTTCATAACTAGCCTAACATCATTACCATAAACTTTCAAAGACAAATCCATCTTTGCAATTTATTGGAGAGATCCCTCTCTAGATTCAAGAGGGCTAGATCCTAGAATCCCAAAGTGGTTGAAACGATGTTCTCCCTATAGTCGGACTTTTGCCAATCTTACTGACTACAGGGAGCTAACATTTCTAGTGACTTTGCTGGGGAAATTCCTAGTAATTTTTAGTTTAAAGCAATCATAAGCTACTAGAAACCCCTTGATTTAATGACATTTTTTCTGTTAGCCAGCTGAGCCACTAGAACTAACATTTCTGGCGACTCCACTGGGGACCGAACCCAAAATCTCTGGTTCCCCTTAAAATTTCATAAAACATCGTGAGTTAAAAGCAGCCTTTTCAAGCATTAACAAGCAGTGGTAATCATGATAAAACTTGTTTGAATCATTGACAAACTAGGCAAACCCTAGGGTTCTCATAAGAGCTTATCTAACCTTGAAAAATCAGCTGGCTTAGCCATAAGAGTACATTGTCTTTGTCTCATAACCATAGCTAAGTTTTGAAGCAGATTTAGCATACTCTTAAACAACCAATAGGACTGAAAAAATAACTCATAAAACCCAAAAATATTTCAGATTGGTATTCAATAAACATTGGTGGTGGACCATTAAACCTTTTACCTCCTTAGGAGATAAAAAAATTCCACCTGGCGACTCCACACTCTGAAACTCCCAAAATACCAAATGACTCCACTGGTAGAAGACCTTGAACTGATTGACCAGACACAATGACCTCTTTCTTGATTTACAAACATGATTCCAAGAATACAACAAAGATATGCCCTAATGAGTAGAGATCATATCCCTGGGTTTCCACATAAGATGCCCTAGGTGAATTGGGATGACAACTTGCCTGTTTTTCAAGGTGAAAAGTTTGATGACCCTTTATTACATCTCATCAAATTTCACATGCATGTATGGAGGTTGAAAGTTGAATGGCATGAAGACTGCCTAATGAAAATGTTCATGTTAACATTAGAAGGAAAAGCTAGGGTTTGGTAAGAAACAGAGAACATGGGAATGCCCCTGTCTGTCCTGCATGCTCAAAGAGATGAGCAAAGACCAGTCATGGAATCATCTGATTGACTGGATGTATTGGAAAAGAGAATTTTTAGGTGAAAATGTAAATATTTCAAGTTAGAATAGGTTAGATAGGAATGTCAATAAAGTTCAACCTTTGAGCATTTATTTAGTTGTTGATTTCTGTTTTGAAGAAAAAATGAAAAAAAAAAAATACCAAAAACAATAGAAAAGAGAAAGGAGGGAAGATTGTAAAAACAAGAAAGTTATAGCCCCATACCAAAAAAGAGAAACAAATCTGAAAGTGTGCAAGCTTAAATTCCACTCCCGAAAAAACACACTTCTAATTAGTCATACAACCTAATCTTGACTAATTAGCTTTAAATTTTCTGCTGATAGGATAGTGAATTCAATTTGCCAAACTGTTTAATCTTGGCTTATCAGTAGATAGATTAGGATAGAAATTAAAGGTTCAAACATGCTCAAAATATGAACCTAAGTTTCCAAAGAGAATGACTCAAATCTTTTTCAAATTTTGAGTCAAAAAAGATGTAAAACTGGTTCTAATTAGCTCAAAATCTGAACTAGAGGACAAGCAAAGAACAACTCAAGTAAGAGTCAAAACAGAGCTGTAAAAGATGAAGGAAGTGCTTGAACTTTCAGATCCTAAGCCTTCCATTTTGTTTTAATTTTCTACAAAATAAGATCTATGTGCAGCTTGTTTTTATGCCATAGATTAGCAACAAGTTAGACTATTCAATCTTGACTTGTATGCTTTTGAATTTCTTTTTTAGAAATTAGTGAATAAAATCTATTGGACAGTTTAATCCAAACAGATGATAGATTAGGTAGAGAAGCATATGGACTCAACTGTTTAATCTGAGTTCATGGAGAGATAAGGAGTAGAATTAGATTATTTTTATTCTTTCAAAAGAATAAAATGTTGTAAAAGAGTTTGCCAATCCAAGTGCACTCTAATGAAGAAAAAATGTTAGATCAGTAAGATTGGGTAGGTAGAAAGCTTGTTGATGAAATATCCATTGTTTTTATGGTTGCTAATATGTTTTCAGAGCAAGATCATCCCAGCAAAGGAAGGGCAGCCCAATGGATGAGGCACTAATCAGCCTCCCAGAGAATGCAAGTATGAAGTTTTTGATGCCTTCAAGAAGGCACCATCCCCAAGTGGAGCCATTGTTAGCCACCTATAAAATGTGCCATATCAAATGGTGCCTAAAACATTTTTGGAGTCTTCAAGGAACAAATTTTACTGCTAAAAA
Organism: Pinus albicaulis; assembly: GCA_034641835.2. NCBI lineage: Eukaryota > Viridiplantae > Streptophyta > Pinopsida > Pinales > Pinaceae > Pinus > Pinus albicaulis. Next base: position 220,886,925 of record CM076575.1, on the reverse strand, counting down.
GTTTTATCTCTTGAAGACTCTTGAAGACACCATGCCCTTGTTTCAATCACTGCTGTTTCCATTTAGAAATCAGAAATTCTGCTGATTCCATGAGAGAAAATACTGCTGCAAACAACATTTTCCCCTCCTTCCACTTCAAAACTAACCTCATTTTCTACCCCCTTTCATTCTCATGAAAATCCTCTATTTTCTGATTTTTCCATTTTCCCCTTTCATAAAATCCTTTTTACATAGTTTAAAACTCCTTTTTGAACTCTGTCGAAACCCCCAAATCCATAGAAAAACTTGAAAATTTTCATGAAAAATACATATTTTTGTATAAAGGCTTAAGCCCCCTTGGGCTAAGTCCTAACCACTTCCCCTCCATACGCCTTGGTGCTGGAACCAAGTGCTAGCCATCCAAGCGCTTATCGCATCGGAACAAAATGCAACGCGCAAGTCCTTTTGCCTCACAAATTTTTCCAATTGCGATTAGCCCTCCGTTTCATATCCCCCGATCATATTATCACTTCATAAACCCTTGTGCCCACAGTTTGGCGCTATAACATTATAAATATTCATTCCCAATTCATTTTTTCCTTTGTAAATCCAAAAATCCCTTTTACCCAAAGTTTTGGTCTAATGCGTCGGAGTTATGTTTTTTAATGTAAAAAAGGGTAGATCGAAAAGACCGCATCAGAACCTCTGATGCAATTAGCCCGTTATATTAAAATCTGCACCCTCCACTTCATTCATATAACTCATGCCCGGGACCAAAGTTTAAAGTCCCAAGGTGCTTAATCGCATCGGAGGATTCCGAATGGTTAGATTGAAAAGCTCGAGCCCGACCTCTGATTCCGGTTAGCCCTCATATGCATAAGCCCCGAGCCCATCATATTCCATACATCCCATGGCCCCACAGTCGGGTGCCTATCCCTTTCGTATATTTAAAACCTACCCCAATGCATAAAAAATCTGTATTATATTAAAAAATTTTGGGCTTCATGTGTTTCAAATGGTTTCCACCGGTGTGTAAGTTGAAACAATATTGACCGTTGATCTAAAGCCGATCAATGATCAGTGCATAATCTCATCGCGAGTTTTCACTGAGCGCATCAAATATTTCTCCACCCTCGATTGGTCGTCCCTCCGATTCACTCCCCACCATTGATCTGATCCTCAGATCAACGACCAACACTCAATCGCATCGACGCATTACAAGTTCTTTGCCCTGCTGATGCCTTGCCCCCGATTGCATCTGGACCGTCCACGTGTCCAGATCGGACGGTCCAAATCGCATTTCCCGATCTTGGTTTAAAATCATTCGCCCCTCGCTATAATGTTTTAGGAAAAATCCCAACCGTTGAATCTCTGCAGATCAACGACCCTCATTAACCCGTCTTCCGCCATTGTATTTTTTCCATTTAACCCTCAGATATAATCTCCGCCGTTGATCTTTTCTATCCAACGGCTCATATTAACCCCGCTGAGCCCGACCCCTGTGGGTCCTGCCTCTGTTCAGAGCTAATCTTAGCCATCCATCTCAGATCTAACGGCCCTGAATGAAACTGCCCACTCGGCTACCACCCGCGCATCTACCTCATATCGCGTTCACTTTTCCACTGTCAGATCTGAGACCCTTGATCTGACGGCCCACATCCCGAGTCACGCAACTTCGAGCACGGAATATAATTCTTAAAAATTACGCTATATGGGTGGTTTTCTGAGGCCACGTTTCGGGCAGGGACACATATCGCGTTCCAAAAGGAAAAACCGCCTCCCCGTCCTTTCGCTGCGCGAAAACAACTGTTTGCCCTCTGAAACCACTTTCCATCTTTTCCCTTGTTCATTGTCGCGCACACCCTCTACCATTGATCTCTACAGATCAACGGTTTGGATTTAAACCTTCATTACATATCGCCCTCCACCCTCGCCGAAGGTTTTCAATGCACGATCACTGTCGTTGATCTCGTGGGCGGGTCTCGTCCGACGGCCCACGATCATCTCGAGCTCCCACCTCTATTTTTAACCATTTTTCCTCCAAAGAAAAGGTTTTAAACCTTTTCCTCTGCATTTTTCTTCTGTTTCATTATAAAGGGCCTTTCCACTTTATGTTTTTCGACTGACCCCCACTGTCGATCTCTGCGCGATTGACGGATCTGAATTATTCTCCTCCTCCACTCTCCTTTTGACTACCTCTAATGAATCCCAACCATTGGATGATGCCATCCAATAGCCCTGCTCTCTTCCCATGCCCTCTGAAGAAGTTTACCCAATAATGCAAGATTTTATAATATAAGTTTCATATTTTGTAGGTTTAAATGGTTTTCCGTTATATTAAAAGAAAAGCTGAAGGCTGGGAATGACGATTCCCGTGCCTTTGATTCATCAAAGGGAACCATTCGTAGGGCTCAAACTCCACGTCTCGTCAAAATTTCATGAGGCATTGATGCCATATGAGCCCTGTGTGACCTGCACATGAACAAGACACAGTGTTATTTAAATAAAATTAAAAGAGTATCAGTGTCGACGACAAAACACAACAGAATAGGAGATTGAAGACATTTTGGGGATTACGGCTAAGATTGATTATCAAAAGCCTAATCCTCCAAATTAAAGCACAGTTAAAGAAAATCGTAAGTGTTTTTCAGACAGAAAGGCCTCCACCGCCACATCAGAGGAAAATTTATTCGTCTCAGCTATCAAAAAGCCACCTCTGCCTCAAATCATTCAAACAGAGGCCGAATTTATTGATCAAATGAAGATATTTGCCTCAGCGCAGCCAAAGATTTAATTCTGCTAAGAGAACTTAATGCAAAAAATATCAGCAGAGTTATTACATCCTGAAACAGAGCCTAAAAGTTAGCAAAAGCTCCCACCAAGCTTAAATATTAACGTAAAACATTTAATACAGAAGACACATATGTAAGCTTCTTCATCGAGCCCCTCAAAGGATGAGAAGGCTTTAGACTATATTAAATGCCCTAGGAGATCTTTTATCCTCTCCCACCTCCTCATTCCTTCTATAAATATTCCTATAGAGGATGAGAAAATGTTGGTTGCTGAACTTTGAAATATACTTGAGCTTGAGACTTCTACTTGTAAATAGTGTTCACTGGCTCTTGGAGCTCTGCTTGTGATAGATAATTTAGTTTTGGAAGTGTAGATGATTGCTAAACTAAAGCATTGGACTTAAAGCTGTAACTGGTTTGGAGCATCAATACAAGCTGATTTATGGGATCCTGGTCTATATCGACAGTGATGTTATTTATTATTTTGAATTGTTATTTTACTTCTATTTTCACTTTGTTCATATTCTCTTATAAAGAAAAACATGCATAGAGTTAGGACCTACTGTATATCAGTACCCTTCTCTGACTGAAAATATTTATCTGTATGTTTTCTTCCAAATTGTGTTATTTAGGAATGATTTAATTCAGTTTAAGCAGTAGGAATGTTGGCATTCCCTCATCCTCTTGTCTTAGCTAAATATTTTTCTTGAATGTTATTTTCATTTCATGTCAAGTAGAGATGAACTAAGGAAAATATGGTGTGCCTCGGTCCTAGTTTTATCCCAAAAGACTGTCTGAAATTTTCCCTTGGAATGTGTTAAAAGCTGGATAGTTTCGAAGTACTTACCAGATCTTAGACCATTCTTTGTTATCTTTGTGTTTGTCTTGAAAGTTACTAGGTAAAGCAGAGCTAGGAGAGGATTTGTGGTGAGCCCGACCCGCTATTTTCTACTCCAACAGTTGCCTTCAAGTTTTCCTCCTGTTTTTAAGTGTTTTCTATTGAAAGTGTATCAAAGGCTGGTTAGTTTCAAAGTAATTACCAGATCCTGGATTGCTTTTATGTATTTCTTAAGTGTTTGTTAAAGGCTGGCTAGTTTCAAAGTACTTACCAGATCCTGGGCTGCTCTTTGTTCTTCATTTGTTTAAATTCCCCTTCTTGTTGTACCATTTCATTCCATAAATCAAACTTTAGAGAGATCCTTAGACATAAATGACTTGCCCCATGGACCACTCTTGCCTCTTTTTGTTTCAATTAAACCCTATTATGACACCATAGCACAATGGACTAAAACCTGCAATTATCTATCTTTTTGGCCAAAGCTTGTTCTGATTGCTTGCGACTTCTCACCTTTGAAACTCTTTGCATTTAGGACTTTCCACCTCAAATAATGATCATGCTCAACCATCCAAAAACAAAAAAAAACCTTGGCCTTCATAACTAGCCTAACATCATTACCATAAAATTTCAAAGACAAATCCATCTTTGCAACTTATCGGAAAGATCCCTCTCCGGATTCAGGAGGGCTAGATCCTAGAATCCCAAAGTGGTTGAAACGATGTTCTCCCTGCGGTCGAACTTTTGCCAATCTTGTTGACTACAGGGAGCTAACATTTCTGGCGACTCCGCTGGGGAAATTCTGAGTAATTTTTAGTTTAAATCAATCATAAGATACCAGAAACCCCTTGATTTAATGAAATTTGTTCTGTTAGCCAGCTGAGCTACTAGAACTAACATTTTTGGTGACTCCACTGGGGACCGAACCCAAAATCTCTAGTTCCCCTTAAAATTTCATACAAACATCGTGAGTTAAAAGAAGCCTTTTCAAGCATTACCAAGGAGTGGTAATCATGATAAAACGTTTTTGAATCAGTGACAAACTAGGCAAACCCTAGGGTTCTCATAAGAGTTTATCTAACCTTGAAAAATCAGTTGGCTTAGCCATAAGAGTACACTGTCTTTGTCTCATAACCATAGCTAAGTTTTGAAGTAGATTTAGCATACTCTTAAACAACCAATAGGACTAAAAAAATAACTCAGAAAACCCAAAAATATTTCAGATTGGTATTCAATAAACATTGGTGGTGGACCATTAAACCTTTTACCTCCTTAAGAGTTAAAAAACTTCCACCTGGCGAAGTTTTTTAACTTTTTGAACATAATTCGACCGTGAAATATTAATATAATAAATCACCCGCAGCGCTTTGACTATAAACAATCATATAAACATGGCTCTGTATTTCAAAAAACAGGTTTAAAATAGAAACAGGGAAACATTTTTTTTTCTAATTTTTATGAACATAATTCAACCGTGAAATATTAATATAATAAACCACCCAGCAGCGCTTCGACTATAAACAATCATATAAACATGGCACTGTATTTCAAAAAACAGGTTTAAAATAGAAACAGGGCAACATTTTTTTTTCTAAGTAAAGTTAATCTATTAACAATGGGAATAAAATTACAGCATGAACGAAGTCAAAAACATTGCCCAGACTTATGGCAAATTTGTCATCAAAAAATCAAAAAAGAAGACTGCCCTCATACGGGGAAACCAGTCTTGAATGTTTTTCAGGTCGTTGCATTGCCCACGCAGGGGAACCATCATTTGATATCTTTGACGATTACATTGTTTACAGAATTCAAAAATAAAATAGAGGTCTAGCACAGTAATATAAGCAAAAACATGCCCAATTAAGTAGGCCACGAAGCAAGAAAATCAATCCAAAGAGAAACAACTACTCATCCGGTGGTTCTTTGACAATTCGGCACCATCCTTCGGCAAACATAAAAATGAAACTTTAAAATAGGACTGTAATTCTCGAATATTTGTTATGAATTGTTGGCATTCCAATTTTTATGAACATAATTCGACCGTGAAATATTAATATAATAAACCACCCCGCAGCGCTTCGACTATAAAAAATCATATAAACATGGCTCTGTATTTCAAAAAACAGGTTTAAAATAGAAGCAGGGTAATTTTTTTTTTTCTAATGTTAATATATTAATAGTGGGAATAAAATTACATCGTGACCGAAGTCAAAAACATTGCCCATACTTATGGAAAATTTGTCAAAAAATAAAAAAAGAAGACTTCCCTCATATGAGGAAACCAGTCTTAAACGTATTTCCCACGCAGGGGAACCATTGTTTACAGAATTCAAAAATAAAACAGAGGTCCAGCACAGTAATATAAACAAAAAAATGCCCAATTAAGTGGGTCGCGAAGCAAGAAAACCAAATCAAAGAGAACCAGCTACTCATCCGGTGGTTCTTCGACAATTCGGCACCATCCTTCGGCAGGAGCAGCTTCAGACACAGAAGGTCTAGGATCTCGAGGCGCTATCTCCACATCACAAGCCCAAAGAACCTGATCATATGGTTCCTACACATTCACACCACCGCTCCCCTCCTGAAGGCCCAAAAGCTGGGCTTTTTCTGAGCTCAGACTCGCCAGACGGGTGCATTGTTCCTCCACTTGGGCCTCTTCATGGAAAACCACGGTGATTGAAACTGTGATTCTTGGGAAGTTCAGAGAGAAATTAAAGGAAAAAAGCACAGTGCGCGTCGTGGGAGAAGGTGAAGTGGTGGGGAAATGAGGAGCACGGGAGCCCATATGGTGGCCAAATCCTAGAACCCGACCCCGCCCACTTCCAGTGTTTGGATAGCGGCCTGCATAATAATCACTTGATTGGGAAGATGACTCAGTTGAGGGGCTGGATGGAGCACGCAGGGGTTGGCCTCTGGTGCTACCCCTGCGGCAACGTATCCTTTGACGCGTGCGAGGCATGGGTGCAGTCTCAGCAGTGGGCACAAGACGAGACGGAGAAGCAGGATTCCAAGAAACCGAGGAAGACAGACACAGACCAGACTGAGAGAAATGTAGATTTGCAGCAATGTCTAAGCAGCAGTTCAGCTGGCTTCTCCTTCCCGTCATAGTGAGAAGGCAGTGTAACCCAACAACCGGAGAGAATCTGCAATTCAAAGGTTGCGGCTCATCTGGGAAACCATAGCGAAATTCCATTTTATTGACCCGACTACAATGGCATCGAAGAACGCCCGTCATAAATTTCATTGATGAGAGCTGAAGGCCAGACCATATTGGAGCATGTGGAATCGCTAACAGGAGTGGAGGTCTGATCTTGAACAGCGTTAAAACTTAATGCGATTGATTGAACAACGACGTTAAAACTTAATGTGATTGATTGAACAGCGACGTTAAAACTTAATGAGATTGATATGACAAGCCAAAGGAGTACATGTGGTAGAAATTTATTAGAGCGGATCTTTTTTTGGGCCGCTCGCGCAGTGGAAATCTAGACCCAAAAAAGATTAGGGCGAATCTGATAAGAAATTCGCGTCACAACACTATGTCCGTATGCCAGCCCAAATTCGGACCCGAGAAAGATTAGGGCAGAATTATTTTGGTTTTTGCGTCACAAAATTGGCCGACGTCAGCAGGCTATTTTGGAACACGAATTTGGTTTGAATTATGGTTTATCGCCGTTTGAAGTCTGGCGGGCTCCACGGCTAAAGGGTTCGTTTGAATTTTTGACAAAGGTTTTGTTATATGTTTTATTTTATATAACGCGCGGCGGAATATTTTTATTGTTTGTTAAGGCCCCACACTGGTTTTGGTAATATTTTGTTTTAAATGCAACATATATATGTTTTATATATATATTTCATATATATATTAAAACATTTATAAATTGTGGACCCTAGGAGCATTTTAATAGATTTGTTATTTGCATAGTTTTGTTATGTTTTTAATATATGCGTTGCATATAAAAGAAAAGGGTTGTGAGCCTGTTTCGGAATGTAGTTGTAAAGATTATTATTACACACAATAGCAGTGTAAGTGTTTTGAAGAGCACAACAGTGCGTAGTTTTAGAGACCGAGAAGAATTTTGAGTGCACTGCGTTTTGAAGCAGTCACATTTTGTAATCCCTCTCAATGAGGAAGAATTTGTAATAGTTTTTTTTTGAAGGAATATAAATTTTTCAAAGTGTTGAACTCTATTTCCAGTGAAGAAATTTCAATATTTTTTGTGTGTTAGAAGAGGAGAGTATTACTCTCTCCATTGTTATTCTGGAATTTTCAAATATTCCAACACATGGCTATAAATGAAGGAGATTGCTACGCATCAACATCAACATGTTTTCAAGTAGGAGCAGCCTAATTTTGTAACAAACTTCTCTCTGGATGTCAAAATTTGCAGACACTGAAGATTACTCAGGTGATGCCTGAAATTTCCATTGAATTCCTATAAGAATCTTAGATTTGTGACAGAAATCCTTTTGCTAATATATTAGCTTACTCCTTTCAAGTTTGTCTCATTCAACTAATAAAAAATGTTTCAAGGAGTATAATGAAAACTAGATTATGTGTGAAGCATAAAATAATCATTGATGCTAGACTTGGAAGTTAAGAAGTATAATAAGAAGTAGATACACTTCTCTAAAGCATAATACCATTTTTCTGAAGCATAAGACAATCATTGATGCTAGACTTGGAAGTTCGAATAAGACGAGATAAAACAATGAAAAAGGCATTTCATTACTTGCATGAAATATGAGTACCGCCTTTTACCAGTAAGCTGGGAGCATGGTCTAGATTTTGACTGGCATCGATTCTTGTGAACTCAAATTTCACTAAAAACATAGTTTTTTGTATGTTTTTCAGCACATCGTTAAAAATGATAGTGCATCAAAATCTATATTGTTGGGCCGAATACATAAGTAATAAAAAATTCTCTTTACCAAGTTATTCGCTTCATCAAAAGCCTGATCTTCACATGTGACAATTTTTCTAGGGATAAATATCAAGTGGGTTGTGACATTTTAAAACTTGGTTCGGGGTGAAGTGCCCAAAAGGAAATTCTATCAAAGCATTTGTGACCTGTGTCATTTAATAGTAGCAGATGATTTGATATCATAATGGAGGTGCTCCAATTCAAGCAGTGTAGAAGAGGCAGGAGCCTACAAGGCAGATCCAAACTTTGGAGAAGAGGAAGGTAGATCTTGGGAAGAACGAAGAATTTGGGAATCCGAGATCTCTTCTAGAGGCCATGATACCAAATTTTTGTCTTGTTTGTAGATATTTCTCATATACATCCAATATAGCCTTAAATGCCCACATAGATCACTGTCTATCAGGTGAGTCAAATGCTAAAAAATCTGGAACAAATTTTTCCAAGCCTAAAGTGAAGGTGAGAAAAAAATGATCAATCCTAGATATAATTGCTGCGGCACCTGTTTGCATGCTAGAGGGTTTGGCTTACAGTACTAGCAAAGAGAAATCGATCGCTGATGCACATCCATTCCCTTTGGATCAGCTCAATCTCAGAGACACCACCAAGCAGAGGCAACATCAATGAAAAGATCTCAACATTTCAAAATTAATGCAAAGATCTAGCGTAGTGGTAATGCATGTATTTCAAAAGAAATAAATAACAATGCAAATTCTAACCCATTGAAATAACCACTGTAGCAAGGGTTTACATCTAATTAGATCCAATCCTTATATCGATGGAAAAAAATTAATATAATTACATTTTCCGTAGCAAAGGAAACTTTGCGAAAATAGAAAAGGAATATAAAACGAGGATGTCAAGATGTTTAGATGACTCAGTACAACAATTATTTGTGCTTAGTAGACATAGCACTGTATTCTTAATGCATTTTCTGTAGAATACTAAATAGATTTGTCCATAATTTGAGATGCAAACTGTAGTCTCTACTACGTTTGGAAAATTGGAGGTTTATAAAAGATAAACTACGAACAGAATTGTACCACTATGATAAGAAGCTGTCAGAAGCATTCCTTCTCCTTCACAAACGTGGAACTACCTTAAGAATGCTTATGGTTGATATAAATATTAGAGCATGGCAGTTAAATGTAGTAGTTATTCTAAAATACTGAATAACAGCTTGAGAGTGCTCTTCAGATACTGTACGAATGCACCAAATTAAAGTTGTACCATTACTAAAGATAAATGGCCAAAAATAGTCAATTTTGATATCGTGAAGTTATGTCTTTCTCAGTAGCAAACTGGGGATAGGATGGAAAATATGAGAGAACGAAGTTCCAAGGACTAAAAAAACAAGGCCAACATAGTTATGCCTTGAATCAGAGACAAAACAAAGCTGCCCAAAAAAGTGTTTGCCACTGTCATCACCCCGAGGAGCGCAAAGTCAGTTGATGGTGCCAACCATTTGATGAATCAGAGAGAAGATTCATGGTGCCAATGGTTGTAGCACAGTTTGTTGACGTGAGCCATCATTGTAACAAAGCAGATTGATGGTGCCAATTGCTGTAGAAGTCCATTGAGAGTGCAACTACTGTAGTAGAGAAGTTTGAGAGCACCCATTGAGGCTCCTATATATAGCAGAGTCAACATTTTCCTATTGAACAAGTTTGTATAGTAAAAGCCACAGCAAGAACAGATAGCCATGATCCTAAATGAGAACCAGAGCCAAAGCTAAGACAGATTCACGTTTAGCAGAACAAGACAACCATAGCAAAGGATCTGACCACAGAACTAGATCATGAGAGATAGCAAGATTCTTCCTTCCACTGTGGAAATGTAGAAATTGTACAAGGGCTTTGCTTCCAGCAGATTTCATTGTGACAGCAATTTCTTTGATGTTGTAAGTGCTCATTAGTATAAATTAGAATCTTAAAGCCATTCTGGAATTATTTTAACTTGGAGAGGGTTTTCTCTGGTTATAAATCCTCATGTTCAAATTCCATTGTGGATTGGTTGTGTTTGATATTATGTTTTTACTATCTGCAGTTGAATTTTCACACAGAAAATTATCAGTCTAAAACAAGAAATTTTTGTGGTGTTTCTTTTGCTTCCTATTGTGAAGTATTTTGCTCAGAACTGTACTCGTTGTAACAGAGATCTTGGGCATAAAACAGGGGACTTGGGTTTTTTGGAATCAAACTTCAGGTTAAGATGCTCATCTGAAGAATGGCACAGTGAGAATTAGCATGGAGTTGGGAGTACCAATTTGAAGTGCAGGTAGGGCATTGTACAATAGACCAGTTAGATTTCTGGACCCTAATACAAAAGTTTCTTCTTCTTTCAAAATGTGTTTCTCATTTTCTGTAACCAATGTGGGTCCTGTTCTTGTTTCAATTGGGGATGGATCTGCATTTTTTATTGCTCCAGATGATCACACTCTGGGTAGCCCTGGAGGCTATTTGGGGGTGATGAGTCCAATAGGTCTCAATGAACTGTTGCCCTCGCCGGGGAATACTATTGCAGTGGAATTTGATACAATTTTGGATGTTGAATTCCACTATCCTAATGGAAACTAGTACCTTCAGCTCCAGTACCTGTTCACAAAAGAGGGTGCCATAGTCATTCATGCGTGCAGAGAGGGTGAATTATAGGCATTGCAATAGGAGTTTTTGTTGTTGTTGCATTGGCCACTAGATTTTTTGTCTGGTTCTGTTACAAGCGGAGATTATTGAAAAGGATAGACAAATTTAGTTCAGATATTGTGAAATTTGCTCGGAAATTCACCTACAAAGAGCTCAGCAATGCTACGAAAGACTTTTTTTGAATGTGATTGATAATCGATAATTGCAAGCAAGGGTAATCCCTTTGTGAAACCCAAATTTCTGAGCATTTTCTAAAACCTGATGACAGAGTCATTGTAATGAACAAGCGCCTAGGTCCATATTATGTCCAAATAAACCAAGCACCAATATCTATAAAAAAAGTATCTGCGAACTAAGAAGAAGAGGCAGAAAATGTATTCTGCTTACCTGTTCGAATAGTGGTTGGGGTTTACCATGGCAAAAATTTGACAGAGCCCATGTAGCATTTCTTATAATTGAAATTCTGGCAGTATCATTCAACTGGGCAAGCACCTGCCTCAGAGCTCCATGATTGAGGGCAAGATCCCTAAATGTTGCAGACTCTCCAACAATATTTCCGAAAGCCCAAACAACCTTACACGGACACCAGTTGAACTCAAAGTTGGGTACTAGTTTTTTAAATCAAATTCCAAAATTATAGACATATAAAGATAGTTGGGAAGAATAATTTTATGCCTCTAAAATAAATGTGCTACCTATTCTCAAACATTATCATTCCCAGAGGTAAGAAGTTCCACAAATATAGGCAGTGCCCCGTAATCAATCACAACCTTTGTATTCTCAGAGGTTCCTGAGACTATATTAGTCAAAGCAAAAGCTGCTTCAAACTGCATTATCAATCACAAGGTATCACCATCAAAGCTATAATTTTAAGATAACAATTTATCTACCATTGAAAACTATAATTTTAAAATATATACACCTAGTGATATAGACACCTAGTGAGAGTAGAGGTTAGGAAATTATAATAAGAATTATTACAAGATATCACTCACAGTGCAGTTGATTGTTCATTGTCTGTCGTAACTATAATTTTAAAGAAGACACACTTAGTGATATAGACACCACCACGTGAGAGCAGAGGTTATGAAATTATAATGAGAATTATTTCAAGATATCATATTACTCATAGTACAGTTAATTGTTTATTGTTTGGTGTAATAATTGTTTATTATTTATAAACACAATCAAACATATTATGAGGGACGATGATGAAATTGACAATAGTCTCATAACAAACCATAAAGGGCACATCCCCTGGCAAGATAGACTCTGAATAAGAAAGAAAGCAAAACAAAGTTATTACTTACAGGATCATAGGCTTCTTGAAGAATAAGATCCAGAGAAGCATCTGTAACCCCTAAATAAACACCTCTCTCTACAAGACGAATTGCTACATATTTCATATGTAGTCTAGCAAATTTTCTGAGCTCATCACGAGAAAGAGGATCAAATAAAACTATCTCATCAAGTCTATTCAATAGCTCTGGCCTGAAATGTCTTCTAACCTACAAAAATATTCAAAGGCATGTCAAAGCACTACAACCAACTTCATGATAAAATTATATGAAAAATATGCATACACAAAGTCCAGGAGAATGAAACGGCAGGTGTATTGGTAGCTGCCGAAATGCAACAACTAAAACGACAGGTGTATTGGCAGTTGCGGAAATGCAGCTACTAAAACAGCAAGTATGTCGACAGTTGCAGGTGTGTGGATTGTTGCTGGTATTTTCAAATCGATTCCATGGAAATATACCGAAAAACAGTGGTATGTCAAACCTAGAAGGTAACCCGAGAGACTGTGACCATCAGATTAAACAAGTAACAGGTGTCGTGCCTAGATAACAAGTGCTGACGAAAAAAAATTTGATGTCTTTCATAATAGAAGGCATATCGGCCTAAATATCTAGGACATGTGGCACTCCATGATAAATACACATGGTTTGTGGATTTGATTTTTTCAAGTGGTCAAGTGGGCCGAAAATAGGTGAAATGTGGCACCACTCAGATATTGACATGTGCCAATTGGTACAAGAGGTAGACAATTGGCATGCTCAAACAACGCACTGATGCAGGAATGACATGAGGGAGAAAATATCAGAAAAGCCCCAAATCTGGAGAACTAAAGCTCATCACCAACCTGATATTGACAACTTTACATGATGTAACCTATGAAATCGTAAATGGAGAAATCATAGTAACAATAAAGTAACCTATGTAACAATAAAGTCGAATTCATCCTAGGAGTGGTAATGGGAGAAATCATAGTGAACAACAGGAAACATGCAGAGTTGCTTACAATCAAATAGATGAAAAAACACATACAAAAAACCTAGATAATTATCATGAACAAGCTTAATATTGAATTATGAACTGTAAAGGAACTTACAAAATGTGACATTATGAACCTAGTCAAGTGCACAAGCAAAAATATCTTGGACATGACCCTGGTTGAAAAGTTGTATTGCTCATGATGCAAGAGGATTTGTACTTGCACTACCAAGTCAATCAAAATCCATCATTATCTATACAATAAATACAAGTAATTGATGTAATATTTTTTACTCTAAGATGCATTCTTATGATAATGTTATAACATATGTTGAAAATGTCAAAACATACCTAAATAAGCTCCTCTTCATTTCAAGAACAATTTATTGGAGTCGCATGAACTTGGAACAAGCCTCCCACGATCTGAAAGAGTAGCAACTAAGTCAACAGTGACTTTTTTGTTGCTACGCTGGATCAAGGGAGGTTTGCTCCAATATTAAATCGCTCCAATAAATTATTCTCTACTAAACAGGGCCAACCACGTGAAGGTGGAAGCTCTTATGGCCCCTCCCCCCCCCCTCACATCACTCTCAATTCCCCAATACCTAATCTATATTTCATTTTTTACTTTCATGAGCATAAAAAAAAATATTCAATAACTAATAAAAAAACAATTCAACAAAAAATACGCAAGGAAACATTGAAATTAATGCTTGACATAAAAATAGTATGATAAATGAGTTTTTATATAACGCAAAAAACGTTCCAAGTATGGTAACGTTTGTCTTATAATAATACAATATTTTACATTATCAAATTTTCTTTTTCTTCTTCCTATTTCTAAAGCTCCTAATTACATCATCAATATCATCGTGCTCTGCTATTGTTTCGTGCCTTTCGACCCGCACTGCTGACCTAGTTGCGTAGTCACGATGTCTGGTCTCATCCAGTGACGGGCATTTCCTAAAAAAATAGATAATATTAAATTTTAATTGTTAGTTTTTAAATATCATTGAACTAGTTTGGTAATATTAATAAAAAAAATTGCAATGAGATTATTTACCTGGAGCACCAGTTGTCGCTGTTGGGACTGTTGCACTGTCTTCCTCTCTGGTGGTAAGATCCTGAAGGGAAACATTATCTGTCATTTAAAAAAAAAAATTTATAAGGACAAACATCAAGGTATAATTAGAAAAAATTATAAGTGGAAATTAATTACCGTCACGACCCTCACTGATAGTAGCATTGTCAGCCTGGTCCCCACTACAATGATCAGGTTGCACGTGAGGATCATCTACATCTGGCTCTAAAACTGGGTTATTTTCCTCGTCGGTAGTGCTACTCCCACGATTTAAACAAAGTTTTTAGAAATTAAATTTATGGATGAAAAAAAACATATTGAAAAGTTAATGTTTTACCTTATCAGGCATTCTGGATCTTGGGACCTTCCCCAAGCTTCTGCGATGTTAATCTACGTCTTGATAGCCAAAATGGAAAGCGATATTTTTATCTTCCTTTGTAGTTTCTATTCCAAATTCATCACCCTACATTACATATGATTGTGTATTTTTAATCATATTTGATAGGATTACAAAAACGTTGGAAGGAGATACAATTAATTATAAGATGTTTAGCTACTTAATTACAATTCTTGCGGCTAATTTCAAGTAGCCGCCCTGGCCTAGCTTGTGATGGCCCTTTTTTTCAATCCTAGCTTTGGTTGCCTTCGAGGTGTCAGGAAACGTAGCATCAAAATATTGAAGTCAGATATGACATAGCACACTTTTATTTTAGACATAGAGAAAATTAAAGCTATTGAATTAAAGTTGTAATTTACCTTGCAGGTCCAGTTGCCATTTTTCCTTCTTTCTTTGCCTTTTTCTCTTTTCTATCATGGATGAGTGCTCTCCACTCACTCTCTGGAACTGTGAGAGGATGCTCGTATCTAGGGTTAAATTGAAATTGCGTCCTATAGGTGTCCCTGGTATATTTCAAATATTTTCTGGCTACCCAAGCCATCATTGTTCTGTCAAATGTGCCGACCCCAAAAAGGGCTTCTAGATAATCTAGAAGTTCTTTTTTCAGGTTGGAATTCTGGGAATTCCACCTTGTGCGTATGGTTGGGCCAAAAATTACCAACACATGGCTCTCCAAAAACTTGTAGAACTCATTGTTTCCTACACATAAAAAAAGATATTATCATTAATTTAAAAATAAAAATCATGATAAATATGTTTTAGATAGAGTACATGAAATAGTTAAAATATTAAAATTTACTTGGGAGTTGTATGTGCTTTATAGGGACACCTTCATCATTCACAAACAACGTTCCATTAATGGTCCTTGTGGAGCTGACATGTGTAGCTCCAGGAAATGCAATAATGTAGTTGGCCTTATCAGCCTCATCACTGCCAACACGTTCAGCGGTTGGCTGGGTGTCTGCTTGGGCAGGGTGTGTTTCTTGTCTGGCACCTAAAGGAGTAGAAGGTGTACGAGAGGGTTGCTGGGCAATCTCTTTCCCTTGTGTTCCACTACCACCAACACCGGATTCAGCAAGTGCCAGAAAACGCTACATACAAAAGAAATTTTTGTTAGTTTATTCAATGTAAAAATTAAAAATCAAACTATCACAATTCATCTCATGCAGAAAAAAAAAATTATCCTTTTGAATTTTTATTATTACCAGATATGTTTCTAGCTGAGTCATAAGTTGTTTTATCCTCTCTTCTGTTTCAGGTGTTTGAGGCATGTCTATCAAAGTATTAAATTCCGACCTTCCATCTCGTGCCTTTTTTCGCAACAAGAGCGCTGGAGATAGGGATGAAGAAAGCTCTTCCTCATAGAGGGAATCATCAGGCGTACCATGGCTAGGTGTCTGCATATTTGAGCAAAATTAATATTATTTCAATTATGTAAATAACTAAAATACCTGAAGATAGAGCAATGCTGGCACTTTACATGTTCTTCCGCAGGCCTCTTTCCGCGATCATCCTGTCTTGGGGTTGTTCCTGTACTATCCTGATCAATCTGCTACATTGCAATAAAATTATAAATGTAAAAACTTGAAAACAATATCTAACTTGAAAACACAAAAAAAAAAATGAAATAATTTCTATTAAGACACCAGAAGACAGAGTTAGAGTTTCAAATATGCCTTGCATTGAATTCAGTCCTGGAAACATGTCATTGCACATTAAGGCACCCAAACAAGAGATGAGTTGAAAATGAAGACCTTATTGAATATATTGTTAGAGAAACTTCTAGTAAACTTGTTGTGAAGACCTTGAGGACATTTTTGGAGCAACATTGTTGAAGCTGATGGTATAGCATTGTTGGAGACGATCTTGAAGGGCCTTGAAGTGAAGCTTTTGGAGCAACTATTGAAAAATCCTTAGAGAATTTAAGTAAGGGACTTTCTATCTTCAATCACCTTTTTCCTTTCAATATCCTTTAAATGATTTTTTTGATATTTAATGTTTGAAATAACGTTATAATTCCTTGATTATATGTGTTTGGGGACTTTCCCTTTGAAATTACCCAAAAATACCTGGAAATTTTATCTTCAGGATGCATGTTTGACCCTATTGTTCAATATTTTGATTGATAGTAGTAAACATAGAGAGTTAGGGGGCTCTTGACTTGGTTTGGTTGGGCCATTAGATCCCTAACATCTAATAGGGAGAACCCCCCTTGAGTTGGAAGAGAGCTAGTCCAAAGTGAAAAGAGGTTGGTGAGGTGACAATGGGGCTATTGAATTACACATGGTATCACACTTTAGCTTTAGGATTTTATCTTGAGAAGTGAGAGATTTTGCTATATCAATTCTCAAATTGTTTACAACACTATTGTTAAGAACTAATAAGAAGTGATGTTGAGGGGTTTTTAGGTATAAGAAACAATACCATTTAAAAACTAGGGTTCTCAGTCCTTGGCATTCCTTCACCTGGGCCTAGGGGCACACAAGAATAATTTCACACTAAACCATGAAAACTTAAAACTAACTTAACAGATCCATAAAGTAATAATAATCATAATTCCTAATTTCCTATTGTACGATATAATGAAAATTATTCAAACATGAAGCAATGAAGACATGCAATGTCTGAATTTCAAGATTGATGAACCAATACAAGAAGTTATAAACTACAACTTTGATTCAATACTCTGTGTCCTAACTCTAGGAAGGAATCTAGTTTGTAGTATAGAACATGCATCGTATATTATCAATTCTTAATTGACAACAACTAAAGGTCATCTACCTCATCAATTCCTTCCCATTTTGTGTTTTTATGTTATATTCCTTATAAAAGTGTCAAATTTCTCTCAAAGTATGAAACCACTGAATAAAATAAAAAATAGTTGAGATATGATTGAGAAATGGTCATTTATTTCTTGAAAGGATCTTCACAATTTCTTTGGTTGTTTTTCATCTCAAGAAACAAGAAATGACCTAAGAAACTATCGTGATGTAATATAAGAAACAACACTGTGCAATGGCCATTTTCAAAGCCAAATGATGTCCATTGAGGACATGGCCTTTATTTGGTTCCTGTTTCATAGGAGTTTCGGGTAGAAATGGAACTTTGTTGTACCATTTCCAGTAGTAAAAAGGGAAAACCTTCTTTTTCCATGGGAAATAATTTACCTTTCCTTTTTCAAGATAATATAAATCACAAAAAATATGAACTATACTGCACACATTCTTGGATAATGTCAAAGTGGAAAAGGAATACCCTACACAAGTGATGCACACATGAACATTTGAACACTAATAGATTTTTGTAGTTGAAATGAAATGCCTGTTTTCATTTAAATGTAGGGTTTTTAAAGCAGGGAGAAATAATGGCTGCCAATTTAATAAGCGTTTCTTTGGGAAAAATTTAAATCTTGTATTGGGTGATGAAGATAATAGAGGGTATTGAATCTTGATTCTTGACATTGTGTATAACTTGAATAACTCAAATGATTATAAATATCAGTCGATGAGTTCTTTTTTCAAGTATGTCACTCAAAACTCTTATGTCAAAGCATTGTATGATGGCTAGCATTTGCTTGTTTCCCTTTCTTCAGTTCAATGTAAAAAGTATATTAATATATTAGAGCACGAATGATAACTACAATTGTTTGCTCTGCAGTATATCCAGCCCCAAGATTATGAAAAGTTTTCTCAAGTGGAGCTATTGGTTATTGATGAAGCAGTTGCAATTCCATTGCCTGTTGTAAAGGCTCTGCTCGAGCCATATTTAGTGTTTTTGTGCTCTACTGTAAATGGGTAATAATTATAAATGAGCCAACCACAATCACATATTTTGTAACCATTCGGTTTCCATGGATAGTGATGATGATATTAACCCTATATATCAGTGACCTATATCTATATGAGAATGATCTCAACATTGACCTTGATATGGTTGTATGGATGTGACCTTTGGTATGTCATCAGAAAATCCCCAAATATTAGAAAATACCCAAATCTGGAGAACTAAAGCTCATAACTTTCGATCTAGAGTACTACCCTTGTGATAAAGTTGATGACTTTTGATCTCCCATTCTCTACCACTTTGCATTTCACCTTCAATATAGATCAGACCAAGGGCAATTCGTTACTGGGTGTTGAGATGGATGAGTTTGTTGAACTAAAATCCATAGCTTAAACTTCATGAAACTGGTGGAGTCAAATTCATGCAAGCACAAACACATCTTACACATCCTCTTTGAAACTCATCCAAAGGAACATTGGAAGACATCTAGAGAGAACCCTATAGCCTAACACAATCCAATGGAATTGACCAAAAAAACCCAAATAGATTCAACCCTAATATAGGAGGAAGGGCCTACATTAAGAACTTACCATTTTGCAAGAGCTGAGGGCGAATTTTGTTATGCAAGAGCTGAGGGCGAATGTTGTTTTGCAAGAGCTGAGGGTGAATGCTGTTCTAAAAGAGCTGAGGGCGAATGATGAGGGTGAATGCTGTTCTATAAGAGCTGAACGTGAATGCTGAGGGTGAATGCTGTTCTGCAAGAGCTGAGGGCGAATGCAGGGCGAATGTTGTTCTACAAGAGCTGAGGGTGAATGTTGTTCTGCAAGAGATGAGGACGAATGCTGAGGGAGAATGCTGTTTTGCAAGAGCTGAGGGCGAATGCTGAGGGCGAATGTTGTTCTGCAAGAGATGAGGGATAATTCTAAGGGTGAATGCTGTTCTACAAGAGCCGAGGGCGAATGATGTTCTGCAAGAGCTGAGGGCGAATTCTGAGGGCGAATATTGTTCTGCAAGAGCTGAGGGAGAATGTTGTTCTGTAAGAGCTGAGGGTGAATGCTAAGGGAAAATGCTATTCTGCAAGAGATGAGGGCGAATTATGAGGGCGAATGTTATTTTGCAAGAGCTAAGGGTGAATGCTGAGGGCGAATGATGTTCTGTAAGAGCTGAGGACGAATGATGAGGGCGAATGTTGTTTTGCAAGAGCTGAGGGCAAATGCGCGTGTGATATCAGACGTTAATGTAGTTTTTAATAATAAAAAAATTATGTAGCGCGCATATAAGTGTCGTTATACTGACGGCGGCCAAAGCATCGTTATTGCGATGGATGCCTCCAAACGTCGTAATTGCGACACTTATACATTGTGTCGCACTTGCGACGTTTGTAGGCAGGCGTCACAATAGTGACGCTTTGGGGAATAGTGTCGCAATTGTGACGTCTTCCTCCAAACATCGCAATTGCGACACTTTGTCTAAGTGTCGTTATTGAGACACTTTTCTCTAAACATCAATATAGCGACGGTTTCGGGCGGGATTGAAAAAATTTGGGTAAATTTCCGACATTTGGTCAAAAGTGTCGAAACCAAGTGTCGGAATTTCCCCCAAATGTATTAGTGAGATAATGATAAAGTTCTAGAACAAATACATCCTGAAGATCTTTTGACAGCCATTCGTGAGTTTAATATCTTTTTGAAAAATTATAATATTATAGATGAATCAATTGAGGAAGAAATCAATCCAAGAATGGAAGAAATTCCTCAAGATATTCCTGCAAACATGAACAATGATTCATCATCCCTTATAACTGAGGCTCAAGAAGACATCTAGCTTCAAAATCAGTCTTCACAAGAGACAAAGAACTACTATACTTCTATTCAAAGGGACATATAAATATCCTCCCTGTCGACAGAAGAAAAGATAGATCAGACTATTAATAAACAGTAAGACTCTGATATTTATTGCAAAACAAATACTCTTGCCCATTCACATAATGAACTTTTTTGTAAAGATTTGGAAATTTCTTCTGTAAATCAAAATAAAGAAAGACCTGCTGATAATCCAGTATGTTTGATTGATAGTATTACTTATATTTTTTATTCTCCTAACTTTGATCTATCTAGTGATAATGCTCCCCATATAGAATTTAATCTTGCGGGACCATCATTAGTATATTTATGGGAGGGAAATTAGTTCCTTCAAAGAAGTAATGAGCCAGTTCAAACTATTTATGATACTGATGAAGAAAGTTATGAAATTTTGGAAGTAAGTAACGATTCATTGGATCTTTGCTCTAATCCATCTCAGATCATCAATAATAAATTCCATGTTATTGGGAATCAACAGTATTTTAGCTCAAAGGTTGAGGAGGAAAGAAATGAAGAAATTTTTGAGTAGGTTGGAAACAAAGAGCCTTCTCTTGAAAAAGAGAAAGAAAGTGAACATACCCCTGCTCAAGAAAATATTAACCTCTTCACAGAGCTTAGTCCATTAAAACAGAACACACCAAGACTAAAAGAGGACAACACTGCAATGTATGATAAATTTTCTAGTTCATATGACAATGAAGATGAGGAAGATTGTCTTCCTCAAAAGAATATTTTCCTTGACCTAGTGGAAGAGGAAGTAATCCTGGTTGAAACCTACTTGTTAAATATTCCTAACCAGGAATTATTTCAAGATCCCTATGTTGATTTCTTGAAGACATCTGAAGAAGGGATAAAGGTTGCAGAGAGAAAGATATCACCAAGTGCGACAAATTTTTTCAAAGCTGCTGCCAAGAAACAAAGAACATGGGAATGCCCCTATCTATCCTGCATGCTCAAAGATATGAGCAAATACCAGTCATAGAATCATCTGATTGACTGGATGTATTGGAAAAGAGAATTTGTAGGTGAAAATGTAAATATTCCAAGTTATAATAGGTTAGATAGGAATGTCAATAAAGCTCAGCCTTTGAGCATTTAGGTAGCTGTTGATTTCTGTTTTGAAGAAAAAATGAAAAAAAAAAATACCAAAAACAATAGAAAAGAGAAAAGAGGGTAGATTGTAAAAACAAGAAAGGTATAGCCCCATACCAAAAAAGAGAAACAAATCTGAAATTGTTCAAGCTTAAATGCCACTCCTGAAAAAACACACTTCTAATTAGTCATACAACCTAATCTTGACTAATTAGCTTTAAATTTTCTGCTGATAGTATAGTGAATTCGATTTGCCAAACTGTTTAATCTTGGCTTATTAGTAGATAGATTAGGATAGAAATTAAAGGTTCAAACATGCTTAGAATCTGAACCTAAGTTTCCAAAGAGAATGACTCAAATCTGTTTCAAATTCTGAGTCAAAAAAGATGTAAATCTAGTTCTAATTAGCTCAAAATCTGAACTAGAGGACAAGCAAAGAAAAACTCAAGTAAGAGTCAAAACAGAGTTGTAAAAGATGAAGGAAGTGCTTGAACTTTCAAATCCTAAGCCTTCCATTTTTTTTAATTTTCTGCAAAATAAGATCTATGTGCAACTTGTTTTTTATGCCATAGATCAGTAACAAGTTAGACTGTTCAATCCTCACTTGTATGCTTTTGAATTTCTGTTTTAGAAATTAGTGA
The DNA here is from genome assembly GCA_034641835.2 of Pinus albicaulis. Lineage (NCBI taxonomy): Eukaryota > Viridiplantae > Streptophyta > Pinopsida > Pinales > Pinaceae > Pinus > Pinus albicaulis. The sequence continues at coordinate 220,864,625 of CM076575.1, read as the reverse complement.
ATAAAATATGTTGGACAATTTAATCCCAACAGATGGTAGATTAGGTAGAGAAGCATATGGACTCAACTGTTTAATTTGAGTTCATGGAGAGATAAGGAGTAGAATTAGATTAGTTTTATGCTTTCAAAAGAATAAAATGTTGTAAAAGAGTTTGTGAATCCAAGTGTACTCTAATGAATAAAAAATGTTAGATCAGTAGGATTGGGTAGGTAGAAAGCTTGTTGATGAAAGATACATTTTTTTTATGGCTGCTAATATGTTTTCAGAGAAATATCATCCGAGGAAAGGAAGGGAAGCCCAATGGATGAGGCACTAACCAGCCTCCCAGAGAATGCAAGTCTGAAGTTCTTGATGCCTTCAAGAAGGCACCATCCCCAAGTGGAGCCACTGTTAGCCACCTACAAAATTTGTCATATCAAATGGTGGCTAAAACGTTTTTGGAGTCTTCAAGGAACAAATTTTACTGCTAAAAAGTGTTATCTCTTGAAGAATCTTGAAGAAATCATGCCCTTGTTTCAATCACTACTGTTTACATTTATAAATCAGAAATTCTGTTGATTGCATGAGAGAAAATACTACTGCAAACACTATTTTCCCCTCCTTCCACTTCAAAACTAACCTCATTTTCTACCCCTTTCATTCTCATGAAAATACTCTATTTTGGCATTTTCCCCTTTTCCCCTTTCATAAAATCTCCTTTACAGAGTTTAAAACTCGTTTTTGAACTCTGCCGAAACCCCCAAATCCATTGAAAAACTTGAAATTTTTCATGAAAAATACATATTTTTGTATAAAGACTTAAGCCCCCTTGGGCTAAGTCCTATCCACTTCCCCTCCATATGCCTTGGTGCTGGAACCAAGTGCTATCCATCCAAGCACTTATCGCATCGGAACAAAATGCAGCGCGCAAGTCCTTTTGCCTCACAAAGTTTTCCGATTGCGATTAGCCCTCCATTTCATATCCCTCGATCATATTATCACTTCATAAACCCTTGTGCCCACAGTAGTGCGCTATAACATTATAAATACTCATTCCCAATTCATTTTTTCCTTTGTAAATCCAAAAAAACCTTTTACCCAAAGTTTCGGTCTAATGCGCTGGAGTTATGTTTTTTAATGTAAAAATGGGTAAATCGAAAAGACTGCATTAAAACTTCCGATGCAATTAGCCCGTCATATTAAACTCCGCACCCTCCACTTCATTCATATAACTCATGCCTGGGACCAAACGTTAAAGTCCCAAGGCACTTAATCACATCAGAGGATTCCGAATGGTTAGATTGAAAAGCCCGAGCCCGACCTCCGATTTCGGTTAGCCCTCATATGCATAAGCTTCGGGCCCATCATATTCCATACATCCCATGGCCTCGCAGTCAGGAACCTATCCCTTTCATATATTTAAAACCCGCCCCGACACATAAAAGATTTGTATTATATTAAAAAAAATTGGACTTCATGTGTTTCAAAGGGTTTCCACCGGTGCGTAAGTTGAAACAATATTGACCGTTGATCTAAAGCCGATTAACAATCAGCGCATAATCGCATCGCGATTTTTCACCGAGTGGATCAAATATTTATCCACCCTCGATTGGCCGTCCCTTCGATTCACTCCCCACCATTGATCTTATCCTCAGATCAACGGCTAGCGCTCAATTGCATCGGCACATTACAATTTCTTTTCCTCGTCGATGCCTTTCCCCCGATCGCATTTGGACCGTCCACATGTCCAGATCGGACGGTCCAGATCGCATTTCCCGATCTTGGTTTAAATTCATGTGCCCCCCGCTATAATGTTTTAGGCCAAATCCCAACCGTTGAATCTCTACAGATCAATGACCCTCATTAACCCGTCTTTCGCCATTGTATTTTTTCCATTTAACCCTCAGATATAATCTCCGCCATTGATATTTTCTATCCAACGGCTCATACTAACCCCGCTGAGCCTGACCCTTGTGGGTCCTGCCTCCCTTCAAAGCTAATCTCAGCCGTCCATCTCAGATCTAACAGCCCAAAATGAAACCGCCCACCCAGCTACCGTCTCCACATTTACCTCGTATTGCGTTCACTTTTCCATCGTCAGATCTGAGACCCTTGATCCGACGACCGATATCCTGAGTCGCGCAACTTCGAGCACGGAAGATAATTCTTAAAAATTATGCGATATGGGTGGTTTTATGAGGCCACGTGTCGGGCAGGGACGCATATTTCATTCCAAAAGGAAAAAATTCCTTCCCGCCCTTTCGCAGTGTGAAAACAGCTATTTGCCCTCTGAAACCACTTTCCCTCTTTTCCCTTGTTCATTGTCTTGCATGCCCTCCACCGTTGATCTTTGTAGATCAGCGGTTCAGATTTAAACCTTCATTACATATCGCCCTCCACCCTTGCACAAGGTTTTCAATGCGCGATCACCACTGTTGATCTCATGGGTCGGTCTCATCCGACGACCCATGATCATCCCAAGCTCCCACCTCTATTTTTAACCATTTTTCCTCCATAGCAAAGGTTTTAAACCTTTTTCTCCGCATTTTTCTTCCATTTCATTATAAAGGGCCTTTCCACTTTATGTTTTTCGACTGACCCCCACCGTTGATCTTCACGCAATCGACGGATCTGACTTATTCTCCTCCTCCACTCTCCTTTTGACCGCCTCTAATGAATCCCAACCGTTGGATGATGCCATCCAATGGAATTGCTCTCTTTCCACTCCCTCTAAAGCATTTTACCCAATAATGCAGGATTTTATAATATAAGTTTCGTATTTTGTAGGTTTCAATGGTTTTCCATTATATTAAAAGAAAAGCCGAAGGTTGGGAATGACGATTCCCGCGCCTTTGATTCATCAAAGGGAACCATTCGTAGGGCTCAAAATCCACGTCTCGTTAATGTTTCATGAGGAATTGATGCCATATGAGCCCCGGCCTGCATATCAACAAGACACAATGTTATTTAAATCAAATTAAAAGAGTATCAGTGTCGAAGACAAAACACAGAAGAACAGAAGATTGAAGACAGTTTGGGGATTACGGCTAATATTTATTATCAAAATCCCAATCCTCCAAATTAAAACACAGTTAAATAAAATCGTAAGTGTTTATCAGACAGAAAGGCCTCCACCACCACATCAGAGGCAAATTTATTCCTCTCAGCTACCACAAAGCCACCTGTGCCTCAAATCATTCAAACAGAGGTTGAAGTTATTGATAAAATGAAGATATTTGCCTCAGCGCAGCCAAAGATTTAATTCTGCTAAGGGAACTTAATGAAAAAAATATCAGCAGAGTTATTACATCCTGAAACAGAGCCTAAAAGTCAAAAAAAGCTCCCACCAAGCTTAAATCTTAATGTAAAACATTTAATACAGAAGACACATATCTAAGCTTATTCATCGAGCCCCTCAAAGGTCGAGAAGCCTTCAGTCTATATTAAATGCCCTGCGAGATGTTTTATCCTCTCCCACCTCCTCATTCCTTCTATAAATATTCTTGTAGAAGATGAGAAAATTTTGGTTACTGAACTTTGAAATATACTTGAGCTTGAGACTTCTACTTGTAAATAGTGTTCACTGGCTCTTGGAACTCTACTTGTGATAGATAAGTTAGTCTGGGAAGTGTAGATCATTGCTAAACTAAAGCATTGGACTTAAAGCTGTAACTGGTTTGGAGCATCAATACAAGATGATTTATGGGATCCTGGTCTATGTCAATGGTGATGTTATTTCTTATTATGAATTGTTATTTTACTTATGTTTTCACTTTTTTCATCTTGTTGTTGGAAATATTGTCATTGATGGCAAAGGATGTGGCAAAGGATGTGGTGAAGGAATTGGCAAAGGCATGGGCAACGAAGAAGAACAGCAGAATTGCAGAGATCAACGATTAGCAACACAAAGGTTAGCAGAGACGAACAGAGGAAGAACAGAAGGAGCAGAGACAGAATGGGAGAAAAGAGTACAAAGACGCAGCAGAGTTTTGGTAAACAGCAACACGAATTCAAAAAGAAGAGGTGCGGGTTGAAAAAGGACGAATTCCTCTGAGGAATATCTGTATGGACAGACGACGTGCTTAATCGATGATTCTGAGTCCATGAGGCACCCATAGAGATATTGATCTAAAGGTGATGAGTCTTGATATTATTCAACAGAAGAAACGATGAAGAACTATCGCATGACTGCTGAAGAGCACATATGGATCTGGTGCATATGACAGTTGGAGTTTCTGAAGATTAATATACACAGAAGGGTACACGGGATGCTGAATGCATATATTCTCTGAAGTCTGGATCACTTCTGATGTTCAGGTTACAGTGGTCTCACTGTTTTGTAATGAAGAATTGGGGAAAATATGTTTATTGATAATTGAACAAAGGGTTGCATTGAAACTGTTTGATCCAGTGTGAAAATTGATGAAAAGTGGTCTGCAGTGTGTCTGAGGGTTGAAGCCTTCAGTTTGGAAGTAGAATTTTCCTGCCAGTAGAAACTGGTGTTATGTTGAGGGGGTTGAAGCTCCCTTCCAGGAGAGGCTGGTAAATGAGAGAAGGTTGTAGCCTTCTGCAGGTGGGTGCCTACATGCTAGTATGAGTCTGCACCAGCATATATTGTAAGAAGTTTTCTCTATAATAAAATATTGAAGACTGAGATTACAACAGCGGTGGTTTTCTCCCAAATTGGGTTTCCACCTTAAATCCTGGTGTCCATATGTGTAGTTCATGTTTGATGGGTTATTCTGTTATTTCTGTTCATGCTTAATGCTTATCTGATGCAATGCTCTAAGTAAAGACATAATAAGATTTATGGACATACATGGTGGATGCAATACTGTAACATATGGTTTTAAGAGAAAAGAAAGAAAAAAAAATTGTTCAGCCTTAATACTGATTCACCCCCCCCCCCTCTCAGTATTTTTCCCAACACTTCTCTTATAAAGAACAACATGCATAGAGTTAGGACCTACTATATATCAGTACCCTTCTCTGACTGAAAATTTTTATCTGTATGTTTTCTTCCAAATTGTGTTATTTAGGAATGATTTAACTCAGTTTAAGCAGTAGGAATGATGGCGTTCCCTCGTCCTCCTATCTTAGCTAAATATTGTTCTTGAATGTTATTTTCATTTCATGTCAAGTAGAGATGAACTAAGGAAGATATGGTGTGCCCTGGTCCTAGTTTTATCCCAAAATATTGTCTGAAATTTTCTCTTGGAATGTGTTCAAAGCTGGCTAGTTTCGAAGTACTTACCAGATCTTAGACCATTATTTGTTATTTTTGTGTTTGTCTTGAAAGTTACCAAGTTAGGCAGAGCTAGGAGAGGTTTTGTGGTGAGCCCGGCCTGCTATTTTCTACTGCAACAATTGCCTTCAAGTTTCCCCCCTGTTTTTAAGTGTTTTCTATTGAAAGTGTATCAAAGGCTGGCTAGTTTTTAATTACTTACCAGATCCTGGATTTATTTTATGTCTTTATTAAGTGTTTTTCAAAGGCTGGCTAGTTTCAAAGTACTTACCAGATCCTGAGCTTCTCTTTGTTCTTCATTTTTTTAATTTCCCCTTCTTGTTGTACCGTTTCATTCCATAAATCAAACTTTAGAGAGATCCTTAGACATAAATGACTTTCCCCATGGATCACTCTTGCCTCTTGTTGTTTCAATTAAACCCTATTATGACTCCATAGCCCAATGGACTAAAACCTGCAATTATCTATCTTTTTGGCCCAAGCTTGTTCTGATTGCTTGCAACTTCCAACCTTTGAAACTCTTTGCATTTAGGACTTTCCACCTCAAATAATAATCATGCTCAACCATCCAAAAACAAGAAAAACCCTTGGCCTTCATAACTAGCCTAACATCATTACCATAAACTTTCAAAGAAAAATCCATCTTTGCAACTTATTGGAGAGATCCCTCTCCGGATTCAGGAGGACTAGATCCTAGAATCCAAAAGTGGTTGAAATGATGTTCTCCCTGCGGTCGAAATTTTGCCAATATTGCTTACTACAGGGAGCTAACAAAGGGGTGGAAAAAGACACTAATTTCAACTAGGATTTAACAGTCTGTCCAAACAAGAAAAAGCCTTTTAAGTAACTATTTAAAACTAACCAAAGGGCAAGACTCACCATAAATCTCTTTGGACAAGTTCGTATTAAAGTTGACTCAACAGAAAAAAAATCCAGTAATCCACATAATTACTTTCAGAAGGGATGAAAACACATAAGGAAAACAAAGTGTAGCCTAAGATCATATAAGATACTTTTAAATATAGCCTGCTTTCAACATAAACTTAGGGAAACTTTCAGAATTTATGTTTGGAGAAAGAAGCTAGAAAACAGGGCACACCATCACTTTTCTAGTCTAATTTTACTAAGAAGATAATGAGAATAACATTCAAGAACGATGTTTAAAGTAAACAGTAGGACAAGGGAATGCCAACATTCCTAACTGCTTGAAATGTATTGAATCATTCTTAAATAAACAATTTAGAGGAAAACATTGAGATAAAGCTTATCAGTTAGAGAAGGGTACTGTAAACAGTAAATCCTAACTCTATGCTTGTTGTTCTTTATCAGAGAATAATGGACAAAATGGCATACATGAAAGAAAAACAATAACATAGAAAGAAGCACTTCACCAGTGATATAGACCAGGATCCCAAGAATCAGCTTGTATATTGATGTCAAACCAGTTACATTCTTCAAGTCCAGTGTTTCAGTTCAACAATCATCTTCACTTCTCAGCCTAAATTATTAGATCAAAAACAGAGCTTCAAGAGCCTTTGAAAACTATTTACATGTATAAGTTTCAAGAACAAGTATATTTCAAAGTTCTACAAACAACTCTTTACAATGAGCTCCTCAAGAATATTTTATAGAAAGAATGAGGAGGTCGAAAGATAGAAAAGATCTATAGTTTCAATTAATACAGTTTTAAGGTTTCTCGGCCTTTGAGGGGCTCAATGGAGAAGATTACAAATATTTCCTCTGTATTAATTGTTTTACATTAAGTATTAAGCTCGTTGGGATGATTTTGTTGACTTTAAGGCTCTGTGTCATCTTTGTAATAACTCTGTTGATATTTTGTAACAAGTTTTTTTGGCTGAATTAACTGTTGAGTTGTATTGGGGAAAATATCTTCTGTTCTGGTCACTACTCGTCCCTCTGTTGAATGCTTTGAGGCTACAGGTGACTTCTAGTAGCTGAGAGGATTCAATTAGCCTTTGATTTGGTAGTGGAGGCTTTTTCTGTCTGGTAGATATTTTTTTTTGACCTAAACAGGACTAATTAGCTTCTGATCTATGTGTTAGGCATAATTAGGCCTAATTCTATGTCGTCTATTCTTGAACTATGTTTAATTTAGTGGATTAGGGTTTTTATTGTCAATATTAGCTGTAATCCACCCAAAAATGTATAATCAATGTTCAATTCTTCATCTCTGCTGTGGTTGGGTCTTCGACATTTATACTCTGTGTTTCTTTTAATCTTCACTGTGTCTTGTTGATGTGCAGGTGCGTAGAGGGTTCTTATGGCATCAATGCTCATGATGCACTGATGAAACGTGGTATGGAACCCCGTATATGGATACTCTTTTATGAATAAAAGTTGAGGGATCGTCATCCCCGGCCTTCAACTTTTCTTTTAATATAATGGAAACACTATTAAAAACCTGCACAATACAATAAAAAATAGAAAAATCCTGCATATTAAGGTTTAACTACTTCAGAGGCTCGAGTTTGGATTGTGACCGTTGGATGAAAGCATCCAATGACGAAGATTGTGCACGGAGGTTCAAAGGGAAGCGGTTGGAAGAATGGTGGAAGATTAAGTCAGTTCCGTTGATCCATATTGATCAACGACCAAGATTTATCTTGAATATATAATGCGAAGAGGTCACATTGTATTTGAAACAGCGGAAAATACGAATAAATGGCTTAAAAACCTTAATCAGCAGTGAAAAAGGCAGGATGAAATTTGGGGTTTCCAGATGATCGTGAGCCATTGGATCAGATTGGCCCCTAATATCAATGGTTGTGGTTGATCTATGAAATCCCTTGGAAGAAGGAGGAGGGCGATAATGAAATACGAGATTGAATGTTGGTCGTTGATCTACAGAGATCAACAACGGAAAACGAATGCGATGGAATGTGTTATGGCCTAAATTTACCTCAGGCTGAGAAAGGTAGAATCTAGGGTAACATCAAACCACGCTTAACCTAGTAGCTAGCCCTACCAGATTGGGAGAGGGCTCTCTCCTGGTAAATCTCAGCAAAAAATGATCAGTGATCAGTTTGTTTGGACAGCCAAAATGAGACAAACTATTTTTTTCAAGAAATGAAATAATTACCAAATCTGTGGCCTGCCTAGTGGGAATCGCCTCAATCCATTTGGTAAAATAGTCGGTCGCTGTAAGGATCCATTTATGCTATGCTGAATAAGTAGGATGGATCTCACCAATGAAATCCAAACCCCATTGCTGAAATGGAGCACTTACTTCAATGGGCTTGAGCGGTAAGGGCTGCAATTTTCTCCTTCCTTGAAAAATCTAACATTCATGACAGTTTTTAACAATTTTGTACACATCAGCAAAGAGATTTGGAAAATAATATCCTGCTCTCAAAATTTTGTTAACAGAAAAGGTGACCTCCACAATCTCCCTTGTGAAAGTCTTCCATAACATGTTTTTCCTATTCTTCAACCAAACAATTGAGCAAGACACGACCGAGATCTTTCTAATAGAGTGCATTATTCATGATACAAAACTTGGCAGCCTTCAATTTCAGTGTCCTAATTTTCTTCTTAGCCATTCCAGGTGGTGGTGACAAATTTTGGAGTACATACACAATGTCTGAATACCAAGGAGAAAGAGAAAATATTTCTGATACCTGAACAAGAGAACTTTCTTCATTTTCCTCGGACATAGAAGCAATGAGATTAATGTCCAAGGCATGTAAATTTGACTCAGCCATTAGCTTAGCCAACCCCTGTCCTTCGATGAGCTTTTTAGGTTTAATATCCACGTCATATTCCAAAAAAGTTGCAATCCATTTTCCTCGTCTCCCTTCTGGATCTATTTACACTAAGACTTCTTTAACAGTAGCATTAGGAACATAAGCAAGGATGTGAGAATGAATAATATAAACTCAAAAATATTTCAATGCTTTTATCAAGGCAAGAGCTTGCTTGTCAATAATATTATACTTTAAAGCTACATCTCTTATGGTTCTGCTGAAAAATGCTATTGGTTTCTCAAGCTGGTCTCTTTTCTGCATTAAGACTGCTGCCATAGTATGATCTGAGGCAAATGAAAACAAAATGAAATCCTGAGTATAGTCTGGGCTGATCAAAATCGGAGTTGAAGAAAGGGCCAATTTCACCAAATTGAAAGACTTTATTGCTTCCTCAGTCCACTTCACTACACTATCTTTCTTGAGCATGTTTGTTATTTCCCTTAAATGTTCTGCAAGATTGGGCACAAAGCGACGTAAGAAATTAATCTTACCGTTGAATGATTGAATCTCCTTTTTATTTCGGGGAAGATGAATTTGATGAATGGCTTCCACTCAAGCAGGATCGATGCGGATGCCATATTTTGATATAATATGACCGAGAAGCTTGGCTTCATCCATGGCAAACAGAATCTTCTTTGGATTGAGAGATACACCATATTTTCTACACCGCTGAAATACAATCTTCAAATGATAAAGATGCTCCTCATCTAAATTAGAAAAAACTATCAAGTCATCAATATAAACAACTATAAAGACATATTTTTCATTTGCAAATGCCATATCCATTGCTCGCTGAAATTTCGCACCAGCATTCTTCAATCTGAAAGGCATTTTAGCATAATGAAAATTTCCCCATGGAGTGGTGAACGCTGTTTTATCTCTATCATCTTGATGGACCATAATTTGGTTATAACTGGAATAACCATCGATCAGGGACATGCGGGATGCTACAAATACTCGCTGAAGTATGTGATCCATTTTGGGCAATGGATAGTTGTCTTTCAAAGATACTTTATTCAGATTCCTAAAATCAATGCATAAGAGAATCTCACCTGTTTTCTTATGCACGGGCACCAGATTAGAAATCCAATCTGAAAATCTTATGGGGACGATGATACCAGCTTTGTAAAACTGATTCACTTCCTTCTCTAGTGAGGGCAGCAGCTTTGGGTTTATTATTCTCAACTTCTGTCGAAAGGGATTTTGATTTGGCTTGATCGGGATGGTATGCTAAATTATATTTGTGTCATATGTCTTCAAATCTGAATAGTCCCAAGAAAATACATCAAAAAAAGAAGATAATAAACTTATATACTTTGCTTTTACCTGTGGGGGCAATGCCTTAGATAATTTCACCATTTTACGATTTTCTGTTGATCCAATGTTCACATCCTCAACTCCTTTCTCAGTTGGCAGTAAGCTTGGTTTCCGAGCTACATCATCTTGGTTTAAAAGCTCCTCTAAAGGTATTATACCTTTAGGAATGACATTGTCTTTGAGCTGCAAAACTTCCATCTGATTTACTTCTACATCCGCCTCGCCATCATCATGCTCCCCATCAATAGAAGTGTCTTTGAATTTACCTTCATTTTGCAGAAATTCATCAATTTCTTTATCATCTTGAAACACTTGCCAATACCTTTGATTGTCAGGGACAGTTGGATGATGCTTCACATGAATTTCAAATTTGTTGCTTGAATTCATCAGAATTTTCAAATTACTTGCTTTTGTTTCAAGTGCATCTGAAATTCCATTCTGAATACGAGGGACACATGTCAAAGTATAATCTGAAAACAATCTCAAGATATCTAGTACCGCATTCCGGTAGGCCCGCATTCGAGGATGCTTAGCTTGGTATTCACCTTTCAGTTGCTTGATAACTAACTCGGAGTCACCATACACTGCAATCCTTTTGGCATTTAAATTTCTAAGAATTTTCAAACCAGCAATCAAAGCTTCATATTCAGCCTCATTATTTGAACAATCAAAAGCCAATTTATAAGAACATACCCTTACATTACTTGGCACTTTGTTTGGGGAGGAAACAGGGTTGTGTATCCAAATGCCAATTACAGCACCATCCCTTCCTACCGCGCCATAGAAATCCATGGTCCACAAACCAGCTTCATCCTCTTCCAAATGCTGAAATTATGTTTGCTTCTTTACTTCTTCTTGCTGTCCATCAACATTTTTCTATTGTCGGGAGGCTGATTTCTCATCGATACTATCAAGTCTCTGTCTCTCTTTCTTTAAGACCTCTCTGAAATTTTCAGTGATTTCTGGAATGTCTTCTACTTCAATTAATTGGCTATTTACATCATTAAAGCTATCTAAGTATAAAACAAATGATTCTAAATCAGTATGTACATAGTTGATTGGATGATTTACCGGTTTCTCCTTGCTAGTAATCATATACTTCATATTTTGCTCCCGGTATAATTTTCTCATCTGACCAAACACAGGAATAGTAGCATAGGAGAAATCAAGCTGCAATGTCCCTTTAAGTTTCACTCCCCAAGATCTGGAAAGAAGCATGCCAAATCTAGGAGGAATATCCGCCACAACCACATCCATCAAAACATTTTTAGTTGGAATCTGATCCAAACTGACCACCAAATATTTGATAAGCCCAATGCATCTTACTCTACTAGAATCGAAAGAGTAAAGGTCATTATACTTTCTGGTGATATCCAATCCCAATTTCTCCATTATTTCCCTAGGCATGAGATTATGAGAGGCTCCGGAATCAAACATAGCATTGTGTAACACATAGTCGTGCAACCTAAGGCTGATGTAAAAAGGAGGTACATCACTATCTTGAGACTCACCATCCAATGTTGGACCAAAAATCAACTCATATTGATCATCTTCCACGTTTACCATATCAGATAATGGATCTAAACTCAAAATCTTAGACACCTGACCCTTATAGCTGCTATTCTTCATCAATTCAGTCAAAGGAATGGATACTTTTAACTTAGCAATTTCATTTTCTAAGTTAAAAAATGAAGTTTTCTCTACGTCTTTAGCTGGGAAATCCTTCTTTTCAGTTTTCTCCTTTGATATATTTGGCTGATTGGATCTTTCATTTGCTGATGGTAATTTTCTAGTGGTGGGATCAGCTGTCTCTTTTCCATTTTTCTGCACAACGAGTGGATCATTCTTTGGTGTTGTCACTTCCTTTATTTTTTGAATTGGATTAATGGGTACATATCTACTTCTGAGTGAATATTGTCACTGCTGGGTGGTCAAGGCATTCATGTACCCCCTCTGATATTCATCAGACTCTTCTTCAAGAGATGTTTCATTCGCCAAGAAGAAATTCTCGTCCCTTTGTACAACTGAGTTCTCGAAATACTCCTCATCTTCAGTGATAAAAATTGGTATATCATCAGGTGTAAATAAATGATTCTCTTCTCCAATTATATTATCCTCATCATCTAATTTCGGACCATGTACAAAATTCTGCTGTAAGGGTGTCTTCACTTGCTGATGTACTGCTTGTTCTTGTGCTCGCTGCTCTCTTTGTTTGATTCTAAATTGTGGTTGTTGCTGGCCACGAAAATTAGGATTTATAACTTGCATTTCAAACTTGTCAATATTCAATCTATCAAACATCTTTTCCATCTTACGAAGAACTTGCTCTGAAGTGGAAACCTTTTCCTTTATTGCTACTTTCTTTTCAGCTCTCGTTCTAGCTCTCTTGGCAAGCAGATTTGCTTCAACGCTGACTGCAATTTTCTGCATGTCTTCCAAAGTGGCCGGTCTCTTTCTCTTAATTGATAGGCCATGTCAGGATCGAAACCATCTGGAAACTTAATCAAATCCAACCCCATAGGTGGCTTTATATCAGCAGGAATTGCATTGTAAACAAAATTGAATCTAATACAATAATCTTGAACAGACTCACCAACGTTCTGCTTGATATTCTCATATTCGGAAAGGATCTGAAGAGGGTCTTTCTTCACTTCCCATCAATCCAAGAATTGTCTCTAAAGATTAGCCAATGTAGTAATACTACCATCCAGCAAAGCTCTGAACCACTTCCTTACTTCACCTCCAAAAGTTTGTACAAATAGTCTCATTGTCACATTTTCCGCATCAATCTCATGAAGGTCAAAGAAATCTTCCATCCTATCCACATGTTGCTGAGTTGTAACATTTTGAGGGGTGCCATCAAAAAATGGAATTTTTCTTTGATAATCAGCGGGTATGTTATCCAAATTTTGAGGCAACACAAGGGGTGCAAATTGAGCAGCCATTTCTCTAGGTGGATTTACAACCAAGCCTGGGGATATAGGAGGAGTCGGGGCAGTTGATGTATGAGGTGTATGTGGTGTGAATGGAGGTGATACTACTACAGATTTTTGATCAGAGATAGAAGGATGCATAGGAAAAGTGGGAATGAAAGGAGGCTCGGTAGGAGTTTGTGAACTAGATGTAATTGCGGATGACCCAAGAGTTGCGGATGCAGACTCTATGAATTCAGGAATGTTTGAAGCCACAATAGAAGTATGAATATTTAGGATATAACTGTCAATTGATCTATTGGACTTTTCAATTTCAAGATCTTTGACAAACTCTGTATTTAGGATAGTAAAACTAACAACACTTTCAGACTTAGTCTCAAACAATGGCAACTCCAATTGTTCGTCAAACACAAGATCTTCAAGATACTCAAAAATAGCAGGACATGAATGAGATTTGAACACAAGAATCACATGAATTTCTCAATGAAGGATTCTCATAATAAGATTTGGATTTTCATACAGAGGAAGTGGATCGGGATCCGGATTTGCCTTGGTGTGTTGTCTGGAATCCAGTGTGTTGAATTATTCCCAAAAATCAAACGGAAAAAATAAACTTGTTCAGCCTATCAGATTCTAAACTCATCATCAAAAAGTCTAGAATTATCTGATGTACTGCGGAAATTTACAAGTCAGCTGTTACGTTTATAAAACTAGACCGGAGATTGACTAATGCAGTGTTTATCTACTTATGCACTTGCAAAGCAATGTGCAGTTCAAAGGCTACCTGGCATAACTTCAGGCTCCGTCTGTAGTTTATAGAACAAATAACACTAACAAGCAAACAATTTGTCTTCCTCAGTATGGTCACCACTATGTTATGGCCTAAATCTACCTCAGGCTAAGAAAGGCAGAATCTAGGTTAACATCAAACCACGCTTAATCTGGTAGCTAGCCCTACCAGATCGAGAGAGGGCTCTCTCCTGGTCAATCTCAGCAAAAAATGATCAGTGAGGCTTGAGATGACTTGAATGAAGGCTGATTTTAGGCTAGGTATATATGAAAAAGAGTTTTATTTGATTTTAAGGGTGTTTTTTTGGATCAAAGGGAAAGGCAGATTTTAGGTCTGGGGAATGAGGCCCAGTTTTGTAGAGATCTGAATGGGGAAAGGTAGGCAATTGATTTGACACTTTCAATTTGAAGGAAATGGAGAGTTGAGATAGGTGAAGAGCTGAAGAGGGCAAGAAACCTTCAATGATCCTCTCCAAACAGTTGAAAACATAGAAAATTAAATAAACCCTAGGTAGAGCACTGCAAATTTTAATGAATTCTACCTTTATCCTTGTTTGTTTAACTTAAGAAGAAATAAGAGGGAAAATGGTATACATAAAACACCAGTAGACTTACATTTATAGAGAGAAACACAATATCAAAGCATAATGCCACATGAATCCCAAAGAGTGCTGCAAACCCTGGTCTATTCCTTTGCCAAACTGTAGAGATGAATGTACAATGATGCTCAAAGCATTCCCAAAATTCCAACCATGCTAATGACCAAAAAACCACAAGATATAGACAAAAAAAAAACTCATCCCAGCATCCAGGGGTCGATCTCACAATTTTAGGAGCTGTTCCAACAAAATCTAAACTGAGAACTAGAAAGTAGGCAGTGGAACAACTTGCCTCTATAAACTAGGAAACTAATTCATTCAGTTGCAATTCACCTTTTGATGGATGAATCTACCTCCATGAGTGAAAATTTAACAAAATTACATCAAGATCCATAAAATTACATCAAATTACATCATGATTTTGACATTTATAAGTAACAAATTCTAACTGTCAAAAACTAGGCGAAAAACAGAGTTACTGAGTCAAAAATGAGCAAAATCCTCCACTGCGCCACGCCTGATTTCTCTATGCGTCGTGCCAGTTTGCAGCTGATTTTGGATGCCTTCCCGGTGTCAAAGTTTGCTCCAAGTGGGCTTTTTGGAAATGGCTACCTGTCTACTTTCCAACACAAGTGGAATTTCTGAATTTGGTCTTCATTTTCACCTCCAAAACTGATTTCTCCCAACACTGCTTCCTATGTGTAATAAAAGGGGCAGAAAGGTCATTTTTGGGGTGTTTTTGACCCTTCTGGAAGCCCAAAACCTGTCAAAATTTCTTGTCCATAGGTAGGCATGCATATTTTTCCATGAAAAATAAAAAAATTCTGAGTTTTCATCAAAAGGAGCCCCCAATCAAAAACGCGCGCCAAGTAGCGCGGTGCATAGAGCAGAAAAGTCTATTTTTAGGCCAAAATTATCAAAAATGAAAAAAGTGTCCCAAATTTTTTGAAATTTAGGATGAGTGTCCTCCATTATGTTATATGATGGGCCAAGGAAGCCTCAGCCAAGATCTGAAGTTTATCATGCCTTTTCCGATGCTTTGAGGCCTTCTTCAACTTGGCCTTCAAAATTTTGATTCTTGCTTTGCAAACATGATTTCTCACCCAATAATGATTGGCCATGTGCCTTGTTAGCACTCAAATCTACCTCAGGCTGAAATGAGATAAAACTCAAGGCTACATCAAACCACGCTTAGCCTCGTAGCTAGCCCTACGAGGGCAGGAGAGGGCTCTCTCCGTCAATCTCGATAAAATGAGCAATAGGGTGCGAGATGACTTACGATAGGAGCTGATTTTAGGCTAGTAAAGAGATAGGTATGTTTGATTTTGATTTTTTGGGTTTTCGCTGGAGAAATGGGAAAACAAATTTTGGGTCCGGGGATAAGGTCAGACCTTTGCAGATTTCGAGTTGGGGCGAGGTAGGTGATTGCCTTGATGCTTTTGATTGGATATATGGATATATTAGAATGATAAGGAGCTGAAGAGGGAAAAGAAGAACTTGGATCCTCTCCAAACAGACGAAAACATGTAAAACTAAATGAATTCAAAGGCAGAGCACGGTAAACAATGGATTCAACCTCATCTACTCATTCAATTTAGTTCAGAAGCATATGAAAGGAATGGCATACATTAAACATGAAGAACTTACAGTAAACAGAAAGAAAACACCATCAAGAGCAAAACACCACAAGGATCCCAACAAGTGCTGCAAAACCTCTGATCTTTCCTTAGCCAAAATATGAAAATATGTACAATGGTGCCAAAAGTTTCCCAAGAGTCCAACCTCTCTAACCCCTGAAAAGGATAGAGAAATTACATCATATAGACCTCATAACCTCTTCCCTCACCTCTAGGGGTCGAATTCCATCTTCAGGGATCAGTTTCAACCAAATTCTAATCAAGGAACTAGAATCTAGGAAGCTAACAACTTACCTCTAAAAGAGTGGAAACTGATTCATTTACATGATTTTCACTTTTTTGAGAGTGAATCTTCTAGAATAGGTAAAAATAAGCCAAAGTTACATGCCAACCATCAATTTACATCATGAAAACCCAAAAATTTCATCCACAAGCAAAACTGGTCCAAATTGGCCGAAAATCTGAGCTGGAAGTTGAAAATTCAGCCAAAAATTTAAGTGGGTTGCACCCCTGAGCTAAGTGGGTCGCGCGCCTTTCAGCCTGATTTTGAAGTACTTACCGGCATCCCAATTGAGCTCATGATAGCTCGTTGTAAAGCCCTGGATGTTGGCTATCCAACCCAAGTGGAATTTCCCAATTTGGAGCTAAGTTGACCCTCCAAAATTTCATTCTCCCAGAAGTACTTCCTGCTGATGCAAAAGGTGGCAGCAAGGTGGTTTTCATGGTGTTTTTAAGCTTTTTGGCCATCCAGAATCTGATGAAATGTTTCGGCAATGCCTGAGGATGCATAACTTACCATGAAAAATCCAAAAATGCAAAAATTTCCTTCAGCAAGTGTCCCAAAAAGAAAATGAGCATATGGGCGTGCTACACGCTTAACTGAAAAACCTGTTTTTAGACCAAAAAATTTCAAAATGACAAAATTTTCTCCGAATTTTCTCAAATTCGGAGTGAAGAACCTCCATCATGTATCTTGCCCAGCCAATGAAGCCTCGGCCAAAATCCGGAGTGGATCAGGCCTTTTCCGCCGTTTTAGTGCTTCGCTCATCCTCCTCTTCAGAATCTTCATTCTCGCTTTGCAGACATGCATGCGAGCCCAATAATGTCCTTTCATATGACGAAGCATGTCCTTGTCTCCTCTGGCCTCTCAATCAACTTCTCCAAGATGGATTTGCTTACGCGTGAGTACACCCTGACAATGGATGTCATGTCAGCCTGTGGGTGCAATCGCCAACTATGCCGATCCTCACTGGATCTAATGCTCATAAAGTGTGTGCTCATCCGTGTCAGCCATACGCTCCAGATTATCACCCACCGAGCCTTCAGAATTTATCTTTCACTGCACACACTCTCGCCTCTCCGCTCCGGATGATCTCTCCCGGCCACAGCTGAGAGCTCGCATCAGCACGAACAGATTGTGAAATCCGTGTCCCGCCTCTCGATGGCCCTCATCATGCATGGGCTTTGCCCGTCCCGTATCCGTACCCGTGCCAAGAAGAAGGCGTGTGACCCCTTCCACATCAAGTGGAGATACTCGCTCTCCGCTCGATGAAGTCTGGCATCTCTTCCACCCGTGAGATAATAATTGGGCCAGGTGGGACAAATAAGGCCATGTGGCCTCGCTGATATGTCATAAACAATGGAGCACTGATATGCCCAACCTCAGGAATGTCCGGCTGGTGTGAAGGCTCTCCCGTACCATAAACTACCTCGGGAGGCGGCTGTGACACTGTGAAAAAGTCACGGGAGATGAAATCCTCCCAAGTGATGCCCTGCTGTGCCAAATGATGTAACACTATGATCTTGATCAAGGCATAATGATATATACTTCTATGCTGTTGTGCTGGGCTCTTCTTCTGTACAAAAATCACCATCCTCTCTATGTTGCGATACATAAAATACGGAATGTTCATCATACGTACCCTTGTGAAGTGCATCAACAAACGAACATGGTACGCAAAGAGACGTGCGAATCTGCCCTCGCAACTGAAATACCAAATGATGAGTTTCATCAGCGGTGCAAACTCATCCCTCAGGAATCTGAAAGGAAAAACTTTTCCCAAGTGCCTCATATACTCAGGTTTGATGTATGGCTGATAGTAGGTTTTCTCTAAATGATGTCGTTTGTTCCATTCCTCTCCTACATTTGGTATACCAGTGGCCTGAGCAATAGTCATTGGTGACAAAAAGAAATCTACTCCAGCAAGATTTACACGGCCATCACGTAAATGAAGAACAAACAGGCGAGCTAGTTCACGATGAAGCTGGGTTTGTGAAATCATCTCACAAAATCGAAAACATAACAGATACCGAAAAGAATCCATTTCTAATGGACATGCCTGCAACTGAGCCAAAGAAGTAGGCTCCTCCCTGCGATGATCACCACTTTGCCACTCTGAGGCCTCATGGCAGCCATTACCTCTCGTCGTGGGAACGTCCACTCCTGCCTATATCCTCATCTCTGCCTTCCATACCTAGCTTGAACAAGATATTTTCAATATGGCTACTATTATAGATGCAGTTGAAAACAGTTATAGTGTATGTTTCAACACTGCAATAGAATTCACCCACTCATAAAGTATCATGGTGAAAACAAAAATTACAAATGAAGATGACCTCCGTTTTAGTACATGAATCGATATACTGCTTTGACTGCAAGGAGTTTCACAAATGAATGCTGCCGCAAAGTATAAGTGCTTGGTAATGATGGGAAAATTTTGTCAAAGAACCAAACAAGTAGAGGACTATGTTTATGAACTGGAGAACAGGGAGAATACCGTGACCATAGTGACACAAATTACTATCACAATATAATATAACACTAATGGTGATATTATGCAATGAGGCCATGATTAGTCACATAAGATCGTGCAAAATATGAAAGAGAGCATGAACAACAAGATAGTCGATAACTTAGGCGGAGATCATCTCAACAACGTGCTAGGGTGTGAACATATCCACCATTCGAAGGTTTTCAAATTTTTCATAAAACTGCCCATACAATCTCAAAACCCTTACAGAATTAACTTGCATGTGAATGAAAGGTTCATATATTTTCTCCAAGGATGGCTTGTTTCCCCAACATCTATGACATCACAACCATATTAAAAATCGAATGAGCAATGATTAAAACCTGTTTGGAAGCTTTTGGAGTCGACTAGAATCGAATCTGGGCGCAAAAAACGAATTTTCTGGGTTCTGATTTAAGTGGGTAGCGCGCTGGTTGAAGTGGGTCGCACCCCCCAAGTGGGTATCACCCGTTCAACTTTACACTGGCTGTGGCGCTCAAGTGGGTCGCGCCCCTCAAGTGGGTCTCGCCCGTTCAAGTGGGTCGCACGCCCTCCAAACACTGTCCAGAACTATGAAAACTTGCCTACGGCCTTCAAAAAATCAACTTCAACCTCTGCCTTGCGGATTTTTGGCAAATGAGTTTGTTTGTCATGTTTATATATGAAATAAATACCTCATCAAATCAGATTTCTTTTCAAATTTATTTGACAACCCACTTTATAATGTTTTTGGCATTTTGACATTTGGTCTCTTATTACAATGCTTTCTCCTTTGGCTTTTCTGAATTTTTGAACTGATAACTTTGCTGTCTTTTGCAGGGATGCGGCACTTTAGCTTAGGAAAAGATCAGAGGCTTGCAGTGAAGCTTCTCATGGTTAAATGGATACAATTATTACAAAAATGGAATTAAACAATTTCTAGTTCCAAAACAGAGTTTTGGACTAGAAATGTTTTCAAATGCTTATGATAATAAAAATATGAAATCAAAAACTTGCGAAACCAACCTCATGGTCTGCGGGCTTTATGACATATATGCAAAGACTCGAAAACCCTAGACTCTAGGACTAACAACTCTTTTTAACGAAACTGACATTTAATGACCATGAAAGAAATGACGATGAACTTCAGTAATTTTTGAAGAATTTCTAAATAGCCCTGTAGGTACAAGCATGAGGAAACACATGAAAACCAGACCCCCTCGTCAGTCAGTGGCATGCTCCTAGCGAAATGAAACGAAGTGGAACAAGCGAGACACCTAAGAATGAATATGCAAAAGTGAAACGATCTCTGACGGAGGGCTGTAAGGACCGGCTCTAACATTGGCTCCAATGGGGATGGTGGCTCCATGGAGATGCCAAGAACGACAGATCTCTGGGGGAGTCAGACAGTGCCTTCATCCATTGGGCGATGGAGTCATTATTTCAACTGATAAAACAAAAACTTTGGACATATTTACTGACTGCAGATTTGACTAAAGACTGATTGAAATTTGACCAAAACTGACATGACTTTAAAACTGAAAGACTGATAAAACTGACTTGACAATTTTAAACCAACCAACATCCATCTCCAGAATTATAGCCTTCGCTCCGGGCCCCAGACTGAAAATGAGAGATCAGTACACACTTGCAATGAAACAGAAGTAAAGCGATATATACAATGATTGATGAAATCAGCAGAAGATACTCAGAAGTGATATCGTTTCAGCAACCGACCATTGATCAGTCCTCCAGGACAATCATCTCCATTCATTTCTTTGAGAAGAAAGGCATTTTGACCCCGATACGCTGCGATCTTAAAAGGACCCTTCCATAGGTTTTCAAATTTGCCATGCTTACCCTTATCTTCATTCCGAGCATCCCATTTCAAAACTACCTCATCCAACTGAAACTTATCCGCTTTTTCCTTTCTATCGTAGATCTTCGTTATGCGCTCCTGCAACTTGAAATTATTTTGAAATACCTCCTCCCGTGTCTGCTGTAAATGAATCATCTGATTAATTCTCCGCTGCATGGGATCTTCCTCACTACCAGCTTCCTGAAGCAATTTGACCACCAGGACAGCCAGTGAAGTAGGAAAAACCGTGTCTGTTCCGTACACCAACTCGAAAGGAGACATGCCAATAGACTTTTTCTGACTTACCCTATCAGCCCACAGTGCATTTACTAACTTCTTGTGCCAGCCCTTTTTGTTGATTTCCAGCAATTCATTAATAATATTCACCAAGGATTTATTTGAAGATTCCGCCAGGCCATTCCCTTGTGGATGGTAGGCAGTCGAATGTCCCAAACTGATATTGTACTTATAGCAAAATTCAACCATCCTTTTAGACTTGAAGGTTGCTGCATTATCTGTGATTATTTTACTAGGACACCCAAAACGTGACAGAATATTGTTTTCAAGAAAAGAGATAATTACCGCATCCGTGGCCTGTCGAGTGGGAATCGCCTCGATCCATTTTGTAAAGTAGTCCGTAGCTGTCAAAATCCATCTATGCTGTCCGGAAGATGCTGGGTGGATTTCCCCGATAAAATCCAATCCCCACTGCTGGAATGGTGCACTAACTTCAATTGGTTTTAGAGGCAAAGGTTGTAGTTTCTGCTTCCCTTCGAAAATTTGACACTCGTGATAATTTTTAACAGCCTTAAATACATCAGAAAACAAAGAAGGCCAATAATACCCTGCCCTTAGAATCTTATTCGCTGTGGTCTTACAAAACAAATGGCCTCCGCAGTCACCTTTGTGAAAGTCCTCCAAAACTCTTTGAGCTTCCTCCTCTACCAAACAATTCAACAACACTCCTCCAGGGTCTTTCCAATACAATGCAGAATTTTGCAGCTCTCAACTTCAATGTTCTACTCTTATTTCTAGGCATCCCGGGAGGTGGAGACAAATTCTGAAGCACGTATAAAATGTCAGCATACCAAGCGGAAGAAACAAAAATATCAGATACCTGAATTGACGTACTTTCCTCATCTTCATCGGACATGGCAGCGATCAAATTTATATCTAGAGCATGCAGATTTGTTTCAGCCATGAGCTTGGTGAGTCCTTGTCCTTTGATCAACTTGGTTGGTTTAATCTCCACATCGTATTCTAACAACGCAGCGATCCACTTACCCCGTCTTCCCTCTGGATCTGCCTGTACCAAAACATCTTTAACCGCTGCATTAGGAACGTATGCTATAATGTGGGAATGCAGTATATACACACGGAAATCTTTCAAGGCCTTTACAAGCGCAAGTGCTTGTTTCTCAATAATGTTGTATTTCAATGCTCCGTCCCTTATAATCCGACTGAAAAAAGCAATGGGCTTCTCAACTCCATCCCTTTTTTGCATTAAAACAGCTGCCAATGTGTGCTCAGAAGCAAAAGAAAACAAAATGAAGTCTTGTGTATAGTCCGGGCTGATTAAAATAGGGGCTGAAGAAAGAGCTATCTTTACCAAATTGAATGATTTCACCGCCTCTTCTGTCCACTTTACCTGACTGTCCTTTTTCAGCATGTTCGTGATTTCTCTAAGATGCTCTGCAAGATTTGGAATGAAACGACGCAGAAAATTCATTTTACCATTAAATAACTGTATTTATTTCTTGTTCCGGGGCTGCTCAATCTGCTGTATGGCTTCAACACGTGCAGGGTCAACACGAATTCCATCTTTCGATATGATGTGGCCAAGGAGCTTGCCTTCATCCATGGCAAAAAGGCTCTTTTTCGGATTCAGCGAAATGCCATATTTTCTGCACTTTTGGAAAACAATTTTCAAATGATATAAATGTTCTTCATCAGAATTTGAAGACATAGTTAAATCATCAAGGTAAAAAACCAAAAATACGTCTTTCTCGTTGGCAAAAGCCATGTCCATGGCACGCTGAAAGGTGGCACCTGCATTCTTTAAACCAAACGACATTTTTGCATAATGAAACGTTCCCCAAGGAGTGGTGAACGCAGTCTTATCACGATCATCTTCATGCACTAAAATCTGATTATAACCTGAGTATCCGTCGAGTAGTGACATCCTTGATGCTCCAACTACTCGCTGCAATATATGGTCCATTTTTGGCAGCGGATAATTGTCTTTTAATGATACCTTATTCAAATTTCTGAAGTCGATACATAAACGGATCTCACCTGTTTTCTTTCTCATGGGCACCAAATTTGATATCCAATCTGAAAATCAGATAGGCACAATGATTCCTGACTTATACAACCTGTTTACCTCTTTTTTGATCGATGGTAGCAGCTTTGGATTGATTCTCCTCAACTTTTGACGAAAAGGCTTCTTTGGTGACAATGACCTTGATAACTTTACCATCTTGGGATTATCAGCTGTCCCAATATTTACCCCTTCCACACCTTTTTCCGTGGGCCTCAATGTCGTTTTTCGGGCTACATCATCTTGATCAAACAATTCTTCCAAAGGAATCAATCCCTTAGGAATGATGTTATCCTTAAGTTGCAGCACTTCCATTTGGTTTATTTGTATGTCATCATTACCATCATCATGTTCTGTATCTATGGAGGTGTCTTTAAACTTACCCTTATTCTGCAGAAATTCACTAATCTTCTCATCATCCTGAAAGACTTGCCAACATCGCTGATTGTCTGGAACGGTGGGGCGGTGTTTCACATGAATCTCAAATTTGTTGCTGGAATTCATTGGAATTTTTAAATTGCTTGCTGCCTTAGCAAGACCATCAGCAACACCATTTTGTATGCGAGGCACACATGTCAAGGTATGATCAGAAAATAATTTCAGAATGTCTAAAACTGCATTACGGTAAGCCCTCATGCGAGGATGCTTGGCCTGAAACTCACCTTTAACTTGCTTTATCACCAATTCTGAATCACCATATACTGCAATCCTTTTCGCTTTCAGCTTCTTAAGAATCTTAAGGCCAGCAATAAGAGCCTCATATTCCGCTTCATTATTAGAACAGTCAAATGCCAGCTTGTAGGAACACACTCTCACATTGCTCGGGACCTTATCCGGAGCGGAAAACGGACTACGAATCCAAACACCAATTCCAGCACCGTCGCTACCCACTGCGCCATCAAAATCCATGGTCCAAAGACCATCTTCATCGTCCTCTAAATGCTGAAATTGCGCCAGCTCTGTTTTTCCTGTTTGCTGCCCATTGTCTTCAGCTGATTGCTCCATAGTAGCTTGTTTTTCTCTTCTTTATTTTTGCAGAACTTCTCTAAAATTCTCAGTGATTTCTGGTATATCTTCCGCCTGAACTAATTGACTATCTATATCATTAAAACTATCAGCAAGCAACACA
Organism: Pinus albicaulis; assembly: GCA_034641835.2. Taxonomy (NCBI): domain Eukaryota; kingdom Viridiplantae; phylum Streptophyta; class Pinopsida; order Pinales; family Pinaceae; genus Pinus; species Pinus albicaulis. The sequence continues at coordinate 220,840,287 of CM076575.1, read as the reverse complement.
AACGACTCTAAGTCGGTATGTACATAATTTACGGGATGATTGATTGGCTTCTCTTTGCTAGTTATCATGTATTTCATCTTCTGCGCTCGATATAACTTTCTCATTTGACCGAAAACTGGAATTGTTGCATAAGAGAAATCTAACTGTAGTGTACCTTTCAACTTTGCCCCCCAAGATCTTGAAAGGAGCATCCCAAATCGCGGAGGAATGTCCACCACAACCACATCCATCAAGACATTCTTCGCTGGAATTTGATCTAAGCTTACAACCAAATCTTTGATGAGTCCTATACACCTCACACGGCTGGAATCAAATGAATACAAATCATGATATTTTCTTGTAATGTCTAGTCCCAACTTTTCCATGATTTCCTTTGGCATCAAATTGTGCGAAGCACCCGAATCGAACATGGCATTGTGCAAAACATATTCATGCAGCCTCAAACTGATATAAAATGGAGGAACATCACTGTCAGGAGACTCACCATCTAATGCAGGCCCAAAAATCAATTCTGGCTGATCATCCTCAACATTTACCGTATCGAACATTGGATCAAAGTTCAGAATTTTGGAGACTTGACTGCGGTAGCTGCTGTTCTTCATGATTTCTGTCAAAGGAATAGATATTTTTAATTTGGAAATTTCATTTTCCAAACTAAATGCTGAAACTTTCTCAACCTCTTTGACCGGAACTTCCTTCTTTTCAGCCTTGTCTTTCACTATGTTTGACTGATTTACCTTTTCTGCTGATGATACTTTACTAGCTGCGGGATCAATTGTCTCTTTTCCTTTCTTCTGTGGTATCGGTGAATCCATCTTTGGTGCTGAAGCTTCTTTTCGTTTCTAAATTGGATTTATGGGCACATCTTGGTTTCTCAATGAGTACTGCTTCTGTTGAGCGGACAAAGCATTCAAATATCCTCTTTGGTAATCATCTGACTCTTCCTCTAACTCCGCATCATTTGCTAAAATGAAGTCTTCATCTTTCTGAACAACTGAACTTTCTCCATATTCTTCATCCTCAGTAATATAAATAGGCAGATCGTCGGGAGTGAAGAAATGATTTTGCTCACCTGCTACATCATCATCATCGTCTGAATCTTGACTCATAAAATTCTGCAAAAGAGGTGTCTTGATCTGCTGTTGGGCTGCCGGCTCTTGTGGTCTTTGTTCACGCTGCTTTATTCTGAACTGTGGCTGCTGCTGGCCACGGTAATTTGGATTCCGAATCTGCGTTTCTGATTTGTCAAGATTCATTCTTTTGAACATTTTTTCCATCTCACGAATTAAATGCTGTTCAGATGTAGATGAGGAAGGCTCTTCCTTTATTGTCACTCTTTTCTCTGCTTTCAACCGTGCTCTCTTATCATTCAGATTTGCCTCAACACTAACGATAATCTTCTGCATATCTTCTAAGGTAGGCGGATCTCTGTCACGCAGCGAATAAGCCATCTCCGGATCAAAACCATCCGGGAATTTAAGAAGAGCTGAATTTTTAGACGGCCTTAAGTCATCTGGAATTGCATTATACACTGTATTGAATCTGATGATATAATCCTGAACGGACTCACCAGGACTACGCTTGATGTTTGTATACTCTGAAGTGATCTGCAGTGGATCATTTTTCATCTCCCATCGATCTAAGAACTGTGTCTGAAGGTCTTGCAATGTATTGATACTTCTGGCCGGTAATGCTCTGAACCATTTGCGAACTTCTCCTCCAAATGTCTGGGCAAACAATCTCATTGAAACATTTTCTGCATCAATTTCATGCAGATCCAAGAAGTCTGTCATTCGAACAATATGCTGCTGAGCTGATATAATTTGTGGGGTGCCATCAAATAGAGGAATTTTTCTCTGATAATCAGCAGGCATAGCATCTAAATTGGCCGGCAAAACAAGAGGCGCAAATCTGGCTGCCATGACTCTTAGTGGATTGATGATAATCTGTTGTCTAGGAGAAACAGGAGGAATAGGAGCAGTAGGTGTGCGAGGTGTATGCGGTAGAGACGGAGGAGAAATTACTGTTGATTGCTGATCAGAAAATTCAGGCTGAACCGGAATGGTAGGGATAAAGGGAGGTTCAGTGGGGATCCGTGAACTAGATGCAAATTCAGATGGTCCAAGAGTTTGTGAAGCAGATTCAGTGAATTCGGGAGTGTTGGTAGCCACAACGGAATTTTGCAACTGTCTATCCAAGTGATATGAAACAAATCTGTATTGCAAATTTTCAGCAAACAATAGATCCGGAACTAATCTTGATAATTCAGTTTCAGAAAAATTTACGAATAAGGATGTTTCAAATCGTGCATCAAAAGGAATTTCATCAACATATATAATTTTCACGGGACAAGATGCAGATCTAGAAAGCAATCTGGAACTTCCAAAACTCACTTGACTTTCTCTTTCAGAACTTTCTTGACTTCCTTGTCTTCTAAGGATCCTAGGAATCAGATTTGGATTTTCAAATATTGTTGGTGGATCAGGGTCAGGATTCGACCTAGTATTCCTTCTTGAAGCCAGTGTATTGATCTATTAGGAAAAAAAATTCAAGGAACACTATCAATTATTTTCAGCCTTTCGACTTCTAGACTCAATCATCCAAAGGTCTAGAACGAACAAGTATACTGGGGTGATTTGCGAATCGAGTGCTGCATTCACAAGCTTACCGGAGATCGACTGAAGCAGCGTTTATCTACTACCGCTTATGCATGGAAAAAGCGTTTCGAAAGCTACCTGGCGTGACTTCAGACTCCGTCTAAGACTCATGAAATGAACACATCAACAAGAAAACCATTGAGATTTTTTATTCCCCAGTATGGTCGCCACTATGTTAGCGCTCAAATCTACCTCAGGCTGAAATGAGATAAAACTCAAGGCTACATCAAACCACGCTTAGCCTCGTAGCTAGCCCTACGAGGGCAGGAGAGGGCTCTCTCCGTCAATATCGATAAAATGAGCAATAGGGTGCGAGATGACTTAAGATAGGAGCTGATTTTAGGCTAGTAAAGAGATAGGTAAGTTTGATTTTGATTTTTCGGTTTTTCGCTGGAGGAATGGGGAAAACAAATTTTGGGTCCGGGGATAAGGTCAGACCTTTGCAGATTTCGAGTTGGGGCGAGGTAGGTGATTGTCTTGATGCTTTTGATTGGATATACGGACAAATTAGACCGACGAGGAGCTGAAGAGGGCAAAGAAGAACTTGGATCCTCTCCAAACAGTCGAAAACATATAGAACTAAATGAATTCAAAGGCAGAGCACGGTAAACAATGGATTCAACCTCATCTACTCATTCAACTTAGTTTAAAATAATATGAAAGGAATGTCATACATTAAACATGAAGAAATTACATTAAACAGAGAGAAAACACCATCAAGAACAAAACACCACAAGGATCCCAACAAGTGCTGCAAAACCTCTGATCTTTCCTTAGCCAAAATATGAAAAAATATGTACAATGGTGCCAAAAGTCTCCCAAGAGTCCAACCTGTAGAATGTATCAGAAATTACAATATATAGATCACCCTAACCCCTTCCCACACCTCTAGGGGTCGAAATCCTCCTTCTAGGAGAAGTTCCAACAAATTCTAATCAAGGAGCTAAAATCTAGGCAGCTAACAACTTGCCTCTAAAAAAGTGGAAACTGATTCGTTTACATGATTTTCACTTTTTTGAGAGTGAATCTTCTAGAATAGGTAAAAATAAGCCAAAGTTACATTCCAACCATCAATTTACATCATGAAAATCCAAAAATTTCATCCACAAGCAAAACTGGTCCAAACTGGCCGAAAATCTGAACTGGAAGTTGAAAATTCAGCCAAAAATTTAAGTGGGTCGCACCCCTGAGCTAAGTGGGTTGTGCGCATTTCAGCCTGATTTTAAAGTACTTCCTGGCATCCAAATTGAGCTCATGATATCTCGTTGGAAAGCCCTGGATGTTGGCTATCCAACCCAAGTGGAATTTCCCAATTTGGAGCTCAGTTGACCCTCCAAAACTTCATTCTCCCAGAAGTACTTCCTGCTGATGCAAAAGGTGGCAGCAAGGTGGTTTTCATGGTGTTTTTGAGCTTTTTGGCCATCCAGAATCTGATGAAATGTTTCGGAAATGCCTGAGGATGCATAACTTACCATGAAAAATGCAAAAATTTCCTTCAGCAAGTGTCCCAAAAAGAAAATGAGCATATGGGCGTGCTACCCGCTTAACTGAAAAACCTGTTTTTAGACCAAAATTTTCAAAATGACAAAATTTTCTCCGAATTTGCTCAAATTCGGAGCGAAGACCCTCCATCATGTATCTTTCCTAGCCAATGAAGCCTCGGCCAAAATCCAGAGTGGATCAGGCCTTTTCCGCCGTTTTAGTTCTTCGCTCAATCTCCTCTTCAGAATCTTCATTCTCGCTTTGCAAACATGCATGCGAGCCCAATAATGGCCTTTCATGTGACGAAGCATGTCCTTGTCTCTGTTGGCCTTCTCAATCAACTTCTCCAGATGGATGTTTACATGCGTGAGTACAGAATCTCGATCAATTGGTGTCATGTCGCCGGGTCTCTTCCGAGCCAACTGTCGATCCTCACGGATTCGACGCAGCTCATAAAGTGTGTGCTCATCCTCAAGCTGTTTGTTACGCTGCTCTAGATAGTTTATCACCCACTGAGCCTTCTGCAATTTATCTTTCAGCGTGTCATTCTCGGCCCTCTGCTCCTGGATGATCTCTCTCAGTTTCGAGCTAGGAGAGCTCGCATCAACATCAATGATTGTGAAATCTGTGTCCCGGCCTCCTGATGGGCCCTCATCATGCATGGGATTCTTGCCCCTGTCCTGTATCTATACCTGTGCTGAAGAAGAAGGCGAGACCCCTTCCACATCAAGTGGAGATAATACTCGCTCTGTTGATGAAGTCGGCAAGACCCCTTCCACCCTGGGTGGAGATAATACTCGCCGTGTGGCTGCAAATAAGGCCCTGTGGCCTCGTTGATATGTCATAAACAATGGAGCACTGATCTGCCCAACCTTAGGAATGTCCGGCTGGTGTGAAGGCTCTCCCGCACCATAAACTACCTCGGGAGGCCGCTGTGACACTGTGAAAAAGTCACGGGAGATGAAATCCTCCCAAGTGATGCCCTGCTATGCCAACTGATGTAACACTATGATCTTGATCAAGGCGTAATGATATATACTTCTATGTTGTTGTGCTGGGCTCTTATTCTGTACAAAAATCACCATCCTCTCTATGTTGCGATACATAAAATACAGAATGTTCATCATACGTACCCTTGTGAAGTGCATCAACAAACGAACATGGTACGCAAAGAGACGTGCGAATCTGCCCTCGCAACTGAAATACCGAATGATGAGTTTCATCAGCGGTGCAAACTCATCCCTCAGGAATCTGAAAGGAAAAACTCTTCCCAAGTGCCTCATATACTCAGGTTTGATGTATGGCTGATAGTAGGATTTCTCTAAATGCTGTCGTTTGTTCCATTCCTCTCCTACATTTGGTATACCAGTGGCCTGAGCAATAGTCATTGGTGACAAAAAAAAATCTACTCCAGCGAGATTTACAAGGCCATTACGTAAATGAAGAACAAACAGGCGAGCTAGTTCACGATGAAGCTGGGTTTGTGAAATCATCTCACAAAATCGAAAACATGACAGATACCGAAAACCATCCATTGCTAATGGACATGCTTGCAACTGAGCCAAAGAAGTAGGCTCCTCTCTGCGATGATCACCACCTTTGCCACCTCGGTGAGGCCTTCGTGGCACATTACCCTCTGTCGTGGAATCACTGTCCGACTCCTGCTCATAATCTGACTCTGTCTCTGACACGGCTTTGAACAAGATATTTGCAATATGTATACTGATATAGATGCAGTGAAAACAAAGTTATAATGTATGTTTCAACACCCAATAGATATCACCCACTGCCAAAGTATCATAGGAAAACAAAATTACAATGAAGATGGCTCTGTTTTAGTGGCATGAAAACTATCATTGTTTTGATCATAAGTGAGTTTCACAAATGAATGCCAGCTGCAAAGTATGGGGCAAGCTTTTGGTAACGATGGGAAAAGTTTGTCAAAGAAGCAAACAAGTAGAGGACTGTGTTTATGAATTGGAGAACAGGGAGAAGACCATGACCATAGTGACACAAATTACTATCACAGTGGTAATATAATGATAACAACAGCAATGGTGATATTATGGTAATGAGGGCTATAGATTAGTCGACATAAGACTGTGAAAAATATGAAAGAGCATGAACAGCAGTGATAAGCTGATAACTGAGGGTGTGAGGATCATCTATACAACGTGCTAGGGTGTGAACATATCCACCATTCGAAGGTTTTCAAATTTTTCATAAGACTTCCCATACAATCTCAAAACCCTTACAAAATTAACTTGCATGTGAGTGAAAGGTTCATATATTTTCTCCAAGGATGGCTTGTTTCCCCAACATCAATGACATCACAACCATATTAAAAATCGAATGAGCAATGATTAAAACCTGTTTGGAAGCTTTTGGAGTTGACTAGAATCGAATCTGGGCGCAAAAAACGAATTTTCTGGTTTCTGATTTAAGTGGGTAGCGCACTGGTTTAAGTGGGTCGCACCCCCCAAGTGGGTCTCACCCGTTCAACTTTACACTGGCTGTGGCGCTCAAGTGGGTCGCGCCCCTCAAGTGGGTCTCGCCCGTTCAAGTGGGTCGCACGCCCTCCAAACACTGTCCAGAACTATGAAAACTTGCCTACGGCCTTCAAAAACTCAACTTCAACCTCTGCCTTGCAGATTTTTGGCAAATGAGTTTGTTTGTCATGTTTATATATGAAATAAATACCTCATCAAATCAGATTGCTTTCCAAATTTATTTGACAACCCACTTTATAATGTTTTTGGCATTTTGACATTTGGTCTCTTATTACAATGCTTTCTCCTTTGGCTTTTCTGAATTTTTGAACTGATAACTTTGCTGTCTTTTGCAGGGATGCGGCACTTTAGCTTAGGAAAAGATCAGAGGCTTGCAGTGAAGCTTCTCATGGTGAAATGGATACAATTATTACAAAAATGGAATTAAACAATTTCTAGTTCCAAAACAGAGTTTTGGACTAGAAATGTTTTCAAATGCTTATGATAATAAAAATATGAAATCAAAAACTTGTGAAACCAACCTCATGGTCTGCGGGCTTTATGACATATATGCAAAGACTCGAAAACCCTAGACTCTAGGACTAACAACTCTTTTTAACGAAACTGACATTTAATGACCATGAAAGAAATGACGATGAACTTCAGTAATTTTTGAAGAATTTCTAAATAGCCCTGCAGGTACAAGCATGAGGAAACACATGAAAACCAGACCCCCTCGTCAGTCAGTGGCATGCTCCTAGCGAAATGCAACGAAGTGGAACAAGTGAGACACCTAAGAATGAATATGAAAAAGCGAAACGATCTCTGACGGAGGGCTGTAAGGACCGACTCTAACATGCCTCAACATATTTTCCTCCTTGTTGGCCTTCTCCAATAGCTTTTACAAATGAATATTTACCCTTTCAAGCCAAGTGTCACGATCAGCCTCAATCTCCTGCTCAAGTGATGTCATCTCGGTTTTGCTCCTTTTGGCAGCTTGCCAGTTGTCACGTATGTTTTGCAACTCCAAGATGGTTTGTTGATCCTCTAGCTATTTTTTTCTCTGCTCAAGGTATTTGATTATCCACTAGGCTCTTTCTAGTTTGAGGGAAAAATTATTTATCTCTGCCTTATGCTCTTGAATGATCTCCCTGAACTTTGAGCTTTGTGGGCCCAAATCAGTGTCATCATCCTGAATCAGGATGAAATCTGTCTCCTGTTCTCCTAAAGGTCCCTCATCATGTATTGGCCTCTTACCCTTGTCCTGTACCTGTAATGCTGATGAAGGAAGCGAGACCCCTTCCACCCCGAGTGGAGATAATACTCGCTTGGCTGCTGCAAAAAACCTTCTAGTGCCCTTCTGATAGGTGAAAAAAATCGGCACACTAGCGATCTGTGTCTCATGACCCTCCTGAAAATGTGAAGGTCCACCCGTCTCATGAAAAAATTCTGGAGGTACCTGAGGAGATGTGAAGAACTCATGAGAAATGAAATCCTCCCATGAAATATACTGCAAACCAAGCTTATGCATAACCACAATTTTGATGAGTGAAAAATGATAGATACTGTTATACTGCTGCTCAAAAGTTTTCTTTTGCACTAAGCTGGTCATCTACTCAATATTTCGGCACATGAAGTAGGGGAGGTTCATCATTCTCACCCTGGTAAAGTGCATCAACAATCTGATGTGATAAGCATATAAGCGAGAAAAATGGCCCTCACAGCTGAAATATTTGATAATGAGTTTCATCAAAGGAGCGTATGAATCCTTCAGGTACCGAAAAGGAAAAACTATGTTGAGTTGTCTCAAAAAACCAGGCTTGATGTATGGCTCATAGTGTTCCCTGTCAACTTGCTGCCTTTTGTTCCATTTCTCTCCGACATTTGGAATACCGGTTGCTAGAGAGATAGACTCAGGTGTCAAGGTGAATGTCACACCTGCAAGAGTGACTTGGCCATTATGTAAATGAAGCACAAAAAATCTGGCCAGCTCATGATGGTACTGGACTCTAGCAACCATCTCACAAAACTGATAACAAGACTGTTGTTGAAAACATGTGATAGCAAGAGGGCAGGCCTGCAGCTCAGCAAGTGAAGTAGGCTCTTCCCGTACATGTTTACAACTCTTGTGAGGTCTCCTTGGTGCATGAAATTTAGTTTGAGAGTCACTGTGTGTTTCTTCATCTCTTTCATAAGAGGAATTTGTCTCCATGTTTGCCAAATTTTGTGTTGTCTTAGATGAGTATGAGGATTTTTAGGTGCCTTTGGTTTTTTATGCCAAGTGTATGAAAATGTATGAAGGGTTATGAAGGGAGAGGGTAAGAGGGATTTTGGGAATGTTGCCAATTGGAATTTTGGGAATTGAATGGTTTTAGGGACAATTTATTGGCTTTGGGATAGTAATTGGGGTTTGGGAATTTTTGTAGCTAGGATTTGGGATAATGGGAATATGGGATAGGGGTAGATGAATTTAGGGATATGGGGAATAGGGACATGGGTTGATGAAAATAGAAAAAAAGTGAGGGAAATAAAAGTGAGGGAGTGATGGCCACAAAAAACCAAAGTATAAACCCTAAGTAATCATTTCTTAAGCAAGGAAATAGGGTTTGAATTTTTTATTAAATCCACATAAACATCATAAGACACATGTTCATTGGCATTGGCAGAGTTTATGACTTACTTTAGACCGGAGGAGACCGAGCAAATTTGAAGTTTTGAATGGGATCATGGTGAAAATTCTTTGCGGCCCTACGCGTTGCACCACAAACCCAACACGCCGCGCCGGTTATATGCGTCACGCTGGCTCTATGCGCCGCGCCTCTCAGCCAATGCACCGCGCACCTGAAACTTGCCAATTTCCCTTCAAACTACCCCCTTTCTCCAATCACGGTTCTCCTTTGCTCACTCTTTCTTCTTGGAATGAAAATTAGCCCTTTGAACATGGAAAATGAATTATATACCAAAGGCTTTAATTTTCCACTCCATAAACCCACTTTTGTAATGTTTACCTTTCACACTTTTTTTTAAACTTTGTTTTAGGTAGTTTGCTTCATTTTTCCTCTGATTAACTGAATGATTTTCTTTTTTTTTTCCTTGCAGGGGATGGATTTGCTGAAGTTTGAAAAGGTGACCAAGGTTTCCATTGGAATTGTTTACAAATGAGAGAACATGAAATTACATTAATTTTATACATAAAAGATAAAAAACTCAATTTTTCTCAAAACAGAGTTTTGAGGAAAAATACATTTCTAAGCATATGATGATGAAACTTATTTAGTACTGGAACTTTATTCAAACTCCTCATGCGCCTGCTAACCATTATTGAGAATTTTGAAGACCTTATTGATGAAACCCTAGACCTAATGGGACTGACAACCCTAGAAATGACTCTTACAAATTTAAGGACAAAAAGTGAGTGCAGATGATTTGGATGAAAGGAAATGGGCCATCAGGTAAAGGACATGAGGGAAAATGTATAAAAAGCCACTACCATCAGATGATCCATGCTCCTAATGGAATGCATCTGACTGAACGAGACACCTAATATGCAATGCAACAAGAGAATTTTGATCACTAACAGAGGGATCAAGATACCGACACTAACATAATGCAGTGGAAATAGGGGAAAGCAGTTTCGGCTTGAGAAACCAGTGGTATCGCGCAACAAAAAGGCGGGTAGGCGGCTTCACCTTTTTTAACGCGATATGCGTCAGAGCCCGCCACGTGGCATTCTGAAACTGCTTATATCATATAGCTCTTGGAGAATTAACCTTCGTGCTAAAATCTACATGATATGGAGCGTCTGCCGTTAGATCTGGGGTCTCAGATCTGACGGTCGGGGAGAGAGTGTGATATCGATAAGATGCGTGGGTGATAACAGGTGGGGGTAGGAGAAGGCGGTTTCAATCTAAGCCGTTGGATGAAATAGATCAACGGTGGAGATTGAATCTGGGGTTAAATGGAATAATATATAAGGCAAAGAATGGGTTAATATGGGTCGTTGATCTGCAGAGATCAATGGTGGAAATTTCCCCAAAAAACATTATACAGCGAGGCTTCATAAAATTAAACCAAGGTGGCGAGGAAAGATCTAGACCGTTGGATCTTATTGCAAGGACGGTCCAGATTTAATCGGAGCTTTGCGATCGGCGGGGGAAAAAGGTGCAAGGCGCCGATGCGATTGAGCGATGGCTGTCGATCTGAGGATCAGATCGATGGTGGGAAATGAATCAGAGGAGTTCACATTGGAGGAAAGGGCTTAGGGATGGAGTGATAAGGGCCGTAGGATCAGAGAAAGGCGGAAAATATCGACGGTTAATAGCCCATCAGGAGAATGCCAATCGGGAGGGGGGGAAATAAAATATTAACACGTCCGATGAGATATACTGATGCGAGATTGCGCAGGTCATTTGATTAGTTCATGATCAACGGTTGGGAAAAGGTTTAACCAATGAACGGGCGGGACCCTTTATAACATAGGAAAATAAAAAGTTTAATGAAATACAAAGGATTTTTTATCGGGGGAAGGTTTATTGTATGAGGTTTGGTACCCAATTACAAGGCTTTTGGATATATGAAATAGATAAAGGGACCGGGGTTATATGCACAAAAGTGGCCAATTGCATCGGAACAAAGGAGAGGGTCTTCCAAATGCGCTTGGTGAAAATCTCCAATGCGAGACTGTATTGATCGTTGATCAGCTTTAGATCAACAGTTCTCTTCATTAAAAACATTGAACCAGCACGTTTAGATAAAAACATAGAAAAGGGGGGTTTTCTGAATTTACAAAGGGAAAAGTGGATCGGGAAAGGTTTATTCATAATTTTAAGCACCCGATTGTGGGCTCTTGGGTTATATGAAGCGGCAAAAGGATCAGGGATTTATACATAAAAGGGCTAATCGGATCAGAGGTTTTAACATAACAAATAGACTTGCGTGCATCAACAGTTTCGATGCGATAAGTGCCAAATGGGTTTAGCGCTTGGTTCCAGCGCTAGGGCATATGGTGGGGAAGTGGTTTAGGTCTTAGCCCAAAGGGGCTTAGGCCTATAGTTAAAAAACTTATTTTTTATGATTTTTTCAAGGTTTTTCAATGGATTTATGGGTTTCGTTAAGGTTCAAAAATGAGTTAAAAACCTTATAAAAGGGGATTTTTTGAAGGGAAGAAGGGAATAAAGGAAAAACAGAGGAATTTTATGAGGAAAAAGGGGATAAAATGGAGGTTAGTTTTGAAGTGAAAGGAGGGGAAAAATGAAGGGAAAATGGATTTTTTTGCAGCAGTCTTTTCTTCATGAAAACAACAGATTTTCAGAACTTGAAAGGGAAACGACAGATAAGATTAATTAGAGGATAAGATATCTTCATAAGGCTTAAAGAGATAACAAATTTGGAAATAAAACTTGTTTCTTGAAGGCTTCAAAAATGTTTTAGCCACCATTTGATATGAAAAATTTTATAGGTGGCTAACAGTGGCTCCACATGGGGATGGTGCCTTCTTGAAGGCATCAAGAACTTCAGACTTGCATTCTTTGGGGGGATGATTAGTGCCTCATCCATTGGACTGCAACTTTCTTCACTTGAATGGTCTTCTTTTTCTCTGAAAATGTTAACAGCCATGAAAGATAATGGAATAACATCAAACCAAGCTTTTTATCTACCCAATCCTATTGATCTAACATTTTTTCTTCTTTCAGAGCGCACTTGGATTGGAAAAATATTTTTCAAACATTTTATTCTTTTGAAAGAAAAATAATAATCTAAGTCTACTTCTTATTTCTCCATGAAATCAGATTGAACATTTGAGTCCATAAGCTTCTCTACCTAATCTACTATCTGTTAGGATTAAACAGTCTACCATAATTTTATTCTCTAACTTCTAAAACAGAAATTTAAAAGCCTACAAGTCAGGATTGAACAGTCTAACTTTTTTTTGATCTATGGCATAAAAAAAGCTACACATAGATACTTATTTTCAGAAAATTAAATCAAAACATTGAAGGCTTAATATCTGGAAGTTCTAAGCACGACCTTCTATTTTATTCAGCTCTGTTTTTTGAGTTTGTTTGAGCCATTTTACATTTCTTTCTGGTTCAAGTCTTGGGCTAATTAGAACTAGTTTACTTCTGTTTTTGACTCAGAATTTAAAAAAATATGGGAGTCATTATTCTTTTGGACACTTAGGTTCAGATTTTGAGTTTGTTTGAACATTTATTTTCTATCCTAATCTACCTAACCAATAAGCCAAGATTAAGTTGTTTGGAAAATCGAATTCACTAACCTATCAACAGTCAATTTAAAACTAATTAGTCATGATTAGGCTGTATGACTAACTAGAAGTGTGTTTTCAGGAGTGGCATTTGAGCTTGCACACTTTTAGATTTTGTCTCTCTTTTTGGTGTGGGGCTGTACCTTTATTGTTTTTACAATCTGCCCTCTTTTCTTTCTTTCACTGTTTTTGTATTTTTGATTTTTCTAACTTTGAATGCAATGATGGATGAAATATTTATAATGGGAAAAAATATAAAAAGGCTTTCAAAACATGATAGGATTAAGAGAAGTAATGTTTGAGCATCCTGCCATTGACATGACCCCCAAACAGCTCAGCTCCATTCAACTCCTACAAAAAATAATCATTATTACCAGTAGAAGAATGAATAAGATAAGGGCCAAGCCATAATAAGTTGTCAAATTTCACATGATTGCCCTTGTCTTCTTTCCTTGAGTCCCACTTTAACACTTTGTCCCCAACATTGAAATTGCTGGCCTTTGTTCTTCTGTCAAAAATATTTTTGATGCTCTCTTTCTTTTGTAATGCTTTGTTATAAACCTCCTCTCTGGTTTGCTGAAGGTGAATAGTCTGATTAATCCTTCTGATCATGTCATCATATTCAGACTAGACCTCTTGAATTAACTTCATAACTGGCACACCAAGACTGTTTGGAAAAATTGCATCTGTACCATACACAAGCTGATAGGGTGACATCCCAATAGATTTCTTAAGTGTTAATCTGTCAACCCAGAGTGCATGTACAAGCTTTGTGTGCCAATACTTCTTGTTGTCTTCCAACAAATTCTTGATTATGTTCACCAAACTCTTGTTTGAGGATTCTGCTAGCCCATTACCTTGAGGGTAATAAGCAGTAGAATGGCCCAATGTAATATAATATTTGTGACAGAATTCAACCATCTTCTTGGATCCAAATGTTGCAGAATTATCAGTGATGATCTTCCTAGGACAACCAAATCTAGAGAGGATATGAGTCTCAATAAATTGTATGATGACATAGTCATTGGCTTGCCTAGAAGGGATGGCTCCTATCCATTTGGTGAAGTAGTCTATTGTAGTGAGAATCCATTTATGTTGGGAAGATGAGGGTGGATGGATTTCTCCTATGAAGTCAAGTCCCCATTGTTGAAAAGGAGCTTCAACAGTGATTGGATGCAGAGGTAAGGGCATCAATTTTCTTTTGCCTTCAAAAAATTGGCATTTATGAAAGGCAATTATCATCTTGTGTACATCAAGAAAGAGAGTGGGCCAATAGTAACCAGCTCTAAGGATTTTTTTGGCTGTTGTCTTCCAGTAGAGGTGGCCTCCACATTCTCCTTCATGGAACTTGTGCTTAACCTTCTCTGCATCATACTCAGGAAAACATTTAAGCAATATCCCACTTGCATTTTTCCAGTAAAGACATTTATCTATAATGCAGTAGTTTACAACTTTTAACTTTAAAAACCTTCCATTTGTTTTTGATAAACTAGGAGGTGTATTCAAATTAAGCAAAACATATAGAATATCATCATACCAAGAGGAATTCATAAAATGATCTTCAACAATGGGAGATGAGAGTTCCTCTTGTTCATCTAAAGCATTTATCATATTAATATCAAGAACTTCAAAATTGGATTCATCCATTAATCTAGCTAGACCTTGGCCTTTAATGAGTTTAGTGGGCTTGATTTCTGGATCATATTCAAGTATTACCACAATCCACTTACCTCTCTTACCATCTGGGTCCCGTGTTAGAATTTATTTCACAACTGAATTTGGGACAAAGGAAATGATGTGGGAGTGAAAAATGTATACTCTGAATTCTTTTAAAGCTTTGATCCAAGCAAAAGCTTGCTTTTCCATAATGTTGTACTTTAGAGGGGAATCCCTCAATGCCTTGATAAAAAATGCAATAGGCTGCTCTTGTCCCTGTGGATTTTTCTGCAATAGGACAACAACTATTGTATGTTCTAATGTGAATGAGAAAATATAAAAATCTTTTTAAAAATCAAGACTTATTAGGACTGGTGTTTTGGTTAACGCTTGTTTCACTAGCTCAAAGGACTTATTTTCTTCCAAGGTCCACTTAACCCCTTGCTCCTTTTTCAGCATGTTTGTAATGTTTCTAAGGAGTTCAGCCAAGTTGGGTATGAACCTTCTCAAGAAATCAATCTTTCCAATGAAAGATTGGATTTCCTTGATGTTTCGAGGATGAAAGATTTGCAATATGGCCTCAATCCTCTTTGGATCTATATTAATACCATCTTATGAAATGATGTGCCCAAGAATTTTACCTTCTTGGAGACCAAATAGTGTTTTCTTTGGGTTTAAAGATATCCCAAACTTTCTGAATTTATCGAATAATTTTCTCAAATGTTCTAAGTGCTCTTCATCTGTCTTTGAAAAAACAATGACATCATCAAGGTAAATAATGATGAAGTAGCCCAATTCCTCTGAGAATGCGATGTCCATGGCTCTTTGGAATTTTGCACCAGCATTCATTTAACCAAAGGGCATTTTCACATACATGAAAGTGCCCCAAGGTGTAGTAAAAGCTGTCTTTAATTGATCATCAGGATGAACTAAGATTTGATTATATCCTGAGTAGCCATCAAGCAAAGAAATTCTTTTAGAACCAACTACCCTTTGTAAAATATGGTCCATTTTGGGTAAAGGGTAGTTCTCTTTCAATGAAGCTTTGTTTAAGTCTCTAAAGTCTATACAAATCCTAATCTCTCATGTTTTCTTCCTAACTGACACTAGATTAGACACCCACACAAAATATCTAATAGGGACAATAATACCAGCTTCATACATTTTCTTGATTTCCTTCTCAACCAAAGGTAACTGAACAGGGTTTATTCTTCACAGTTTTTGTTTAAATTTCTTTTGGTTTTCTTTTAGAGGAATTTTGTGCTGAATTATTTCAGTGTCATAGGATTTTAGATCCTCATAATTCCACGCAAAAAATCAGAAAATTATTTAAACAACTTTATGTATTTGATTTTGATGTGAGCTGGTAAAGTTTTAGACAGTTTAATCATCATTGGCTTTAGTTCACTGCCTATATTACACTCTTCAACTTCAGTCTCGACAGGCTCCAGTTTCGGCTTCTTGGCCACATCGTTGAAATCAAACAACTCTTCTAAAGGGGCCAGATCCTTTGACAAACTTTGATTTTTATACTGCAGAGTTTCTAAGTCTTCTGTTCCTAACTCTACAGTCATTTTTGTTGTGTTTTCAAGTTTGTTAGATAACATATTTACATCAGCTATCTCAGGAGACTCTTATTCTTCATCAAGAAAATTTTCTTCACTAGGGCAGTCTGTTTCATAATCTGAATCCAAACTTGGTAGTTCAAATTCATTTATGAACTGCATGAATTCTTCTATTTGTTTGTCTCCATAAAATACTTGCCAATACTTCTCATTATCAGGAACAACTGGTATAAATTTAATCTGAGTTGTACATTTTTTGGTTTCGTAGGGAATTAAGCATGTTCTAGCAGCAAAAGCTAAGCTGTGGGCCATGATATTTATTTTTCTTGGGACAAAAATAAATTGGGATTCCTCAAAATTTTTCAATAAATCCACGACATCGTTTCAATAGGCCCTAAGTCTGGGGTGATTAGCACTGTATTCCCTGTTGACTTGCCTAATTATTAATTCTGAATCCCCATGCACTTTAATTCTCTTGGCTCCTAGTTTCTTTAATAAATGTAAGCCTAAAACAAGGGATTCATATTCCGCTATGTTATTCAAAAAATGAAAGTTTAATCTGTAGGAATGGCCTTCCGTATGGTTGTTCTCAGTGTTACGTATCTAGACACCTACACCAACATTGCTCCTAGTGCAAGCCGTTGAAGTTCATACTCCATAGAGGACTAGTTTTAGGTTCATTGGTTTGGTTACTATCCTCTTCAACTATAGTTCTTTCGGATTTTTCTTGAATATCAGCACTTTGTTGAATTTTTTTTTAATTCCTCAGGTTTTTCATTATGTTGAGGATTTATTTCTTGACTATCAAGATTTAAAAGCAAAGGACGAATGATCTGTAGCTCAAGACCCGGGTTTTGTTTGCTGTAGTTTTCGGTTTTTGCAAACTTTTTCGATAGTTCTGTGTTTTTTTCCTCCTCCTCTCTATCTTCCATTAAATCAGTTAAAGTCACTTGTTCTCTGAATGTTTCATCATTGAAAAGGATAAATGAATCAAGGCCTGTGTTTAAAGAATAAAGGGGAGAGTTTTGCGGTCTGTCTTGACTAGTAACCATGTACTGCATATGGGACTCCCTGTAAAGTCTTCTTGTCTGATTGAAAACAGGGATGGTCGCATATGTCATGTCCATCTGCATAGTTCCTTGTAACTTAGCTCCCCAAGATCTTGATAATATCATACCATACTTCGGGGGCACATCAGCCATAACAATATCCATGACTAAACATTTGGCTGGAATCTGTGCGAAGTTTACACAGAGATCTTTGATTAAACCTAAGAATTTTACTCTGCTTGAGTCAAAGGAGTAAAGGTCTTTGTAAGGTCTGATAATTTCAAGGCCTAGGCTCTCCATTACAGCTTTTGGAATTAGATTATGAGAGGCCCCTGAATCATGCATAGCGTTGTGCAAAATATTGTCATGAACATTTAAACTAACATAAAAAGGAGGAACAGGTCCCTCTTGATATCTACCTTCAATCTTAGGACCGAATATGGGCTCTGTTTGGTCATCATTAAGATTTAGAGTATCATTATTCTCTTCTATGTTAAAATCCTTCAAAATTTGAGATCTATATACATTCTGGGCAGCTAACTCAGTCAAGGGAACATAGATTTTTATTCTGGAAATTTCCTGCTCCAAGCTAAAAGGAATCTGATTCTTTGAAGTGCTTGTTTCAGCGTTATTAACTGCCACTCTATCAGCAAAATTGGTTTACTGATTTTCTCTATTTACATTGGTTAGAATTGTTTTATCAGGAGTAGTAGCTGAGGTGCTAGTGCTACTAAGATCTGCACTCTGTTTTGCAGTACTTTGAGTGCTTTTCTCTTTACCTTTATCAGAATTTCCAGCCACTGTTTTATCTTTCTGTTTTACAATTTTGGGTTTATTTACAGTGCTATTTTGTACATATTTATCAGAGGTTTTAGTCTTGGGAGTTTCCTGACTGCTTTTACTCCTAAGGTCATATTCCTTTTGAGACTCTATGATAACATTTTCCATGTCTTGATAATAATTTTCATCCTCATCTCTTTTGTCATCATAGGGTGTATATAGACCTTGTTTTCTATCATAATGAACTTCAAAGTCATCATTATCTACTTCCATCATGTTAATATCATCCTCCTCTATTTTTTCACTTGTTTCTTCAACCTCAATTACACAATTTTGATGAAAAGGAGGAGTGATCTGTTGATCATCCTCCCTTGGTCTGTTTTGAGGCTGGTTTCTCCTAAAATTCTGATTTTGGTTTTCATTTTTTTTTTTAGGAGCTGTTTGATTTTGATTTTCTTGAGCTTTCTCAAGTATGCTCATATTTTTCATCATCTCATCCATCATTCTTTCCATCTTTGAGCTGGAAGTGGAAGGTGTAGATTCCTCTCTAAAGGACACTCTCTTCTCATTCTTCATTCTTTCTCTTTTCTCCATTAAATTAACTTCCACTGCAAGAGATCATTTTTTCATATCTTCGAGAGTTAAAGGATCTCTCTCTCTCAGATGATAGGCCATCTCAGGATCAAATTCTTCAGGAAACTTGTTTAAAGCTGAGCCTTGTGGAGGTGTTAAATATGGGGGAAGTGCATTATACACACTGTTAAACCTAGTGCAGTAAGCTTGTACACTTTCCCCAGTGTTTCTATGGAGATTCTTATAATCAAAAAGTATTTGAAGAGGGTTTTTCCTCAATTCCCATTTGTTTAAGAATGACTGATGGAAGGCTTGGAGATCATTTATAATGTGAGGAGTTAAGCCTTTGAACCATTTTCTTACTTCTCCCCCTAAGCTCAGAGAAAAAAGTCTAAGTTTGACAGATTCATCATCAATCTCATTTCTGTAAAATTAGTCATTCATCTTCTCCAAATGTTGTGAATTAGTAATAGAATTACTGGCATCATACAATGGTATCTTGGACTGATAGTCCTGTGGAAGATTGACTAAGGGTAAAGGAAGGACTAAGGGAGCATACCATGCTGCCATGATATGTGGTGGGGGTGGATTTACAAGAGGTGGATTAACAAGAGGGAAAGTGGGCTGAAGTGGAGTGGTTTGGATAGTGGATGTATGAAGAATAGATGTGGATGTACCAACAATAGATTGTTGAGCTGATCTTGGATGAGAGACACCTAAATTGTGAAGGAAATGTAAATCAGGTGGTGTTGTTTCTCTACTACCAGGATGTTCACTTTGTTCAGGAGATGAAAGTGAAGAATCTGAATCTAGCTAATCTAAATCATCAAGTGACTGAGTTCTAAATGGATTTATTAAGTCAACTTGTGATTGTTGTAGAGCTGCAAGGTTTTCTGGAACAGAATTAGCACTCAAGGGTGATCTGAGAACAATTGAAAATCTAACCTTAGGAGACTTCCTAAGGATTCTTTTAGGGTTATCAACTATCTCAGGAGGGTCTGGGTCAGGATAGGCTCTAGTATGAATCTTTCTAGGAGCCATTATGCTGTGTTTTCAGACCCAAGTAAACAAGAAAAGTTTAACCAAATATGACAATCTTTAAGAGGCTAACTGATCTGTTAAACTAAGAAAAAATTAATCCTAAAGTCCTTTGACTGAGTTTAAATGTTGTTATAATGATAATGGGTCTTCCCAGTGGAGTCTTAAGGTATTTTTAGGATTGTGGAGTCGCCAAGTGGATTTTTTTAGCTCTTTTGGAGGTAAAAGTTTTTATAGTTCACCACCATGTTTATTGAATACCAATCTGAAATATTTTTGGGTTTTCTGAGTTATTTTTCAGTCCTATGAGTTCTAAAAGTATCCTAAATCTGTTTCAAAACTTAGCTATGGTTATGAGACAAAAATAATGTACTCTTATGGCTAAGCTAGCTGATCCTTCAAGGTTTGATAAAGCCTTATGAGAATCCTAAGGTTTCCTTAGTTTGTCACTGATTCAAACAAGTTTTATCATGATTACCATTTTCTTGGTAGTGCTTGAAGAGGGCTGCTTGTACTCACTGAACACTGAGTGTTTGGCCAGAAATGGTTATACCTTATGGGTTAGCTGGCTAACAGAACAAATTTCATTAATATTAAGAGGTTTCTTGAGGTCCCAAAAATATATCGGATGAAGTTTTCTCAAAAATCCCCAGCAGAGTCGCCAGAAATGTTAGCTCCCTGTAATTTGGAAGACTGGAAAATAAAAAATACAGAGAGAACACTTGAACCACTTTGGGATTCTAGGATCTAGCCCTCCTGAATCTAGAGAGGGATCTCTCCTATAAGTCCAAAGATTGATTTATCTTTAAGACTTTTAGGTGTGATATTAGGCTAGTTATTAAGAGAAAGGGTTTTTGTTTGTTTTTGGATGGTTGAGCATGATTTTAGCTGAGTTTAAAGTCCTAAAATGGAAAGAGTTTCAAAGGTGTGAAATTGCAAGAAATCAGAACAAGCTTTGGCTGATAAGATAGATGTAACGCTGGTTTTCAGTCCATTGGGCTATGGAGTCATAAAAGGGTTTAATTGCGCAACAATTTCAAGAGTGGTCCAAGGGGCAAGTCATCTATATCACAAGATATTTGAGATTAAATGATGGAATGGAAACAATAAAAGTGTTGAAGGTGTGGAAACATACACTAATTTCAACTAGGATTTAACAGTCTGTCCAAACAAGAAAAAGCTTTTTAAGTAACTGTTTAAAACTAACCAAAAGGCAGGGCTCACCATAAATATCTTTGGACAACTTCGTATTAAAGTTGACTCAACAGACAAACAATCCAGTAATTTGCATAACTACTTTTAGAAGGGATGAAAACACATAAGGAAAACAAAGTGTAGCCTAAGATCAGATAAGATACTTTTAAATCTAGCCTGCTTTCAATATACACTTAGGGAAACTTTTAGAATTTACCTTTGGAGAAAGAAGCTAGAAAACAGGGCACACCATCACTTTTCTAGTCTAAATTTACTAAGAAGATAATGAAAATAACATTCAAGAACGATTTTTAAAGAAAGCAGTAGGACGAGGGAATGCCAGCATTCCTAATTACTTGAAATGTATTGAATCATTCTTAAATAAACAATTTAGAGGAAAACATTGAGATAAAGCTTATCAGTCAGAGAAGGGTACTGTAAACAGTAAATCCTAACTCTATGCTTGCTATTATTTATCAGAGAATAATGGACAAAATGGCATACATGAAAGGAAAACAATAACATAGAAAGAAGCACTTCACCAGTGATATAGACAAGGATCCCAAGAATCAGCTTGTATATTGATGTCAAACCAGTTACATTCTTCAAGTCTAGTGTTTCAGTTCAGCAATCATCTTCACTTCTTAGCCTAGCTTATTATATCACAAACAGAGCTTCAAGAGCCTTTGAAAACTATTTACATGTAGAAGTTTCGAGCACAAGTATATTTCAAAGTTCTGCAACCAACCCTTTACAATGAGCTCCTCAAGAAGATTTTATAGAAATAATGAGGAGGTCGAAAGATAGAAAAGATCTATAGTTTCAATTAATATAGTTTTAAT
This sequence comes from Pinus albicaulis, assembly GCA_034641835.2. NCBI lineage: Eukaryota > Viridiplantae > Streptophyta > Pinopsida > Pinales > Pinaceae > Pinus > Pinus albicaulis. Next base: position 220,818,697 of record CM076575.1, on the reverse strand, counting down.
GTTTCTCAGAATTTGAGGGGCTCAATGGAGAAGATTATAGATATTTCCTCTGTATTAATTTTTTTACATTAAGTATTAAGCTCGTTGGAATGATTTTGTTGACTTTAAGGCTCTGTGTCATTTTTGTAATAACTTTGTTGATATTTTGTAATAAGTTTTTTTGGCCGAATTAACTGTTGAGCTGTATTGGGGAAAATATCTCTTGTTCTGGTCATTACTCGGCCCTCTGTTGAATTATTTGAGGCTATAGGTGGCTTCTGGTAGCTGAGAGGATTCAATTAGCCTCTTATGTGGCAGTGGAGACTTTCTCTGTCTGGTAGATATTTTTTTTTGACCTAAACAGGAATAATTAGCTTATGATCTATGTGTTAGGCATAATTAGGCCTAATTCTCTGTCTTATGTTCTTGAACTGTGTTTAATTTAGTGGATTAGGATTTTTATTGTCGATCTTAGCCGTAATACACCCAAAATTGTATAATCAATGTTCAATTCTTCATCTCTGTTGTGGTTGGGTCTTCAACACTGATACTCACCGTTTCTTTTAATATTCATTGTGTCTTGTTGATGTGCAGATGTGCAGATGGTTCTTATGGCATTAGTGCTCATGATGCACTGATGAAATGTGGTATGGAACCCCGTAGATGGATACTCTTTTATGAATAAAGGTCGAGGAATCGTCATCCCCGACCTTGAACTTTTCTTTTAATATAATGGAAAAACCTATTGGTGTCCCATGTTTTGACAGTTTGGAAAATCAAAAGACAAGGCAACATCAGAACCAATCTTTAGAGTTCCAGGATCTAGTCCTCCTGTTCTCAGAGAGGGATCTCTCAAATATTTGTTTGCAAAGGTTTATCTTGTGTGCTTTGATTATGGATTTTAGACTAGTTATTAAGTGCAGATGTTTGTTCGGTTGGATTGAGTTGATACAGCAGAACATGAAAGGTCTAGAAAAGATAGACAGAAAGAGGAAATATCTGGCTCATTGGGCAATGGAGTCAAAATAAGGTCACGAAAAACTCTTCAAGGGATATGGGATATCAAAGGGAAAATCTAACTTGGCCGCAAGATCCTTTTCTTTGGAATGGGATGGACATTAATGATTTGAAAAGAGAAGTTTAATTCTCAACAAAGGGAACTTGAAAACATAACTTAACAATAAAGAGATATTTTATAGACAGGGCTAACCATAAATTATACAAACATTATTTAAGCAAATAATGACTTCAAGACAAATTTTAAAATGAAATCTAAGATTCGGGGGACACCCTATTTCCTCAAAGATTTTATTTTAAAGGACTTAGAAAACATAAAAGATTCACTGATAATTGCAGTCATAGAAGAGGGAACACCTAAATAAAATCTATGCTTACAACTATAAATACCTTCAAAACAACTGTTCAAGCAATGGCAAAGGGCAAGATCAAAACCTACCTCTTTGATTAACTTAAAAAAATGGTACTTCAAAGGGAGACTTCAATAACAGCTTTCAAGTGATAGCAGACAATCAGGGAGAACCATAAATCATGCCGAAACCAACTATTTGGGCTATTAAGGAAATAAACAAGCATGAAGACTAAAGAGAAAGTTTAAAGCCTCTAAAATACTTCAACAGAAAAAAACATAAAACAATGAAGGATGAACAGGTCTAAGGTGCTTCCAGGAGTCATTTCTTAGCCTAAAACTTTCAACCTACTGTAGTAAGAAATTATAGAACATAATGAAAACAAGGGAAAAAACATAGAACAGTTCAGAATACTTCACCAACAGCCAAGCTAATGGATCCAATGATAGAGCCTTCTCAGGAATAAGCATGCAACAACATCATCAAGACATCCAAGAATTCAATTTGTTTTTCAACTTCAACAGACTTGTATATCTATTTTAGAGAGTTTCAATGTTACAACTTGTAATCAAACAACAACCAACACTCACTCATCTTCTGCTATAGTATATATAGAATGATGAGGAGGTGAGATCTGATAAAAGATCTCAATTACAATTAATACAGAATTAAATGGCTCATTGGCCTTCGTGGAGCTCAATGAGGAGACTTACATACATATCCTCTGTATTAAATGATTTACATAATGATTTCAAGCTTGGTGGGAGTTCTTGTTGACCTTTGAGGCACTGTGTGGTGTCGAAGTAACTCTGCAGATATTCTTTGCATTGAAGTTCCTGGCAGAAAATAACTTCTTCGGCTATGTCGAGGAAAAATATATGATCCTGATCAATAAATTCAACTCCTGATTGAATACTTTGAGGCACAGGTGGCGCTTTAGTCGCTGGGAGGAATTAATTTGCCTCCATTTGTGGCGGTGGAGAGTTTTCCTGATAAAACACTTTAGGTTTTCCTTTAAACTATGTTTTAGATTGGGGATTAGGCTTCTGATAACTGTCTTAGCCATAATCCCTGCTAATCTGTCCATTAATTCTCTGTTCTGGTTCATCCGGGTCTTTGACACTGATAATATTTGACTATGCCTATTTCATGATTTTCTTGCTGTCGTGTCGGGCTGCGCAGGGTTTATAAGGCATCAATGCCTGGGAGAACATGGATGAAACGTGCATTCCAATCCTGCGGGTGATTTCCGTGGATGAATCGAAGATGGGAGTATCGTCACCCTCCTTCCCTGAATCTTCTTTGGAAACCAGGAACAAATGATTTAATCCCTGCAAAATAAAAACGAAACGTTATAAAATCCATGCATTTATTGGTTAACTGCTGCAGAGGCATATGGAGGGAGTGTGGCCGTTGGATGGCATCATCCGACGGTCCGGATTAATCATATGGAGTCAAAAGGGGAGGCAAAATAGAAGAGTTCAATCAGAGCCGTCGATCGCACAGAGATCGATGGTCGGGAGTGATTATGGGGGGTCAGAGGAGAAGGATGAATCTGAGCCGTCGATCGCACAGAGATCGACGGTCGTGATCGAGTAATGGAAAGTCAGCGGCGGGGAGTCGTTGACTAGGCAACGGAATCGGGCGATGCAATATGGGCCATCGATCTGCAGATCAGATCGACAGCGGATATTGATTTGCCGTTGTACGAAGGCCGGTTTATCACGTGGGCACCTTTGTTATCCATCGAGCAACTTTGGCGAGCGTTCACCGTTGGATCAGTGGGCCCAGATCGGATGGCTGTGGTAAATTTCGCTGCATGCCCTGGCCCGAACGTTAATGCGCAGGGACGGCGGTTTTGGAAAAGGTACAGGAGATGCGTGGCGGCAAGCGTATGGAATCGCTGCCGATTGGGAGAAAACCGCCCTCCGCCCAAAGGTGGTGCGAAAGATACCACACGGGTTTGGAAAACAGCGTATGGATGGGGTGGGGGGGGGGGTCCACAGGAATGGTGTGCTCCGCACCATCCGATCTGTGGAGAAGATCAACGGTGGTGATTTAAGTTTGAACGGCGGGGACCACGTGGTAAGTCAGAGTCCTTACCGTTCGATCTGCGAAGCAGATCAACGGTGGAGATTCATTGAAAATCCAGACTGGCGGAAAACTTTTGGAAATAAATTAAAAACCCAAAAACACGAATTTACAAAGGTTTTTAATGTTTTTGGGCGGAGAAAACATTTGAAAGGATAAGCGCCCGATAGGTTTAGCATTTGGTTCTGGCGCTCAGGCGCATGGACGAAAAAAGGGTTAGAGGCTTAGCCCGAGGGGGCTTAAGCCCAGAACATAGAAAATATGCATTTTCTATGGTTTTTGAATGTTTTTTGAAGGAATTAAAGGTTTTGGTAAGGTTATAAGGTTAAAAACTGGGTTTTTAACCTTATAAAATGAATTTTGGTGAGGTGAAATAGCAGAAATGTGGAAATGAGGGATTTTCATGGGGAATGGAGGGATAGAAAAAGAGGTTAGTTGGGAGGAAAAGGAAAAAGGGGTTTGCAACAGTATTTTGGCTTTGGAAATCAGCAGGACTTCTGAGTTCTGCCAGGAAAGAGTGGTGAATATTATCCAAGGACAGGATATTACCAAAAGTCTTCAAGTATCAGCAATTTTAGTAATGAAATTGTTTCTTGAAGGCTATCCGACATCATTTAGCCACCATCTGATGTGACAAAATTTTATAGGTGGCTAACAGTGGCTCCACTTGGGGATGGTGCCTTTTTGAAGGCATCAAGAACTGCAGACTTGTATTCTCTGGGAGGCTGATCAGTTGCCTCATCCATTGGGTTGTTTTCTTCTACTTGAATGATCTTCTTTTGCTCTAGAAACAAGTTATCAGTCATTGAAAAACAATGGAACTTTCATCAACAAACTTCCTACCTACCCAATCCTACTGATCTAACATTTTTTCTTCATCAGAGTGCACTTGGATTGGCAAACACTCTTACAACATTTTATTCTTTTTGAAAACAAAAATCTAATCTAATTCTACTTCTTATCTCTTCATGGATCCAGATTAAACAGTTGGATCCATATTATTCTCTACCTAATCTACTGTCCATTGGGATTAAACTATCCAACAGACTTTCATTCTCTAAATTCTATAACATAAATTTAAAAACAGTCAAGTCAAGGTTAAGCTGTTTGACTTGATGTGATCTATGGCATAAAAACAAGCTGCACATAGATTATTATTTGCAGAAAATAACAACAAAATGGAAGGCTTAAGATCTGAAAGTTTCTCATCATGGCCTTCTCTTTTCTTCACAGCTTTGTTTTTGCTTTTGTTTTTGAGTTGTCTTTTCTTTTCTTCTGGTTCAGGTTTTAAGCTGATTAGAACCAGATCTTGACATTTCTTTGACTCAAAATTTAACATAGATTTGAGTCATCTCCTTTGGGAAACTTTGGTTTAGATTTTGAGTTTGTTTGAACCTTCAATTTATATCCTAATCTATCTACTGATAAGCCAAGATTGAAAAGTTTGGCAAATCAAATTCACTATCCTATCAGTAGAAAATTTAAAACTAATTAGTCAAGATTAAACTGTTTGACTAACTAGAAGTGTGTTTTGTAGGAGTGGCATTTAAGCTTGCACACTTTCAGATTTATTTCTCTTTTTTGGCATGGGGCTTTGCCTTTCTTGTTTTCACAATCTGCCCTCTTTTCTTTCTTTTCTTTGTTTTTTGTATTTTTTATTTTTCATAACTTTTGAATGCAATGGCTAGACTATGATATTTACAATGGTAAAAAAAAAATGCTTTGAAACTTAAGATTCTTGACAGAAGTAATGCTTGAGCATCCTGCCATTGACAGGACCTCCATATAGGTCTTCTCCATTCAATTCTTTCAAGAAAAATGTATTATGACCCCTCTCAGTATGAACAATATAGGGCCCTTTCCACAAGTTCTCAAACTTGCCATGTTTCCCCTTCTCTTCTCTTCTTGAATCCCATTTAAGAACAACACTTCCAACCTGGAAGTTATTTTCCTTAGTCCTCTTATCAAATATATTCTTCATATTTTCTTGGACTAACTGTGTTCTTTCATAAACTTCTTCTCTGGTCTGCTGTAAATGGATTGTTTGGTTGATCCTCCTCTGCATATCATTTTCTTCAATTTGTACTTCTTGAAGGAGCTTCATGACTGGAACTCCCAATGAGGTAGGAGAAATAGCATCCATGCCATAAACTAACTGATAGGGGGACATATTTATTGATTTCTTTGTAGTTAATCTATCAGCCCATAAGGCATGAACCAGCTTACTGTGCCATGATTTTTGATTCTGTTCCAACAGCTTTTTAATGATATTGATGAGACTCTTGTTGGAGGATTCAGCTAATCCATTTCCTTTGGGATAGTAAGCAGTGGACTGGCCTAAGGTTATATGGTATTTGTGACAGAAATCAACCATCTTCTTAGATTTGAAAGCAGCAGCATTGTCTGTTATGATTTTTCTGGGGCAACCAAATCTGGATAGGATATGGGTTTCAAGAAACTTGATAATGACAGAGTCATTAGCATTCCTTGTAGGTATAGCTTCTATCCATTTGGTGAAGAATTCAGTGGCTGTGAGGATCCACTTATGTTGAGCTGAGGAAGATGGATGAATTTCCCCAATGAAGTCCAGCCCCCATTGTTGAAAAGGTGCCTCAACTCTGATAGGATGTAAAGGTAAGGGAAGGATTTTTCTCTTGCCATCAAATATTTGACACTTATGGCAAGACATGACCAACTTCTGAGTGTCTGGGAAAAGGGTAGGCCAATACTAACTTGATCTAAGAATTTTGTTTGCTGTGGCCTTCTAGTAGAGGTGACCTCCACATTGTCCATCATGCAATTCATGCATGATCTTTCCTGTATCATCTTCAAGTAAACATTTAAGCAAAATTCCAAGAGCATTTTTCCAATATAATAATCCATCTAAGATACAAAAACTCAAAGCCTTTTGTTTCAAGAATCTAGATTTAGTTTTAGACAAAGAAGGAGGGGCATTTAAATATAAAATCACATAAACAATGTTAGCATACAAAAGAGAATTTAGAAATGTTTCCTTAATAAAAGGAGCATCGGATTCTTCCATTTCTTCCAACACATCCACCATATTCATGTCTAGTGCTTGGAAATTAGACTCAACCATAATTTTTGCTAATCCTTTCCCTTTAACTAGTTTGGTGGGCCTAATTTCTAAGTCATATTCAAGAATGGTTGCAATCCATTTTCCCCTTTTACCATCAGGGTCTTGACTTAGAATGTCTTTGACAACAGTATGTGGAACAAAAGCAATTGTGTGAGAGTGTAAAATATAGACCCTAAAGTCTTTTAATGCTTTCACTAATGCTAAGGCTTGCTTCTCCATGATACTATATTTGAGAGGAGCATCTCTTAAGACCCTACTAAAAAAGGATATTGGTTGTTCTTGCCCCAAATCATTCTTTTGAAGCAAAACTACAGCTATTGTATGTTCAGATGCAAAAGAAAAAATGTAAAAGTCTTTGGTAAAATTAGGACTAATCAGGACTGGTGTTTGGGTAAGAGCTTGTTTGGCCAGTTCGAATGATTGTTTAGCTGGTAAAGTCCATTTTACACCCACGTTTTTCTTAAGCATGTTTGTAATGTTTTTTAATAGCTCAGAAGGGTTGGGAATAAACCTTCTCAAAAAATTAATCTTTCCAATGAAAGATTGCAATTCTTTGAGGCTTCTAGGATGGCTAATTTGCAATATGTCACCTATCCTTGTAGGGTATATTTTGATTCCCTCTTTTGAAATTATATGACCAATAATTTTTCCTTCTTGGAGACCAAAGAGGGTCTTCTTGGGATTCAGTGATAAGCCAAATTTCCTACACTTCTCAAAAATCTTTCTTAGGTGAATCAAATGCTCTTCATCAGTTTTTGAGAAAACAGTTATGTCATCAAGGTAAATAATTATAAAATAGCCAATATCTTCAGAGAAGGCTATGTCCATGGCCCTTTGGAAGGTGGCCCCTACATTCATTAATCCGAAAGGAATTTTAACATACATAAAGGTGCCCCAAGGTGTGGTAAAAGCAGTTTTAATTTGATCACTTGGGAACACTAACACCTGATTGTAACCCGAGAACCCATCTAATAGGGACATTCTTCTTGACCCAACTACCCTTTGAAGTATATGGTCCATCTTGGGTAAGGGGTAGTTGTCTTTTAAAGAGGCTCTTTTTAAATTTCTGAAGTCAATACAGAGCCTGATTTCCTTTGTTTTCTTTCTAACAGAAACTAAGTTTGATACCCATTTTGAAAATCTAATGGGTACTATGATCCCAACATTGTACATCTTCTCAATTTCTGCCTTAACTAAAGGTAGTAAAAGGGGATTTATTCTCCTTAGTTTTTTCTTAAAAGGCTTTTGATTTTCCTTCAAGGGGATCTTATGCTGGATGATGCTGGTATCATATGATTTTAAGTCTTTGTATTCCCAAGCAAACACATCTCTGAATTCTTTGAAAATCTCTATGTATTGCAATTTTATGTGAGCTGGGAGGGTGCTGGATAGCTTGATCATCTTGGGTTCTGCTAGACTACCTATGTTATGCTCTTCTACATTTTTTTCCACAGGCTCCATTCTTGGTTCTTTGGCTACATCGTTGAGATCAAACAGGTGTTCTAAAGGTGTGAGACCTCTTGATATTTTATCATTTTTGCATTTTAATACTTCCAAGTCTTCTTGGTCTTCATTGTTCATTATCTCTACTTCAAAAGGATTCTCACAATGATTTATATTAGTAGGATATGTTATTTCAGCCTCTGGGATTTGTTCAATATACAAACAATTTTCTTTATGGTTAGTTTCTGGTATTGGTATGCTGAAATCACTTTCTGATTTCAAGAAATCATCTATGTGTCTGTCAGATTCAAACACATTCCAGTGATCTTCATTATCAGGCACAGCAGGTCTGTGTTTCACCTTTATACTGAGTTGTTCATTTATCTCAGGTACCTGGCAATTGTTGGCAATGAAGGCAAGTTCATTTTCTAGATGATTCAGTGCTCTAGGGATGAAAATGAGTTCATATTTTTCGAAAGTTTTTAATAGGTCAAGGGCAGCATTTCGATATTCCCTAAGCCTTGGATTCTTGGCTGAGTATTCTCCTTTGATTTGTTTAATGATAAGTTCAGAATCCCCTAAAATAGATATCTTTTGGGCTTCTAATTCTTTAAGCAGTTGTAAGCCTAGGAGAAGTGCTTCATACTCAGCAATATTGTTAGTGCATGGGAAGTCTAACTTGTATGAAAAACTCTGATTTGTGTTTTGAATCCAGACACCTGCCCCTGCACTGGTTTTATTACAGGATCCATCGAAATTTATTGTCCAAAGTATATTTGACTTATTTTCATTTTCTTGTTGTTGTTGATTGTCAATGTTTTGAAGTTGATTCGAGGTAAGATTGGATTGTTCTGGTGAACTGATTGGGTCCATGTTTTCTTTACCTTGTTGAGTAATTTCATCTTCGTTACACAAGATAAAGGAATCTAAACTTGATTGAATAGAATAGATTGGAGTGTTTTTTGGTTTGTCCATGTTACTCACCATGTACTTCATGTGGGATTCTCTGTATAGTCTTATGTTTTGGTTAAAAACAGGGATGGTGGCATAAGACATGTCCATTTGAAGGCTTCCCTGAAGTTTGGCTCCCCATGATCTTGATAAGAGCATGCCATACTTAGGGGGAATGTCAGCTACAACTATATCCATTACTATATTCTTGGCAGGGATCTGAGCCAGGTTAACACATAAATCTTTGATTAAACCCAAACATTTGACTCTACTTGAGTCAAAAGAAAACAAATATTTGTATGGTTTAGTAATTTCTAAGCCTAAGCTTTCCATTACTACCTTGGGCATTAGATTGTGTGAAGCTCCAGAATCTAACATGGCATTGTGTAGAATTTTATCGTGTATGTTCAAACTAACATAGAAGGGAGGGACTGGTCCTTCTTGATATTTTCCTTCAACCTCTGGGCCAAAAAAAAGCTCAGGTTTGTCATCTGTCAAGTTTAAGGTGTCAGTATCACTTCCTAAGTACCAAGCTTTCAAAACTTGGTTTTTGTACATATCTTGGGTTACTAGCTGAGCTAGGGGGATGGTAATTTTTATCTTAGCAATCTCTCCCTCAAGGCTGAAAGGAATAATTGACTTGTTAATATTTACATCTGTTTTTTCAATTGAATTCTTTTCAGCAGCTTTGATTTTCTGAACCTTGTTTGGAATAGTGATAGGAATATTTTTATTAGGACCACTAGCTAAAGTGCTAGGGGTACTCTGTTCAACATTTGGCTGGATTCCCTTGTCTTTGTTTAAATCTGGTTTCTTGGCCCACATGTTGGTTTTTTCTACTATCTTTCTGGGCTGGCTTTCCGTTTTTTTCTTGACAGCAGTGCTAGTATTCTTATCTTTTGAATTCTCTATACTTCCCTTGCTCCTAAGATCATACTGTTTGTGTACTTCCATTATTGCATTTTCAAAACCCAATCTATAGTCATCAGAATTTTCATAGGTATTTGTATTTTGATCATCAGAGAAGAAACCTTGTTCTTCCTCAGTGAGGAAAAAATCATCCTCACTGTCTGATCCAACCAATTTTACATGTGATTCTTCCAACCTTTCCAACTCCCTGTCTTCCTCATATTGATCTACATAGTTCTGTTGAAAGGGAGGTCTAATTTGTTGGTCACTTTCTTTTTGCTTATCTTGATTTTTATCTCTTCTATAACTCTGATTTCTATTCTTGTTTTGATTGTTTTGAAGTGTAGTCTGGTTTTGATTTGCTTGTGCTTTCTTAATTATGCTCATCTCTTTCATCATTTCTTCCAACATTCTCTCCATTTTTTAGCTTGAAGTAGAAGGAGAGGATTCCTCTTTAAAAGATACTCTCTTCTCGGTTCTCATTCTTGCTCTATTTTCTATTAAGTTGACTTCCACAGAAAGAGCACCCCTTTGCATATCTTTGAGAGTTGCAAAATCTCTTTCTCTTACTGAATAAGTCATGTCAGAGTCAAATCCTTCAGGAAACTTGTTTAAGGCTGAGCCTTGTGGAGGTTTTAGCTATGGGGAAAGTGCATTATATAAACTGTTAAATCTAGTACAATAGGCTTGTACACTTTCCCCAGGGTTCCTATGGAGATTGTTGTAATCAGCAAGGACTTGGAGAGGATTCTTCTTTACTTCCCATTTGTTCAAGAATGTTTGATGGAAGCCTTGGAGATCATTAATAGTACGAGGGGCTAAACCTTTAAACCATTTTCTTACCTCTCCCCCCAGACTTTGAGAAAATAGTCTAAGTTTGACAGAATCATCATTAATTTCATTTCTGTCAAAATAGTCATCCATCTTATCCACATGTTGTGATGCAGTTACGGCATTGCTAGCATCATATAATGGAATTTTGGACTGATAGTCCTGTGGAAGGTTGACTAATGGTACAAGAAGGACTAAGGGAGCATACCATGCTACCATGATATGTGTTGGGGGTGGATTAACAAGCAGTAGATTGAAAAGAGGAGGAGTGGGATGAAGTGAAGTGGTTTGAATAGTGGATGAAGGGTGGACAGAAGTGAATGGAACAACAATAGATTGCTGAGCTGATCTTGGATGAAAAACACCTAGGTTATGAAGGAAGTGTAAATCAGGAGGTGTTGTTTCTCTACTACCAGGATGTTCACTTGTCGTAGGAGATGAAAGTGAAGACTCTGAGTCTAGCTGATCTAAATCACCAAATGACCTAGTTCTAAAAGGATTCAATAAGTCAGTTTGTGATTGTTGTAGAGCTGAAAGATTTTCACGGACCGAATTAGCTCTTGGAGGTGATCTGAAAATAGTTGAAGATTATATATTAGGAGACTTCCTAAGGATTGTTTCTGGGTCATCAACTATCTCAGGTGGATCAGGGTTGGGATGGGTTCTAGTGTGGATCTTTCTAGGAGCCACTATGCTGCGTTTTTAGACCTAAATAACAATAAGAGTTCAACCAAGTATGACAATCTTTGAGAGGTTAATTGATCTGTTTACACAAATTTTTATCCTACAGTCCTCTAACTGGATTTTAATGATATTATAATGATAAGGGTTCTTCCCAGTGGAGTCTTAAGGTCTGTTCAGGATTGTGGAGTCACCAGGTGGAAAGTTTAGAATTTTTTCTAAGAGGTACACTGTCCACCACAGTGTTTGTGAAATATCCTTTTGCAAGGATATTCTGAAACACAACAAACTCTAACCAGAGATTGACTGGGAGGGCATTCACCAGATATTGCACCTCAAAAAGAGGATGAGATCTGGAGGCTACTTGGCCCTTTCCAGACTCTATCTAAGAGTATAAGGTAAAACACAACAAAAGGTAAGTGATATATAAGAATGAGTGTTTTACTACAAAGTGGAAGTTTTTAGCTCGTGAGGAGGTAAAAGGTTTTATGGTCCACTACCATGTTTATTATGAAGCCAAACTTGAAATGTTTTTTGGGTTTTTCTGAGTTATTTTGGTTTTATAGGTTAAGAGAGTGTTCCAAGTCTGATTTTGCACTTAGCTAAGGTTTTCAAACAAACAGAGTTGCTCTTATGGCTTGCTAACTGGTTCCTTCAAGGTTTGATAAGGGTTAAAAGGAATCCTAAGGGTTACTTAGTTTTTCACTGATTCAATTAAGTCCTATCATGATTACCATTTGTTAGGTAGTGCTTGAAGAAAGTTACTTATGTTATACTGGACCTAAAAATTTTGAGGAAGGGTTTTCAAACCACTGTATTCTCACTAGGTCCCACCGTGATTGCTATTATGTTGGTGGCGATGAGATGGCTAATAATCACTGGATATTCTTGAAAATAAGGGATTTCTGAGCCCTAAGGGGTACTTAAATTGTTGCTAACTCAGAAGGGTCCCACTGTGATCGCCATTATGTTGGTGTCCTGTGTTTTGACAGTTTGGAAAATCAAAAGACAAGGCAACATCAGAACCAATCTTTAGAGTTCCAGGATCTAGTCCTCCTGTTCTCAGAGAGGGATCTCTCAAATATTTGTTTGCAAAGGTTTATCTTCTGTGCTTTGATTATGGATTTTAGACTAGTTATTAAGTGTAGATGTTTGTTTGGTTGGATTGAGTTGATACAGCAGGACATGAAAGGTCTAGGAAAGATAGACAGAAAGAGGAAATATCTGGTTCATTGGGCAATGGAGTCAAAATAAGGTCATGACAAACTCTTAAAGGGATATGGGATATCAAAGGGCAAATCTAACTTGGCCACAGGATCCTTTGCTTTGGAATGGGATGGAAATTAATGATTTGAAAAGAGAAGTTTAATTCTCAACAAAGGGAACTTGAAAACATAACTTAACAATAAAGAGATATTTGATAGACAGGGCTAACCATAAATTCTACAAACATTCTTTAAGAAAATAATGACTTCAAGACAACTTTTAAAATGAAATCTAAGATTCGGGGAACACCCTATTTCCTCAAAGATTTTATTTTAAAGGACTTAGAAAACATAAAAGATTCACTGATAATTGCAGTCATAGAAGAGGGAACACCTAAATAACATCTATGCTTACAACTATAAAGGCCTTCAAAACAATTGTTCAAGCAATGGCAAAGGGCAAGATCAAAACCGACCTCTTTGATTAACTTAAAACAATGGTACTTCAAAGGGAGACTTCAATAACAGCTTTCAAGTGATAGCAAACAAGCAGGGAGAAGCATAAATCATGCTGAAACCAACTATTTGGGCTATTAAGGAAATAAACAAGCATGAAGACTAAAGAGAAATTTTAAAGCCTCTAAAATACTTCAGCAGAAGAAAACATAAAACAGTGAAGGATTAACGGCTCTAAGGTGCTTCCAGGAGTCATTTCTTAGCATAAAACTTTCAACCTACTGTAGTCAGAAATTATGGAACATAATGAAAACAAGGGAAAAAACATAGAACAGTTCAGAATACTTCACCAACAGCCAAGCTCATGGATCCAATGATAGAGCCTTCTTAGGAATAAGCATGCAACAACATCATCAAGACATCCAAGACTTCAATTTGTTTTTCAACTTCAACAGACTTGTATATCTATTTCAGAGAGTTTCAATGTTACAACTTGTAATCAAACAACAACCAAAACTCACTCATCTTCTGTTGTAGTATATATAGAAGGATGAGGAGGTGAGATCTGATAAAAGATCTCAATTACAATTAATACAGAATTAAATGGCTCATTGGCCTTCATGGAGCTCAAAGAGGAGACTTACATACATATCCTTTGTATTAAATGATTTACATAATGATTTCAAGCTTGGTGGGAGTTCTTGTTGACCTTTGAGGCACTATGTGGTGTCGAAGTAACTCTGCAGATATTATTTGCATTGAAGTTCCTGGCAGAAATAACGGCTGTGTCGAGGCAAAATATCTGATCCTGATCAATAAATTCAACTCCTGATTGAATACTTTGAGGCACAGGTGGCGCTTTAGTCACTGGGAGGAATTAATTTGCCTCCATTTGTGGTGGTGGAGAGTTTTCCTGATAAAACACTTTAGGTTTTTCTATAAACTATGTTTTAGATTGGGGATTAGGCTTCTGATAACTGTCTTAGCCATAATCCCCACTAATCTGTCCATTAATTCTCTGTTCTGGTTCATCCGGGTCTTTGACACTGATAATCTTTGACTGTGCCTGTTTCATGGTTTTCTTGCTATCGTGTCGGGCTGCGCAGGGTTTATAAGGCATCAATGCCTGGGAGAACATGGATGAAACATGCATTCCAATCCTGCGGGTGATTTCCGTGGATGAATCGAAGATGGGAGGGTCGTCACCCTCCTTCCCTGAATCTTCTTTGGAAACCACGAACAAATGATTTAATCCCTGTAAAATACAAATGAAACGTTATAAAATCCATGCATTTATTGGTTAACTGCTGCAGAGGCATATGGAGGGAGCGTGGTCGTTGGATGGCATCATCCGACAGTCCGGATTGATCAAATGGAGTCAAAAGGGGAGGAAAAATAGAATAGTTTAATCAGAGCCGTCGATCGCGTAGAGATCAATGGTCGGGAGTGATTGCGGGGGGTCAGAGGAGAAGGATGAATCTGAGCCGTCGATCGCGCAGAGATTGGGGGTTGTGATCGGGTAATGGAAAGTCAGCGGTAGGGAGTCGTTGACTGGGCAATAGAATCAGGCGATGCAATATGGGCCATCGATCTGTAGATCAGATCGACGAAGGAGATTGATTTGCCACTATACAAAGGCTGGTTTATCACGTGGGCACCTTTGTTATCCATCGAGCAACTTTGGCGAGCGTTCACAGTTGTATCAGTGGGCCCAGATCGGACGGCTGTGGTAAATTTCGCTGCACGCCCTGGCCCGAACGTTAATGCGTGGGGGATAAATTTAATGCGTGGGGACGGCGGTTTTGGAAAAGGTACAGGAGACGCGTGGCGGAAATCATATGGAATCGCTGCCGATTGGGAGAAAACCACACTTCGCCCAAAGGCGGTGTGAAAGATACCATGCGGGTTTGGAAAACAATGTATGGATGGGGGGGTCCACAGGAATGGCGCGCTCCCCACCGTCCGATCTGTGGAGCAGATCAACGGTGGCGATTGAAGTTTGAATGGCGGGGACCACGTGGTAAGTCAGAGTCCGCACCATCCGATCTGCGGAGCAGATCGACGGTGGAGATTCATTGAAAATCCAGACTGGCGGAAAAATTTTGGAAATAAATTAAAAACCAAAAAACATGAATTTACAAAGGTTTTTAATGTTTTTGGGCGGAGAAAACATTTGAAAGGATAAGTACCCAACAGGTTTAGCATTTGGTTCTAGCGCTCGGGTGCATGGACGAAAAAAGGGTTAGAGGCTTAGCCCGAGGGGGCTTAAGCCCAGAACATAGAAAATATGCGTTTTCTATGGTTTTTGAATGTTTTTTGAAGGAATTAAAGGTTTTGGTAAGGTTAAAAAGTGGGTTTTTAACCTTATAAAATGAATTTTGATGAGGGGAAATAGCAGAAATGTGGAAATGAGGGATTTTCATGGGGAATGGAGGGATAGAAAAAGAGGTTAGTTGGGAGGAAAAGGAAAAAGGGGTTTGCAGCAGTATTTTGGCTTTGGAAATTAGCAGGACTTTTGAGTTCTGTCAGGAAACAGTAGTGAATATTATCCAAGGACAGGATATTACCAAAATTCTTCAAGTATCAGCAATTTTAGTAATGAAATTTTTTCTTGAAGGCTATCCGACATCATTTAGCCACCATCTGATGTGACAGAATTTTATGGGTGGCTAACAAAACCATTAAAAAACTGCACAATACAATAAAAATTAGAAAAATCCTGCATATTAAGGTTTAACTACTTCATAGGCTTGGGTTTGGATCGTGACTGTTGGATGAAAGCATCCAACGACGGAGATTTCACGCAGAGGTTCAAACGGAAGCGGTTGGAAGAATGGTGGAAGATTAAGTAAGATCCGTTGATCCATATTAATCAACGGCCAAGATTGGTCCTGAATATATAATGAGAAGAGGTCACATTCTATTTGAAATAGTGGAAAATACGAAGAAATGGCTTAAAAACCTTAATTAGTAGTGAAAAAGGCCGAATGAAATTTGGGGTTTCCAGACGATCGTGAGCCATTGGATTAGATTGGCCCCTAAGATCAACGGTTGTGGTTGATCTATGAAATCCCTTGGAAGAAGGCAGAGGGTGATAATGAAATACGAGATTGAATATTGGCCGTTGATCTTTAGAGTTCAAAGGCAGAAGACGAATGCGATGGAATGCAGTGGAAACAGGGGAAAGTGGTTTCCGCTTGAGAAACCAGTGGTATCGCGCAGCAAAAAGGTGGGTAGGCGGCTTCACCTTTTTGAATGTGATATGCGTTAGAGCCTGCCACGTGGCATTCTAAAACTGCTTATATCATGTAGCTCTTGGAGAATTAACCTTCATGGTAAAATCTACGCGATATGGAGCATCTGCTGTTAAATCTGGGGTCTCATATCTGATGGTCGGGGAGAGAGCGCGATATTGATAAGATGCACAGGTGATAATCGGTGGGGGAAGGAGAAGGCAGTTTCAATCTGAGCCATTGGATGAAACGGATCAACGGTGGAGATTGAATTTGGGGTTAAATGGAATAATATATAAGGCGAAGAATGGGTTAATATGGGTTTTTTATCTATAGAGATCAACGACGGAAATTTCCCCAAAAAACATTATACAGAAGGGCTTCATAAAATTAAACCAAGGTGGCGAGGAAATATCTAGACCATCGGATCTTATTGTAGGGATGGTCCAGATGTAATTGGAGCTTTGCGATCGGCGGGGGCAAAAGGTGCAAGGCGCCAATGTGATTGAGCGATGGCCGTGGATCTGAGGATCAGATCGAAGGTGGGAAATGAATCAGAGGAGTTCACAGTGGAGGAAAGGGCTTAAGGATGGAGTGATAAGGGTCGTCAGATCAGGGAAAGGTAGAAAGGATCGACGGTTGATAGCCCATCTGGAGAATGCCAATCGGAAGGGGGGAAAATAAAATATTAACGCGTCCGATGAGATCTTCCGATGCGAGATTGCGCAGGCCGTTTGATTTGTTCATGATCAACGATCGGGAAAAGGTTTAACCAATGAACGGGTGGGACCCTCTATAACATAGGAAAATAAAAAATTTAATGAAATACAAAGGATTTTTTATCGGGGGAAGGTTTATTTTATGAGGTTTCGCGCTCGATTGCGGGGCCTTTGGATATATGAAACAGATAAAGGGACTTGGTTTATATGCACAAAAGGGGCCAATCACATCAGAACAAAGGAGAGGGTCTTCCAAATGTGCTTGGTGAAAATCTCTGATGCGAGACTATATTGACCATTGATCGGCTTTAGATCAACAGTTCTCTTCATTAAAAACATTGAACCGACGTGTTTAGATAAAAACATAGAAGAAAGGGGTTTTTCTAAATTTACAAAAGGAAAAGGGGATCAGGAAGGATTTATTCATAATTTTAAGCGCCTATTTGCGGGCTCTTGCGTTATATGAAGTGGCAAACAGATCGGGGGATTATACATATAAGGACAACTTGGATCTGAGGTTTTAACATAACAAATAGACTTGCGCTCATCAATAGTTCTGATGCGATAAGCGCCAAATGGGTTTACCGCTTGGTTCCAGCGCTAGGGCATATGGTGGGGAAGTGGTTTAGGGCTTAGCCCAAAGGGGCCTAGGCCTGTAGTTAAAAAACTTAATTTTTATTATTTTTCAAGGTTTTTCAAGGGATTTAGGGGTTTCGGTAAGGTTCAAAAATGAGTTTTAAACCTTATAAAAGGGGATTTTTTGAAGCGAAGAAGGGAATAAAAGAAAAACAGAGGAATTTTATGAGGAAAAAGGGGATAAAACGAAGGTTATTTTTTAAGTGAAAGGAGGGGAAAAATGAAGGGAAAATGGATTTTTTTGCAGCAGTATTTTGTTCATGAAAACAACAGATTTTCAGAACTTGAAAGGGAAACAACAGTTAAGATTAATCAGAGGATAAGATATCTTCATAAGGCTTCAAGAGATAACAATTTTGGCAATAAAACTTGTTTCTTGAAGGCTTCAAAAATGTTTTAGCCACCATTTGATATGACAAATTTTATAGGTGGCTAACAAGATCTCTTCTTAGAGATAAGCCTATCGGCACCCTAGCTAGTCTATTTCCATTATGTCTGTAAGCATATTTATGTTATATGATATTAATGAAATTAGGTTTTATTCCCCTGCATCTTTATATTTATGTTTATTTATGTATATTATTGTGTACCTTCATAAATCCAGATCGCAATTTCTCTTATAGATTCCTTCCCTTTGTGAACTAGTCTATGATTATGTAGAGATCTACATTGACGATTTCACACCTAATGGGTATGATTTCCAGGAGGCTCTCTCCAATCTAGGAAAAGTGTTGAGTATGTGCATTTAAATGCATCTATCCCTGAGTCCTGAAAAATGTGAACTTTTGAAAAGGGTAGGGATAGTCCTAGGCCACTCCATATCAAAAGAAAGAATACAGGTAGACCTGAACAAAATCACCACCATTAAAAAGGTGCATATTCCTCAAAAGTATAAAGATGTCAGAAGATTCCTAGGTTTATATGGTTACTATAGGATGTTCATTAAGGACTTCTGGAAAGTGGCTTCACCATTATTTGGATTATTGGCCAAGGATTCTATGTTTTTCTGGTATAATATTTGTGAGGATTATTTTGATCTTATCAAGGAAAATCTAACCACTTCCCCTATACTTCGAGGTCCCAATTGGGCTATTCCCTTCCACATTCATATATAGGCATTAGATAAAGGTGTGGGGGCAGCCCTGGAAAATTGGAAGATAAATTACCCTATGTCATTTATTTCGTTAGCAATAATTTGTCCAAGGTTGAGCTTAATTATACTGTCACTGAAAATGAGCTTTTAGCTATTTTCCATACCCTAAATAAATTCAGGAACTATATTACTAGTTATCATACTTTTCTACATACCGACCATTCATTAATAGGGTAATTAATGAATAAAATTGAGGTCAATTCTAGAATCATTATATGGTTGTTATTGCTACAGCAGTTTGATTTCACAATTGTTGATAAACAGGGAAAATAAAATGTTGTTGTAGATTTCTTATCTAGAATAAATTTATCTGCAAATGAGGAAGGGATGGTTGATGATCAGCTTCTAGATGAACACCTATTTTCTATCTCAGCACTCTCTCCTTGGTTTACTGACATAGCCACCTACCTAGTTTCTTATAGGTTTCGTCCAAACATTTCATCGAACGAAAAGAGAAGAATTATAAGAAAAGTGCCCCTTTTACTTGGATTGGTGGCAGTCTCTTCAAATTGGGTCTAGATAAAATTATCAGAAGATGTGTGAAAAAAGAGGAGGTCTTTGAAATCCTCTCAATGTGTCATGATGGTCCATGTGGGGTTAATTTTGTTTCTAAGAGTAAAACCTTCAAAGGCTTTTAAGCTGGCTATTGTTGGCCTACCCTCCACTAGGATGCCAAGAGATACACCAGTATATGTGACCAATGTCAGAGGGTGGAGAGACCTACACCGAGGGATTAAATGTGTCTACAACCTTAGGTGGAATTAGAGCCATTAAATAAGTGGGGCATAGACTTCATTGGACCCAGTGATCCACCATCCGGGCAGAAGAAATATATTATAGTCTGCACTGATTACTTGACCAAGTGGGCTAAAACAAGGGCTATAAAGGAAGCAACATAAGAGAAGGTGGCTGATTTTTTGAGAGAAAATGTGTTCTACATGTTTGGATACCCCAGATAGGTAGTCATAAATCAGGGGCTCAATTCACATATCATCTCATTGAGAACCTCATGAGGCAACACAAAATAAAGCACAACACTTCCATTTCCTATCATCCTTAAGGAAATGGGCAGGTGGAGGTAAAATGTAATATCCCAAAATAGGAAGAGAAGTAATACTAAACATAAAAATGGGAAATAGTAGAGAATATCAATACACCAAGATATGGGAAAAATATAGAGCCATATTATTAAACATATCGGTAGCAACAAACATAAAATCTTGAGGATCAAGTCACTGAAGCAAGATAACACATGCCTCCAATAAGAAAATACGCCAATACATGAAATATAACTATTATACAAATGCACATGAATCAATACAGCGAAGTAGCAGTGAGTTAAATTTATTCTAGGAAATATAATAGCATGAATCTCTTGATATATGGCTCAATAAATGATGGGAACATAGATCTAGGCTCCCAAGCACATTTTCAAGACAACCCAGAAAGGATTTATGGAAATACACAAAATTACAAAATGCTGGAATGCGGCCCTAGGGCGGAATAAGCAGCTGCAACTGAATAATAGAAAGAGGTGGTTGAAACTAATATATAAATATATATAACTCCTCTAATATATCCTCCAAGTGAAAGGTTGATCTCCTCACTAAAAGAAAAAACACATAAAATGGCCCTATCAATCTTTCACTGCTTTTTCCCTCCAACACAACACAAATCTGGAAGAAACTACACTGCAGATGAAGACTGAAGCTGGCCTAATGCTAGAATGTGGATATAAATCTAAAAAACCTCTCCTGAGTGGGCACTCAAAGTCCCCTGAGGATGAGGGTGGGATTCCCACTCGGGAACACCCTTGTGCTAAACATCACAAAAGTCTTCGCTAAACATCTGTAGAGTGCAAGAAGTCATAACATACCAAAAACATATCAATAATCAACATGTGTTATATGGTGGCCTTCCCCTTCCTTATATGAATTTTGAGCCTTCTCACCTTGGGCCCCACTCATTAAAGCCACTACTCTCATGGATACTTCCTCCCATTAACACTACGCTGTCTCTCATTGATTATCCACTCCCTCCATACCAACTTTGTTGATTTGGTCAAACTTGACCCCATCCAGATGCTCCAAACTATATTCACACATCAGGGTGCTTTATCCAACTATTAATATGCTCCTTATTCACATTACGAGTGATTTTATTCCTACTAAAGATATTTATGGGTCTCCCTACCTACTTATTCATCTATCTAAATGACAAAGGCAAAAATTAATATTCCAATTAGTTGCAAGCTAATTTTGGAATATTGCAGTCCTCCCCTCCCAAAAGTTGCTTTTCCTCAAGAAACTACAAGGATAGAATTGCAAAGCCTCCTCACCTCCTCCTGTAGCATCCTCATATGATAAACTCCTCCACTGAACAAGATGCTCTCTCATTAATCTCTCCCCTAGTTTCTCCTCCCAAGTGTACAGGTTTGCCTTTGGTGGTAAACCCAAATGGCTATCATCATGTAATATCCCAAAAATGGAGAATGCAGTAATACTTCACACAATATAAGAACTTACAGCAAGATAAACAATAAATCTAAGTACAAATTATAATATGCAGAAAGAGCTGAGCCATTTTATTATATTGGAGATTATTCAATTACACAAGCACATAATATAGGTAGATCTAGCCAAAAAGATGAGCTAGGATCTCCCTGAAACATGTATGAAGCAGGTACAACATAACTGTTGAGGCTCTGTAGCATATAATACGCTATCCCTTCAGCAGAATATAAACATAGAGTTGCAGGCTGAAAAGGGAAATGAAAATCTACTCAAAACTAGAGCTCTGATGATGCCAAGATTCAAGATCTGGCCAATGTGATGGTTTCCCAGGATAACCCAGAAAGGATTTTCCACATCTGCAACTTTGGAAAATCACCTCCCTAGGATTTGATCCTTGATATGCTGGGAAATAAAGACATGAAGCTAGATCTGAAGATTAGATGTTTTAAATGTATGCTCAAATCAGATCTATGCTTGAAGGGTTGATCCCTTCATTAGATATATGAGCTGAGAGCTCTAGATATACCTCCTCAATACTCCAATGATGAATTCAGCTACTGCAACATAGCTACCAACCGAAACTGCACTGTGAGGGAAAGAGAGGCCTTCTGCCCGCTAAAAAAATGATGCAATAAGCTCCAGGCTGATGGTGAGACCGATGGTAATCTGAAGGAATGATCCTCCACTGGATTGCTAGTTGAAGTACTAGCAATTTTCTTCCTCCTTTCAGATCTGCAATATGGATAACGTTATTCATGAAGGGAATATTGCTGCTAGGAGGTCAATAAAATTTGGCCTGATGCCAGATCTGCAATGTGGCTCTGGGAGTGTTGATCTATAAGCCCAAGTGATGGGAATAATCTGTCACCTTGTTCTGCAGCTGAAGTACTGAAGACAACTTCTACCTTCCAAATTGATCTTCAGAAATTTGCAGATTTCTGAATACGAATGTTCTACAGAAAGTAGAAAAAGGAAATGGCACTTAAAGCCTGATGTATAATGAAGTACAATCCTCTTCCTTTGAGATCACTCAAAAAAAGAGGTGGGATTCCCGCTTGGGAACACCCTGTGCTAAGAAGCACCTACAATCTCTGCTAAACAACCCAAGAATGCAGTGGAATGTCACTTGAAAATTCGAGATCTAAAAGATCATACATAAAATCATCCGAGATGCCTTTCACCTTTGCCTTCATCTCCTTTATAATATTTGAGCCATCCCAAGCCTTGGCCCTAATCTCAACTGTGCAGTCTCATGTGGACAAGATCCTCCAAGTGGGACTGCACTGTTTGACCAAATCAACCAAACGGTCTAGGTGAAATGTACACCTCCTCCATCATGTGTGCTTCATTTTCACATGATCCTCCATCACTTGATCATTAATGCTCAATGATCCTTTGTTTGACATCTTCAAGATCTTAGTTGACTGAATCAACCCTCCATGATCTTTCTCATTAAATGAGACATGATCTCCAATCTCATTCACATTAGTAGTTGCTCAACTACCTCTTTTTGCAGATCTGTGTTAAATTAATCCACATTCACACAAACAAAGTGGATATTTATTCTTATTGAGGATTGTGGGTCCCTCCTCCCTTTTATTTACTTAATTCATTAAGAAAATCAAGGACTCTAATATTCCAAATATGATATGAAAATTTGGGAATATTACAGTCCCCTCACGGAAAAATGTTTCTTGTCCTCAAGCAACTCCAAAAGTAGATGCAAAGCCATATATTCCCATCCAAATGGAATCCACATAGGGAAGGCTTCCTCCATTTTCTGAAATAGGTTATGCATGTTTGGTTCCAAAGTTGTCATTTTAAAAGCATAAAGAATGACCTCGAATTGTTTGGTTATATGTCCTCCTCCCATCATGAAGTACCAAGTGACAACCATATGATGTCCAACATCATCATCAATACATGAGGTGCATGCAATAAGGTTGTTCTCTTCACAAAGGAAAAGCTCCATCACACAATACATATCTTCATCCCATGTTTTATGAATTAGATTGAGCATTGAAATGCTCTCATACTTAGCACTGTTGGCCTTGTTGGATCCAAACTTCATCATTCCAAAGTTATGCAAAAGAATAAGGGAATAATTAGCATGGGTAGACAAAGATTTCAAACCATATTCTCCTAACAATAACCACCGGAGTAAGGCCCTTTGCTGCCATCCTCAATCTCCTCCATGTAAGATGGACAAGCCAAACTCCCCCAAAAGCAACCCAAGCAACAAGAGATCTTGCTGCTTTCTCTCCTCCTCATGTGCATCAAGAAGAAAAAGAATAATAATGGACATATGAGAAGTCACATCAGCCCCATACAAATAAACATCATAAATGCACATCATGATATCATTATGCCAAGTTTTACACAATACAAAACACATAGACATAGGAGATGTCATGTGGTGGCCAAACTCTCTCAAGTGAAACCAAAATGAACATGCCTTCCCTTTCTGAAATTTATCATTGAAAAACAAGGCATGATTCAAAAAATGATGAGCTATTTGGTGGTATCCACACTCACCCAAGAGCAGCTAGCACAGCCATGCCTCCTTCTTCATTTCATATGTGTTTTTCAAGGCATGGATCAGAAAAATAGGTGCCTTTGAAGAGTGACAGAAATCTCCCAATGGCAACCAAGGTAACCAAGCATGTTGGCCCATACAAATATACAAGTGGTTTTGCAACCCATTTCTTATCATCCTTACCCATTCACTCCCATGTCGATGATGAATGAGGTACTGCATAATCATGGCATCCTCCCTTTGTAGAATTCCATCCTTCTCAAATTGTTGAAGAAATTTTGATTTCATGAAATGTTGAAATGCATCTCTAATGAGATATCTTAATGAGATTCTCTCTCCATCAAAGGCCCTCCAAAACCAAAGAAGTTTGGGATTTGCTGCAAGTAGAAGTTTCTCTTTGAGCAATGACAGGCTCATTGAGAAAGGGTCATCTAGAAGGGAGAAATTTTTTTTCATTTCAAGAGGTCTACTATTTGTCATATTTGCTTCCATTGCTTCATGAGTGAAGCTACCTCCAGAATGCTCCAAGAATGATGAAGCCATTTTTTTGTCACAACTACTAAGTGACAGCGCCGTAGATCTGCAGGGTAATATATATGCTGTCTCAAAGTAAGGCACAATACTGATCTCATAATTAGCCATTGTACATAGGATAATGCTAATCCCATTTTCTGAAACTCTACATTTAAACTCAAGGGGTTGAATGTAGCTCAACAATGATGAAAATGGATATTTTTCAGCCTCCTCCTTGATTAGATCAAGGGTCCTCTATGCTGTGATATGTTTCTGCTTCAAATCAGCATTTTTTTCTAATCCTTGGTCATGCATTGATCTTGAAACAATATGTGCTGAAATTTTATGCATACCTTGGATCAAATGATATGTGGGAACCTCTTGACAGAACACAAGAGTTCCTCAAATCAGGACAATAGTATCTTCAACTGCTGGTAAGAATGATCATCTCTCTTCTTCAAGTGTACCAGTGCTGGTATCCTCCTCCTCTTCCTCATGCACCTCCTGATCCATGCATGGGACTCCATATGTCAAGAGCTCAAGACTGTCTTGCAAAGATGCAAGTGTATCTTTTCTAGATACAAGTACTTCTGCAACAGGTGGTGAAAGTAGTGACCTCTTGTCCAGAGTGACAAGATTAACATTCTCCTTGGTTTCCTTGGGATATGACCCTTTGTAGCACAACTCTATCTTCTCCACATCAAACTTCTTCCTCAACTTGTGAAATAAATCCGAATACGTGGTCACCTTTGCATGCTCTATGTGCCCAAACCACCAATCTTCTGCTTCATCTAAGAGATGAAGTGCTGCAATTTGAAAAGCCTCCTCTTCAGCCACAAGATGTAGCTTGAAAAATTAATCTAACTCCATCCTCCAAGCCTTGACATTGCTTGATGAAGATCCATCAAATGTAGGCAAATATAATCTATTATACCTCTTCCTTCTATTGCTGTTATAGGATCCTCTTTCTTCTCTAATCTAGAAGAATTGTTGGAGAGTTAGCTTCTCCTTGAAAGCTCTAGACTGTGCTTTGTACTTTTCAAGATATATATTGAGAGTCTCATGAGTCTCAGGTTCATTCCTTTCCTCAATTCTATACCTCTCACCTTATTCAAAGAAAGTGGGCATAGTGGATCTATGAGGAGATCTAGGATTCTTCGGTCTTCTATTCTGCTGAGAGGAAGTAATTTCCTCGTCAAATCTTCTTCTTGGATCTTCTCTCTGTTCTTCCTCCTTCATTTTATAGACCTCCTTTGAGAGATCTTGCATGGATCTAAAGAAAGGAGTGACATATTTTTCATTCTTCATGATAGATCTCATCTATCTGTTCTTCTTTCAACGTAAAAAGATGAAGTGTCCACAAGCTGAGCCAAAGATCATGCTCTGATACCAATGTAATATCCCAAAAAGGGAGAATGCAGTAATACTTCACACAATATAAGAACTTACAACAATATAAACAATAAATCTAAGTACAAATTAGAATATGCACAAAGAGCTGAGACATTTTATTATATTGGAGATGATTCAGTTACACAAGTACACAATATAGGTAGATCTAGCCAAAAAGATGAGATAGGATCACCCTGAAACATGTATGAAGCAGGTACAACGTAACTGTTGAGGATCTGCAGCAAATACTGCATTGTCCCTTCAGCAGAATATAAACATAGAGTTGCAGGCTTAAAAGGGAAATGCAGATATACTCAAAACTGGAGCTCTGATGATGCCAAGATTCAAGATTTGACCAATGTGAAGGATTCCCAAGATAACCCAGAAAGGATTTTCCATATCTACAACTTTGGAAAATCAGCTCCCTAGGATTTGACCCTTGATCTATTGGGAAATACAGATCTAAAGCTAGATATGAAGAGTAGATGGCTGAAATGTATGCTCAGATCAGATCTATGAGTTGAGAGCTCTAGATCTACCTCCTTAATTCTCCAATGATGAATTTAGCTGCTGCAACACAGCTGCCAATAGAAACTATGCTGTGAGGGAAAGAGATGCCTTTTTCCTACTAAAAAATGATTCAATGAGCTCCAGGCTGATGGTGAGACTGATGGCAATGTGAAGGAATGATCCTCCACTGGATTGCTAGCTGAAGTATTAGCAACTTTCTTCCTCCTTTCAGATCTACAATATGGACAACGTTATTCCTGAAGGGAATGTTGGTGCTAGGAGGTCAATAACATTTGGCCTGATGCCAGATCTACAATGTGGCTCTGGGAGTGCTGATATATAAGCCCAAGTGATGGGAATAATACCTCACCTTGTTCTCTAGCTGAAGTACTGAAGACAACTTCCACCTTCCAAACTGATCTTCAGAAATATGCAAATTTATGAATATGAATGTTCTGCAGAAAGTAGAAAAATTAAATGGCACTTAAAGCATGATGTATAATGAAGTAAAATATTCTTCCTTAGAGATAAATCAAAGAAAGAGGTGGGATTCCCACCCAGGAACACCCTGTGCTAAGAAACACCTGCAATCTTTGCTAAACAACCCAAGAATGCAGTGGAATTTAACTTGAAAATTCCAGATCTAAATATCATACATCTAATAATCCAAGATGCCTTTCACATTTTCATTCATCTCCTTTATAATATTTGAGCCATCCCAGGCCTTTGCCCTAATCTCAACTACGCAGTCTCATGTGGACAAGATCCTCCAAGTGGGACTGCGTTGTTTGACCAAATCAACCAAACAGTTTAGGTGAAATGTACACCTTCTCCATCATGTGTGCTTCATTTGCACATGATCCTCCATCACTTGATCATTAATGCTCAATGATCCTTTTTTTGACATCTTCAAGATCTTAGTTGACTGAATCAACCCTTCATGATCTTTCTCATTAAATGAGACATGATCTCCAATCTCATTCACATTAGTAGTTGCTCAACTACCTCTTTTTGCAGATCTAGGCTAAATTAATCCACATTCACACACAGAAAGTGGGTATTTATTCTTATTGAGGATTGTGGGTCCCTCCACCCTTTTATTTACTTAATTAATTAAGAAAATCAAGGACTCTAATATTCCAAATATGATATGAAAATTTGGGAATATTACACATCATGAAGAAGTGGGATATCCATGGAGGAAGCTATATGTTGTCTAGAGGCCTTCTTGAGGCATGGGATCTGAAATATGTTGGGAAACTTCATTCCCATGTGAAGGTCCAATCCCCAAGATACCATCCAAACAAAATTGATCACCCTCCAAAGTGGTAACTCATAGAAAAACACCTCCATCTTTTGCTATGTAATGTAGATGGGCTATATGACTGAATATGATACAACAAATTGTCTATTCCACACTGTCTCTCTCTCCACTTATGATATGTGTAGAGCTACTACTGATATTGGGCTATAATAATGTTTCCTTCAAGAGGAAAAAAGGCAACTGGATCCCCAAAGACCCCTTCTTTAGTTCTATGAATCTTGCTTGCCCAAACCATCCCATATAAAGTGAATAGAAAATCATCATAACATGGAATCGAATTGAGAAAGATACTGAGTTTCATCTGAAATGCTGGATGGTACCAATATTTTCCCAAGTGGATACAACACAATTTTGGTACCTGCTTCTTCTGATCATAATGTGGCAAGTTGTCTCCTAGCCATTTTCTAGTTGTGCATGTTTGCTCATATACTAGAAAGTAGTAAATGGCATCGTGTATCAAATGAGAATAAAAAGAATAGCATAATACTTGCCCAAAGCCATACAACAAATGGCTATCCCCATCACTGATGTTGGTCTCAAGAGGATCATGAAGTCCAAGGAGAGGATTTCCCTCTTGTGGAGCAATGCATTGTATATAAATGGCAAGAGAATGCAAATACTTTGTTAGATGATCAATAAGTACAAAAACACAACTCTTACCATATATTTTGAGTAAGCTGCTGATGAGATCCATGGATGATCCCTCCCATGAGAATCTCCCCATAAGGGTCTAATATGTCTCCATGAGACCTTGGTGAATGGAAAGGAATGAACCATGTGTTGTATGTAGAGCCTTCTTCTTCTTCTTAGAGATCCAAGTCAAGAAGCTCATGTCATGGTAATAGGTGACTCCATCCACCCCTCTATATCTCCCATCTCCTACTTGCCCATAAAGTAAATCATATGTGAAGTGATCCTTGGAACACTCCATCAATAGATCCAAACTCCCAAGTGACAATTCTTTTGGCCTTTGTGATAAGGCTCATGTCTCCTCTTTGACATGCCCAATGCAAAATTCACATACCTGAATGCTGCTATATATGGGAGAATCCTTCCTATGTGGAAGTACCTCCTGATCCTCCAAAGCTAAGGAGTAGACCCTTTGCACCATGATTGTGCCACCCTCTACTCCTGAAACATCATGCAAGGTTTGGGAGAAAATCAACCCATACTACCACAAGAGTACCCATAGCAACAATAACTCTTGCTTCCTCCTCACATCATAATCATACAAACCATGGATTAAAGACATCACATCATCCCAATACAACCAAAATCCTTACTACCACATGATGTAAGTGTCATTCCATTTACCAACCAATAACACACCCTTTAAAATAGGATATGTCACATGATGGCCAAGCTCTCTCAAGAGTAGCCAGCGTAGTCGTGCCTCCTTCTTCCTTGTGTCATAGATATGCAAGTGTCTTACCAACCCCTTGCTTATCACCCTCACCCATCCATCCAAATATGGGTGTCGCCTATCATGCTCCGAATTTGTATCCACCCCCTGGAGAATACCATCCTCCCAAATATGATGATTATCTTTGCACTCCATGAGATGTTGAAGTGCAACCTCCTAGACATCTCTACATAAATACCACTCATCAATGACCAAGTTGAACCCATAAGGTTCCAAATATGTTTTAGGCAAAATATTCTCATTGAGTTGTGAAGTGCTCATCAAGAAGGATCTATCATAATAATGGGAGATGTTATCCATCACAAGATGTATTTCATAAACCATCTGCCTATCCAATTCTTCACAAGTAGAATGGTCATTGGAATGATCCAATAATAGTTGGGCCCCCAACTCATCACTGTTGCTTAGTGATAACACTTCTGATCTCCATGATGGTGCATCTACTGTCACATAATCCTGCACAATGTTTAACACATAGTTTTGTATTGGATTGATTAGGATTATGCTCATCCTATCCTCCAAAAATCTACACTCCAACCAAAAATTTTGTGTGCAACTCATCAATGAGATACCAGAATGCCTATATACCTCCTCCTTAAACCAGTCAAGGGTCCTCTGCATAGTGATAATATGCTACTCCAAATCAACAATGTGCTTTAACCCTTGGTCATGAAATTGCCCTGATGGCATTTCCCCACAACTCTCCATCTGATGTGCTGAAATAATATGGGGTGGAAAATTTTTCATACCTTGGTTAATCTGATTCTTTGGAACTTCTTCTACAGCTACAAGGGTTCCTTCTACTAGTGGAATGACTCCTCCAAATGTTGGTGATGGTTATGGTTGCTTCTCTACTAATACATCAGCACTAGTATATGTCTCCTTATCCTCATGCATCTCCTGAATAATGTGTGGGACTCTCAATGTCAAGAGATCAAGACCCTCTTGCAAAGATGCAAGTGTTCCTTCTCTTGATGCAAGTACTCCTGTAGCAAGTGGTGGTGGAAGTTTCTCTTCTTCTGGAATGATAATGTTGACATCTTCCCTTGGCTCCTCATTTGATTTCTCATCTATGTCAGGAAATTTCTCAATTGGAACTACCTCCGGTTTCCTCTTATCAAACTTCTTGATCAGCCTTTGAGTAAAATATGCATAATGTAATATCCCAAAATGGGAAAACTCAGCAATACATGCCAAAATAATGCATTTTTTAGAAATGTATGCAATGAAAGTTAAATTTAGATCATGGACCCATTATATCTGATATTATAGCAACTAGATATGAAAGGAAATCAGAAACAAATCACTATTTCATAGTTAAACAGGTCTCCCATGCCATAAATAGCCCAAGAACATGCAAAAATAAGGACTGCAACCATGTATGAAAGATGGAATACCATGACAGCGTTATTTTATTTCCTCTGCAATAGCATTAGGCTATACATCAGATCTAGATCAATTATGTGGACAAAAATTTAGATCTATAGCAGATCCATGCACTATACAAGCTCCTTTATCAATCCCCCTTGGGGTTTTCAGCAAAACACCATGTACAAAGTGTAGATCTGAGATCTAAGACTGTAGATCTATGGAAATATTCATGTCTAGAAAGTGGATCTGATATGATATAAAAAATAAAATGATATCCTCCAACAGATATCCAAAGTGAAAGGCAGATCCCCAACACTCAGAAAATTAGCTCTACAAATGGTGCACTGAATCACCCTGCAATAGCTCCTTCAGAAATTACACAGATCTGAAATTATTCTTCGTTGTAGGGAATAAAATATTTTTGTCCTGCAGCAAAGATATGAAAATATAGCTAGAAATATTTATGGGTCTCCCTACCCATTTATTCATCTAACTATGTGTTTGGAGAAAAATTAATATTCCTATTAGCTGCATGCTAATGTAGTAATATTACAGTCTTCCCCTCCCAAATGTTGATTATACTCAAGTAACTACAAGGATAGAACTGAAGAGCCTCCCCTCTTCCTCCTGTAGCATCCTCAAGTGATAAGTTCCTCCAAAGAACAAGATGCTTTTTCAACAATATGTCCTCGAGTTGTTCCTCCCATGTGCAAAAGTATGCCTTTGGTGAAAATTCCAAATGGCTCTCATCATGAAAAAGTGGGATATACATGGAAAAAAGTATATGTGGTATAGAGGAATTCTTGAGGCATGGAATATGAAATATATTGGGAATCATCATCCCCATGTGAAACCTCCATCCCCAAGCTATCATTCACAAAAAGTGACTCACCCTCCAACATGCTAATTCGTGAAACATCTCCTCCACCTTAGGCTCCTGCAAAGAAGATGGGCTGCATAACTGAATATGTGGGACTAAAATTTCCATCCCACGCTACTTCTCTCTCCAATTATGATATGTAGGGGGATGCTGCTGATATTGGGTTGAAATATTACGGTCCCCAAGAATGACCCAAGTCACCCCATGAATCAAAACATCCATGAAGTGCCTCTCCCAAGAACTCAAGTTCTCCAAATGGCTCTTCCCACATGAAGACAAGAGGTGAAGTGTGGAAATCATGGTTTTCCCATTGTTTCTCCTGAAATATGCAACATATGAAGTATGGAGAATCATACTCCCAATGGTCACCTCCAACTCTTGTGCTATCCTCCCAACAAAGCTTCCCATAAAAATAAGAACATCATCAATACATGGGAGAAAAAAAAGATAGAAAAAAGTTGCCATATGAAAACTAGGAGGTGGATCATAGTTCCATATGTGGAATTAGTGCAGTGCATCCCTTGCCTACCTCAAAAAAAAGTGTAACAAGTGTCCTTTCAGCCACTTGTTTTCTGCCACAATCATCCTACAAGATGGGATCATGAACGTAAAACTTGGTGCAAATGGTCCACACCAAAAATCATGTGGCATCCCCCACAAACCACAAATAAAATTGCCAACATCAATGCTGAAAATGGCATAAAGTACATCATAATACAATATACAAGAAGTAAATACCCTCCTTGGTACAATATTCTACTCATAAAAATTAAGGGAGTATAAATCATAAAGCATAAATATACATCCCCTATCATGTACTTTGGTCATTGAGCTGAAATGGCTCAACTGAAAGTTCTCCCTCACTCTTGATGAGTAGGGAAGTGGTTGTGACAACCTCTCCATCAAAATCTAGGCTATGCATCTCCCCATATGCTGATATACATATTTTTGGATGCCCTCCCAAGTGAACTCCTCCATCAAGGAATGATATGCATCAAAGTGCATGGAAAGAAAGTCCACAAGTGATGCATGTAGAAATCTCTTCTTATGACTGAAAATCCAAGTCAAGAAGATCATATCATGGTAATAGATGTCTCCATCCACTACTCCATCACTCTCATCTCCTACATGCCCATAAAGTGCATCATATATGAAGTGATCTTGGGAACACTCCATCAAAAGACCCAAGCTCCCAAGTGACAACGTTGTTGGCCTTTGTAATAAGGCTCCTATCATCTCATAGCTCCATCCTTTGACATCCCACATGTCAAAGCCATCAATCATAATGCTGCTATGTGTGGGAGTTTCCTTCCAAAGTGGAAGTACCTCCTCATCCTCCAAAGTTAAGAAGTATCCCCTTTGCACCATGATAGAGTCATCTCCTACTCCTGCAACATCATGAAAATTATGGGAGTAGATCAGCCCATACTCTCTCAATAACAACCAAAGCAATAATAGCTCTAGTTGCCTCCCCACACCATCATCATAAAAATCATGGATCAATGTCATCATAGTTGATATGAAGGATATCACATCATCCCAATTCATCAAAACTCCTTGCTTCCATATGATGTAAGTGCCATGCCAAATAGAATGTCTCATAGGATGACCAAACTCTTTCAAGAGTAACCAACACAATATTGCATCCTGCTACCCGGTATCATAAATCTACAAGTGGCTTTCCAACCTCTTGGTCACCAACGTCACCCATCCAACCCATGGTGAGTGCCTATCATCATTTCCAAAAGTGGCATCCCTCCAATGGAGAATACCATCCTCCCAAATCATATTTTTGTCTTTGCATTTCATGGGATGTTGAAATGCAATCTCTTGGAGATCTCAAAATGAGGACCACTCATCAATGACCAAGTTGATCCCATAAGGATCCAAATAGGTGGTAGGCAAAAACCTCCCATCATGATGTGAGAGATCCATCAAGAAATATCCATCACAATCATGAGAGATGTTATCCATCATAAGATGTCCCCCAACTGTTGGCAATATGATGCAGAGTGTTGTCCTTGATGGCAACCCACTTAATAAAGATGATGGCAACCTTCTTGATGAAAGTTGTACTTAATGGACACTGACTTGATATACTAATTAATGATGTAAATCTGATGTGTCTATAGAGCAGCTCAGATGTAATGATGAAAGGAATTCTAGTATGTGCTAGACCAATGATGAAAAGTGTGTGTGTCAAGGCATACGCGGGTTTGTCTAGGAGAAGTAGCGTATGCATGCGGGAAAGTACGTGCCAAGTCGCATATGCTCAATTGAGCTCTAAAAGTGTAAAACCAGGGGTTACTACCATGGTATTGACCCATTGTATTGAGCATTGGGTTGTCTATTTGACCCCGTCCAGGAATACCATCAGAAGAGGTGTGGTTTTGGCTCATGGTATTGATAAAGGGTAAACCTATATAAGGAGAAGAAAATCATTGTGAAAAGGGGGTGAAAGTGTCGGGGCTTTAATGAATACTTCACTCTGAAGTATATATGCATAGCTGAATTCTGCTCTTAATTGATAGATCTGAATCTATGATGCATCTATGAACATGGTGAAGGTAAAAGATCTCTAGATCTAGAAATGGTGAATCTCTTGGATGATCTGAAAAGAAGTGATGAAGGCCTGGCGCAAATCTGCTGAAGAACTTGAAGAAATCTGGGTAAGTTCATAGATCTGATCTGTGGTGAAAATTTTATCTTTTATAGATCTATACGCAGGTTCAGTTCGTGAAAAGCACGTGTATACGTGGATCTGTTTCAACAAAGTCGCGTATGGAAAGTTAGGGTTATTCTGGTAAATGCACAGATGTATATGCGGGTTAACTTCATCAAAAGTGCGTATATACGCGGGTCTGATTAAATAAAAGCGCGTATGATATCTGATCTTATGGTTGCTCAAGGTTGAAAGTGTTTATGCATATTTATTCTGAAGTCTGGGTTATCTCTGATATTCTGGTTACAGTGGTTTCACTGTTCTGTTTGATGCATTGGGCAAAGGTTGTTTATTGACAAGTAAAGGGTTGTGTTGGAGCTGTTTGATCCAGTTTGAAAATTGATGAAACGTGGTCTGCAATGGATCTGAGGGTTGAAACCTTCAGTCTGAAAGTAGAAGCTTTCTTCCAGTAGAGGCTGGTGCTAATATCAGGGGGTAGTAGCTCCCTTCCAGGTGAGGCTGGTAAACGAGAGCAGGGGGTTGTTGCTCCCTTCCAGGAGAGGCTAGTAAATGAGAGAAGGTTGTAGCCTTCTGCAGGTGGGTGCCTGCGTACTGGTATGAGTCTGCACCAGTACATGTTGTAAGAAGTTTTCTTAATAATAAAAATTGAAGACTGAGATGAAGACAGCGGTGGTTTTCTCCCGATTTGGGTTTCCACCTAAAAATCCTGGTGTTCATGTGTGGTTGTTTATGTGTGATGATTATTCTGTTCTTCCTGCACTTGTTTACTATTTTCTAAATATATGATGAATGAGTAATGCAATGATCTAAGTCAAGAACTAAATGCATAATTAGATCACTGGATATACACGAGTTCTGCAAAGGATATCCGCGTATATACGCGAGTTTGCTTCAGGAAAGTAGCGTATGGTTTTGAAGAAAGAAATATCAAAGTTTTATTGTCTGCACTAAATACTGATTCAGCCCCCCTCTCAGTATTTTTCCCAACAATTGGAATCAGAGCAGGTCCTTCTGAAAAGGCTTAACCGCTAGAAGGAAGATCAAGCAAGATGAGCATTCAAGATGGAACGACATCTATCAAGCCTCCACTCTTTAATGGAAGCAATTTAATATTCTGGAAAATAAGGATGAGATCCTATCTTCAGTCTATGGGAGCAGATGTATGGGCCATCGTTGAACAAGGATATCAATATCCAGCTGCAATACCAACAGATCCGACTGAAAAGAAGAATTATGAAATAAATGCAAAGGCAATCAATGCTCTAATGGGAAGTCTAACTGAATCAGAATTTGTCAAATTTATGCAGCTAAATACAACAAAGGAGATATGGGACAAAATCATTCTAATTTATGAAGGTGATGCAAAGGTAAAAAGTGCAAAACTTCAAACTCTCAGAATTGAATATGAAAATTTAAAAATGCATAGTGATGAGAATATTGCCAGTTTCTTTTTACGTCTTGATGATGTTGTAAATCATATGAGAAATCTGGGAGAAACAATCACGGAATCTACTTTGGTTGAGAAAATCTTAAGATCGCTAACGGAAAAATTTGAATCAAAAGTCTCTGCTCTTGAAGAAAAACAAGATCTCCAAACTCTTACTGTGGTGCAACTTCATGGCATATTGACTGCATATGAAATGAGGAGAGGAGGACCATCTAAAGTCAAAGAAGCTGTTTTTAAAGCTTCTACAAAAGGAAAAGAAGTTCAAAAACCAGAAGGATCATGATATATCTCAGAAGAAGATGAGGCAAACTTTGTGAGAAGACTCCAACTAGGAACCAGAAGATTCAAAGGTAAGCTTCCTTTCAAATGTTTTGATTGTGGAAGAGTTGGTCATTATGCTGCAAAGTGTCCTTATAAAGAAACATCTGCTAAAGGGAAAGAAGTAGAAATAAGGAATAAGAACCGATCTAACACTAAGAAAAGTTACTATACAAATGAAGACAGTGATGGGTTATCTGATAGTGAGGACGAATGTGAACAAGATCTTAGACTTCTCATGGCATTTGAAAATAATTCTAGAGACGACAAGGATGCTTTTATGGATGCTCTAAATGACAAAGATTTTCTTGATCAAAACAATCAACTCAAAATATGCTTGGAAGAAAGTAAAATAATCATAGAGACTCTGAAAAGGCAAAATGAAGAAGCGAAGAAACACAATGAAAAATTAGAATGTGAAGTAGTAAGTCTAAGAAAAGAACTTGAGAAAGTAAAGACTCTGAATCTTAGATTTGCTAAAGGATCTGAAACATTAGATGAGATTATCAAGGTTCAACGTTCTCCTCTTATTAAGACAGGTCTTGGATATACCGGAGAATCTTCTCAGGCTTCAGCACCAAATTATCTAAAAGCAGCTACAACTGGTTTACTACATTCAGCCACTCAGCAAGGGAATAAAGAATCTTTACAGGTAAATCATGATCATCACAATTCCAGGAACACTAACAGGGATATCTCTCAAAGAAGCAACAAACAACAGGTAAATTCAAATAGAAGATTTCATGATCGCAGAAATTTCTACTTCAATGGACAATGTTTCTCGTGTCACAATTTTGGTCATAAAGTTGTTCAATGTGTTGCATATAAAACCATCATGACAAGAGAAGCAAGAAAGAAAAGGATGGATATTGAAATAAAGAAGAACACCTATAACAACTTCTCTCCTCTTCAAAATGAAGTTGAATGTGCTTATTGCAATAACTTTGGCCATGAAGAATCTGAATGCAGGAGCAAAGTCCAGCCAAAACAGCATTTTCCTTCAAGTTCCAAAGTATGGAAAAAGAAGGAATTACATGTTGAAAATTGTGGGATAGCGTTATTTGCAGAAGGTGAAGAAAATCAATGGTACATTGATAGTGGATGCTCAAGACACATGAGAGGTGACAAAAGCAAACTTCTTGCATATAATGCTCTAGAAAAGGAAAAGAAAGTTACATTTGGAAATGATACTCCTGCTGTAATTAAAGGAAAAGGGTCTGTGTTTCTAAAAGAAAAGGTGAAGGCTAATGATGTCATCTATGTGGATGGATTAAGGCATAACCTGTTAAGTGTAAGTCAAATGTGTGATAAAGGAACATAAGTTGTCTTTAGCTCAAAAGAATGTGTGGTTCGTGATCTTGATACAGGTAAAACTATTATAAAAGGGAAAAGAACTCCAAGCAACCTGTATGTATTGAAGAACTGCAAAGATCAATGTTACTTGAGAAAATCTTCAGAAAATTGGCTATGGCATAGAAGGCTGGGGCATCTGAGCTTCTCTCAAATCAACAAATCAAGCAGACTTCAAGCTATTCGTGGTCTTCCCAATATTAATCTACCAGAGAGTATCATATGCAAATCTTGCCAATTCGGTAAGCAGACCAGAGTTCAATTTAATGCCAAATAAGGATCATCAAGTAAGCCTCTTGAACTCATTCATACTAACATATGTGGACATATGAGGAAAAATTCACCATGTGGGGAAGAATACTATATCTTATTTATTGATGATTTCTCTAGAATGTGTTGGATTGGGTTGATTAAACACAAAGATGAAGCATTTGAAAAATTTCAGATCTTCAAAGCATTGGTGGAAAATGAATTAGATCTAAAAATCAAGTGTCTTAGATCTGATCGAGGAGGAGAATATACATCAAATGAATTCTTTGAATTTTGTGAACAACATGGCATAAAAAGACAGTTCTTTGTAGTTGGCACTCCACAACAAAATGGCGTAGCAGAAAGAATGAATAGAACAATTCAACAAATGGCTATATCTATGCTTGATGATTCTGGAGCTCCTAACATGTTCTGGGGAGAAGCAGCACATACATCAGCAAACATTCTCAAGAAGGCACATGTTCAGGTAAATAGTGACAAAAATCCATATGAACTCTGGTATGGTAATTCTCCCTCTGTAAAGCATTTTAGAGTTTTTGGAAGTAAATGCTTTATCAAAAATAATGATGAAAAGCTTGGCAAATTTGAACCTAGATCAGATGAAGGGATACTTCTTGGTTACTCATCTACAAGCAGAGCATACAAATGTTACAATAAAAGGCTTCGAAAGATTGTTGAATGTATTGATGTTGTTATTGATGAGTCTCCTGCAGCTCCTAAAGAAGAAAAAAAAACAACAGAAGAAGATGATGGTGACTTTTGTCCTTCTACATCAAATAGAAATGATATAGACAGTGGATCCAATGAAGAACCTGAAGATGATTTATCTGAAAAGGCTCCATCCAGATATGTTCAAAAGAATCATCCTGAATCTCAAAATTTGGGAGACAAGGAATCAAGTGTACAAACAAGGAGGACTCTAGTGGGATCTTCTAGCTATCTGTCATTTTTATCCACAATTGAACCACACAATATCAATCAAGCTAGCAAAGATGAATGTTGGATTCAAGCCATGAATGAAGAGCTTGATCAAATTGAAAAGAATCAAACATGGGAATTGGTACCAAGACCACATGATAAAAATGTCATTGGAACTAAATGGATATTCAAGAACAAGTTAAATGAGAATGGGGATGTTATAAGAAACAAAGCTAGACTAGTTTGCAAGGGGTATACTCAAAAAGAAGGTATAGACTTTGAAGAAACTTTTGCTCCTGTAGCTAGACTTGAATCCATAAGAATGTTTCTTGCTTTTTCAAGTTTTCAACAAATCAAAGTTTATCAAATGGATGTTAAATCTACTTTTCTCAATGGTGATCTAGAAGAAGAAGTGTATATAGAACAACCAGAAGGATTCATTTTGGGAAATGATGAAAATCTTGTTTATAAACTTAAAAAGGCTCTATATGGTCTCAAACAAGCTCCAAGGGCATGGTATTATCGCCTTGACAAATATCTTCATCAACAAGGATTTTCAAAGGGGTCTACTGATAGAAACTTATACACAAAAGTTGAAAATGATAAACTATTGACTGTGGTTGTATATGTTGATGATATCATTTTTGGGAGTAATGAAGAATCTATGAGTCAGAAATTTGCTTCTGTCATGCAGCAAGAATTTGAAATGTCCTTACTTGGAGAACTAACATTCTTTCTTGGCTTGCAAGTGCATCAAACTACAGATGGTATATTCTTATCGCAAGAAAAATATCTTAAGAAAATTCTGAAGAAGTATGGCATGGAAGAATGCAAACCTGTAAGTACACCAATGATAACCGGATGTAATCTCAGTTCTCATGATGATTCTCCTGCGGTGAATCAACCAGAATACAGATCAATGATAGGAAGCCTACTTTATCTCACTGGGACTAGACCAAACATTATGCATGCAGTTGGGATTGTTGGACGATTCCAAGATAATCCAAAAGAGTCTCACCTTCAGGCTGTCAAAAGAATATTCAAGTATCTGCAAGGAACTCAAGACTTTGGACTATGGTATCCAAAGAATGTTGATCTTAATCTTCATGCTTACACTGATGTAGATTGGGCTGGAAATTTTGATGATTGGAAAAGCACTAGTGGTGGTGCATTCTATATGGGACCCTGGTTAGTATCTTGGTTCAGCAAGAAGCAAAATTCTATTGCCTTATCTACAGCAGAAGCAGAATATGTGGCTGCCGCATCTTGTTGCACTCAACTCCTTTGGATGATGCAAACCTTACAAGATTTTCAAATCAAATGTACATCTCCTATCTCCATTATGTGTGATAACACAAGTGCCATCAGTATCTCAAAGAATCCGGTTATGCATTTGAAGACCAAGCACATTCCCATCAAGTATCACTTCTTACGTGAACAAGTGCTTGAACAAAAGGTGAAGTTGGAGTATGTTCCCTCCAAAGAACAAGTTGTTGATATCTTTACCAAACCTCTGCCCAGGGAAGCATTCGAATATCTAAGACAGAAGCTGGGAGTAGTCTCTACCAGTCAGAAGAACAAATCTTCCTAAATTCAGAAGATTAAATTGGATACGCAGGTTTCCTGAACGAAAGCCGCGTATATACGCGAGTTCATACACAGAAAACCGTGTATGGTTGGTTGCTGACAAATGTTTGGGGTCATCATTTCTTAGCACAGCTGGAGTACTGTTTGGTATCTCTTATGATGCTTCAGTCCTTATATTTTTGTTTCTTTCTCTGATATTGGGTGAAGATGCCTTGATGATTTGTTGTTGACAGTGTTCAGGATGCACAAGCTAAGGGGGGGTTTTGGTCACTTGGAAAGGATGCATTGGTTGTACAGTTTCAGGGGGAGAATTAGCCTTACTGAGTATAATGCATTGTTGGCATTATGATGATTCTGAAATATGATCTCTCTTGAGGTCCTTCCGGTATTGGTCATGAAAATTCATATTTGTAATTTGATGAAAATATCATGTTGAGACCTATGATGTAAAATTGTAATATTCAGTCATGTAAGGATTTGAGTCAAAATGTGTAAACCCACTTGGTTGGGTACTTGAGTCTCATCTGTAAATCCACTTGGTTGGATCTTTGATGTAAGTATGAGTCCTTGGTGATAGGAAGGTCATAGAGTCCTGTACTTCATTGCAAAACATGTTTGAAGATCCGGCATGAACTCAGGGGGAGCATGGTAACTTCAGTGCACATCAGATCTACAACACTCTTCTTTCGACATGAGGAGAAAAACCTTGTGTCGGTGTTGATCCGCCCTTTTCCCTTGATTTCAAAGGGGGAGAGTGACATGGTGTTTGAATAGGCGGAGACTATCATTATGCTTAATGTATCTACCTGTTGTGATCAAACACCATCGTGGTTGCCATCAAGTCCAAAGGGGGAGATTGTTGGCAATATGATGCAGAGTGTTGTCCTTGATGGCAACCCACTTGATAAAGATGATGGCAACCTTCTTGATGAAAGTTGTACTTAATGGAAACTGACTTGATATACTAATTAATGATGTAAATCTGATGTGTCTACAGAGCAGCTCAGATGTAATGATGAAAGGAATTCCATTATGTGCTAGACCAATGATGAAAAGTGTGTGTCTCAAGGCATACGTGGGTTTGTCTAGGAGAAGTAGCGTATGCACACTGGAAAGTACGTGCCAAGTCGCGTATGCTCAATTGCGCTCTAAAAGTGTAAAACCAGGGGTTACTACCATGGTATTAACCCATTGTATTGAGCGCTGGGTTGTCTATTTGACCCCGTCCTAGAATACCATCGAAAGAGGTGTGGTTTTGGCTCATGGTATTGATAAAGGGTAAACCTATATAAGGAGAAGAAAATCATTGTGCAAAGGGGGTGAAAGTGTCGGGGCTTTAATGAATACTTCACTCTGAAGTATATCTGCATAGTTGAACTCTGCTCTTAATTGATAGATCTAAATCTATGGTCCATCTATGAACATGGTGAAGGTTAAAGATCTCTAGATCTAGAAATGGTGAATCTCTTGGATGATCTGAAAAGAAGTGATGAAGGCTTGGCACAAATCTGCTGAAGAACTTGAAGAAATCTGGGTAAGTTCATAGATCTGATCTGTGGTGCAAATTTTATCTTTTATAGATCTATACGCAGGTTCAGTTCGTGAAAAGCGTGTGTATACGCGGATCTGTTTCAACAAAGTCGCGTATGGACAGTTAGGGTTATTCTGGTAAATGCACAGATGTATACGTGGGTTAACTTCATCAAAAGCGCATATATACATGGGTCTGATTAAATAAAAGCACGTATGATATATGATCTTATGGTTGCTCAAGGTTGAAAGTGTTTCCGCATATTTATTCTGAAGTCTGGGTTATCTCTGATATTCTGGTTATAGTGGTTTCACTGTTCTGTTTGATGCAGGGCAAAGGTTGTTTATTGACAAGTAAAGGGTTGTGTTGGAGCTGTTTGATCCAGTTTGAAAATTGATGAAATGTGGTCTGCAGTGGATCTGAGGGTTGAAACCTTCAGTCTGAAAGTAGAAGCTTTCTGCTAGTAGAGGCTGGTGCTAATATCAGGGGGTAGTAGCTCCCTTCTAGGTGAGGCTGGTAAACGAGAGAAGGGGGTTGTTTCTCCCTTCCAGGAGAGGCTGGTAAACGAGAGAAGGTTGTAGCCTTCTGCAGGTGGGTGCCTGCGAACTGGTATGATTCTGCACCAGTACATGTTGTAAGAAGTTTTCTTAATAATAAAAATTGAATACTGAGACGATGGAAGCGGTGGTTTTCTCCCGATTTGGGTTTCCACCTAAAAATCCTGGTGTTCATGTGTGGTTGCTTATGTGTGATGATTATTCTGTTCTTCCTGCACTTGTTTACTGTTTTCTAAATATC
The DNA here is from genome assembly GCA_034641835.2 of Pinus albicaulis. Classification (NCBI taxonomy): domain Eukaryota; kingdom Viridiplantae; phylum Streptophyta; class Pinopsida; order Pinales; family Pinaceae; genus Pinus; species Pinus albicaulis. The sequence goes on along the minus strand of CM076575.1, from coordinate 220,776,579 downwards.
TGATGAATGATTAATGAAATGATCTAAGTCAAGAACTAAATGCATAATTAGATCACTAGATATACGCGAGTTCTGCAAAGGATATCCGCGTATATATGCGGGTTTGCTTCAGGAAAGTAGCATATGGTTTTTAAGAAAGAAATATCAATGTTTTATTGTCTGCACTAAATACTGATTCACCCCCCCTCTCAGTATTTTTCCCAACACCAACAACTATCTGCCCATCCTTTGTCATACATATGGGAAGGTCATTGGAATGTTCCAACAATGGTTGCGCCCCCAACTCATCACTGCTGTTCAATGATAGTGTTGTTGATTTCCATGATGGTGCAGCTGCTACCTCAAGATCATGTCCAATGTTGAACACATAGTTTTGCAATTTATTGTTCAAGTCAATACTCATCCCATCCTCCAAGAATCTACATCCCAACTTAAAGGGTTGTGTGCAGCTCATCAATGATACATTAGGATGATTGTTTGTCTCTTCCTTGAATAAATCAAGGCTGCTCAGCATAGTGAAAGTTTTCTGCTCCAAATCAGCAATAAAATTTTACCCTTGGTCATGCAATGGTACATTCCCATCATCCTCCACATGTTGTATCGAAATAACAGGAAATGGAAACATGTGCATACCGTGGTACAACTCGGGAACATCTTGTACTGCTACAAGGGTTCCTCCTTCTGGTGTGATGGCTTCTACAACTACTGATGATGATGAATTCTCTCCTATGGCCTCATCATTGCTGGTACAAGTCTCCTCCTCTTCATGCATATCTAGAATAATGCATGGGACTCTAGATATCAAGAGATCAAGTTCACTTTGCAAAGGTGCAAGTTTCCTTCCCCTTGAAGCAAGCGCTCCTGCAGTAATTGGTGGTGAAGGATTCTCCTTCTTCTTATCAAACTTCTTGATCAAACTTTGAGTAAAATCTGCATATGTAGTCACTTTTTCATGACTCAAATGGCTGAACCACCAAATGATCGCTTCACCCTCAAGGTGCAGTGCTGCAATCTCAACAACTTCTTTCTCGTCTATTGGATGTAGCAGGAAAAATGCATTCAATCTCTTTCCACAAACCCTTGTTGTGCATGAGGATGACCCATCAAAAGTAGACAATAGAAACCTATTTCCCTTCTGCCCTCTATTGCTGCAAGGTATCCTTCCTTCTTTGAGCTGAATGAGCTTGGGGAGAGTTAGATTCTCCTTGATAGCTCTAGGTTGAGACTTATATTATGCAAGATATTCACTTAGAATCTCATGATCTAAGCTTCCTCCATCTCTATGCCTCTTATCTTTAGAAGAAAAGGCTATAGAATGTTTCTTTGGAGCTCTATGCAATACCAGATCTTCTTTTTGCTAATAGGAAGTACATGGACCTTCCTCATCTTGAAACCCTAAGGTGGTTTCACTTTCTTTCTCCAATCTTGTTTGCTTGACCTCCTTGGTGAGGTCCTTCTTAGATATGAAAAGAGATGAGCTGAAACTCATTCCTCCCATAATTCTGATCTCTTTCTTCTTCTTATAGCATCTTGGCTAGAAACTCACAGGCTGAGCCAAAGATCATGCTCTGATACCACTGTAATATCCCAAAATGGGAAAAATCAGCAATACATGCCAAAATAACGCATTTTTCAAAAATGTATGCAATGAAAGTTAAATGCAGCTCATGGATCCATTAGATATGATATTATAACAACTATATCTGAAAGGAAATCAGAAACAAATCACTATTGCATAGTTAAACAGGTCTCCCATGCCATAAATAGCCCAAAATCATGCAAAAATAGGGACTGCAACCATGTATGAAAGCTGAAACACCATGACAACATTATTTTATTGCCTCTGCAATAGCAGTAGGTTGTAAATCAGATCTAGAGAAATTATGTGGACAAAAAGTTCGTTCTATAGCAGATCCATGCACTATACGATCTCTTTTATCAATCCTGCTTGGGGTTTTCAACAAAACACCATGTACAAAGTGTAGATATAAGATCTAAGACTCCAGATATATGGGAATATTTATATCTTTAAAGTGGATATGATCTGATATAAACAAGAAAATTATCTCCAAAAGATCTCCAAAGTGAAGGACAGATCCCCAACACTCAAAAAATCAACTCTCCAAATGGCGCACTGAATCAACCTGCAACAACTCCTTTAGAAATTATGTAGATATAAAATTCTTCTGTGCTGTAGTGAACAAAATATTATTGGCCTGCAGTGAATATATGAAAATAAAGCTCAATATCTTCAATATTTTCCTTCCAATGGATTAGAACCCTCCTCCACTGAAAAGAAGCACTGAAATGGCCTAGATATGAAGATCTAGCCTCCACTTGTTGCAGCTTACTGAAAAATTAAAACCCTCAACAGGATCAGCACTGTCAAAGGAAGATGAAGCTTGTCCTCAAGCTAGATAGTGGAAAATATGGTGCAAGACTCCTCTAAGAGGCCTCTCAAGGAAGGAGAAGGAATTCCTAAACAGGAAGACCTTGTGCTAAACAACACTCTATCTCAGCTAAAGAAACAGAGAAATAAATATGTCTAAACATACCATATATCAGAAAATCATAATCATAAGCTCACCCCATATGGTTGCCATCCTCCTCCTTATACACAATGTGAGCCTTCTCAACTTTGATCCCACTCATTAGGGTTTCCATCTTCATGCAATGAATCTCCCTCGAAAACTGCATTGTCCCATCATCAATACCACTCCTCCATAACAGAGCTGATGGATTTGGTAAATCTTGACTGGATCTCCATGCAATGCATTCTTCCACACTCAAGGTGGATTTATTTTAACTATCTAAATAGATCCATATTCCCACTTCATTATCCTCCATTAATGTTCCATATGTTCCACATTAGCTTAGTTGACTTAGTCAAACTTGACTTTGTCCACATGCATTTGGTCCTTGTTCACACATGAAGGTGTTTTATCCAGCTGTGAATATGATCCCTTCCCCATTAAGAGGGTTTTTATTGCTACTAGAAATATTTATGGGTCTCCCTACCCATTTATTCATATAATTATGTGTTTGGAGAAAAAATAATATTCCTATTAGCTGCATGATAATGTAGGAATATTACACATAAGAAGTCACTCTTGCATGTTTCAAATGGATGAACCACCAAATATTTTCTTCACCCTCAAGGTGAAACACTAAAATATAAACAACTTCTCTTTGTGCTACTGGATGTAGCAGGAAGAATGCATCTAACTTCCTCCTCCAAGCCCTTGTTGTGCTTGTGGATGACCCATCAAATGTAGAAAATATAAATCTACTGTGTCTTTTTCTTCTACTATTGCTGCAAGGTCTTCTCTCTTCTTTTATATGAATGAACTGCTAGAGAGTTATATTCTCCATGAAATCCCTTGATTGAGATTTGTACTCTACAATATAATCACTTAGAGTTTCATGATCTAAGTTTCCTCCATCTCCATGCCTTTCACCTTCCTCTTCAAAGAAAGTGGACATAGTAGATTTCTTTGGAGCTCTATGAAATACTGGTTTCTTCTATTGCTGATAGGAAGTGATTGGACCTTCCTCATCTTGAAACCCTCTTAATGTCTCATTGTATCTCTCCCTTCTCATTTGTTTGACCTCCTTGGAGAGGCCCTGCATAGATGTGGAAATAAATGAGGAAAAAATAAGCCCCTCCATCCTTGTAGAATTCTTCTTTTTCTGCTTCTTATTATTATTCTTATAATGACATATTGGCTGAAATACATAGACTGGGCCAAGATTATGCTATGATACCACTGTAGTATCCCAAAATAGGAAAAACAGTAATAATGAACATAAAAATGGGAAATAGCAGAGAATTTCAATACACCAAGATATGAGACAAATATAGAGCCATCTTATTAAACATATCAACAGCAAGAAACATAAAATATTGAGGATCAAGTCACTCAAACAAGACAACATATGCCTCCAATACGAAAATATGCCAATACATGAAATATAGCTGCTATACAAATGCAGGTGAATCTATACAACGCAGTTCAAGTGAGTTAAATTGTTGTGGGAAATATAATAGCATGGATCTCTTGATATATGGCTCAAGAAATTTTGTGAATAGAGATCTAGGCTCCCAAGCACCTTTCCAAGACAACCCAGAAAGGGTTTCTGGAAATATACAAAAGTAAAAAATACCGGAATGCAACCCTACGGATGAATAAGCAGTTGCAACTAAATACTGGAAGGAGGTGGCTGAAACTAATATAGAAATATATAGAACTCCTCCAATATATCCTCCAAGTGAAAGGCTGATCCCCTCACTGAAAAGCTGACCCTCCAAATGAAGCACTGAAACCTCCACTGCAAATGCTCAATAAAATAATGCAGTCTATGAGGGAAATTGCACTATAGGAGGTGGTAATAGATTGGCCTAGTACCAAATGATGAAATAATGCTCTGGGACCTTCATTGCTGGCCTCCCAATGGAAAGGCTACCTTTCCACTGAAAAAAAAACATAGAAAATGGCCCTATCAATCCTCCATTGCTTATGCCCTGAAACATGTTATCACCCTAGTAATTCTCAGGTTGTGGGATGGGGACTTTTGTAGTTAAGAATGCTAGGGGTAACCAAGAACCACTTTGGGAATTCAAGATCTAGCCTTCTTAAACTCTAGAGAGGGATCTCTCTGTATGATTTATCTTTGTTTTAGTAACAGATATTAGGCTAGCTATGATTGTGTAGTTGGGTTTGATTTTAAAAGATTGGTGGGAATAAAAAATATTTCAAGGTAAACTAGAAGGATCTACCAGAATATTGGGCAATGGAGTCAACTGTCTAGGAAAGAAGAACTAATAAATAAGGTTCAGAGATGCAAATGTGCTAAGGGAAAGATAGGTGACCTTCTAAGGCTTTGTATAGGCTTGATTTGATGGAGTGGGTGGAATCTGAGCAAAAGGGCACTTAAGAATCCTTAAGCTACAAATAAGAATATTGAAGAAGGGGATCTAACTGGGACCTAGAGCAATTAAGAATTCTATGGTCCAGTTATCAAGTAGAAAACATTAAAATTCCAACAAGTTTCGAAACAGGGAGCTTATTATAACTAATCTTGTTTAATTTTTCCTTAGTTGATCATTACAGACTAGAAACACATAATATGAATGAATGTAAACTTTAAAGAAATACACTGAAAACAAGGAAATAACGAAACTTATCTTGTCACCATGAGAATCCTTAGCTATGATGTCTCTGATATCTTTTCAGTCTGCTGCTTTCGCTAATTAACTCACCAACTTCAATATGACCAGAAAATAAGACTATAGTTGTCTTGAGAAATTTTATTCCACACAAAAATACTTCCAAGAGTGAAGTATTTATACAAATTCTAAACTAAAATATCTTGAAAAAATATTAATATTAGTTCACAAATCTCTCCAACTGTTTTACATAAATAGAACTTAAGTAAAGGACACTCAAACTAATGCATCTATTTGGCACTATTTTTTATGGATAGGTGATGAAAAAGAGGAGAATTTGAATTTGATCCAACTCTTAGTTGATGATGAGGCATCCAAGTCACTAACTGCTTCCTTTCTTTGTGCATTATGCTCCAATAATTCTGCAAACTTGGGGTCCAATGATATATTTGTATTTCCAAATCCGTAATAGATATGTAAAACGTGAAAGAGGTTAATGTGTCATAATATGTTGGTGAGATAAACCTCTTTCATTTTCCTAAAAATCTTCTCCCTCTATGCACAATAGGCTCTGCAAACATATGTGTAAAACAGAGTCTGAAAAATACCCTGTAAAGATGTGCATGTATCTCTGATTCTAAAATCACTGTGCAAAAAGTGAGATAGTTTTTTGTAGATGGGTCTCTTAGAAACAAAAAACTCCTTCAATTTTGTATGATGTATTTTGGATTGGCCACAATATTCTCTGCAAAATGATGACTTAACTGGAATTTTCTGCAAAAAGGGCTTTCCAACATTGTTCAATATTTCAAAAAACATAATAGCTGTTATAAAAGTAAGAGAGGTTTTTGTAGATGGTCCTCTTAAGAACATAATCCTCCTTCAGTTTTCCAAAATTCATCTTGGATTGATCACAATAGTTTCTGCAAAACAATGACTAAAACATGAAATTTCTGCAAAAATGTTCCTTCTTGTTGTGTTTTTCATCTTTTCACTTTTTTGTTCTTTTGACTGTTTTAATTTCACTTTAGAAAAAATTCAATGTTGGTGAAAGTATTTTCGTTTCTTTTTACCATTTTACTGCCTCTGTATTTACTTTTACTGTTTACCTTTGACTGCTCTGTAACTTCATTTTAACTTTCACTCTCACTTTTACTTGATACACTTTAACCACTGATACTCTTTAACTGTTATGATTTTACTAGCCCTGTAAATTCTCCTTTCACTTTTACCATTCACTGTGCACATATCATCATTCTAATCTCTCTCTGAATTTGTATACAAACTGTTTGTTGAATGAAGATATTGAGTTAAAATCTGAGAATTTGGAGCAAACAATTTTGTCAACTAGTATTGAGACTGTTGGTCCAAATCCATATTCTGATAGTAACCTGCAAAAATCAAACAATTTGTTAATGAAATCTAGGTTTGCAGGGACGTGATTGTAGGATTTTTGAAAGACCTGTGGAATGAGATCAGTCTGTGAAGGTTTAACTCTATTTTTTAGGCATTTTGGGGAACAACTGCAAGATTATATTGTTTGTAGGAGTTATTCACTTTAACAGAGATGAAACTGAGTAATGTAGGCAAAGGATAGCTTTATTTTTGGAATTTTTTGCTCAATTAGGTTTTGTGAATTGGTTTGATTGAAAACGGGGAATATCAAGGTAATTCAGAGGTTTTAGTTGTTCAAATCCTTGATTTTAATCTCTAAACTGTGAAAATTGAGGAAATTGGCTTTAAAAAGGTTCACAGTCGAAGACAAGGATTTTTGGTTTGTAACAGTCTTCAATTCAGTTGTATTCAGTTGGAAAAAGTTGTGGAGATTCTCTGAGGACGAATTTCAGAGGAAATGGCTCTTAAAATGGCAACTAGCTCGAAAATGGCATTATTAGGTTTGAAAATGGTGAAAAGGGCTCTACACAGGCTCTTAGGGTGTAATGGCGCACAATGGTGAAAATTAGACGAAAATAGGCTCTGTGAAGGTTTCACAAGTTTAAAGCGCGAATAGGTGAAAAATTATGAAAACATTAGACTTTAACGTATTAAACCATTGTATAAACTATAGTTAAGTTACATTAAACAAAGGTTAAGCGGGAGTGGTTTTGGAATACCGGCAGTGGTATTCGCGTGGCTCAACTGTGGTAAGCGGTAATACGCTTTTCGAACGCGATGCAATAGAATCGTGACACGTCGACGTGGGGTGGTTTGGATAAACTACCCATTTCGCGCGACTTTTACAAAACATCCATTGATTACTTTGTGAGCGCGAAAATGCGTTATCGCCATCGGATCTGGCTTTGGGGAGAAAACGATCGGGATTAAAAGGGAAAGTGCGGGGAAAAGTCAATTACCGGGTTCAATATAGGTCGTAGATCTTGGGAGTAAAAGAAAATCTGATGGTTAAAAATAGCGCGATGGGGAGGAGTAAAAATGTAATGATCAGTCGCTTTTATTTTCATTCGTTGGATGAAAAGGGATTTGGGGATCGAAGGGTCTAGATTGAATCCTGATGGGAACATGCCTTTTGATGGGATTTATATATAAAAGTGGCTTTTTCCAATGGAAAGGGTGATCAGGAAGGTTAATCAATATTTTAACCAAGGTTAGGGGGTCGGGGAAGGGAAATATACAAGGGAATGGGTTTAGAAGTTTAGTTTAAATTAAACTTCGATATTTTTTGTTTAAAACATATAGAACATATGTTTAAATTTTTTTCATATCTTTTTTATTATATGGTTAATTAAATCGAGATGACTTAACTACCATAGGGGGCGAGATATTTATATATATAGAATACTTAGCCAAAGGGGTTATAAGGGGGGTTTTTATTTAAACATGTGGGAATAAATAACTTTTTCTTAAGTTATATTAAGTAGGTTTTGGGTTTATTATATAAAAAGGAGTTATAAAATAGGAAAAGGTTATTTGTATAGGAAGTTAATATATAAGTTAAATTTAATGTGAAAATAGTACATGGTATACTCAAAACACATATTTATAACAAGTAAAGTGAGGTTTTAAAGATAATTTGCATTGATCTTATCACTTAACTTATGATGTAATGTTATTTTGAGGGCTTAACTGTTTAAATGATGTAGGAAGTTAGCTAAATAGGAATTACAAATGCCTTTAAGTAAAAATGGAGTTTTACTTAGAATTATTCAAGGGAATGAGTGCATGAATGGTAAATGATGTGATTAAGGGATTAATATAGACATTTCACACTTTCAACTGATTAGTCATAGAGCCTTGGGTCCGGTCCCAACAAAATTCAAGGAAATGCCTTGAGCCTTTCTGACTGATAGTCTAGAATGTTTCATGACTATGGGAAGGGGAAGTTAGTTATTTTTCAGCCCATGATGAATGATATTTAGATTGATAATTTTCACCTTCTTCTACCTACCCATCTTACCATGCTAACATTTTTTTGTTCCTTTGTAGTAGGTGCATTTAAGCTAGCAACCTTCACAGCATTTATTCTTTCTGAAAGCAAGTAAAACTATCTAATTCTACACTTATTTCATCCATGAATCTAGATTAAACTGTTGGATTCACTTTATTTCTCTACCTAACTACTGAATTTTCATGATTAAACTGTATGAAAACTCATTATTCTATATCTATAACAAGGAAAATTGAAAAATGACAAGTTAAGATTAAACTGTTTAACTCATCATGGACTATGGCATTTATTGACACTCTACCATAGTCAAAAAGTAAAAAGTAGTGGCATGTATTCTTGCACACTTTCATTTTTTCTTTTGGGGTCTTTTATTTTTTCTAAGTTCTTTGATTATTCTTTTAGGACTTTTTACCCTGTTTTTGATTTTTTTGATTTTTTACGAAATATGTGAATACAACTTGCAAAAGGCAAAGTATGTACAGATTTACAAGATTATCAACAGTCAAGTCAAAATTATGAATCCTATATTATAGGTTGCTAACATCGACTTCACTTAGGGATGGAATTTCCTTGTGAAATGCCAAGAACGCTGAGATTAGTAGCCTTACTCTTTGACCTTTGATGATCTTAGTAAATGTCTTCTGTCTTCTACAAACTGAATTATGATCTGAAACTAAAACAAAAAACAACAATTTTCAATCCAACTTATAGATCTTAAACATATTTAGGACCTCATCCTTGGCTTTAAATCTTAATGAAAAGCTAGCTGAAAATTAAAAACTAAAAAAACAATATGCTCAAAATTATGAGCTTATTAGCACTCATCTATCTACTCTAATCTACTAAAATCTTATTGAATCAGGTAATACAGACAAACAATGCCAATGAAGCCAATCAAGTAGTTGTAAAAATAAATGGATAACGTGATTGCTTGTGACCAAAATTGGAAGTATATTATGATCATGTGCCTTTATAATAAATGATATGATGTGTAAAGGCCACTTTTGATGTATGTGATCTTTATAGAGAAAACATGTTTGCAGATTTGGGCTAAAAATATTCTCCATATAATCTAATATAGGATCAATAAAAGCATGATGTATGTTATTTACTTCTAGGCCTTCAATGACTAATCATTCAGTTGAATTACGAAAATTAGACCATGAAACTATTTCTTCAGTCTTGTGTTTGAAAGAATAATCATCCTCAATATGCAAGTCAAAAGATAGTACAATTTCCTCTTGCTTAGGAGAAGGAAGATTTTCAAAGAATTCTTTAGGATTCCGGAAATTGTATGACTGAATTTGAGAATGCAAAAGTTTGATTTCATTTTCATAATTTTCAGAAATTATCTCGAGAACAAATATTTTTAGTTTAGGATAATATTTTCTTGATTTCAAAAAAGAAAGAAAGCTCTTAGAAAATCCTCATCAAGCTAAAGTTATAATATCTCATCCCTCAAAATAGCTAGTGATTGTTTTGTGAAATTATCATAATTATCATAATACTGATCATATTTAGGCAAATCTTTAGAATAAAGAATGCCATCAATTATAAACATTGGATCAAAATATTTCTCTTCCAACAATCCCAATATATCTTGATTAGATTGGTTGCATTCTATTTGAAATTCATTATTTTGCTCAATAGGAGTGCCATCAAGAAATGGGCCTTTTTGGGATGGTAGAATAACATGAGCATCAACCTGTTCTTCTGTCTCTTTATGGATAAAACTTTAGTACATTTATCAACATTAGAAGAAGTAGAAACAATTTCTTCATTATGTATATGTTTTGAGGATGGTTGCATGTTTAGAAGAAAATTGATTTCTTCTTCGGTGAGGGGGGGTGGGAATCTCTGAATTCTTAGATTTGAATAACAATTGTTTTTTTTTATCTAAAAATTGATCATGAGGTTGAATATTTTCTTCAACTCCATTCAAAACATTAAATGAAACATCATTTGTTAATACAGAGGGGTTTTGTGGATCTTGATTCATCTCCTGAACTATTTCATCTTTGTTTAACTCCTCTTGATTATTATGACATTTAACTTGAGAATGAAAGTTTTGGATTTCTTCTAATAAATCTTCAGGAAACCAATTTCCAAAATCTTCATCAATATTTTTAAGGAAATGTATAAGATCTTCAGCTTCATCACAACAATTTTTAGCTAATGATAAAGATGGAAAATATTCTTTGTAATGCTCATAAAATACCTTATGAAAATATTTTAAAGAAAATAAACTAGCAGGTTTGAGAGCTTCATACCATTCCCTTGCTTTTCCTTTTAAGGTTACCATGAATATTTTCATGAGGCAATCCTCATGCCAATCACCCTTCAATCTTGATGAGTGTATATGAAATTTAATGAGATGTAGTAAAGGATCATCAATGTTCTCATCTTGAAACATAGGCATATTTTCACTCCAATTTACCTTTGGTAGTTTGTGTGGAAATCTAGGTATGTGATCTCTGCTCATGGGAGCATATCTTCATTTTATTCTTGGATCATTTTGAAAATCAACCATAATGAAAAGCCTCTTTATCTGTACAACCAAGTTAGATCCTTATATAAAATACAATACATATTAAAAAACTTTCTTAACGAGAAAGAACATAATGTATTGGATTAAGATCCAAGTTGAAAACCTGATCTTTCCATATTGTTCTTCCAGGTTCATTCCTCTAGTGGAGTCTTGATTGTGAAATGGATTTGGAGTCGCCAGGTGGATGATTTTAACCTTTGTGTGTCTGCTCATTGTCCACCATCATAGATCAGATCTGAACCTGTAAAATGTTTATGAAGAAAAAGGTTAGTCATCCCCAGCAGACTCGCCAATATGTTATCACTCTAGTAAATTTTCTATCAGAAATATTTAAAACTTTTTAACTTACTAGAGGTATCCAAGAACCACTTTTACAATTCAGGATCTAGCCTTCCTGAGTTCCGGAGAGGGATCTCTCCGTATGATTTAGATTTGTTTTAGTAACAGATATTAGGTTAGCTATGATTGTGTAGTTGGGTTTAATTTTAAAATATTGGTGGGAATAAAAAATATTTCAAGGTAAACCAGAAGGATCTACCAGAATATTGGGCAATGGATTCAACTGTCTAGGCAAGCAGAACTAAGAAATAAGGTTCATAGATGAAAATGTGCTAAGGGCAAGATAGGTGACGTTCTAAGGATTTGTATAGGCTTGATTTTGAGTGGGTGGAATCTGAGCAAAATGTCACTTAATAATCCTTAAGCTGCAGATAATAATATTGAAGAATGGGGTCTAACTAGGACCTAGAGCAATTAAGAATTCTATGGTCCGGTTATCAAGTAGAAAACATTAAAATGCCAACAAGTTTAGAAACAGGGAGCTTATTATCACTAATCCTATTTAATTTTTCCTTAGTTTATCATTACAGAATAGAAACACATAATATGAATGAATGTAAACTTTAAATAAATACACTGAAAACAAGGAAAGAACGATACTTATCTTGTCACCACGAGAATCCTTAGCTATGATGTCTCTGATCTCTTTTCAGTTTGCTGCTTTCGCTAATTGACTCACCAACTTCAATATGACTAGAAAATAATACTATAGTTGTCTTGAAAAATTTTATTCCACAAAAAAATACTTCCAAGAGTGAAGTATTTATACAAATTCTAAACTAAAATATCTTGAAAAAATATCAAGATTAGTTCACAAATCTCTCCAAATCTTTTACATAAATAGAACTTAAGTAAAGGACACTCAAACTAATGAATCTATTTGGCACTATTTTTTATGGATAGGTGATGACAAAGAGGAGAATTCGAATTTTATCCAACTCTTAGTTGATGATGAGGCATCCAAGTCACTAACTGCTTCCTTTCTTTGTGCATTCTGCTCCAACAATTCTGCAAACTTGGGGTCCAATTATATATTTTTATTTCTCAATCTGTAATATATATGTAAAAATTGAAAGAGGTTATTGTGTCTTAATATGTTGGTGAGATAAACCTCTTTCATTTTCCTAAAATTCCACTACAACTGTGCACAATAGGCTCTGCAAACATATGTGTAAAACAGAGTTTTACAGAGTCTGAAAAATAGCCTGTAAAGATGTGCATGTATCTCTGATTCTAAAATCACTGTGCAAAAAGTGAGATAGTTTTTTGTATATGGGTCTCTTAGAAACAAAAAAATCCTTCAATTTTGTATGATGTATTTCGGATTGACCACAATATTCTCTGCAAAATGATGACTTAACTGGAATTTTCTGCAAAAAGTGCTTTCCAACATTGTTTAATATTTCCAAAAACATAATAGCTGTTATAAAAGTAAGAGAGGTTTTTGTAGATGGTCCTCTTAAGAACATAATCCTCCTTCAGTTTTTCAAAATTCATCTTGGATTGATCACAATAGTTTCTGCAAAACAATGACTAAAACATGAAATTTCTGCAAAAATGTTCCTTCTTGTTGTGTTTTTCATCTTTTCACTTTTTTGTTCTTTTGACTGTTTTAATTTCACTTTAGAAAAACTTCAATGTTGGTGAAAGTATTTTCATTTATTTTTACCATTTTACTGCCTTTGTATTTACTTTTACTGTTTACCTTTGACTTCTCTTTAACTTCATTTTAACTTTCACTCTCACTTTTACCTGATACACTTTAACCACTGATACTCTTTAACTGTTATGCTTTTACTATCCCTGTAAATTCTCGTTTCACTTTTACCATTCACTGTGCACATTTCATCATTATAATCTCTATTTGAATTTGTATACAAAATTTTTGTTGAATGAAGATATTGAGTTAAAATATGAGAATTTGGAGCAAACAATTTTGTCAACTAGTATTGAAACTATTGGTCCAAAGCCATATTCTGATAGTAACCTGCAAAAATCAAACAATTTGTTAATGAAATCCAGGTCTGCAGGGATGTGATTGTAGGCTTTTTGAAATACCTATGGAATGAGATCAGTCTGTGAAGGTTTAACTCTATTTTTTAGGCATTTTGGGGAACTACTGCAAGATTAGATTGTTTGCAGGAGTTATTCACTTTAACAGAGATGAAACTGAGTAATGTAGGCAAATGATAGCTTTATTTTTGGAATTTTTTGCTCAATTAGGTTTTTTGAATTGGTTTGATTGAAAACATGGAATATCAAGGTAATTTAGAGGTTTTAGTTGTTCATATCATTGATTTTAATCTCTAAACTGTGAAAATTGAGGAAATTGGCTTTAAAAAGGTTCAGAGTCGAAGACAGGGATTTTTGGTCTATAACAGTCTTCAATTTAGTTGTATTCAATTGGAAAAAGTCATGGAGATTCTCTAAGGATGAATTTCAGTGGAAATGGCTCTTAAAATGGCAACTGGCTTGAAAATGGCGCTATTAGGTTTGAAAATGGTGAAAAGGGCTCTGCACAGGCTCTTAGGGTGTAATGGCACACAATGGTGAAAATTAGAAGAAAATAGGCTCCGCGAAGGTTTCACAAGTTTAAAGTGCGAATAGGTGAAAAATTATGAAAACATTAGACTTTAACATATTAAACCATTGTATAAACTATAGTTAAGTTACATTAAACAAAGGTTAAGCGGGAGTGGTTTTGGAATACCAGCAGTGGTATTCGCATGGCTCAATGGTGGTAAGCGGTAATATGATTTTCGAACGCGATGCAATAGAATCGTGACACGTCGACACGGGGTGGTTTGGATAAACCACCCATTTCGCGTGACTTTTACAAAACATCCATCGATTACTTTGTGAGTGCGAAAATGCGTTATCACCGTCGGATCTGGCTTTGCAGAGCGAACGATCAGGATTAAAAGGGAAAGTGCAGGGAAAAGTCAATTACCGGGTTCAATATAGGCCGTAGATCTTGGGAGTAAAAGAAAATCTGACGGTTAAAAATAGCGCGATGGGGAGGAGTAAAAATGTATTGATCAGTCGCTTCGATTTTCATTCGTTGGATCAAAAGGGATTTGGGGATCGAAGGGTCTAGATTGAATCCCGATGGGAACAGGCCTTTTGATGGGATTTATATATAAAAGTGGCTTTTTCCAATGGAAAGGGTGATCGGGAAGGTTAATCAAGATTTTAACCAAGGTTAGGGGGTCGGGGAAGGGAAATATACAAGGGAATGGGTTTAGAAGTTTAGTTTAAATTAAACTTCGATATTTTTTGTTTAAAACATATAGAACATATGTTTAAAGGTTTTTCATATCTTTTTTATTGTATGGTTAATTAAATCGAGATGACTTAACTACCATAGGGGGAAAGATATTTATATATATAGAATACTTAGCCAAAGGGGTTATAAGGGGGGTTTTTATTTAAACATGTGGGAATAAATAACTTTGGCTTAAGTTATATTAAGTGGGTTTTTGGGTTTATTATATAAAAAGGAGTTGTAAAATAGGAAAATGTTATTTGTATAGGGAGTTAATATATAAGTTAAAGTTAATATGAAAATAGTACAGGGTATACTCAAAACACATATTTATAACAAGTAAATTGAGGTTTTAAAGATAATTTGCATTGATATTATCACTTAACTTATGATGTAATGTTATTTTGAGGGCTTAACTGTTTAAATGATGTAGGAAGTTAGCTAATAGGAATTACTAATGCCTTTAAGTAAAAATGGAGTTTTACTTAGGATTATTCAAGGGAATGAGTGCATGAATGGTAAATGATGTGATTAAGTGATTAATATAGACATTTCACACTTTCAACTAATCAGTCATAGAGCCTTGGGTCCAGTCCCAACAAAAGTCAAGGAAATGCCTTGAGCCTTTCTGACTAATAGTCTAGAATGTTTCATGACTATGGGAAGGAGAAGTTAGTTATTTGGCAGCCCATGATGAATGATATTTACATTGAGACTTTTCACCTTCTTCTACCTACCCATCTTACCATGCTAACATTTTTTTGTTCCTTTGTAGTAGGTGCATTTAAGCTAGTAACCTTCACATCATTTATTCTTTCTAAAAGAAAGTAAAACTATCTAATTCTACACTTATTTAATCCATTAATCCAGATTAAACTGTTGTATTCACTTTATTTCTCTACCTAAGTACCGAATTGTCATGATTAAACTATATGACAACTCATTATTCTGTAATTATAACAAGGAAAATTGAAAAATGACAAGTTAAGATTAAACTGTTTAACTCATCATGGACTATGGCATTTATTGACACTCTGCCACAGTCAAAAAGTAAAAAGTAGTGGCATGTATTCTTGCACACTTTCATTTTTTCTTTTGGGGTCTTTTATTTTTTCTAAGTGCTTTGATTATTCTTTTAGGACTTTTTACCCTCTTTTTGATTTTTTTGATTTTTTTGATTTTTTACGAAATATATGAATACAACTTGCAGAAGGAAAAGTATGTACAGATTTACAAGATTATCAAAAATCAAGTCAAAATTATGAATCCTATATTATAGGTTGCTAACACAACACAATGCAATTCTGGAAGAAACTGTGCTGTAGATGAAGACTGAAGCTGGCCTGATGTTGGAATGAGGATATGCAGCTCAAAAAACAAACCTGAGTGGGAACTTGATGTCCCCTGAGGATGAGTGTGGGATTCCCGTTCGGGAACACCCTTGTAATAAACAGCACAACAGACTTTGCTAAACACCTGAAGAGTGCAAGAAGCCATAACAGACCAAAAACATATCAATAATAAACATGGCTTCTAGGGCTTCCTTCCCCTTCCTTATATGCATTGTGAGCCTTCTCACCTTGGGCCCCACTCATTAAAACCAATATTCTCATGGATACTTCCTTCGATTAACACTGCGCTCTCTCCCATTGATTATCCACTCCCTCCACACCAACGCTGTTGATTTCGTCAAACTTGACCCCATCCACATTCTCCAACCTCTATTCACAAATGAGGGTGCTTTATCCATCAATTAAGATGCTCCTTATTCACATTAGGAGTGATTTTATTCCTACTAAAGAGATTTATTGGTATCCCTACCCACTTATTCATCTATCTAAATGACAAAATAAAAAATTAATATTCCAATTAGCTGCAAGCTAATTTTGGAATATTACATAAAAAATAGAGCCTTGGATAACATCCTCACAAAAGTTGTAAGAAACAACAGAAAATATTGGGAAAACAGATTTGTGGAGGCCACTTGGGGTTACAATACCACTTGTAAGATAACTACAAGGTTTACTCCATATGATCTAGTTTATGGGAAGAAAGCTTTGCTTTCCATTGAGTTTTAGTATAACACCCTTAGAACAATTGCTCAGTTGGAATTGGAAATCACAAAGGCACAACAATAAATGTTGCTTCAGCTGAATGGTTTCGATGAATTTATAATGTAGGCCCTCCTTCACACAAAATTAATCCAGCTGCAAAGGAAAGTTTAGCATGACAAGAACACCAAAGAGAAGACATTTTAGGAAGGAGATTGGGCTCTTCTATGTGACTCTAGATTCAAGGACATCAAGGGAAACTTAATGACCATATGGCTAGAACCTTATCAAGTGGAGAAATTCCATGACAATGGGGCTATTTAGATCAGGACCATAGATGACGAGGGGATCCCTCTACTTGTCAATGGTTATAGGATAAATATGTACAAGAGGCCCCTATCTAAGGCTGAATTTATCAATACAGTAAATAGAGAGGTGAATGTAATTGGAAGTTACATATTTTCCAGCCCATCACCTTCCCAGAAAAAAAGAAAAAGAAAACATAAAGAGGTCTAGGTGAAAACCTTTCTGAGGCATCCAAGGCTAACTCCTAGGTTGAAAACCTCCATTAGGCAACCCTAGAGGAAGAAAAAAAAAAACAAAAACAAAATAAAGAGGAGAAAAAAATAGAGAAATAAAATATCCTTGTGTGAAAACCTCTTTTAGGCATTTGAGGCAGGCTTTCAGGGTGAAAACCTCTACATAGGTAGCCCATTCGTATTCAAAGAAAAAAAACAAAAAAAAGGGAAGAAAAGAGAAAAAATCCAAAAGAATGAAATAACACCTGTGCACTAACCTGCTTCTATTTTGTAGGTTGTTGAACAGGGACAATATGGACAAAGGTAGAAATATTCCTTCCATATCTCTCTCTCTCCTCTACCTATACACTCCATGTCCAATCCCAACATGCATTTCTTCATCCACTTCTACCACCAAGTGAGAAAAAATTCCAATTTTCTACTATTTTATGCAGTTCTACAGGATGTCCTAGCAGTTCTATAGGATGTCCTAGGCTGCTATAGGATTTCCTGTAGTGCTACAGGAAACATTGTAATGCTACAGGAAAGCTACCAGAGGCCGAATAAGCTCACACAAGGTTCCCTAACCCTCAAAAACACAAAAAAATGTTTCTCCACCTATATCTACCATCCATAACCATCACTCCATACCTTTCATGAAGACTCGCTCATTAAACACTCTACTTTGCCACTGTGAGATATTTTGTGTTAAATACACACACATGGGCTCTTCTCTTATGTTTTCTTCCACTACACCACTCCATCCACATCCTAACACCACCCATAACATATATACACTATTTTTCTTCCTTCCTCAAGAGAGTTTGAGCTCCAAAACTGTAAGAAGAAAACTCCTACATGAAGAAAATCACTTCTTGTAGCATGTTTGTGCATGCATCCAACAGAGCAAAATGCATGTGTAATGTTCCAAAATTAGCATGCAGCTAATTGGAATAATGTTTTTTTTCTGATTTCGCTTAGGAGCCGAATAAATGGTTAAGGAGGCCCATGCATATTAAAAACATGAATAAAATCCCTCATAATGTGAAAAGGGATCATCATAGGAGCTGGATTTCACACCCTCATGTGTGAACAGGGTCATTTGCATGTGGACAAGGTCAAGTTTGACCAAGTCAGCAGCGTTGGGATAGGAGGTGGAGAACACTTTGAAAGACATCACAGTATGAATGGGAGGAGGTTACTTTGGTGAAGGAAACCCTAATGAGTGGGACCCATGGTGAGAGGGCTTTCACTTGTTTAAAATAAGGGCAAGGCAGCCATTGTTATTCATGTTATGGATTATTGATCTCATGGTCTAGTTAGACTTTCGAACATTCTCATGTTGTTTAGCAGAGTTGTTGTGCTGCTTAGCACAAGGCATTCCTATTTAGGAATTCCTTCTCCTTTCAAGAGAGGCCTCTTGAAGGAGCTTGCACTTCATTTCTCCACATTCAGGCTTTAGGCCAAACATCCTCCTTCAACTGCAATGTAATTTCTGTTTAGAGCTGAGTTGTGTTGCAGGGTGTTGCAGTGGAGGTTCCTTAACACCACTTCCTAAGCTTATTTTTCAGAGGAGGAAGCTTTACTCCCTTTGTGAGGTCAGTTAGGGAGCCCTTGGAGCTTTTTTCAGATCTTCACACTTGGCCAACCCATTTTCTTGCACCTATAGTGCAGTATCCCTCAGTGACTGCGTTATTTTCAGTGAGTATTTTCTGTGAGGGTTTGCAGTGATTGTTGGAGGGTGAGATGTTCAGTGTTTGGATCAGCCTTTCACTTGGAAGATCCATTGGAGGAGATTTGTTCATCTTATGCATCATCTACAGCTATCTCCATCTAGTTCTTGATTTGTAGTTGCTACTCAGTCTTGAGACTGCAACTCCGACATTTTTCCATTTTTGCATATTTCAGCCAAGCCTTCCAGGATTGTATTGAAATTGTATTTGGGAGATTAGATCTTCACTCCAAATGTTGTATGAGCCATACATTTGTATATCCGTGTATTAACATTTGCTATTAGCAGTTGCTCCTTATAAAACTGCGTTGTCATAGCCTTGGGCATTCTTGTGTAGCAGTGTTTTTCCATATTTCATGTACATGTTTCTTGAGGCTAATTTTGCCTATCTTGAGTAACTATTTCCTCAAGATATTGTATCTATTTGATGTTATAAGACTAATAAGATGGCTATGTGTTCTTCTTACATTTTATGAGTTGATGTAACATTTCTCTTTCATTATTATGTTCATGGATTGTTGTAGCTCCAATTTTGGAATATCTTAAAGATATTCCCATTATTGTAGATTTTCCCTATTTTGGGATATTATAGTGGTATCAAAGCATGATATTTGGCTCAGCCTGTGAGTTTCAACCATGATCCTATCAAGAGAAGAGAAGATGAATAGAAATAAGACTCCATTATTTGGAGGAAATAAGGAGGAGAGGCTCTCAAAGCTTCTTCCTAAATCCATACAGAGAATTCAAGGAGATCTCAAGAAGATGAGAAAGGAGATGTGTATAGAATCTCCAAGAGGGTTTGAATCAGAATAAAAATCTAGATTTTCCTATGATGAGTGTGAGCATGTAGCCACACACTATGATGCATGGCCCAGTCACATGCCCAGATTTTCCATAAGAGAGATGGAAGAAGAAGGAATGACTAGGAGGGAAAATATTAGTGATTTTCTACAAGAGTATGAGTCTCAAACTCAGAAATTTAGAGATCATGCCACTTTTCCAGAGTTTTGCAAGATCAAGGTGAAGAGAAGCAAGTAGAATGATAGGGTAAGAATCCTTCTATCTACTTTTTATGGTTCACCTACATGTTCAGCTAGAGCTTGGGTGGAGGAGCTAGACACCTTTTTGCAGCACCACCAAATTTCTGAAGATGAAGCCATTATAGTTGCAGCACTGCATCTTGGAGGAAAGGTCTATGCATGGTGGATATTTCAGTCCTTTTATTTAAAAAATGCAAGCACTTCTTCTTATTAAAGGTTTATTAAGACATTGGTGGAAAGGTTTGATGGAAAAATTTCTGCAAAACATATGGTGAAGCTAAAAAAATCTAAACAAACCAAACCCTTGCATGTGATGGAGGAAACTATAAACTCAGATCCACTTCTAAAAAACCATGGAGGAGGTTGAAATCTTGCATCATACCTTGCTAGAGGAAAGACCTCTATCTCATATTCCTGAACAAAAGGGCATGGAGATCCCTTTTTCAAAAGAGGATCCAATTCTTGGGAGGTTGTCCATACATGTTGATGAGGAGGAGGGCAACAACGCTGTCATGTCTAGAGTTTATCTAGCACCTCATGCAGAGGAAGAGGTAGCCCTTGCTATGACTAGAGGGTTTCTTGTATCATTGCAAGGAATTCCCTAGGATCTCACATGTGGAGATCAAGGCACAACTCATGATTTACATGTGCCATTGATGATAGGGTGTGAAACTATGGAGATTAAAGGAGGAGATAGGGAGGATGAACAGCATCATGTGATGAGGAGAACACACCCCTATCTATTTCATAAGGTTGATACAACTAAGAGGGATACTTGATTGTGTAGTGAGAGCACGGAAAATTTTGTCCATTCACATATGCAATCTATTCTTGATGATGATGTCTCATTGCATGGATAAATTCACCAAGGAGACCACCATATCAGTAGATGGTGAGAGATGCTTCACATTTTGAGGCACCACTCATTGATTCTAGAAGAGTGGAGACCTTGGGAGAGCTTGATACAGTGCTAAGAGTCTTGGGTAGACTCAAGGAGGAGAGAGGCATTCTCTCAACATCACCTTTACCCATTCTCATTTCAGATTCTACGCTATGGCAGGAGCAACATGGGGAGGATAGCAGCCTTCCAAATTTCATCTTTTACATGGGAGATGTCAAAGAAGAGGACAACCATATGATAGATGTTCTTCATGATAGTTCATCAACACTTTCACTATGGAGGGTAGATCCATATTGGAATTCCCAGCTATTGGTGGAGTATTCCAAGGATCTCTTTACTTGTATGATATTGGATGACCAGTTGCATGAGGAGGGATATTCAGTCAGAAATGGGGTTATCTACTATCATAGCAGTATCTTCTTATCTATAGCTTCCAACCTCAAGGAGAATTTGCTACAAGCAGCTCATAAATATTTCCTTTTCAACCACACTTATTCTATGAGAGCATACTACACCATCATGGAGGGGTATTTTTTGGAAGGCTTTGAGGGGGAGATGTATCAGTATATGAGGAGATGCATGGATCATGTGGAGATGGAGGGGATACATAAATCTTTGGAAGAGTTAGCACAACCACCTCTTTTCTCTTTGAGGATGAGAGGAGACTCATCTATGAGACACTCCATTTTCATGAGAAAGACATATGGTAAGGGTATTGTTTGTTTACATAATGATTTGTATAATGTATATATGCATCCCTTAACCATACATGTGCAGGAATTTTATCAAAGGAGGAGCATTATTCCTTCTAGACTTCATGGTCTTCTTGAGGCCATGAGTAGTTTTGATGGCCACTCCCTAGAAGGACTTGGGGAGGAGATTTTTCATGGAGAACATGCTTACTTGACACTGCACATCATACAATTTCTCCAAAATTATGAGGAGAGTGGGGCAGCAAGAAAATGGTTGAGAAACCACACTTTTTGTCATTCAATATTGCGGTTGAGAGTCAAACTATGTTGGTTGCATTTGAGGGACCACTGTCCTTCTCCATTGCTTCATATGGAAGCTAGAATGATTCTCATTGTAGTTCCTTCTGTTGTTGTTGCTCTTATTTTTATTTGGAGCATGATTGGGGGAGTGACACATTGGTTGGATGTGTCTTTTGGGGAAGATGATTCCCACACTATTTGCATTTCATGTTCTAATGGGAGCATGAGAGATGATATGGCCACCACAGAAAAACATTTGTTTGTTTATGAGGAGGGCCATGAGATGGATGGGATGCCATATGGTGGTGATTTCATATCCATCATATATGAAATGGTTTGGGCCAACAAAGTTCATAACGTTGGAGAGGAGATCTTTGGAGATCTAGTCTTCTTCTTGCCACTTGAGGGAAACACTATTGCAGCCAAAGATCAAAAAATTCTCTACACTTACCATAATTGGAGAGGAGGACAGAGTGGGGTAAGCTATTTTTTCTACCATGTTCATATTTTCAGCCCACCTACTTTGCAGGAGCTAAAGGTGGAGGAGAAATTTCAGGAGTTTCCATGTTGGGAGGTAGCTTTCTTTGTATGGATGCTATCTTGGGGATGGGATATTCATATGGGGATGGTAGATCCCAATGTATATCAGATCTCATGCCTTAAGAAGGCCTTTAGACAGCCCATTGTTGCCCCCATGGATGTTTCACGTGATGATAGCTATTTGGGATGCACACCAAAAGCTAGCTTGCATACTTGGGAGAGACAACTTGGAGATATATTGATGAAACATGATCTTGATCCTTGGAGGATTGTATCATATGAGGATGTTGCATGGAAAGAAGAGGAGGATTCCTAGTTCTATCCTTGCAGTTTCTTGAGGAAAAGAAACATTTGTGAGGGGAGGACTGTAATATTTCAAAATTATCATGCAGATAATTGGAATATTGCTTTTTTTTTTATTTCACTTAGGAGCTAAATAAATGGGTAAGGAGGCCCATGCATATTAAAAACATGAATAAAATCCCTCATAATGTGAAAATGGATCATCATAAGAGCTGGATTTCACACCCTCATGTGTGAACAGGGTCATTTTCATGTGGACAAGATCAAGTTTGACCAAGTCAACAACGCTGGGATAGGAGGTGGAGAACACTTTGAAAGACATCGCAGTATGAATGGGAGGAGGTTTATTTGGTAAAGTAAATCCTAATGAGTGGGACCCATGGTGAGATGGCTTTCAATAGTTTAAAATAAGGGCAAGGCAGCCAATGTTATTCATGTTATGGATTATTAATTTCATGGTCTGGTTAGACTTTGGAGCATTCTCTTGCTGTTTAGCAGAGTTGTTGTGCTGCTTAGCACAAGGCTTTCTTGTTTAGGAATTCCTTCTCCTTTCAAGAGAGGCCTCTTGAAGTAGATTTCACTTCATTTCTCCACATTCAGGCTTCAGGCGAAGCATCCTCCTTCAGCTACAACGCAGTTTCTAATTAGAGCTGAGTTGTGTTGTAGGGTGTTTTAGTAGAGGTTCCTCAACATCACTTCCTAAGCTTATTTTTCAGAGGAGGAAGATTTACTCCCTTTGTGAGGTCAGTTAGGGAGCCCTTGGAGATTTTTTCAGATCTTCACACTTGGCCAACCCATTTTCTTGCACCTATAGTGCAGTATCCCTCAGTGACTGCATTATTTTCAGTGAGTATTTTCTGTGAGGGTTTGCAGTGATTGTTGGAGGGTGAGATGTTCAGTGTTAGGATCAGCATTTCACTTGGAAGATCCATTGGAGGATATTTGTTCATCTTATGCATCATCTACAGCTATCTCCATCTAGTTCTTGATTTGTAGTTGCTACTCAGTCTTGAGACTGCAACTCCGGCATTTTGCCATTTTTGCATATTTCAGCCAAGCCTTCCAGGATTGTATTGAAATTGTATTTGGGAGATTAGATCTTCACTCCAAATGTTGTATGAGCCATACATTTGTATATCCGTGTATTAACATTTGCTATTAGCAGTTGCTCCTTATAAAACTGCGTTGTCATAGCCTTGGGCATTCTTGTGTAGCAGTGTTTTTCCATATTTCATGTACATGTTTCTTGAGGCTAATTTTTCCTATCTTGAGTAACTCTTTCCTGAAGATCTTGTATCTATTTTCTGCTATAAGACTAATAAGATGTCTATATGTTCTTCTTACATTTTATGAGTTGATGTAACACTGCTCTTTCATTATTATGATCATGGATTGTTGTAGCTCCAATTTTGGAATATCTTAAAGATATTCCCATTATTGTATATTTTCCCTATTTTGGGATATTACAACATGAGATGTGTTATAAAATAAAATGACCTCCTTAGAATCCTAGAGGAGAAGGACACATTAATGGAAGTAATTTCCTATGACTAAGGAATATCTTTCCTTTGTAACGCACCTCAGAAACTACCTGGATAAGTTATAACGCCTCATAGCTTCTTATAGGAAGCATTAATGCCTAGGTTAATGCCTTGATTTGCATAAAGGCTAGAATTACATGTGTTCCATGAGGTTTTAGGGGAGTATTATTACTTAACTGACTGACATTTCCAACTTTTTCTCAAAGACTCAGTCTAAAAAGATGGAAACCCACTGTTCAATCTTATGATTGGATATTTCTAAACCAAACTAAGTCATCCAAAGAGGGAAACGGGTATAAAATCATGGAAACATCATGTATTTTTCCATATTGGAACTAATAGAGAAAAATGGCAAGGTTTTTCCTCCCAAATTATTATAAATTGGAGGTAAGGGCTCATTGTCAAAGGTCAAAAGGTTGAAGGTGTGAGGAATGAACTTTTGTTAGTCTGAGGACTTATTGTTTGCATAGCTCATTGAGAACTATTAGCTCAAGCATTTTCAGACTAGGGAGATTGAAGAGAGAGAGCTTGGCATTGAAGGATGAAGGGAAGCTTGATCAAGTCGATGGTTATAATCCTCCTTCATATAATATATAGAACTACCTCTCTTTTATCCACTTGGTGTTGTTAGGGTCCCGTGATTTGGCAGATTGGCTAACCAAATGACAAGGTAACATCAGACCAGTCTTTGGAGTCCTAGGACCTAGCCTTCCTGGACTCAGAGAGGGCTCTCCCTATCAATGTGCGAAGAATGTGAAACTTGTTCGCTTCGGATGATTGATTTTAGGCTAGTTGTTAAGGGTATTTTTGTTTGTTTGTTTTGGGTTGGGGTAAGATGAATAAGTAGGATAGGTGGAATGAGAGGTTGTCAAATCAACAGGGCTATGGGGTCAGATGAAGTTGAGGGTGTCTAAATGATAAAGTAGAGTGTATTGCAGGGCCGATTTAGCAAGGTTAATTGATCCTTAGGTGATGATGAGGTGTGATGAACATTAAGTTTGGAAAAAAATATCTTAAACATATATAGTCTAAAAGAAATAACTCATGAGGTAGAGAAAACCATTAATATCTATGAAAAATACTGAAACTGATAAACATGTAATATGAACATTCCGGTGAGACATAGAAGCATTATAACTCCTAACTTTAGAAATTAACCTTCAGCTTTTTGAGAAAACACATAAGATAAACAAACAACTCAATATATGGAGAGGGAAATCCTAAACATCATATATCAAACTATCGAGAACTATGAAACAAGTTGGTAAGCATGGGCAAAGGGCAAGATCAAAACAAGGCCTCTTTGTCTTAACCTAATCAATCAATATTTCATAGAAAAGCTTCACAATAGGGTTTTGAAAACTTTAAATAAGCAGGGCATACCATGAATCATATTTATAAGCTAACATACTAACCATTTATGAAACAGAAACAAGTTTTAGTGGGCCTAAGGAGCAATCAACAATTCCTTAAGATGACTAAAAGAAGAAAACATCAAGACTATAGAAAACAGGAGGTTTGATGTGCTTCCATGAGCATATCTCAACCTATAATTTTCTGATCTATAGTAACCAAGTAGACTAAAAAAAAATGAGGAAAATAAAACATTAACAAGTTAGGAAAACATCACCATTCACCAAGCTATGGAATCCTACAAGCAAGCTTCTCCAACATCAAGCCACACAAGCCATTCATTCACTTCATAAAACCAATATCTTATCCAAGCTCATAAAACCATGTATTTCTCTTAAACACATCAAGTCCCAATGTTTACAATTAATCCTCATGGATTATATAACAAGAAAGGAGGAGGAGAGCTCACTAGAGCATCTAGAAGCCTATTGGCCAAAAAAAAATATCCTAACTTGTCCTTGAGGCCTAAGAAGGTCAAAGGCACAAAATATCTTCCAAAATATCTTTTCCAGACTAAAATAGAAAAAATATTCTGTTTTAGGCTCTGACATACATCATAAAACTTTCCTAATGCACATTTTCTCAGTTACCTATAGGAACGCAGCAAACTGTCTCAAAACTTTGAAATTTTCTAGGAGCGTAGCACAGAAAAAGGTCTTTTCGCAATAGAGTTTAGGAGGCCTTCACGATGTCGAAAAAGGCTTTGTGATGGCCCGTTGGAAAGCTGTGGAAGTCTAATTTCTAGATATACCTTTGGTTCCTCAATATGAACTCTGCAAGTTTTCCAAAGAGTGGAAAAAAGAAAGACTTCCAGGAGCGCAGCACTTGCTCAAAAAAGAGGGCAGAAAGGTGAAAAATTGAGTGTTTTTTACCCTTTTGGGGGATCAAAACAACTCCAAATGAGCTAAAATTTGGTGAGAATACTCCTCTCATGATGGGGAATCCAAAAATTTAAGCTTCTCCCTCTGAAGATGCCCTAGAAAAAAGCGCATCACAGGGGGTGCTACGTTCCTAGGCTCAAAATTTGCAAAAAACAAAAACTTGTTCAATTTTGCTCAAATTTGGTAGGTAGGTGCCTCAAGGGTCCTTAGAGGCCTATAGAGAAAATTGGGCCAAAATACCAAGCATAGCTTGGTATTTTTCATATTTTGGTGTCGGGCCCTCATTTTGGGTAGTTTTGAGTTTTTTCCTTGCAAAGTGGTTTCTTCGTTCATAGTACCGAGTCATTTTCCTTTGTAATGTAAGAGGTGCCTTGACCATTGCTTGGTACATTTCTGTCTTCATGAATGTCCTCTTCTTCATTATTTGACCCACTATTTTCACTGTGTTGCCTATGGTCTTTATCTTTAATTTCAACCTCTTTTTCATAACTTGTATCATTTTCACTTTTGTTATGTTCACCGCCTTCAAAAATTTTCCTTTCACCATTATGCATATTTTCCTTTTGGCTGAGTTCTTCTTCACTACCCTTCTTATTTTCTTCATTACTTGGCCCTTTGTCATCATTTCATTTCCTATTGAAAACAAATTTAAACCTTGTTTCTTGGTTTCCTGTGCCATTCTTGTCACTGTCATTCTTGCTTTCTCCATTGCTTTCATATGTCTCCTCTCCACTGTCTGCATTTTTACCCTCAGTGTCATTTTATTCACTTTCAGACCTGCTGTTTTGAATTTTTTTCTCATCACTTGCATCACTGTTTTTACCTCTGTTTTCTTCTTGATTCACATACTCATCCTTGGGATCATCACTTTCTCCCTCACTGTTTTCTTCTTGATTATTACTCTCTCCCTCATGGTTTTCTTCCTCATTTTTTTCCTCATGATCACCACCGCTTTCTTCATGATCAGTTTCTTAGGGGAAAGAAAATGAGGAGGGTTTGTTTGAGGGGACGATTTATGTGAAGAAGATGAACCAAGGTCAGTGAAGGGTGATGGAGGTGAGTGAGGAGGATTTTGAGATCATGATGGCATACTTTGCAGAGGGATGGGCTGTGGAGTTGTGAAATCATCATGGGCGATAAAAAGCTCCCAGGGAATGCCTTGTTGTTCTCGTTGGTATGAGAAAATTACTTTGATGAGGGAATGGTGAAAGAGGCTTGACATTTGTTGGGATGGAGGAATTTTTTGCATGATGGAGGATCCGAGAGTCGTAAACATGAGTTGTACTATGTATTGGCTCAACTTAATGGTTAGAGTATAAATATATTCCTTTGTAATGATAAACTAGATACTGGAATGAAACACACCTTTGCTGGCAAATAAAAAATCTTGAAAAAGGGAACCTACTTAACCAATTTCATTCACTTCAAACTGCATTTTGCAATTAATCTACAATGAAATTCAAGGAAATCCTCAATCATTCTCACACTCGAATTCTGCTTTTTAAATCTCCTATGATATCTTGAAAAAAACTAATCTATTAACTCTTTTCACTAACTTGAAATTAATAAGAAAAAAGGTCACACATGATTCTAATGACAACCTTACACATTAAAGATAACTAAAAATAAATAAACTTAAGATTCAAATTAACAAAGGAAATTTATAATTATTATTAGAAGAAAACTACTTCACTCTATGTAAAATAACATTTAAAAGATCCTATTAAAATAACATTACAATTAATCTATGAGAAACCTTCAATTAAAATATTTTAATCTAGATTAAATGAATCGTCAAAAAACAAGCTTACTCTTTGAAAGCATGCAAATCATAATGAAAACTAAATCAAAATGATGTCACTCAATAATGAAAACTAAATCACTACCTGCAAAATTAAATCCACACTCAAACTTGCGCTTATACAGAAATGATTACACTATGAAAACAAAAATGATTCTAATTAAAAATATATATAATTATTAAGCTAAGTCCTAGGATTCATAAACAAATCAAATTAATATTAAACTTGCAAACATTCAAAAGAAACTAAGTAAGGCAAACCATTACTAAAACTCAAAGCATTAAAATATGTTCTTACTCCTGAATCAAACTCAAGACTTGGAAAAAAAAATAATGATCTAAGTGCAGAATTAGGAAATATTAGATGTTATTTAAAAATAATTCAAAACAAATATAATTCTACAAATTGCACAATTCCTAAATCTATGAAGACGAGGGACTCGACTCCAGGTTGCGGTGGATCCTTGCCACTCCTTGGAGCAAGTCCTAAACTAAATCAACGTTTAAAAACAAAAATTTATATCAAACAAATGAAAAATCCCAAAATTTATTAAATTAAATCAAAACATGAGTCAACTATTAATTAATAAATACATCATTCGTTACTATTCCATTACAATCCCTTCTCCTCTACAAATTGGACGTTGATTCTACATCTGAGCAATCCGACTCTGAGAAATTCGACTTTTACACCTGAGAAATTTAATTGCGCCCTATCTAATTGATGGACGGACTCCCTTATCCTGCACTCTCTACATATTCAGAAGAGATTGGTTAATGTTGGTTATACATCTTAGAAGAGATTAATTAATTGCCCCTGAGAAATTCGACTTCGAGAAATTCCTCGTAATATGTTTTTCTTCCCTTCTCTATGCTGAATCTACGTAGCTACCTTTGTTGGCATGATGCAAGAGCTACGTGGCCCTTCTTTGTCAGTAGTCCAACTGAAAATCCAACAACAGTAGCACGAGCTAAAGTTACTTCTAATTTGTGGTGTAACATCATAAGGTGCACGTATATGGAATTCAATGCATTATACTCTGTGGCTCTATGATCTGCTGCACATAGGTTCGTTTGAGATTCTTCTCTTGCTTCGTGAAAGTGATTAAATGGGAGCAATTCATCTGAGATTCATCCACGAGTTTCAAAATGACTTCCAACTCCCTTATTAGGGACGCAACATCTTCTAAAACTACAGCCAGTCTCGTTTTAATTTCAGCACACTAACATGTTTTTTTTGAAAGTGAATTCTGCAACTCCAAATGGTCATCTTTTTTTCATCAGATGCGAAATTATTCTCTCCTCCAATTCGACTATAAAAATTGGACAATGAATGTTTTAAAGTATGAGGTACATTAATGTTCATAGGAGTATAATATGATTGTGTTGAACTTTTATCATTCTAAGAACTAGCTTCAAAAGAAACCCGAAACCTTCTAAGCTTAAATAACAAACTGTCAATTTCTTTTAGAATGGTCCAAAAGAATACGACCATAATTATGATTTCCCGGAAAGACTATAAGACACTTAAATATCAAAGAGTCAAGAATGTTGTACCGAAGGGATAAGAAAACTCACAAATCATTATGATAAACATTTGAATTTTCTTTTACAGAGAAATAAAAAAACCCTCGTCACTGATCTGTTATGTAAATAGAAAAAAACACTAAAAGCCAGCTGAATTATTGATTGAACATGCGAAGCAATATTCCGAGATGAAAAATTGTGAACCTGTTTCTTTGCATCTTTTCAGAATTTGGTAAATCCAACAATGTTCGCAATGCCTAAGGCCAAAAAAACGCCAACCACTTAGAAGATAATCAATGTTGAGCTTGATTAAGGCTACGATCCCCATTTCCACATAATTCTTGTGGAAAATAAGAACTTCAGAATTGTGGGTGCGATCCTTGTGAATTGTTTTGTTTGAAGAGATAGTAATGTCATTTTGTGAAATTTCCTTGACATTTTTTTGGTCAACAGTTCCTGATTGAATTGTGTCTGCGATGTACTGAAGGCCCTTCAAATTTTTTCCATCATAACTAAGAACAACGACATCAATTGCAATTGTCACCATCTCCAATTGATCAACACATTTTGCAAAGCCTCTTGAATGTGTTCCACATCAAGCCAGAAATGGTGGAAGCTAATAATACCAACAGAGGCCAGTATGTCAAGCACAAATCCCTGCCAGAGTGAGATTATGGGCAATCACAAGCATGGATCTGTACTTAAATGCAATATTGCACTAACTGCCATCACCTGCCATCAAGAAGACATTTATTAACAAGACTATTACACAAAACACTTATTCAATTTAATTAATAACAAGAATTTATAATTTAATTCTAAGTGCCTCTAATTAACAACATAATGGATAAATAATTATTAAAACACTAGGTACAATCATGTATTTATTTGATAAAGAACCATAAAAATTTGGACAAAGATGCAGCTCAACATCTCCCCACGCTGAACTTCTTGCACGTCCTCGTGCAAGCAAAAATTATAAGACGATGAAATAAGGTAGGGAAAATGTCAGCAAAGATTTTAGCAAGTAAGGATGAAGATTCCTGGTATTGAAATGCCTTCATTATCCTACAACATAACTATTACAATGCCAGCCAAAACCATGTTACAGTTTTAATGAAAGTATCAATTGCAGTAATGTAACAAGGTCAGGTAAAACAAGTAGACATTATAGAAAAAGAGTATGGAATGTGCATGTTACCTTGTCCCATATGAATTCCATATTTTGTTTCTACCCAAAGCCTTATGACAAGAATCAAATTTTGTTGAAAAAGTGCAGTTTCAAAAAGATAAACACAAGATTCCTACACCTATTAAAACAATCTCTTACCTAGGTCATGCATCACATATTTAGAGGCAACTACAATCAATACACATTGTCGGAAACCAACACCTTGTGAGTGGTCATCATTGAGTAATTCATTGCTTTGAATAGCATGAAAATTAAAGTGAGCTATGATACCAATCAACAACCTCTTTATTGAACACTCTAAATTTCGTTGTTATCCGGATTCAAAAATAAATCTCCTCTTAATCTAGTACAAAGGATTACCTTCACTAAGGGTACCACATCAAAATTATTGACTTTTGAAAGACAGAACTCAAAGCATCATGTTCAAATTGTCTTAAAAAAATTTTCCAAGAAAAGGGATGAGTTTTCAGGGAAAGAGAAGAATAACCAAGAAAATCATAGTATGTAGTTAACTTCAATACCACTGACATGGCCCTGCTGCCCGCAGGTGTCCATAACATCAGAAAGGATGTCTTTTAACCTAGTGAAATTTCAGTATCCCACTTACTATATACAGATTCAGAGTTAGCTTATTTTCCTCTTTAGATGAAGGCCACTGTCCTGGCTTGGTAACCAGCTAATGGAAGTGCCACTCACAAGAAGTAACATGAATGAACAGGTCGACTCGTGATGAGACCTCCTGTCTTCCAGCTTTTTGGCTGAAAGCCATTACTCTGGCTTGGTGACCAGTAGCAGTAATGTCATGCATGTTAGGCCTCATGATCGTGGTAGGTCGGCTCATCACGAGACCTCCTATCATCCCCTAAATATTTGTAATATCTGATTACGAGTAACCTTAAAGGTTACTTAATAGGTGGGGAGACAGATCTACTCCTTAAGAGTACAAGATGGCGTGAAAAGTTTTTAATGACTAATCATTGTTGGCTAATTCCTCTACCCTAAAGACATGTTAAAGATATCCCAGATAATGTTTGAAAGATTCCTTGAGTTAAGAATGCTAGTGTTCTCATGAATAGCTCATTTAACAAGAGTGGTCCACCATAGGGGTTTTCGAATAGTACCTTCTAAGGGAAACTGAAAATATATATCCGAGGAAAACTTATTAGAGTGATTAATCATGGTTACTTTTTTCAAAATCACAAGGCATTACAGCGAATTGTACTCAACAAGATCTATCACAATGTGTGTTAACAACTAATGTGGATCAAAAGTAGTTTTAAGAGGAATTATTTAAAATTAAAAACCATAATAACATTGTAACTGCTTTATTCATTTATTCTCCTACCCTATTTTACCCTAAGAGGTGAAAGACTCCCGTTTAAGTATAGGATTACTTCCAATGAACCATGTGCAGAACAAAATGTTGATTATACTCACGCTTAGTTTTAAAGAATAGACTTCAAGACATACGAAAGCATGAGAAACCAGTTTCTTCAATTGATATGGTACCAATATTTTCCGAATGCTGAGGAAAGAAGATGGCTCGATGACTACTCGAAACCAGGTTTCAATGAAATCCACATATTTGTGATTTTTCAACTAATGCAAATCTTCCATAGTTTGATAGTCACTCTCATGGAGGAAGAAAGAATCTGGTGAAAGATAAAAGATAAATCCCTCAAGTTTAGGTTAAAATATCTGCTTTTCAAATTGAAAATAATGGTTGAGAGACATTTTAGGGTTTCGAGTTTTAACAACATTTTCAGAAGAAGTTCCAATGAAATATTTCTCCTTTGGTGGTCTTTTGATTACACTTTCCTGGGGTGAATGGTCTGCGGTAATGGGGAAAGTTTCCAAATTAATTCCCTTTCCTAACATGAAAGATGTAGCATTATGTTCGATAGGGGAATCAACAGAAATAATAGGTGGTTCAAATTGCTGTGCAACCTCATGGTTTAGATTAGGGTTTAGGATGTGGTTTGGGCTAGGGTTTTCACTAGGGTTTGGGTTAATGATTGGACTAAGGTTTGGATTTGGACTGGGATTAGGTCTAGGGCTTGAGTTAAGGCTAGGTTTTGAATGAGGGCTAGGTTTAGCATTTGGAATAGGGTTAGGGTATCGATTAGGGTTAGGTATAGGGTTAGGATAAGGGCTAGGATATGGATTAAGGCTAGGTCTAGGGTATGGACTAGGGTATGAACTAGGGTTAGGATAAGGTTGCACATGCGGCTGCAACTATGGAGGAGGATAACTTAATGATGCATTAGAAATAAATTGTAGTTGTTGTTGATTCTCATATGATTGAATTTACATGCGATATTTCCCTAGAGATAACGATCCAAATGATTCTTGAAGCCATGGAGATATGTGGCTCGAGGATGAGGGCCAAGGAGAGGGCCAATGCATCCATGAAGTAGGGTATTCGATTGGAGGAGGATTAAAAATTTTCCATGGAGCTGTAGGATTATAAACATGTTGAGGAACCTGCTCAAGAGAATAATCATTATTCCAAATATCAAATGGTGTTGGGTTTTGAGTTATACCTAGCGGTTGATTCGATTCCTTACTTGATTCCCTGAGTACCTTTCGTAATTTCGGCAGTGATGGACAATGTTCGATTGCATGACCATCCTCACAAATTTCACAAACTTCTAGACTGCTAAGTGGACACTTTCCAAGGCAATGTTCCTTTCGACAGTTGGCACATAGGATAAGCAGTGGTTCTTCATCCTTCTCTTGCTCTTGCAAATCATCCAATTTCGAAATAAAAGATTTAATAATATTGAATTTATGTTCAAGCAAGGTGTTAAATTATGCACTTGTGAATTCTTCATCTGATGATTTGTTCATCTCTATAGCATCATTAAAACTCCTCATTGAATGATTCCTCAAAATACCATCTTCTTGTTTTCAATAAGCAAACTGGTACATTCTATCATCACATGGATTAGTACACAAGGGTTCTTACAGTACCCAAAAAATTATATAACGTTTAAGATTTGATTCTGAATATAAATGAATTTTAAAAGGTATTGGCTGAAATAAAGCTCACCACACTTGCATTAAAAAAAAAAAAAAAAAATCATAAAAGGAAGGGAAGTACTTATTGGAAAAATGTTGAATCAAAGAAATATTTAATCTACTGAAAGAAAAACATTTCAGAAATTAAATTTCTAAATCCCGCTTCTACAGGAAAGGAAATAAAAGTTCAAGAGATAAGCGAGATGGCTAGAATTTGGATCAACCGCACAAAAGTGGATGCGTGGCTCTTCACTCACGTCTTACTGTACACTCTCTGCCCTATGACATCTTGCAATACCATTGAAACTCTGTGAGAAAATTTTACCTGAGCCAAAACGACGCCAAAATGTTGGTCAGTTTAATTGTCGGATTAAACCTCTCAATATTAATTATCAATCCGGGAGTTCTAAACGTGATTTGTACTGTGTATTGTCTCAACTTAATGGTCAAAGTCTAAATATATTCCTTTGTAATGATAAACTAGATACTGGAATGAAACACACCTTTGCCGGCAAATAAACAATCTTGAAAAAGGGAACCTACTTAACTAATTT
Source organism: Pinus albicaulis (assembly GCA_034641835.2). Classification (NCBI taxonomy): domain Eukaryota; kingdom Viridiplantae; phylum Streptophyta; class Pinopsida; order Pinales; family Pinaceae; genus Pinus; species Pinus albicaulis. The sequence goes on along the minus strand of CM076575.1, from coordinate 220,741,847 downwards.
CATTCACTACAAACTGCATACTGCAATTATGCTACAATGAAATTCAAGGGAATCCTCAATCATTCTCGCACTCAAATTCTACTTTTTAAATCTCCTATGATATCTTGAAAAAAAAGTAATCTATTAACTCTTCTCACTAACTTGAAACTAACACTTGAAATTAATAAGAAAAAATATCACACATGATTCTAATGAAAACCTTACACATTAAAGCTAACTAAAAATAAATAAATTCAAGATTAAAATTAACAAAGAAAAGTTCTAATTATTATTAGAAGAAAACTACTTCACTCTATGTAAAGTAACATTTAAAATATCCTATTAAAATAACATTACAATTAATCTATGAGAAACCTTCAATTAAAATATTTTAATCTCGATTAAATGAATCATCCAAAAACAAGCTTACTCTTTGAAAGCATGCAACTCGTAATGAAAACTAAATCAAAATCATGTCACTCAATAATGAAAACTAAATCACTACCTGCACAATTAAATCCACACTCAAACTTGCGCTTATAAAGAAATGATTCTAATTAAAAATAAATCTAATTATTAAGATAATTCCCAGGATGCATAAACAAATCAAATGAATATTAAACCTGCAAACATTCAAAATAAACTAAGGAAAACCATTACTAAATCTCAAATCATTAAAATATGTTCTTACTCTTGAATCAAAATCAAGACTTGGAAAACAAAATAATTATCTAAGTGCAGAATTAGGAAATATTAGATGCTATTTAAAAGCAATTAAAAACAAAATATAATTCTACAAATTACGCAATTCCTAAATCTATGAAGATGAGAGACTTGACTCCAGGTTGCGGTGGATCCTTTCCACTCCCTGGAGCAAGTCCTAAACTAACTCAACGTTTAAAAACAAAAATTACAATGATTATATCAAACAAATGCAAAAGCCCAAAATTTATTAAATTAAATCAAAACATGAGTCAAATATTAATTAATAAATACATCATTCGTTGCTTCTCCATTACAATCACTTCTCCTCTACAAATTGGACGTTGATTCTACATCTGAGCAATTCGACTCTAAGAAATTCGACTTTTACACCTGAGAAATTTAATTGCGCCCTATCTAATTAATGGACGGACTCCCTTATCCTGTGCTCTCTACATCTTCATAAGAGATTGATTAATGTCAGTTCTACATCTCAGAAGAGATTAATTAATTGCCCCTGAGAAATTTGACTTCGATAAATTCCCCATAATATGTTTTTCTTCCCTTCTCTATGCTGAATCTACACAGCTACCTTTGTTGGCATGATGCAAGAGCTGCATGGCCCTTCTTTGTCGGTTGTCCAACTGAAAATCCAGCAGCAGTAGCACGAGCTAAAGCTACTTATAATTCATGGTGTAATGTCATAAGGTGCACGTCTATGGCACGCAATGCATTATACTCTGTGGCTCTATGATCTGCTGCACATAGGTTCGTTTGAGATTCTTCTCTTGCTTCGTGAAAGCAATTAAATGGGCACAATTCATATGAGATTCATCCACGAGTTTCAAAATGACTTCCAACTCCCTTCTCAGGGATGCAACATCTTCTAAAACTGCAGCCAGTCTCGTTTTAATTTCAGCACACTAACATGTTTTTTTTGAAAGTGCATTCTGCAACTCCAAATGGTCATCTTTTTTTCATCATATGCAGAATCATTCTCTCCTCCAATTCGACTATCAAAATCGGACAATGAATGTTTTAAAGTATGAGGTACATTAATGTTTGCAGGAGTAGAATCTAATTGTGTTGAACTTTTCGCATTCTAATAACTAGCTTCAACAGAAAACCGAAACCTTCTAATCTTAAATAACAAACTGTCAATTTATTTTAGAACGGTCCAAAAGAATACAACCATAATTATGATTTCCTGGAAATATTATAAGACACTTCAATATCAACGAGTCCAAAATGTTGTACCGAAGGGATAAGAAAACACGCAACTCATTATGATAAACGTTTGAATTTTATTTAAAGAGAAAAAAAAAACCCTCGTCACTGATCTGTTATGTAAATAGAAAACAACACTAAAATTCGGTTGAATTGTTGATTGAACATGTGAAGCAATAGTCCAAGATGCAAAATTGTGAACCTATTTATTTGCATCTTTTCAGCATTTGGTAAATCCAACAATGTTTGCAATGCCTAAGGCCAAACAAAATCAAACCACTTAAAAGATAATCAATGTTGAGCTTGATTAAGGCTACGATTCCCAATGCCACATAATTCTTGCAGATAATAAGAACTTGAGAATTGTGGGTGCGATCCTTGTGAATTGTTTTGTTGGAAGAGATAGTAATGTAATTTTGTGAAATTTCCTTAACATTTGTTTGGTCAATAGTTCCTGACTGAATTGTGTATGCGATGTACTGAAGGCCCTTCAAATTGTTTCCATCATAGCTAAGAATAACGACATCAATTGTAATTTTCACCATCTCCAAATAGATCAACACATTTTGCAAATCCTCTTGAATGTGTTCCATGTCAAGACAGAAATGGTGGAAGTTGATAATATCGGTAGAGGCTAGTATGTCAAGCACAACTCCCCGCCAGAGTGAAATTATGGGCAATCACAAGCATGGATCTGTACTTAAATGCAATCTTGCACTAACTGCCATCACCTGCCATCAAGAAGACATTTATTAATAATACTATTACACAAAACACTTATTCAATTTAATTAATAACAAGAATTTATAATTTAATGCTAAGTACCTCTAATTAACAACATAATGGATAAATAATTATTAAAACACTAGGTACAATCATGTATTTATTTGATAAAGGACCATAAAAATTTGGACAAAGATGCAGCTCAACAGGCAGTAGTGTTAGGTCCCTATATTACTAGTATAGTCCCTTATTGTTATTAGTGTAACCCCCTTATTGTTGTTATTGTACCCTTGTAACCCCCATTTTGTTATTATTGTGCCCCTAAATTATTATTGATAGGTTGACTAGGATTACATTGTGGCCCACTAGGATTACATTATGGCCACATGGACTCCTATATATAGAAAGGAGGTTTTGTAAATTGTATCATCCAAGAATTGTTCATTTATGTAATGTGTTTGAGGTTTCCCCCTCGAAGTGGCTTATTTCTAAGGCATTGATATCTCTTTTCTTCTCTTTTTGGAGTTGGTTTCCCAACATTTGGTATCAGAGCTTTGGATTCTAGGGTTTCGCTGCTCCAAACCGGTCATCGTGGAATTTTCGCTATAACTTTGTTTCTACGAAGTTTCAGAAGATGAAATTTTTAGGGTGCGTAGCTGAAATCCTGAGGAAGCTTTCCTAAAAATTTCAGAGCTTGGTTCACAATATTTTTGGAGATATCATCTATGGAAGTTCAGTATTTTTTCAGGCTCCTAAACAAGTCATCGTGGAATTTTCGCTATAACTATTTTTCTACGAAGGTTCATAATCTGAAATTTGTATGGTTCGAATCTAAAATCCTGAGGAAATTTTTCAAAAGCTTTTAGAGCTTGGTTCGCATTATTTTTTGAGATATGATCTGTGGAAGGTAGTGCTTTTTCAGGCTCCTGAATTTCATCCCAAATAGGTGATCGTTGGAAAAGTTCAATAACTATCTCTCTAGGCATCAGATTGGAGTGCCGTAAAAATTGGTCGCAAGTACACAGACTATAGTTTCTTGGCTATTAATTTCAGAGACAAAGGACGAAACAGTGACACGTGGAAAGTCGTACAATTTCTCTCTACTGAACCAGTCCAGAATTAGGTCATTGTGGGAGATTGGACACAACTTTGTCTTGGAGAATCCAAATCAGGTTAGACCTATGGCATTAGAAAGATAATTCATAGGCCTACATTGATACTAAAATTCAAATATTGAAGTGCTGCAATCATAGAGATTATCCAATTTAAATATTGAGCTCCTCAAAAGCAAGAAAAAGGTGTGTATATTTTTTTTCTTTCCAAATTGCATAAATCTTCTTTGAAGAATAAATTTGAATTGATTCCAAGGGCATATTGTAGAATATATAGCAGTATTGGGTTCTAAAAGATGCCCCGAAAAAATAATTCAATACCCATTAAGCCTTTAGAAGGCTCTACTATGACTCATGAAGATGAAGAATTGCAACATGATCTATCAAAATTACAAGAGCAAGTGCAACAAATTTCACTCTCGCAAAGAGAAACAAAAATGAAATGGAAGTTTTGAAGAAAGGCGTGGAAACTAAGATGAATGGTTTGGAAGCTAAGATGGATGGCATGGAAGTCGGCATGGAAGCTAAGATGGATGACATGAGGAATGATCTAAAAGCATACATGGAAGGCTTGATGACAAGCTTAAAACCAGAAATGATTCCTAATGGCGGAAATATAGGAGAAGAACCTCCTGATGAGAACAAAATAAATGTTAATCATGATTCCATAAACTCGAATGTTGGCGGAAAGAACCAACATATTCCAAAAATGGATATGAGGAAGTTTGATGGAAAGGATCACCAGCAACATGGATGCTACGGATGGAGAAATATTTTTGATCTCCATAACGACCAAAACACACAAAAGGTACGCATTGCAACTTTACATTTAGAACAAAATGCATTTGTATGGTATTGATGGCTTTGCTCCCGTAAAAAAATTGTCACTTGGTCGATTTTTATGGAGGAAATGATAGCACATTATGAGGATATAAAGAGCAACACTTTCTTTAGCCAATTGATAAATCTCAAAAAAAAGTATTCAGTGGGGGAGCACATTAAGGACTTCCAAAAATTAAATATAAGGGTAACTGATATTCCAGAGGAACACGGGATTGATGTCTTCATGGGGACTTTAAATTATAACATCCAACATGAAGTCTGCGTTCGGGAACCTGATTCATTGGAGAAGGCATTCAGGTTGGCAAGAAAAATTTAATGTAAAATTATGGCAACAAAGACGCCTACCACTCACATCTATAAAGATGGAAGTGTTGCTACTCCTATACTTCCACAACCTACAAGGTTGAAACCACAAAAATTGGAAGAAAAAATATCAAAAAGGCTTTGCTATAGTTGTGATAGAAAATATACTAAAGGTCATACGTGTCTTGAGAAAGGGTATTTTACATAGATTGTGAAGGAAGAAAGAAAATAGACAAGAAGAGGATATACACCGGGGACGTACTTCAGAGAGGAAAATGAATCGGCCATATGTCGTCGCAATGCCTTTGGCAAGAATTAACACTCCTCAAACTCTCAAGATAGAAGGACATATCAAGAAGAAAAAGGTAATAGTGTTGATTGATTCAGGTAGCACCCTTAATTTTATTCATTGTAAGGTAGCCAAGGAATTGAATTGTTTCCTATACCCAGCACCAAAATGTCAAGTGATGATTGCGAATGGAGGAACTATAAATTTCTCTAGAAAATGCCATAATATCGAGCTAACCATGGGGGAATACATATTGAATAGTCAAATTCTTTCCATTCCTATGGGTGGTGCTGATGTTGTACTAGGAGTACAATGGTTACAATCTTTGGGGACGGTAGCTTTTAATTTTCAAGAACTTTTCTTGAAATTTTTTTCAGAAGGAAAGGAAGTCGAATTACGAGGTATTGTGAGCGGGAAGAGTAATAGCTCTAATGTCGCGACAATCTTCTAAAGAAAGAACAACGAGGCGTAATTTCACAATTATGCTCTTTCCGAGGATTCAACATCAAAATCATCTGTTTCGGATCTCCCGACAGAGTCTTGTAAATGAGCATGTACGATAGCTTGGATTGCAGTAAAATGTGATGTAATGTAGTATGTAGATAGACTCTAGAGAACCTACCCTCACAGGTGAATAATTTCATGATAATCTTCATTAGGAGGGCATATCTGTCCAATAGATGAGAGAAAGGGAAAATAGTTTTACAGTCAGCTTGAAAACTTGGTTTCAGGAATGGGTGGTAATGGCTTAAGTCAAGCTACTTTTGTTTGAACCACCTTTCTCCTATGCAAGGCATTCTAGTAGCTTTAGAGATGACATTGGTGGTCAGCTCAAAATTTATCCCGGCTAGGTGTACTTTGTGCTTATGAAGACTTAGGGAAAATAGTTTTGTCAATTGAGGATGACTTTTGATATTTTGCACTCTGTTACAGAACTCATAGCACCCTAACTCTTGAAAATAGGAAATAATTGTAGGGGAGGCTATCACCTCTTCAGTGTTTATAGGTTCAAACCTATTTGGCTTCCCTCCCTTCTTCTTCTGCTTTCTTGGTCTTTGATTTGCCTCATTTAGGTCAACACTCCCTTCTTCGAACATTGTGTCTTTCTTCACCCCTTCCTCAAAATATTTAAATATAATGATATTTTCTACTGAAATAATGTGTAAAGAGGGTTAAGGAGATGCTGAGTTTTGTAACAAGGTTAGGAGACTAGCAGAGAGTAGGTTAGGTTTTCTTTACAAGTTTTCTTCATGCTTTTCTTGACATAAGTTTTGAATTTTCTTGGCGCCCTTAACCTTTATAAAATCATGAAGAGGTGATAATAGTCAAAATACCTTTTTAAAATGTCCTTCACAGCAAATAAAATTATTTTTCAAGGCTTGTGGGCGAGTCGGGCGATGTTGACTGTATTTTTGTGCATTGCTATGATTTTGTGGTAGGAGCGCAACATCTGGGCAGAGGGGTGAAACCCGTGGCAGGACCGCAACACCTGGGCGCTCGGGTGGCTTGGGTCACTGAACGCAGAGTCGTGCAGTGTTTGGACAGTGGCCAGAGCGCAACACCATGGGCAGCTCTACACGTGACGTTGGGTGGAAGTATGGATACAGTGGCCGGAGCGCAGCACCGTTGGTCTGGGCGTTGTGACTATGGTCTTGGCCCTTCAATCCTACACGCCGGGCAGGTTGCACGCCGTCAAGAAAAGCACAAAAATGTGCTATGTGTCAGGAGGTTGGTTGCTACGGCAAGAGTGCAACACCCTTGGGCAAGGCTGCATGCTTATTCGGGCCTTCCCCTACACGTTGTTTCAGGCCTTCTCCTACATGTCGGGCAGGGCTGCAAGAGCGCATAGCCAACCTACAGGCATGCAACACTCAGAAGGAAAACACACGGGAAGCTGCTACAGGAGCGCAACATGCTGGATTTTTTGCCCGAGGACTCCGGTAGAAAACTGGAAACCTCACAGTGTTTTTCAAATGATCGAATGAGCGGGTGCACATTATGTTGTGGTGTTTTATATCTCCTTTTTGAAAGAATTAAGATTAAAACCCACATCTCTAAGGTTCCCTTTGGACCCTTTTTTCTTTTTGCGCCGTTTCCATTTTTCCAATGCCTTTTGGAGCTAATTTTGAATGTCCTTTACAGCCATTTTTAACCATGGTCTCTTTTTGCACTTGGACAGTTGGTTAGATCCAAAATTATCCCTGCTTGTCAAAATCATTTGTTAGAGGGGTTTTAAATCATGTTTTACCTCCTTTAGACATTATGAACATGCCTTTGACATTTTCTTTGTTAGAAAACATATTATTGAGTTGATGCTTTGTCTCCTTGAGTAAAGTGGCATTCAGTGCCCTATATTTGTCTCCTTATATATTTTTAAGAACTCTCATCTTACCCTTTGATTAAGTGCGATTGATGCTTGTTTTCCAAACTTAGAAGATAGTTGGAAAACTGTTGAAACCATTTGCTGTTAATGAAGAAGGTTTCTTTGCCTCTTATTATGACCATTTTGTTCAGTTTCCCAACTTCTGAGGCTTTAGGGATGTTTAGAAAACAAAACAAGGCTACCTTCAAAGTCCTCAAAGAAAACATTCATTTAAACTCTTTACTTATGCCTAAAAAGTCTCCAATGATCATTTGGAGGTTTATAGGAGTTCTTTAACCTTTGTAACCCAAGTATTTTTCCACTTCTTGGTAAAAACAGTCACACATTTTGATTCCTAATAAAAAACATACCTCATGCTTTTCTTATTGTATGAATGGGCTCCTTATGTTGATCCTCGTTTTTACCTCACCTTATGGCTTATCTTATGTATTTTTAGTCTCTTTGCAGGAATGTGGGCAAAGGGCAGCTTTCCCTATACAAAATTCATGATTGAGGCCAAATATCATCCCAATGATCTCTTTGTTTCAATGAGCAATGTTGCTTATGTGCCACTGTATTTTTGGAATCTGCACAGACCTTTTGATGGGCAGCACTTGACAATATCTTATCATGAGATCATGTTTTCCCTATAGCCTTTAGCCTGTTGTACCTATTTACCTGCTTGTCGATGTCTTCCTTAGTTCTTTAGGTCTCCTTCTATGCCTTTGTTCTACTATTTGACAAATTACTAAGCATTCCTATAGAAATGCTCGGACATGGTATGTTGTTCTTTTGCAGACTTACTATTGGATCAAGAGGGTACCTTTGGAGGTCCTTTAATGTTCCTTGGATAATGATAAGCCTCAATTTTGTGTTCACTTGATTTCACCTTTGAATACCTGTGGAAATATTGAATTCAGAAACATGATAGCACATAACCTAGGTGACCCTATTTGAATTATTGTAATGCTTTGGAATAGGTTTTTGATTGAAAACTTGAATCAGGGTTTGGATGAGGAAACATGATTTTTGACACTCTATTATGCACTACCATCCTAGACCACTAGAAAACCTTGTTTCTACTTCAAAGAGCTTTTAAACAAGGAGTTTTGACAACACCATTGCTTGAGGCACTTGGTGAGCAAGGAGAAAAGTTTGGTTTACTTGGCGAAACAAGGTGTGAAAGTGGAGGGCTTAAGCAGACAAAGACATAGTGTTATAGGCAGGGATGGAAAACATAGTGAGAGTGAGGGACAATTAGTCTTGTCTGGGCGATAGATTGGCCATGCTTTGATAAGGAGGTGGGATAATGAAATTTTTTTTCTTTGAGGGGATTTCTAGAACTCACATGATTCTTGAATTTTGTTTCTAGAAATCTTGGACAAAGCATTTAGTCATCTAAAACAGGTGAAAATTACTGATGACTAATAGTGGCTCCGCTTGGGGAGGGCAGCTCCTTTTCAGGAGGTGTCCAGAATTTCAGATCTCTTGGTTTATGAAGACCAGTGCCTCATCCATTTGGCAGATTTTTCTCTTTTCTTTTGCTGATGCTTTCCCTAAAGTAGTAATTTCTAAAATCTGAAAGCATGATTTGCTTAACTTCACTTTTACCTACCCAACCTAATTTCCTAACATTTTTTCTTCCTTGGGTGCACTTGAACTAGCAAAACCATTGACATTTTTATTTTCAAAATGAAAAAAAAATATCTACTTCTACACTTATCTCTCTTGGGAGTTCAGATTCAGCTATTGAACTCCTTTGATTCTCTACCTATTCTACTCAACTGTCAAGGTTAAACTGCTTGACAAGATTTATTTACTAAACTAAAAACATGAAATTGAAAACATGACTAAATCAAGATTAGACAATCTGATTTATCATGGGTTTGTGGCATAAAAACAAGCTACACACAAATGTTATTTTTGTACAAAATAAGACTAGAAAAATCACGGCTAAGATACATAGTTTGCTATTCATCCCTATATTTCTCCTTGATTCTGTTTTGAGCATGTGGAACCAGTATCTTCTCTCCTAATCTATTTTCTTCGACAAGTCAAGCTTGAATAATTTGAACAACATTCTTTTCACTAACTTATCAGCAATACATTTAAAATATGTTCAGCCATGATTAGGCTAGATGATTGAACAAGACATTCTTTTTGCACCAGTAGTGGCATTTAGGCTTGAACACTTTCAGTATCACTGTTTTTGGGGTATGGGAATGTACCTTGTTTTGAATCTGCCGTCTTTTCCATTTTTTCTATGTTTTTGTATTTTTCTCTCTTTTTGACTTTTTCTTCACACAATGGTATGTACAATGAGTGAAAATTTTAAAGCTAGGAATACTGACAAAAGTAGTGTTCTAGTGTCCTGCCATTGACAGGACCTCCAAATGTTTCAGTTCCATCAGGTTCTTGTAAAAAGAAGGCATTGTTTCCTATAACTGAACTAATAATGAATGGACCTTTCCACAAGTTTTCAAACTTACCATGTTTAACTTTGTCTTCTCTCCTTGAGTCCCATTTCAACACCTTATCTCCAATATGGAAATCATTGTCCTTGGTTCTTCTGTCAAAGATTTTATTTATATTTTCCTGTACTAACTGTGTCTTTTTGTACACCTCCTCTCTTGTCTGTTGTAAATGGATAGTTTTGTTCAACTTCCTTTGCATGTCATTTTCTTCTGACTGTACTTCTTGTAACAGTTTCATTACCAGGACTCCCAAAGATGTAGGAAAAATGGAATCCATGCCATACACTAATTGATAGGGAGACATGCCAATTGATTTCTTGGTGGTTAGTCTATCAACCCATAGTGCATGTACTAGCTTTCCATGCCATGCCTTTTGATTTTGTTCCAGCAGCTTCTTAATGATATTGACCAAACTTTTATTAGAAGACTCGGCTAATCCATTACCTTGAGGGTAATAAGCTGTGGAATGTCCTAATGTGATGTGATATTTATAACAGAAGTTAATCATTCTTTTGGATGTAAAGGCAGCCACATTGTCTGTAATGATTTTCCTGGGGCACCCGAATCTAGACAGAATGTTGGTCTCAAGAAATTTGATAATGATTGAATCGGTGGCATTCCTAGAGGGGATGGCTTCTATCCATTTGGTAAAGTAATCAGTAGCGGTGAGGATCCATTTGTGTTGGGCAGATGAAGAAGGGTGGATCTCTCTAATGAAGTCTAAACCCCATTGTTGAAATAGAGCTTCAACAATGATCAGATGCAAAGGCAAAGGTAAAATCTTTCTCTTGCCATCAAAGATTTGACATTTATGACAAGTCATGACTAGTTTGTGGGTGTCGGGAAAAGGGGTGGGCCAATAGTAACTAGCTCTAAGGACCTTGTTAGCTGTGGTTTTCCAGTAAAGATGGCCCCCACATTCTCCCTCGTGCATTTCATGCATGATTTTTCCTGCATCATCCTCAAGCAAACATTTAAGCAATATACCAATAGGATTCTTCCAGTATAGAACTTTATTTAAAATGCAGAACTTTAAATATTTTTTTCAGGAATCTTGCTTTTGTCTTTGATAAGGTAGGAGGAGCATTAAGATAGATTAGCAGATAAAGAATATTAGCATACCAAGGTGAATTCAAAAATACTTCTTCAATATAAGGAGCGGTGCATTCTTCTTGTTCTTCGAAAGAATCAACAAAATTCATATCTAGTGCTTGGAGATTTGTTTCATCCATGAGTTTTGCAAGTCCTTGTCCTTTAACTAGTTTATTGGGTTTGATTTATAAATCATATTCTAAAATAATAGCAATCCACTTTCCCCTTTTACCATCGGGATCCTGATTTAAGATATATTTGACAACTGTGTGCAGAACAAAAGAAATAATATGAGAATGCAAAATATAAACTTTGAAGTTTTTCAATGCTTTTATTAATGCGAAGGCCTGTTTTTCCATGATGTTATATTTTAGGGGAGCATCCCTAAGGGCTTTGCTGAAGAAGGCTATGGGTTGTTCTTGTCCCATCGCGTTTTTTTGTAACAACACTACGGCCACAATATGTTCAGATGCAAATGAGAAAATATAGAAGTCTTTGGTGAAATCAGGACTTATCAGAACTGGTGTTTGGGTGAGTGCTTGTTTAACTAGTTCGAAGTATTGTTTGGCTTCCAAAGTCCACTTAACTCCTACCTCTTTTTTTAGCATGTTTGTAATATTTCTCAATAGTTCTGCAAGGTTGGGGATAAATCTTCTTAAGAAGTTGATTTTCCCAATAAAGGATTGGAATTCCTTAATGTTTATGGGATGGTTGATTTGTAATATGCCTTAAATTCTTTTGGGGTCTATTTTGATTCCTTCTTCAGAGATGATGTGGCCGAGGAGTTTTCCTTCCTCGAGACCAAACAATGTTTTCTTAGGATTCAAATACAGTCCATATTTCCTACATTTTTCAAAAACTTTTCTAAGGTGGACCAAGTGCTCTTCATTAGTTTTAGAGTAAACAGTGATGTCATCGAGGTAAATGACTATGAAGTAGCCTATGTGTTCTGAAAAAGATATGTCCATCGCCCTTTGGAAAGTGGCCCCCACATTAATCAACCCAAATGGAATTTTAACATACATGAATGTACCCCAAGGTGTGGTGAAGGTGGTTTTGTGCTGATCACTTGGGAATACTAGCCCTTGGTTGTAACCGGAAAAACCATCAAGCAGTGAGATTCTCTTAGAACCAATTGCCTTTTGAAGTATGTGGTCCATTTTAGGCAAAGGATAGTTATCTTTCAAGGAGGACCTGTTCAAGTTTCTAAATTCAATGCAAAGTTTGATTTCTCCAGTTTTTTTCCTAACTGACACAAGGTTGGAAACCCATTCAGAGTATCTGAGAGGAACTATTATCCCGACGTCATACATCTTTTTGATCTCTTGTTCAACTAGAGGTAATAAGACAGGGTTTATTCTTCTTAACTTTTGTTTGAAAGGTTTTTGGTTCTCCTTGAGAAGGATTTTGTGTTGAATAATGCTTGTGTCATAAGATTTTAAATCTTGGTATCCCCATGCAAACACATCTTTAAACTCTTTGAAGAGCTCAATGTATTTCTGTTTTATGTGAGGAAGAAGGGTCTTAGAAAGTTTGATCATTTTAGGTTCCCTAGTGTTTCCTATGTTGTATTCCTCTACATCAGCCTCAGTAGAATCTATCTTTGGTTTCTTAGCTACATCATTAAAATCGAATAACTCTTCCAAAGGTGCAAGGCCTCTTGGTAATGTGTCATTCTTACAATGTAAGACTTCAAGGTCTCTTTTGTCTAGGTCCTCACACATCTCAGCTTTATAAGGATGTGTGATCAGATTTATATCAGCAAAAGAGGGCAACTCTATTTCATGATCTCTATCTTCAACATGATCATCTTCCCCATGTTCTAGGCTAGGTTTAGTCAATGTAAATTCATTCCTAGATTGTAGGAAATCATCAATTTGTTTGTCACCTTCAAATACCTGCCAATGATTAATTTTTTCGGGTACCGTAGGGCGATGTTTGAATTTGATAGGGTTTTGTTCATTTGCAAGTGATATTTGGAAATTACTGGCGGCAAAGGCGAGCTAGTTGGCAAGGCTATTTTGGGTTCTAGGAATGTAGGTGAGCTCATATTTCTCGAAATTTTTGAGGAGGTCTAGGGTTGCATTTCTGTATTCTCTTAATCTTGGGTTCTTGGCCGAGTATTCACCTTTGATCTGTTTAATGACCAACTCTGAATCTCCCTGGGCTGATATTTTCTTAGGTCCTAAGTCTTCAAGCAAGTGTAAACTGAGGAGGAGAGCCTCATACTCTGCAATGTTATTAGTACATTGAAATTCAAACCTGTAAGAATGACCCTCATTTGTGTTATGTATCCAAACACCAGCCCCTGAACCAGCCTTTCCACATGAACCGTCAAAGCTCATGTTCCAAAGTGTTTCTATTTCATGTTTATCACCGAGTTGTTGTTCAGGGTTGATAGAGTTTTGGTTATCATTTTCCTCATTTGAGGGCAAGTACGAGTGTTCCAGTGGGCCTAGCTCCTTCATACTTATTTTTACTTGTGTAATAATCTCATTCTCATTATACAAGATAAAAGAATCCAAATCTGAATGTATGGAATAAACTGGGGTGTTGTTAGGCCTATCTAAGCTACTCACCATATATTTCATGTGGGTTTCTCGGTACAATTTTTTGGTTTGATTGAAAATGGGGATAGTAGCATAAGAAATGTCAAGTTGGAGGTTTCCCAGAAGTTTAGCTCCCCAAGATTGGGACAAGAGCATGCCATATTTGGGGGGAATGTCAGCCACGACTATATCCATGACCAGGCTCTTAGCAGGGATTTGTGCCAGATTGACACATAAGTCCTTGATCAGGCCCAAGCATTTAACTCTGCCTGAATCAAATTAATATAGATCTTTGTAAGGCCTAGTTATTTCTAGGTCCAATATTTCCATCACTACCTTTTGTTGGAAATATGATGCAGGATGTTGTCCTTGATGGCAACCCACTGAATGAAGATGAAGACATTTGACTGTTGACATGTGTTTTTCTTGATGGCAATCCACCTGATGAAGTTATGTTTGACTTGATGGACTTAGTAAATGATGTAAATCTGATGTGATATGATGTTTGTTGACAATATGATGCTAAGTGTTGTCCTTGAAAGGCAACCCACTTGATAAAGATGATGACAACTTACTTGATGAAGTTGTGCTTGAGAGAATATGTTCCTGATGAAGAAAATATGATGTTTCTACAGTGTGTACAGAAGGCAATGAAGAAAGGAATTCAGAATGTGCTCAAATATGATGAAAAGAGTATGTCTCTTTGTATACGCGGATTGGCCTAGGGGAAGTCGCGTATGCACGCGGAAAATAACGTTCCAAGTCGCGTATGGGAAAAAGCGCTCAAAAAGTGCAAAACCAAGGGTAACCACCATGGTATTGACCCATTGTATTGGGTAATGATCCACCTAATTGACCCCGTCCAGGAATACCATCGGAAGTAATGTAGTTTTGGGCTCATGGTATTGTTTTGGCTCATGGTATTGAAAAAGGGGCTCATGGTATTGAAAAAGGGTAAACCTATATAAGGAGAAGAAATTCATTGTGCAAATCATGGGTGTGGGAGCAAGATGTCTGAGCTTGAATGAATACTTCTCTGTGAAGTATATCTGTATGGAAAGGGTAAAGGTTTGATGATAGATCTGAATCTATGAAGCACTTATGAAGAAATGATGAAGTGGGATCTTTAGATCTGAAATGTACTTGTATCTGCTAGATCTGTTTATGGAGTGATTAGATCTGAGATGAGGCGAACATCTAGGCGAACATCTGTCTGAAGTAAAAGGGTAAATCTGAACTGAATGTCTGATCTGATGAAGTATGCTGCTCTGTAATGATTGAAGATCTATACGCTACTTTGCCGCGGAGGAAGCGCGTATATACGCAGCTTATATGAATTAAAAGCGCGTATGCGCAATAAAATATACACTGAGGTATACGCTAGTTTGTGTGGACGGAAGCGCGTATATACGCGACATCTGTGAAGGGAAAGCGCGTATGCAAACTAGGGTTTGCTGAAGAAGGGGTATGAAATATCTGATCTGTTCTGCTGTGTTTTTGCTATCTGATCTGTGTTGATAAGTATCTGTTGGTGATATATGTTTGTGCTTAAAAGTATGGAAAGGGTCCAGTATGAAAATATGATGAAATGTGGCCTGCAAATGTTGTTCTATTGAAGTGGTTGGATCCAGTGTGAAAATTGATGAAACGTGGTCCATAGAGGTGCTGAGGGTTGTAGCCTTCAGTCAGGGGGTCGTAGCTCCCTTCCAGGAGAGGCTGGTAAACGAGATCAGGGGGTCGTAGCTCCCTTCCAGGAGAGGCTGGTAAACGAGTCAGGGGGTTGGAGCTCCCTTCCAGGAGAGGCTGGTAAACGAGCGCAGGTGGGTGCCTGCGTGCTGGTCAAGCCTGCGCCAGCACATATGTTGTAACATCTTTTCTCTATAATAAAATATTGAAGGCTGAGCAACTGCAGCGGTGGTTTTCTCCCGACTTGGGTTTCCACCTAAAAATCCTGGTGTTCATGTGTGATGCTTTGTGTGATGGTTTATTCTGTTCTTACTGCACATGTTTACTGTTTATTGAACATCTGATGAATGAATGATGGAATAATATAAGTGAAGATTTAATGACAGATCTAGATATCTGTGTATACGCTAGTTTCATAAAGGGGATCCGCGTATATACGCTAGTTTACTGAAGGAAAGTAGCGTATGGGTTTTAAGGAATGAAAAAGTAAAAATATTTGATTATGCAGTAAATACTGATTCACCCCCCCCTCTCAGTATTTTTCCCAACAATTGGTATCAGAGGGTGGTCCTTCTGCAGAAGCTTGATCGCTTGAAGGAGATCCGTCATAATGGGAAAGAAGCAAAAGAAGAAGCCCACTTGGAGAAAAGAAATATTTCAGAGAACATGGATACCAGAAATCAAAGAAGATGAATCAGATAGTGATTGGGGTCATGATTGTCTCATTGGTACAATGACTAGTGAAGAATATGCTGTCGACCTAGAAGAAGCTGTCAAGATTAAAGATGAAGAAAATTTTGACCAAGCTCTACAAGTGCTCATGGCAAAGAAGCAAAAGAAGAAGGATACTCAATGTAAGGAGATGTCTCAGAAAACATGTGCCACAGAAAATGAAGAAGAGAAAACAGGTATTGATAATTGTTCTTGTGATTCACTTTCTTATGCATGCAATGATGAAGAAAGAGAAAATAATGCTTTGGATCTAGAGGAAGCTATTAAGATCAAAGTTGAAGAACAACATAGAGAAATTGATATCTACAAAGAGTTAATCTCTAGAATGAAAGAACAGATGAACAAGTATCAAAAGTTGTATGACAATGTAACCGATCAATGTAAGGGACTTGAAGCAGAAAACGTTTCTCTAAAAACAGATCTGGAAAAATCAAAAAGGAAGAATGCAGGTCTTGAAGTTGGAATCTTCTCTCTACAAGTAAAACTTGAAGCATCAAGTAAGAAGAGTGAGGAACCTCTACAATCATTTGAATATGAAGAACTTGGAGCAAAAATCTGGCCTATCATGGAAGAATCATACAAGGAACATGAAGGACTTCTACAAGCAGATCTTGAAGAATCAAACAAGAAGAATGCAAGATTTGAAGCAGAAATCGTCTCCCTCAAAGAAGATCTCAAAGCATCGAAGAAGAAGAATGAAGAGCTGCAACAAACATGTGAAGAAAACGAAAATTGGTTTAAAGAAGAGATTCTAAATCTGAAGGATCAAGTAGAAGATGGAAGAAGGAAAGAAGAAAGCATGACAAAGAAATGTCAAGCCTTGGAGGTTGAGGTAAACATTCTCAAAGGCAAATTAGAAGAAAAGGTTAAACTTTTGAGGTTTCAAGATAGTACTAACATTTTGGACAACATTCTGAGTAATCAAAGGTCTCCTGCTATCAAACTTGGTCTTGGTTTTCATGAAACTATTAAAGGAGAATCTAGCTCACAAGGAGGTGCTAAAGAATCAAAGGATATCAATACAAAATCTGAAGTATTGAAAGAGTCAAAAGATCAACCAACAATCATGAATTCTCAAAGGAATTCATTCAAGAACGTTGAATGTTTCAAATGTCATAACTATGGGCATGTTGCAGCAAATTGCAGGAGCAGATCATTTCAGCCACAAACAAACAAGTTCTACTCAGAAAGGTACTCTAGTTTATTCAAGGGATATTGTTTTTCATGTAACAAGTATGGACATAAAGCAGCTGATTGTAAAAGGAGGAAGACTAGAAATACTCATTATGATTCTTATGCTTACATTTCTGGACATATGAGATGTTATTCTTGTAACAAGTATGGGCATGTAGAAAAGGAATGCAGGTTGAACAGATCTAAGAAAGTGGACAATTTTCAGCACACTGTTAGGAAGGTCAAACAAATTTGGAAAAAGAAGGAAGACCAATCAGAAACGTAGGGAATTCTGACCCTACTGCAGTCATCCGCTTCTGAAGCTTAATTCTCTGATTGACTGCAGGAATGATGTGGGATACATTATAAAATTTAGTAATGTATCGTCACAAGGGGAGCAATGCATGATGTCTCTCATGGTTGATTTGATTATTCTGGTTATATGTGTTTCTAACAGAACATCTGATATGAAGAAGACAGGTACAGGAAGGACAAGTTCAGGGGGAGATAAAGGAATGTGAAAAATTTCTATGTTTCACTTTCCATACGCGGGTTCTATTCACCAAAGTCGCGTATACACGCGAGTTCCAGCTGACACAACCGCGTATGCATTGATGATAAGGAAATTTATCTGATAGCTGAAGATCTCGAGCAGAGGTCCAGGGGGAGCATCAGTCTGACTGCTGATGATTGCACTGTTAACATCATTCTGGTTATACTCATGATAATGAAATGATACATGGGTTCTTGTGTTGAAGATTATGGATGAAGCCTGGTTGCTTTATGATGAAGAGCATTCGTTGTTGAGATAAAAGTCTTATAATTCAGAGATGAGGACAGATCATGCAGAGATTGTTGCTGATGACTTGCTGTTGAAGGTACTTCAGATTGCACAAGCTAAGGAAGAGCACTGGTTTAGGGGGAGCAGCAGGTTAATACTAATGATTGCATTGTTGGCAATATGACTGTTTATTCTTGGTTTTTGTGATACTCATGCTCAAATGATGATGGCTTGGTACATGGTTTATGATGATGAGTCGTTGACTGAGCTGTGTTTACTACTTGCTGAAGTTTATCTGTTGGATAAATTGGAAGTCTTATGATTCAGAGATGAGAATAGATCATGCATAGTGTGTTACTATGGTTGAGAGATCTTTTGCCTACATATGGTACTTCATGTTAAATCTTGAAGATCATGGTGATGTTGGACCACATGGATGATTGCCTGACACTTATTGTAAGATGTTGCTCTGGTATGATAATCTCTCTTGGAAAGATTGTATTGATACTACAAAGAATCTGAAGGGTTGGTTTCTAATGGGCTTATGCTACGACCGTTGGATGACGCTTGAAGAAACAACTACACTGTTCTGTCTGCAGTCCAGGAAAGCTGTCAAATTTCTCAGAAAGAAGCTGAACAATGTTTTTCCTCACAGAGGATCAGATCTGATCAAAATTTAGAAGATGGCATTGGATACGCGGGTTTCATGAAACACAGTCGCGTATATACGCTATTTCCTTCACAGAAAACCGCGTATGTTTGGTTGCTGGAAATTTTTGGTTGGTTCAGCGCTTTTCAGCACAACTGCAGTGATGTTTGGAATCTCTGATACTGTTTGGTATCTCTGGTGGTGTTCCAGTTCTCATATTTCTGTTTCTAATGTTTTGATGAAGATGCCTTGATGATTTGTTGGTGAAAGTTTTCAGGATGCACAAACTAAGGGGGAGCCTTAGGCATTTGGAAAGATTGCTTGGTTGCACAGATTCAGGGGGAGCATTAGCTTTGCTGACTATAATGCAGTGTTGGCATTATGATGGTTCTGAAATATGTTCTCTTTCTTGAGGACTTTCTGGTATTGGTCTTAAAAGCTATATTTGTAGTTTGATGAAAAGGTCTTGTTGAGACCCATGTTGTAAAATTGTAATATTCAGTCATGTAAGGACTTGTCAAGTTTGTAAACCCACTTGGTTGGGTAGCTGAGTCATTTTGTAAACCCACTTGGTTGGGTAGCTGAGTCAAATTTTGTAAACCCACTTGGTTGGGTACTTGAGTCTCATATGTAAATCCACTTGGTTGGATATTTGATGTAAGTATGAGTCATTGGTGATAGGAAGTTCATAGAGTCATGTACTTCATTGAAAAATATTCAGCATGAACTCAGGGGGAGCTTGGTCACTTCAGTATACATCAGATCTGCAGAACGCTTCTTCTACATGAAAAGAAAAGGGGGTGAGTGTGTTGGTTTTGATCCGCCCGTTGCCCTTGATGTCAAAGGGGGAGAGTGTGTTGGTTTTGATCCGCTGGTTTTACCCTTTGCCCTTGATGTCAAAGGGGGAGAATGACATGGTGTTTGAATGAAGAAAAAGAATGGTGTCACAAATGGAGAGAGTGATATGGTAAAAAATAGGGAGAGTGACATGGTGTCATTGTATTCTTAATGTATCTATCTGTTGTGGTAACCAAACACCATCATGGTTGCCATCAAGTCCAAAGGGGGAGATTGTTGGAAATATGATGCAGGATGTTGTCCTTGATGGCAACCCACTAAATGAAGATGAAGACATTTGACTGTTGACATGTGTTGTCCTTGATGGCAATCCACCTGATGAAGTTATGCTTGACTTGATGGACTTAGTAAATGATGTAAATCTGATGTGATATGATGTTTGTTGACAATATGATGCTAATTGTTGTCCTTGAAAGGCAACCCACTTGATAAAGATGATGACAACTTACTTGATGAAGTTGTGCTTGAGAGAATATGTTCCTGATGAAGAAAATATGATGTATCTACAGTGTGTACAGAAGGCAATGAAGAAAAGAATTCAGATTGTGCTCAAAGCATGATGAAAAGAGTATGTCTCTTTGTATACGCGGATATTCCTAGGTGAAGTCGCGTATGCACGCGGAAAAGAACGTGCCAAGTCGCGTATGGGCTAAAGCGCTCAAAAAGTACAAAACCAAGGGTAACCACCATGGTATTGACCCATTGTATTGGGTAATGATCCGCATAATTGACCCCGTCCAGGTAGTTTTGGGCTTATGGTATTGTTTTGGTCCATGGTATTGAAAAAGGGGCTCATGGTATTGAAAAAGGGTAAACCTATATAAGGAGAAGAAATTCATTGTGCAAATCATGGGTGTGGGTGCAAGATGTCTGAGCTTGAATGAATACTTCTCTGTGAAGTATATCTGTATGGAAAGGGTAAAGGCTTGATGATAGATCTGAATCTATGATGCACCAATGAAGAAAATGATGAACATCTGAAATGTACTTGTATTTGCTAGATCTGTTTATGGAGTGATTAGATCTGTGATGAGGCGAACATCTAGGCGAACATCTGTCTGAAGGAAAAGGGTAGATCTGAACTGAATATCTGATCTGATGAAGTATGCTGCTCTGTAATAATTGAAGATCTATACGCTACTTCGCCGCGGAGGAAGCGCGTATATACGCAGCTTCAGCGAAGAGAAAGCGCGTATGCGCAATAAAATATACACTGAGGTATACGCTGGTGTGTGTGGACGGAAGCGCGTATATACGCGACATCAGTGAAGTAAAAGCGCGTATGCAAACTAGGGTTTGCTGAAGCAAGGGGTATGAAATATCTGATCTGTTCTGCTGTGTTTCTGCTATCTGATCTGTATTAATATGTATCTGTTGGTGATATATGTTTGTGCTTAAAAGTATGGAAAGGGTCCAGTATGAAAATATGATGAAATGTGGCACCAAATGTTGTTCTATTAGTGGTTGGATCCAGTGTGAAAATTGATGAAACGTGGTCCATAGAGGTGCTGAGGGTTGTAGCCTTCAGTCAGGGGGTTGTATCTCCCTTCCAGGTGAGGTTGGTAAACGAGAGCAGGGGGTCGTATCTCCCTTCCAGGAGAGGCTGGTAAACGAGTCAGGGGGTTGGAGCTCCCTTCCGGGAGAGGCTGGTAAACGAGCGTAGGTGGGTGCCTGCGTGCTGGTAGGAGTCTGCACCAGAACATATGTTGTAAGATTTTTTCTCTATAATAAAATATTGAAGGCTGAGCAACTGCAGCGGTGGTTTTCTCCCGACTTGGGTTTCCACCTAAAAATCCTGGTGTTCATGTGTGATGCTTTGTGTGATGGTTTACTCTGTTCTTACTGCACATGTTTACTGTTTATTAAACATCTGATGATTGATTGATGGAATGAGTTAAGTAAAGAACTATTGACATAAGTAGATATCTGTGTATACGCTAGTTTCATAAAGGATATCCGCGTATATACGCGAGTCTGTTTCAGGAAAGTAGCGTATGGGTTTTAGAAGAAAGAAAAAGTGAAAAGTTTTGAATATGCTGTAAATACTGATTCACCCCCCCCTCTCAGTATTTTTCCCAACACCTTTGGCATGAGGTTGTGAGAGGCCCCAGAGTCTAGCATAGCATTATGTAGGATTTTGTCGTGTATGTTTAGGCTAACATAGAATGGGGGAATGGCTCCTTCCTGGAATTTTCCATCTAATTCGGGTCCGAACAATAATTTTGGTTTATCATTTGTCAAATTTAGAGTGTTGGTATCATTTCCTATGTTCAAGACCTTCAAGACTTGGGAGCGGTACATATCCTGAGTTACCAGTTCAGTGAGAGGGATGGCTATTTTGGTTTTAATGATCTCTCCTTCAAAACTGAAAGGTACTTGATTTTTAGACATATTTATGTCTGTTTTATAAGCCATAAATTTCTCCACATTTTTAATTTGCTAACTTTGATTTGGGGCTTTGGTAATTATAGTTTTCTCAGGGCCACTAGCAGAGGTGCTAGGATAGCTTGTGCCAATAATTGATTGGCTGGTTTTATTTGTGTTAGGATCAGCTTTCTTAGCCATGGTATTTTTATTTTATGTTGTTCTTTTAAGAATGTTTTCAGGAATTTTCTTAACAATAGTGTCTGAGTTGTTTTTCCTGGATTTTTCTTGGGTTTTCTTACTCCTAAGATCATATTGCCTATGGACTTCCATTATGGCATTTTATAATCCCAATTCATGATATTCAGAATATTCATAGCTTGTTTCATCTTGATTTGAGGAGAAAAAATCTTGTTCTTCTTCTGTGAGAAAAACCTCACCCTCACTATCAGAGCCTATTAAGTTTAGATGATTCTAATCTGGTTTTTCAATGTCTCTTTCCCTTCGTCAACATAGTTATCTTGGAAGGGTGGCCTAATTTGTTGATCATTTTCCCTTGGTCTGTTTTGGGGCGGGTATCTTCTAAAGTTTTGATTCTGGTTTCTATTTTGGGGATGTGTTTGGTTGTCCCTAGGGGGTGTTCTTTCGTTTATTCTTATTATTTCCATCATTCTTTCCATGGTCCTAAGAAGGTTTTCCATCTTGGAATCATATGAGGAGGTGGAGGGCATGGTGTCATATTTGTATGTTACCCTCTTTTTCGATCTTAGCCTAGCTCTTTTTTGAATTAAGTTGGCCTCTACACTTATAGCTCCTTTTGGCATGTCTTCTAGAGTTAGGGGCTCTCTTTCTCTTAGTTGATAGGCCATGTGGGGGTCAAAGCCCTCAGGGAATTTAGCTAAGGCTAGGCCTAATGGGGGTTTCATGTTTGGTAGTAGCACGTTGTAAACACTATTGAACCTAGTGCAATAGTCTTGGAAACTTTCCCCCGTGTTTCTTTTGAGGTTGCTATATTTCGAGAGGATTTGAAGAGGGTTTTTCTTGACTTCCCATTTGTATATGAAAGTTTGGTAAAGGGAAGGGAGATCATGTATGCTATTTGGAGTTAGGATTTTGAACCATTTCTTAGCTTCTCCTCCTAGGCTTTGAGTAAACATTCTCATTTTCATGGTTTCCTCTTCTAATTCCATCTAGTCAAAAGCATCATTCATTCTATCTACATGTTGTTGGGCAGTAGTGGATTCAGCCTCGGTGAAGTGTGGGATTCTGGATTGGTAATCATTTGGCAAAGGTACCAAAGGTTGCTGTAACACAAGGGGCCCATACCATGCTTCCATGGTGAGAGCTAATGGTGGATTTACAAGCGGAGGATTTGTGCTATGAGATGGAGTGGTTCGCAGAGTGATGGTGTGAATGGGTGTGGCGGAAGTACTTGGACTAGTAAACTGATTCTGAGGAAACTTGGGGTGAAAAGAGCCAAAGTGATGGAGAAGTTGTAGATCAGGTGGTGCAGAAGTAGAAGCTTCTCTGGTAGGACTCTGCTGCAAGTCTATGGGCTCAAGAATGGTACGATCGATTTTTCTTTGTGACTTGGTTCTGAAAAGGTTTCTAGTATGGTGCAAGTCAAACTGGGGGTCTTGCAATGCTGTAAGATGTTCAGGTACAGAGCTTGCTCTATGATGGGTCCTATTAGTTGTTAAGTTTCTAGTTTTAGAAGCTTGCCGCAAAATTATTTATGGGTCATCAACTATAGTAGGAGGGTTTGGGTCTGGATGAGATCTGGTATTGATTCTTCACGGAGCCAGTTTTCAAATTCAAAATTTAGAGAGGTTGAAATTTTATGACTGCTTTGGGAAGTTGACCCCTCTCGGTGCTATCAAACTCACACCGTGTGTGACTAAGGTTATAGATTTGATAAGGTTGTTTTTATGCCGTCCTACAGGAGTATATAGATACTTAGAAAAATTTAGAAGGCCTACTAGAGGCTAGTGGAGTCGCCAGGTGGATATTTTTAGTTGTTTTAAAGATATTTCATCTATGGTCCACCACCAATATTTACAAAAATCCAATCTAGAAATTTTTTGGGGTTTTCTGAGTTTTCTATATGCAACCCTTAAGGTTTGTAAGAGTGTCTTATAGTTGAGTCATCAATTTGCTAAGATGGTGAAAAAGCTAGATTCTACTCTTAGGCTATCAGTTAAGTTCTTTATGATTTTACGAAGGTTTCTGAAGTCCTAAGGGATACTTAGTTTGTAATTGCCATCAGAGGTTACATCATGATCACCATTTGTGTTGGTGAAAGTGATGAGGTGTTTTTTACAAATCACAGAATTTTCAAAGTTTAACTGAGGGTGAAAAGCATCTATAAGATTTTTTAGGCTACTATGTACTCAATCCCACCGTGATCACCATTATGTTAGTGAGCAGTGGGATAAATCCACAAGATATTTTTCTTAAGGGCTTCTAAAAGGTTTAGGTAAGTCTAATTTTGTTTCTTACTCAGAGTCCCACTGTGATCGTCATTATGTTAGGGTCCCGTGATTTGGCAGATTGGATAACCAAATGACAGGGTAACATCAAAACAGTCTTTGGAGTCCTAGGACCTAGCCTTCCTAGACTCAGAGAGGGCTCTCTCTATTGTGCGAAGGATGTGAAACTTTTTCGCTTTGGATGATTTATTTTAGGCTAGTTGTTAAGTGTAATTTGTTTATTTTTTTTGGGTTGGGGTCAGATGAAGTCGACGGTGTCTAAATGATGAAGTACAGTGTATTGCAGGGCTAATTTAGCAAGGTTAATGGATCCTTAGGTGATGATGAGGTGTAATCAAAATTATTTTTTGGAAAAACTAAGAGATATTTAACATATATAGTCTGAAAGCAATAACGCATGAGGTAGGTCAAACCATTAATCTCTATGAACAATACTCAAAATGATAAACATGTAAGATGAACATTCCGGTGAAACATAGAAGCATTAGAACTCCTAACTTTAGAAATTCAGCTTCAGCTTTTTGATAAAACACATAAGATAAAAAAAAAATTCAATATATGGAGAGGGAAATCCTAAAAAACATATATCAAACTATCAGGAACTATGAAACAAGTTGGTAAGCATGGGAAAAGGGCAATATCGAAACAAGGCCTCTTTGTCTTGACCTAAAAAATCAGTATTTCATAGAAAAGCTTCACAATAGGGTTTTGAAAACTTTAAATAAGCAGGGAATACCATGAATCATATTTATAAGCTAAAATAATAACCATTCATGAAACAGAAACAAGTTTTAGTGGGCCTAAGTAGCAATCAAGAATTTGTTAAGATGACTAAAATAAGAAAACATCAAGACTATAGAAAACAAGAGGTTTGAGGTGCTTCCATGAGCATATATCAACCTATACTTTTCTGATCTATAGCAACCAAGCAGAAAGAAACAAAATGAGGACAAGAAAACATTAACAAGTTAGGAAAACATCACCATTCACCAGGCTATGGAATCCTGCAAGCAAGCTTCTCCAACATCAAGCCACATAAGCCATTCATTCACTTCATAAAACCAATATCTTATCCAGGCTCATAAAACCATGTATTTCTCTTAAACACATCAAGTCCAAATTTTTACAATGAATCCTCATGGCTTATATAACAAGCAAGGAGGAGGAGAGCTCACTAGAGAATCTAGAAGCCTATTGGCCAAAAACAAATATCCTAACTTGTCCTTGAGGCCTTACAAGGTCCAAGGCACAACATATCTTCCAAAATATCTTTTCTAGACTAAAATAGAAAAAATATTCACTTTTAGGCTCTAACATACATGATAAAACTTTCCTAACACACATTTTCTTAGTTACCTACAGGAACGCAACAAACTGTCTCAAAACTTTGAAATTTTCCAGGAGCGCAACATAGAAAAAGGTATTTTCGCAACAGAGTTTAGGAGGCCTTCCCAATGTCGGAAAAGGCTCCGTGATGGCCCATTGGAAAGCTATGGAAGTATAACTTCCAGATATACCTTTGGTTCCTCAATATAACCTCTTAAATTTTCCCAAAAAGTGTAAAAAAGCAAGACTTCCAGGAGCGCAACACCTGCTAAAAAAAAAGGGCAGAAAGGTGAAAAATTGAGTGTTTTTTACCCTTTTCGGGGATCAAAATAACTCCAATTGAGCTGAAATTTGGTGAGCATACTCATCTCATGATGGGGAATCCAAAAATTTAAGATTCGCCCTCTGAATATTCCCTAGGAAATGTTAGCCACCTATAATATTTGTTATACCAAAAGGTGGCTAAAGATATTTTTGAGCCTCCAAGGAACAAATTTTATCACTAAAACTTGTTGGCTCTTGAAGACTTCTTTAGGCCTCATGCCTCTGTCCAAAATCCTCATTGCTATTCTCATTTAATTCTGCTAATTTCATAAAAGAAACTGCTGAAAGACCATCATTTTTTCCTTTCTCCCACTCATAACAAACCTTCATTTGCTTCCCCTTTTCTCCATATTATTCCTCTAATTTTTATGAGTTTTCTCCTAACATTCAAATAAATCCTCCTACATGGTTTAAAACTTCTTTTTGAACTGTGCCAAAACCCCCAAATCCATTTAAAAAAAAAAAAAAAAAAAAACCTTGAAAGTTTCATAAAAAACAAAGTTTATTTACCTATGGACTTAAGCCCCTTGGGCTAAGTCCTAACCACTTCCCCTCACATGCCCCTTACCCGCAAACCAAGCGCTAGTCCCATTAGGCGCTTATCGGCATCGGAGTAAATCAAATGACCGCGTATATTTTTTTACACAAAAACTCCGATGCGATGGGATCCCTTTTGATTTAGCTCCAGGTCTCATCTTTATTTCGAAAAAACCAAAGGTTATTACCCCGAGCGCTAATCGCATCGGAAAGAATCAAATGCACAAGTCCTTGCCATACTCCAAAAAATCTGATTGCGATTAGCCTTGATGTGTAAGACTCCCGATCATATTATTTTCATATAACCTTAAGCCCGCCCTCGGCGCTTAGACCTCGTGAATTTTTCACTCCCAAACCTATTTTTTCTTTGTAAAAACCCAAAACCCGCTTATCCAAAGTTTTAACTTAAAAACTGAAGTCACGTGTTTAAAATAAATGGGTTGATCAAAAAGACCGATCGCGCAATCGCAATCGGAGAAGACACAAATGGGTAGATTAAAAAGACCCGATCGTGCAATCGCGATTGGAGAATTCACAACGGGTTGATCGAGAAGACCCGCATCAAATTTCCGATGCGATCAGGTCTCGTGTGTTAAAAGTTTCCCCCGCCCCTGTTTCATATGACTTCCCCCGGGACGAAGTGTTAAAGACCCCGGGTGCCAATCGCATCGCAATGTTTCAAATGGGTTGATCGGAAAGACCAGGCCCGATGGCCCGATTGCGATTGGCCCCTTTTTTTTAATACGCCCCGGGCATATTACATTCCATATATCCGAAGGCCCCGTAGTTGGGCGCCTGTCCGCTTTATATATATATATTTTCCGCCCGATCCATAAAAACCTTTGATTATTCCAAAAAGTTTGGATTTCATAAAATTATACAAGGGTTTCCCCGGCTCATCTCCACCGTTGATCTTGTTCTTAGATCGACGGCCTGGGCTCAATCGCATCGCAAAATTTTAATCGCATTTGTTTTGTTTCACTCTCGATTGACGATCCCCGATTTGTTGTCCACCGTTGATCTCCTCTCCACCTTCGAAGATCCAACGGTCCTTATTCCCTCCGATCACAAGTCTTACCACCGTTTCAAAACCCGTAAATTTGTTTCCCACCGTTGATCTGATCCTCATATCAATGGTCATCGCTCAATCGCTTTGACCCTCCCGATCGCGCAATCGCATCGGAGTTTTTCAATCGCGTCCATTTTGTTTACCCCCGATTGCGATCCCCCGATTGTGATCCTCCGATTGAATCCAGACCGTCCATGTGTCCAGATCGGACGGTCCAAAATTACTCTGACTTTTTCATCTCCCCGCTCTCCTTTTCACCTCTTCTACGCAGATCTCCACCGTTGGTTGCCTTCATCCAACGGCTATGCTCCTCTCCCGCCTTCTGAAGCAATCTAACCCATTTCGCGGGATTTCTTAATTGTTTTTTGTTTGATGCAGGTGTTTTAAATGTTTTTCCATTGTATTATGAAGAAATGCCGAGGGCTGGGAATGACGATTCTCATGCCTTCGTTTCATTAAAGAGAAGCCATCCACGGGGCTTCATTCCATGTTTCGTCAGTGCTCTATGAGCATTGATGTCGTAAAGCCCAGCGCGGCTCTGCACATCGACAAGACACTGTTTTAATTCAAACACAGTTAAAGAGTATAAGTTTGAAGACAGATCTGGGGAATTATGGCTAAGAATGATTATCGAAAGCCTAATTCCCTGGATTAAAACACAGTCAATAGAAAATAATAAATGTTTCACTGACAGAAAGGCTTCCACCGCTTCAAATGAGGCGAATTGATTCCTCAGCTACCAAAAAGAGCCACCTGTTGCCTCAAGCCTCTCAAACAAAGGCCGAAGTTATTGCAGAATTAGATATTTCGTTTCCAGCGCAACCAGGGAGTTACTTCTACAAGGAAATCAATGTAGAAATATCTGCAGAGTTACTCCACATAGCACACAGAGCCTCAAAGTCAAATAAAGCTCCCGCCGAGCTTTGGTATGTATTGTAAACAGATAATACAACGATCCACTTGTAAACTTCTCCATCGAGCCCCTCAAAAGGCCGAGAAGTCTTGAAACTGTATTAATTGTCTTAGGAGATCTTTTTAGATTTCACCTCCTCATTCTTCTATAAATACCTCTGTAGAAGAAGAGAAGTCGTGGGTTGTTGGTTGTTGTTTGATCACAAGCTGTAATACTGAAACTCTCAGAAATAAATATACAAGTCTGTTGAAGTTGAAGAACAAATTGAAGTCTTGGATGTCTTGATGATGTTGTTGCATGCTTGTTCCTGAGAAGGCTCTATCATTGGATCCCTGAGCTTGGTTGTTGGTGAAGTATCCTAACTGTTTAATGTTTTCTCCTATTTTCATTATGTTCCATAACTTCTTACTACAGTAGGCTGAAAGTTTTAGGCTAAGAAATGACTCCTGGAAGCACCTTAGACATATTCACCCTTCACTGTTTTATGTTTTCTTCTGCTGAAGTATTTTAGAGGCTTTAAACCTTCTCTTTAGTCTTCATGCTCATTTATTTCCTTAATAGCTCAAATATTTGGTTTCAACATGATTTATGGTTTTACCTGCTTGCCTGCTATCACTTGAAAGATGTTATTGAAGTCTCCCTTTGAAGTACCATTGTTTTAAGTTAATTAAAGAGGTCGGTTTTGATCGTGCCCTTTGCCATTGCTTGAACAGTTGTTTCGAAGGTCTTTATAGTTGTAAGCATAGATGTTATTTAGGTGTTTCCTCTTCCATGATTGCAATTATTAGTTAATATTTTATGTTTTCTAAGTCCTTTAAAATAAAATCTTTGAGGAAATAGGGTGTTCCCCGAATCTTAGATTTCATTTTAAAATTTGTCTTGAAGTCATTATTTACTTAAAGAATATTTGTAGAATTTATGGTTAGCCCTGTCTATCAAATATCTCTTTATTGTTAAGTTATGTTTTCAATTTCCCTTTGTTGAGAATTAAACTTCTCTTTCTAAAACATTAATTTCCATCTCATTCCAAAACAAAGGACCCTGTGGCCAAGTTAGATTTGCCCTTTGATATCCCATATCCCTTGAAGAGTTTTTCATGACCTTATTTTGACTCCAATGCCCAATGAACCAGATATTTCCTCTTTCTGTCTATCTTTCCTAGACCTTTCATGTTCTTTTGTATCAACTCAATCCAACCAAACAAACACCTGCACTTAATAACTAGTCTAAAATCCATACTCAAAGCACACAAGATAAACCTTTGCAAACAAATATTTGAGAGATCCCTCTCTGAGAACAGGAGGACTAGATCCTGGAACTCTAAAGATTGGATCTGATGTTGCCTTGTCTTTTGATTTGCCAAACTATCAAAACACGGGACACCAACATAATGGCGATCACGGTGGGACTTCCGAGTCAGTAACAATCTAAATACCCTTTAAGCACTTCAGAAATCCCTTATTTTCAAGAATATCTAGTGATTATTAGCCACCTCATCGCCACCAACATAATGGCGATCACGGTGGGACCTTACTGAGTAATACGGTGATTTGAAAACATCTCTTAAAGCTCTTTAGGTCCTTAACTTGATAAAGAACACATTCTGGATTTATCCCACCGCTCACACCAACATAATGGCAATCATGGTGGGACCTGCTGAGAATTAGAGGCTTCAAAACCTTTCCTTGAACTTTTAGGTCCAGTATAACATAAGTAACTTTCTTCAAACACTGCCCAACAAATGGCAATCATGATAGGACTCATTTGAATCAGTGACAAACTAAGTAACCCTTAGGATTCTCGTAAAGCCTTACCAAACCTTGAAGGAACCAGTTACCAAGCCATAAGAGCAACTCTGTTTGTTTGAACACCTTAGCTAAGTGAAAAATCAGACATAGAACACTCTCTTAACCTATAAAACCAAAATAAACTCAGAAAAAACAAAAAACATTTCAGTTTGGCTTCATAATAAAATTGGTAGTGGACCATAAAACCTTTTACCTCCTTAGGAGCTAAAAACTTCCACTTGGCGACTCCACAATCCTAAAAACAGACCTTAAGACTCCACTGGGAAGAACCCTTATCATTATAATATCATTTAAACTCAGTTAGAGGACTGTAGGATTAAAATATATGCAAATAGATTAGTTAACCTCTTAAAAATTGTCATATCTGGTTGAACTTTTCTTGTTTATTTGGGTCTAAAAACACAGCATAGTGGCTTCTAAAAGGATTCACACTAGAGCCCATCCTGATCCTAATCCACCTGAGATAGTTGATGACCCAGAAAGTATCCTTTGGAAGTCTACCAGGATTAAATTATCAACTGTTTTCAGATCACCCTTGAGAGCTAATTCAATTTCTAAAAACCTTGCAGCTCTACAAGAAACATATGGTGGTGGAACCATTAAAACATTTTACCTCCTTAGGAGCTAAATTTTTTTCCACCTGGCGACTCCACACTTTGAAACTCCCAAAAGACCAATTGACTCCACTGGTAGAAGACCCTAAACTGATTGACCAGACACAGTGACCTCTTTTCTGATTTACAAACATGATTCCAAGAATACAACGAAGATATGCCCCAATGAGTAGAGATCATATCCCTGGGTTTCCACATAAGATGCCCCAGGTGAATTGGGATGACAACCTGCCTGTTTTTCAAGGTGAAAAATTTGATGACCCTCTATTACATCTTATCAAATTTCACATACATGTATGGAGGTTAAAAATTGAATGGCATGAAGACTGCCTAATGAAAATGTTCATGTTAACATTAGAGGGAAAAGCTAGGGATTGGTATGAATGCTTAAGATCTAGTAGTTTGTTTTCTTTAGGAGACCTTGAATATGTGTTCTATGAGAAATATAAAGAAAGAACTACATCATTATCATGGGGTGCAATATATTATGATCCATCACAAAACATCACCCAACACATTATAGATAATGAGGAAGCTTTGGGAGAGATGCATCCTGAAGATCTTTTAACAGCCATTCATGAGTTTAATATCCTATTGGAAAATTTTAAAAACATAGATGAATCAGTTGAGGAAGAGACGATCCAAGAAATAAAGAACATTCCTCAAGATATCCCCGAAAACTCAAAAATTGATTCATCATCCCTTATAGCTGAGGCTCAAGAAGACATCCAGCCTCAGAGTCAGTCTTCGCAAGAGACAGAGAACTGATGTACTCATGTTCAAAGGAACATAGAAACATCTTCCCCTTTGACAGAAAAAGAGATAGATCAGATTATAAACAAACAGTCGCTCTCTAAAAAATTTTGCGAAACAAATACTCTTGCCACTCACCTACAGAATCTTGTTGTGAAGATTTAGAAAGTTCTTTTGTAGATCAGAATAAAAATGGACCTGCTGAGAATCCAATATGTTTGGCTGATGAAATTGTTTATTCTGATAAATTTCCAAGTTTTGATCAGTCTCATCATGATTATGAGTTCCAAGAAAAAAATAATCATGAGGGGCAACCAGCGTTTGATTGGTGTTATCAATTTCACCATCATCAGCTTGAAAGCCAAAAACATCCATTTCGATCCATTACTAATGACTTCCACATAATTGGAAATCAGCAGCCTTTCAACTCAGAAGGTGAAGAGAAGAGCAATAAAGAAATTTTTGAGCAAGAGGAAACCATTGAATACACCCCTACTCAAGAATACAATAACCTCTTAACAGAATTCAGTCCACTAAACCAGAGCTTACCAGGGCTACAAGAGGACAATACTGCCAAATATGATGAGTCCTCCAGTTCAGATGATGATGAAGAAGAGGGAGAGAAAAAAATAGAAGACTGTCCTAATAAGGACATACCATCTTTTCAAGAAGAATCTTTTTCCCTTTCCGTTAAGAACGATGAAGCTTCCAAGAAACTTCCTGAAGATATGCTCCTTAAAGCTCAAGTCTTGGAAACAGACAATCTACCAGACATGGAGGACCAAAAAGGAGAGAACCTTCATCTCTTCTTTGTTGATCCTTTGGAAGAGTGTGTGGAAATTCCAACTGGCTCGAATTATCAAGCAGCAATCCTTTACAAGAGCCATAAACATGAAAAGTTGTCATCTTCTGTGATAGCTTTTATTTTGAAAATTAATCTTCAAAATATACTGTGGATACCCCTGAAAAGCAGCCAGAGTTTCTTCCTCTTCTTGACATTACTCAGCTGGCTGCATTGGCACTTTTGTATCATATGAATATGTAAATACTCCATGTTTAGAATAGGTTAGATAGGAATGTCAATAAAGCTCAGTTCTGAGCATGTAGTTAGTTGTTGTTTTCTGCTTTAAAAAAATTAAAATAAATAAATAAATCAAAAATACAAAAAAAAAGAAAAGAAAGAAAAGAGGGCAGAAATGAAAACAAGAAAGGCAAAGCCCCATGCCAAAAAAGAGAAATAAATCTGAAAGTGTGCAAGCTCAAATGCCACTCCTCAAAAACACACTTCTAGTTAGTCAAACTGTTTAATCTTGGCTAATTAGCTTTAAATTTTTCTGCTGATAGGATAGTGAATTCGAATAGCAAAATTGTTCAAACTTGGCTTATCAGTAGATATATTAGGTTAGAAATTGAAGGTTCAAACAAACTCAAAATCCGAACCAAAGTTTCCAAAAGGAGATGACTCAAATCTTCTTCAAATATTGAGTCAAAGGAATGTAAAAATCTGGTTCTAATCAACTTAAAACCTAAACCAGAAGGAAAGCAGAGACAACTCAAAACAAGTTTAAAATAGAGCTGAAAAAAGAGAAGGCATTACTTTGAGTTTTCAAATCTTAAGCCTTCTATTTTTAGATTTAAATTTTCTGCAAATAATAATCTATGTGCAGCTTGTTTTTATGCCATAGATCACAGCAAGTCAAACAACTTAACCTTGACTTGACTGTTTTTAAATTTATGTTATAGAATTCAGAGAATGAAAGTCTGTTGGATAGTTTAATCCCAATAGACAGTAGATTAGGTAGAGATTCATATGGATCCAACTGTTTAAACTGGATCCATGAAGAAATAGGAAGTAGAACTAGATTAGTTTTTTGTTTTTCAAAAAGAATAAAATGTTGTAAGAGAGTTTGCCAATCCAAGTGCACTCTGATAAAGAAAAAATGTTAGATCAGTAGGATTGGGTAGGTAGAAATCTTGCAGATGAAAGTCCATTGTTATTTTAGCTGCTAATATATTTCCAGAGAAAAATAATATCATTCAATCAAAGAAAGGCAGCCCAATGGATGAGGCAACTGATCAGCCTCCCAGAGAATGCAAGTCTAAAGTTCTTGATACCTTCAAGAAGGCACCATCCCCAAGTGGAGCCACTGTTAGCCACCTATAATATTTGTTATAAAAAAAGGTGGCTAAAGATATTTTTGAGCCTCCAAGGAACAAATTTTATCACTAAAAATTGTTGGCTCTTGAAGACTTCTTTAGGCCTCATGCCTCTGTCCAAAATCCTCATTGCTGTTCTCATTTAATTCTGCTAATTTCATAAAAGAAACTGCTGAAAGACCATCATTTTTTCCTTTCTCCCACTCATAACAAACCTTCATTTGCTTCCCATTTTCTCCATATTATTCCTCTACTTTTTATGATTTTTCTCCTTCCATTCAAATAAATCCTCCTACATGGTTTAAAAATTCTTTTTGAACTATGTCGAAACCCCCAAATCCATATAAAAAAAAAAAAAAAAAACCTTGAAAGTTTCATAAAAAACAAAGTTTATTTACCTATGGACTTAAGCCCCTTGGGCTAAGTCCTAACCACTTCCCCTCACATGCCCCTTACCCGCAAACCAGGCGCTAGTCCCATTAGGCACTTATCGACATCGGAGTAAATCAAATGACCGCGTATATTTCGTTACACAAAAATTCCAATGCGATGGGATCCCTTTTGATTTAGCTCCAGGTCTCATCTTTCTTTCGAAAAAACCAAAGGTTATTACCCAGAGCGCTAATCGCATCAGAAAGAATCAAATGCGCAAGTCCTTGCCATACTCCAAAAACTCCGATTGCGATTAGCCTTGATGTGTAAGACTCCCGATCATATTATTTTCATATAACCTTAAGCCCTCCCTCGGCGCTTAGACCTCGTGAATTTTTCACTCCCAAACCTATTTTTTCTTTGTAAAAACCCAAAACCCACTTATCCAAAGTTTTAACTTAAAAACTGAAGTCACGTGTTTAAAATAAATGGGTTGATCAAAAAGACTGATCGCGTAATCGCAATCGGAGAAGACATAAATGGGTAGATTAAAAAGACCCGATCGAGCAATCGCGATCGGAGAATTCACAACGGGTTGATCGAGAAGACCCGCATCAAAGTTCCGATGCGATTGAGTCTCGTGTGTTAAAAGTTTCCCCCGCCCCTATTTCATATAACTTCCCCCGGGACCAAGTGTTAAAGACCCTGGGTGCCAATCGCATCACAATGTTTCAAATGGGTTGATCGGAAAGACCAGGCCCGATGGCCCGATTGCGATTGGCCCCTTTGTTTTAATACGCCCCGGGCATATTACATTCCATATATCCGAAGGCCCCGCAGTCGGACGCCTGTCTGCTTTATATATATATTTTCTGCCCGATCCATAAAAACCTTTGATTATTCCAAAAAGTTTGGATTTCATAAAATTATACAAGGGTTTCCCCGACTCATCTCCACCATTGATCTTGTTCTTAGATCGACGGCCTGCGCTCAATCGCATCGCAAACTTTTAATCGCATGCGTTTTGTTTCACTCCCGATTGACGATCCCCGATTGGTTGTCCGCCATTGATCTCCTCTCCGCCTTCGAAGATCCAACGGTCCTTATTCCCTCCGATCACAAGTCTTACCGCCATTTCAAAACCCGCCGATTCGTTTCCCACCGTTGATCTGATCCTCAGATCAACGGTCATCGCTCAATCTCTTTGACCCTCCCGATCGCGCAATCGCATCGGAGTTTTTCAATCGCGTCCATTTTGTTTACCCCCGATTGCGATCCCCCGATTGTGATCCTCCGACTGAATCCGGACCGTCCATGTGTCCAGATCGGACGGTCCAAAATTACTCCGACTTTTTCATCTCCCCGCTCTCCTTTTCACCTCTTCTACGCAGATCTCCACCATTGGTTGCCTTCATCCAACGGCTATGCTCCTCTCCCGCCTTCTGAAGCAGTCTAACCCATTTTGCAGGATTTCTTAATTGTTTTGTGTTTGATGCAGGTGTTTTAAATGGTTTTCCATTGTATTACGAAGAAATGCCGAGGGCTGGGAATGGCGATTCTCATGCCTTCGTTTCATTAAAGAGAAGCCATCCATGGGGCTTCATTCCATGTTTCGTCAGTGCTCTATGAGCATTGATGCCGTAAAGCCCAGTGCGGCTCTACACATCGACAAGACACTATTTTAATTCAAACACAGTTAAAGAGTGTAAGTTTGAAGATAGAGCACAGCAAATGAAGATTGAAGACAGATCTGGGGAATTATGGCTAAGAATGATTATCGAAAGCCTAATTCCCTGGATTAAAACACAGTCAATAGAAAATCATAAATTTTTCACTGACAGAAAGGCTTCCACCGCTTCAAATGAGGTGAATTGATTCCTCAGCTACCAAAAAGAGCCACCTATTGCCTCAAACCTCTCAAACAGAGGCCGAAGTTATTGCAGAATCAAATATTTCGTTTCCACTGCAACCAGGGAGTTACTTCTGCAAGGAAATCAATGTAGAAATATCTACAGAGTTACTCCACACAGCGCACAGAGCCTCAAAGTCAAATAAAGCTCCCGCCGAGCTTTGGTATGTATTGTAAACAGATAATACAACGATCCACCTGTAAACTTCTCCATCGAGCCCCTCAAAAGGCCGAGAAGTCTTGAAACTGTATTAATTGTCTTAGGAGATCTTTTTAGATTTCACGTCCTCATTCTTCTATAAATACCTCTGTAGAAGAAGAGAAGTCGTGGGTTTTTGGTTGTTGTTTGATCACAAGATGTAATATTGAAACTCTCTGAAATAAATATACAAGTCTGTTGAAGTTGAAGAACAAATTGAAGTCTTGGATGTCTTGATGATGTTGTTGCATGCTTGTTCCTGAGAAGGCTCTATCATTGGATCCCTGAGCTTGGTTGTTGGTGAAGTATCCTAACTGTTTAATGTTTTCTCCTGTTTTCATTATGTTCCATAATTTCTTACTACAGTAGGCTGAAAGTTTTAGGCTAAGAAATGACTCCTGGAAGCACCTTAGACCTGTTCACCCTTCACTGTTTTATATTTTCTTCTGCTAAATTATTTTAGAGGCTTTAAACCTTCTCTTTAGTCTTCATGCTCGTTTATTTCCTTAATAGCTCAAATAGTTGGTTTCAGCATGATTTATGGTTTTCCCTGCTTGCCTGCTATCACTTGAAAGATGTTATTGAAGTCTCCCTTTGAAGTACCATTGTTTTAAGTTAATCAAAGAGGTCGGTTTTGATCTTGCCCTTTGCCATTGCTTGAACAGTTGTTTCGAAGGTCTTTATAGTTGTAAGCATAGATGTTATTTAGGTGTTCCCTCTTCTATGATTGCAATTATCAGTGAATCTTTTATGTTTTCTAAGTCCTTTAAAATAAAATCTTTGAGGAAATAGGGTGTTCCCCGAATATTAGATTTCATTTTAAAAGTTGTCTTGAAGTCATTATTTACTTAAAGAATATTTGTAGAATTTATGGTTAGTCCTGTCTATCAAATATCTCTTTATTGTTAAGTTATGTTTTCAATTTCCCTTTGTTGAGAATTAAACTTCTCTTTCCAAAACATTAATGTCCATCTCATTCCAAAACAAAGGATCATGTGGCCAAGTTAGATTTTCCCTTTGATATCCCATATCCCTTGAAGAGTTGGTCATGACCTTATTTTGACTCCAATTCCCAATGAACCAGATATTTCCTCTTTTTGTCTATCTTTCCTAGACCTTTCATGTTCTGTTGTATCAACTCAATCCAACCAAACAAACACCTGCACTTAATAACTAGTCTAAAATCCATACTCAAAGCACACAAGATAAACCTTTGCAAACAAATATTTGAGAGATCCCTCTCTGAGAACAGGAGGACTAGATCCTGGAACTCTAAAGATTGGTTCTGATGTTGCCTTGTCTTTTTATTTTCCAAAATATCAAAACACGGGACACCAACAGGAAAAATCACAGCACAGGGGGTGCTGCATTCCTAGGCTCAAAATTTGTGAAAAACAAAAGCTTGTTCAATTTTTCTCAAAGTCGGTAGGTAGGTGCCTCAAGGGCCCTTAGATACCTGTAGAGAAACTTGGGCCAAAATACCAAGCTTATCTTGGTATTTTCATCTTTTGGTGCCGGGCCCTCATTTTGGGCAGTTTTGAGTTTTATCCTTGCAAAGTGGTTTCCTCGTTCATAGTGCCCAGTCATTTTCCTTTGCAATGTAAGAGGTGCCTTGATCATTGCTTGGTACATTTCTGTCTTCATGAATGTCCTCTTCTTAATTATTTCACCCACTTTTTTCACTGTCTTGCCTATGGTATTTATCTTTAATCTCAACCTCTGTTTCATAACTTGTATCATTTGCACTTTTGTTGTGCTCACTGCCTTCAGAATTTTTCCCTTCACCATTATGCATATTGTCCTTTTGGCTAAGTTCTTCTTCACTGACCTACTTATTTTCTTCATTACTTGGCCCTTTTTCATCATTTCCTTGCTTATTAAAAACAACTATAAACCCTATTTCTTGGCTGCTTGTGCCATTCTTGCCACTTTCATTCTTGCTTTCTCCATTGCTTTCATATGTATCCTCTCCACTGTCTACATTTGTACCCTTAGTGTCATTTTTTTCACTTTAAAAATGTTGTTTTGACTTTTTTTCTCATCACTTGCATCACTGTTTTTACCTCTGTTTTCTTCTTCATTCACATACTCATCCTTGGGATCATCACTTTCTCCCTCACTGTTTTCTTCTTGATTATTACTCTCTCCCTCATTGTTTTCTTCCTCAATATTTTCCTCATGATCACCACCGCTTTCTTCATTATTAGATTTCTTAGGGGAAAGAAAATGAGGAGGGTTTGTTTGAGGGAATGATTCATGCGAAGAATATGAACCAAGGTTAGTGGAGGGTGATGGAGGTTAGTGAGGAGTATTTTGAGATGATGATGGCATACTTTGCAGAGGGATGGGCTGTGGAGTTGTGAAAAATTCATGGACGATAAAAACCTCCCAGGGAATGCCTTGTTGTTCTAGTTGGTATGAGACAATTACTTTGATGAGGGAATGGTGAAAGAGGCTTGACATTTGTTGGGATGGAGGCCTTTTTTTCATGATGAAGGACATTTTATCAATGCTTTTGCAAAGGTAGTAGGGCATGTGGAATAACTTGGTTCTGGTGAAATGCATGAGGAGTCTAATATGACAAGAATAGACTCTGGATAACCTACCCTCATAGGTGAAGAATTTCATGATAATATTCATTAGGAGGGCATATCTGTCCAATAGATGAGAGAAAGGGAAAATAGTTTTACACTCAACTTGAAAACTTGGTTTTAGGAATGGGTGGTAATGGCTTAAGACAAACTACTTCTATTTGAACCACCTTTCTCCTATGCAAGGCATTCCAGTGGTTTTAGAGATGACATTGGTGGTCAACTCAAAATTTATCCCGGCTAGGAGTACTTTGCGATTATAAAACCTTAGGGCAAATACTTTTTTCAACTGAGGGTGACTTTTGATATTTTGCACTCTGTTATAGAACTCATAGCACCCTAACTCTTGAAAACAAGAAAGAATAGTAGGAGAGGCTATCATCTCTTTAGTGTTTACAGGTTCAAACCTATTTGGATTCCCTCCCTTCTTCTGCTGCTTTCTTGGTCTTTGATTTACCTCATTTAGGTCAACACTCCCTTCTTTGGACATTGTGTCTTTCTTCACCCCTTCCTCAAAATCTTTAAATAGAAATGATCTTTGCTAGTGAGATAATGTGTAAAGAGGGTTAAGGAGATTTTGAGTTTTGTAACAAGGTTAGGAGACTAACTGAGAGTAGGTTAGGTTTTCTTTACAAGTTTTCTTCATGCTTCCCTTCAGATAAGTTTTGAATTTTCTTGGCGCACTTAACCTTTATAAAATCATGAAGAGGCGATAACAGTCAAAATACCTTTTTAAAATGTTCTTGACAGCAAAGAAAATGATTTTTCAAGGTTTGTGGGTGAGGCAGGTGATGCTGACTATATTTTTGTGTAGTGCTACTCTTTTGTGGCAAGAGCATAGCGTCTGGGCGAAGGGGTGAAACTCGTGGCAGGAGCGCAACACTTGGGTGCTCGAGCGGCTCGGGTCACTGAATGCAGAGTGGTGTAGTGTTTGGACAATGGCCGGAGCATAGCACCGTTTGCAGCTCTACACACGGCATCAGGCGAAAGTATGGATGCAGTGGCCGGAGCACAACACCATTGGTCTGGGCGATGAAGGAGGTTTCTTTGCCTCTTATTATGACCATTTTGTTCAGGTTCCAAACTTCTAAGCCTTTAGGGATGTTCAGAAAAGAAAATAAGGCTGCCTTCAAAGTCCTCAAAGAAAACATTCATTTAAACTCTTTACTTATGCCTAAAAAGTCTCCAATGATCATTTGGAGGTTTGGAGGAGTTCTTTAACCTTTGTAACCCAAGTATTTTTCCACTGCTTGGTAAAAAAAGTCACAGATTTTGATTCCTAATAAAAAAACATACCTGCTGGTTTTCTTATTGTTATGAATGGGCTCCTTGTGTTGATCCTCCTTTTTACCTCACCTTATGGCTTATCTGATGCCTTTTTAGTCTCTTTGCAAGAATGTGGGAAAAGGGTAGTTGTCCCTCTACAAAATTCATGATTGAGGCCAAATGTCCTCCCAATGATGTCTTTGTTTCAATGAGAAATGTTGCTTATGTGCCACTGTCTTTTTGGAATCTACACAAACCTTTTGATGGACAGCAATTGACAATATCTTATCATGAGATCATGATTTTCCCTGTAGACTTCAGCCTGATGTACCTATTTCCCTGCCTATGGATGTCTTCCTTATCTCTTTAGGTCTCCTTATATGCCTATGTTCTACGGTTTGACCAATTGCTAAGCATTCCTGTAGAAATGCTCGGACATGGTATGTTTTTCTTTTGCAGACTTACTGTTGGATCAAGAGGGTACCTTTGGAGGTCCTTTAATGTTCCTTGGATAATTATAAGCCTTAGTTTTGTGTTCTCTTGACTTCACCTTTGAATAACTATGGAAATAGTGAATTTAGAAACATGATAGTGCATAACCTAGGTGACCCTATTCGACTTATTGTAATGCTTTGGAATAGGTTTTTTGACTGAAAACTTAAAACAGGGTTTGGATGAGGAGGCAGGGTTTTTGACACTCTATTATGCACTACCATCCTAGATCAATACAAAACCTTGTTTCTATTTCAAAGAGCTTTCAGAAAAGGATTTTTGATAACACCATTGCTTGAGGCACTTGGTGAACAAGGACAAAAGTTTGGTTTACTTGGCTAAACAAGGTGTGAAAGTACAGGGCTTAGGTATACACGCCCGATGAACATATGCAATAAGAACTTCATGCCTTGGTGCCTGGTCATGGCGTTGGGTCACGTGGAGGAAAAAGATACAGGGGGCTTGGCCGAAAGGGGATAGGACCCATATTATGGAGAATATGGCTTTTTGGGCCATTTTAATGCAATTTGAGGGTGGGAAAAGGAAACGATAGGGAGAAAAGGATTGTTTCAACCAAACAAAAGTATTTGAAGGTTTTAAATAGGGTTTTGGGAGGATTATAGGATTAATGAAGGAAGTTTAGAAGGGGGGAAAAAAGGGTGGAAAGGAAACTTAGAAAAAGGGACAACATAGTGAAATGGGGAATTCTGCAGGGATACAGGGGGAAAATTAAAGCCTTTTGGAGCACAATTTTGTCACAATCAGAGAGGCCTTGTAATGGGGATCAGCAGAAGGGATTTAATCGAATGCAAAGGCACAGGAGACTTCAAGGATGATGTGTCTTCAGAGGAGATGCATTCCTTGAAGGCTCAAAAACAATTTAGCCCCCTGTTTGCTTGTCAAAAAACTCATAGGGGGCTAACAGTGGCTCCACATGGGGATGGCTTATTCTTGAAGTAATCAAGAATTCAGAGAATAAATATTTGGTGTAGGCCAGATGCCTGGTACTTGAATCATTCTTTTCTTCTCTTGGATCAGCTGCCACGAATTGTGACGACATCAAATCAGCAGTAAACATTCTCCCAAACAACTACCTACCCACACTATAGTCCTAACATTTTTTTCTTATGGGTGCATTTGGACTTACAGACCCTTTACATCATCAATTTTTACAAGCAGGAAAATAACCTATTCTAATTCTACCCTTATTACTCCATGATACCAGATTAAACTGTTGGCCTCATAGTTTCTCTACCTAAACTATATCTGCTAGGATTAAACTGTCTAGCAGATTTCTTCTTTATATTCTAAGACATAAATTGAAAAAAACTCAAGCCAGGATTAGACTGTCTGGCTTGCTGGACTTTGCAGAAATTAAAACAACTAACTACATGCTCATAGGCTAAGATTATTTCAGACTTCCTATCTACCCTACTCTAACCTGGAAATCTTTGATGTTCTAGGTGATACAATAATGCCAATGCAGCCAGTCAAGCAGTAACAAAAAAGGATATGAGCACTGACTGCCTGTCAGAGATAACCACAGGGTGCTCTGCATGTGGTTCTTCAAAACTAAGGTCACCATCAGTAGTGACCATTCCTGATGAATCTGGCCCTGGCGAAGGATCAATGCTGGAGAATTTGAGCTAATCATGGCCTCCATGTATTCTGCCACAAGATCAGTGAACAGATGATGTACGCTTTCTTCTTTTAGGCCTTCCATGACTGGTAGGCTATCTGCGTCCCGGGAAACTTCGATTAGTGCATATTCCATTGCATCTTCAGTGTGGCTCTTGAGAACTGGATCATCTTCTTCTTGTACTTCGAAAAGCAGCGGAATTTCTTCATTTTTAGGG
Source organism: Pinus albicaulis (assembly GCA_034641835.2). NCBI lineage: Eukaryota > Viridiplantae > Streptophyta > Pinopsida > Pinales > Pinaceae > Pinus > Pinus albicaulis. Next base: position 220,699,274 of record CM076575.1, on the reverse strand, counting down.
GGCGGGAGACTTTCCGAAAATGCTCTGGGGTCTCTGAACTGATATGATCTTTCCTGTGAGTTCAAAATTTTGATCTCAGCTTCATATCACTCAACCACCAAATCTAGAAAAAATTTCTTAAGCACAGGTTGAGTATCGAGTTTTGAGCTGAGAAGGACAGTCTTTGGAAGGTCCTCCCATTCAATTTCTACCAGTACACTTGCTAGTCCATACTGAAACTCTGCTATGAGGCTCGGATGCATTTCTGCAAATTGTTCAGAGTCTTCCATTAATGAAGTGACTGGATCTTTAGCACGACTGATGTTGTTATGAAGGCTGGTCTCCTAGTGGAGTCTTGTGAACACACACATAATCAGCGACCTACTGATCACCAGTGGAGTCTTGTGAACACACACATAATCAGCGACCTACTGATCACCAGTGGAGTCTGCTAATCATTTAGGAACTGTGGAGTCGCCAGGTGGATGATTTAAGATTTTACTGTCCACCACAATGGTTTACCAAATCAAGGCTGACTCATCTCTTCCCCAGTGGAGTCACCATTATGTTGGGGTTCCTATGTTTTGGCAGATTTGGCATACCAAAAGATAAGACAACATCAAACCACTTTGGGACCTCAGGATCTAGCCCTCCTGGGTCCAAAGAGGGATATCTCTAACAAAACAAAGAATGATATATCTTTGAAGCTCAAAATGAGGTATTAGGCTACCTATGAAGCACAAAAGGGGGGTTTAAAATGATTTGGTTGGCTGGTTGCTGGGTTGGTCATGAGATCATAGACTGAGAAAGTAATGGGAGAAAGGAACAAAACAATGGGATGTTTCAGCAAAGAGGATAGGTCAAGAAAGTGCCATTGTTATAGCATCATTTTTCACCCTTAGGTGATTCATGATTGTCTTTATGGCTTTGGGCACCCATTCCTACAGACTTGAACAAATTCACTAAAAAACAGTGATAAAATTCCCATACGCGGGTATGCCTAGAATTTTCCGCGTGTATACGCGAGTCCACATGTACTTCTCCGCGGATGCCATTAAAACCATTAAAAAATATATAAATTACCTATTTTCGGACTGGGTTGATGGTTACTCCAGTAGTTCAACCACCCCAGTACGTGCCCAACTGTTTCCAACTGACTGAAACTACTTTGAGGGAGTATAAAAGCCCCTCATGTGCATGGCCTAAGGGAGAGAGAAATTTTATAGACACTATACTCTGTTGGAATCCCTAATTCAAGTCTGATTTCCCGTGCCTCCTGCACTTTCCCAGATTTATACAGGAAACCCTTTTTTCCTGGAGATGTTCATCCATTTATATTCCATTTCGAGTGCACAAGTCTTCAAATTTTCTTAGCGAGGCAAGGGTGGGACGAATCCGGATAACGGTCTGCTCGAAGATCGTGGAAGGATTCAGGTGATCTCTCCACTCTTTACTTCTGTACATGCTGTTCACAATAATGAAGAAACATCTCGTTCCTGAACTTCTGTGTTAGTATCTATTTGTATATGTGAAAAGATTTATTATTAAGCAGTTATTATCGTTTATATCATATTTCACATGGATTACACTAACGTTTATGAGAAATATATGCTGTACAACTAGGTTTCCATGCATGTTCTTTCTTGTTTTCTAGGTTGAAGGAGGAAGAAAGGTTGCTGGGGGTTTGGACCTCACGGGATCTACATCGAACGTAGGACTACATGTGAGTTCTGCTATCGTTGTTATCTAGTTTTTTACATTCAAGTATGGTTGTGTGTGAGTCCTTCTGAATGGCATGCCCTGCTCTGTGGAGGTTTTGACCCAACAAACCTCTAGGGTAATTTTCCCCGAAACAGAACTGGCGACTCCGTTGGGGATCGCATTTTTGTGATTCTCCTGTTGGGTGGTTTCAGCTGTTTGATAGGTTTCCAACAGTTTTAACTTTTATTTCCAGTCCAGTTAACTCTTTCTCAGTCAGACTGAAGCCCTGGTTCCTTATCCAGGCTTGATATTTTTTATTTTTTATTATTTACCTTTTCATACGCAGGTTTTTCTGTACACAGATGCGTATACACGCATTTTTTGTTAAAGGGAGTCGCGTATACGCGGGTTTCCTTTAGCACAGTCGTGTATGCACGCTTGTTTCAAAACTGTCAAGTAGCGTATACCTGGGTAGATTTTGAAATTTTGGATTTCTTGGCTTTTTAGTCCTGTCTGCCTGTGGAGACCTGTTCCTGCAGTGTCTTTGTATCCTCTAGATTGTGTAGAAAGTGGTCTTTGGTATTTTCTCTCTCTTGTTTAGTTGAAAACTAGCTTATCTGGCAAGTCTTGTTTCTTGTGCTGGCATTTCTGGTTCGAGTACCAAGATCTCTTCCTGGGGATTCTTGGTTGTTCTGCTTTATCAGAACAGAGAGCTCCTGCTCATTTACTCTTTCCTACCTTTGTGTCTTGCTTTGCACTTTGATTTTTGCCCATTTCTTGGTTGGTTTTCTTGAGTTCAGTCGACTAGGTCTTGTTGCAATTTTTGAAGAGTCTTTCTTGGTTCTTTGAAGTTTTTGTTTGCTGCAAGGTTGTACTATTCTTCTAGGCTGAGTGACTGAGTTTCTTGTCTTCTTTTGCTCATATAAATCTTGCTAATAGTTAGCCCTATAAGATTTTGAGCATTTTTGAAGTTTTTTCTTGAAATTCAGTGTTGCTTGGCTTGGGATTTGATAGTTTTTCTTGGTCTTTTCGAGCTCTTCTTTTTATAAAATTCAAAAGCTCAAAAACATTTTGTTTTGTCATTTGCTTTTGTTTTTGCATTTTTTTTATCGTTTCGTTATATCTTTTGAAGATTTGTTGAGATTTCTTGCCTTTGGATTTTGACTTGATTTTGGAAAGGAATTGTTATTGATTTCTTCCTCTTGTTTTCAAGCAATTTTGGTGTCTTTATATTAAGATTTTCTGATTTTGGGAACTAGCTTTCTGGACAACCAAAAAGAGATAAAACTGAAGGATATTTGGGAAATTTCTCTCTGCTTTAGGAGATTTTGCATCTTAGAATTTGCATGCTCTTAGTGATTTGCATCAGGTGCACTTAAGCATTTAGTCATTTTCATAGTTTTTGTGAGTGTGAAGTTTGTTATCTGAAAAGAAAAATAATTTTTTTTAGTCTCGTAGAACCTGTGTAGAATTTTCTTTTCATCGAAATACAATTACCGCATTTTCATGTAGTTTGGTTTTTATTAATTTGTTTTCTGCGTCAAAACACCACAAGTTTCATTTTCGTATCCCTTTGACTTAACATAACAGTCGATTAAAATAAGCGATATAATTTAAAATCAAATAGCAAGTTTTCTAAGTGTCATACACCAACTAGCTAGGTTGTAGGGCCTTGGATTAGGTGAGTGGAGAGTTAACTCTCCAAGGACGCTCAAACAAAACATAGAAGTTGATTAATTGAGCGAAATCCAACTCCGTTAGGTGGACCGGGAAAGCTCTCCTCCAGAGAGTCAAGCGCGAGGGGAAGTGAAGGCTGAGAAGAGAGATAACCCCTCTCTGATTTGCTAAATCTAACCTCAAGACCATTCCACCCGGCTTCTGATACGGATTGGTGCCCATAGTTTCCACTCCTAGGTTCCACATAGGTGACTGCGGGGGGGAATACCCGTGGTACCTGAGGCAGACGTCGCATCACTTTCAGCAATACTTCTGGGGGGTGCCCTTGCAAAGCTTGGGTACTTGTGCCGGAAAAGGCTGTCATTAGGAGGTCGGTGTAACTATTTATGTTACCTTCGCTAGTAGGCCCGGGCCGTAATTATCCCAGACTACTTTCGGGAGGTCCTATATTTCGCTTTCTTGTATTTTGGTGTTCGGTCCTAATCACCCGGAGCGGAAATACCTGAAGGCTGTTTCCTTGATTGTATCTCAGGGGTTATTTTTTTTTTGTAGTGAGTGCTCTTTGCTCCTAGCTTGCCTAGCTTTATACTTTTTGAGTCTAATTAAAATCTGTTAAAGTGGCTGATCAAGCGCCTCGTCGATCAAGGAGAATCCGGGGGTTATCTCCCAAGAGTCCAGAGCCTTCTTCAAGAAGGCGTAGGAGTGATTTATCAGGTGGTTACCACCCTGTGGCGTCTGACGCAGTGGAGAGAGATCCTCCACAAGGGTCTGAAGGTTTTGTAGCTAATTTTGGTGTTGGTTCCGAGAGGAGTGCTCCGCTCACCTCGCGAGTATTATTTCTGCAGGAAGAAGAAGTACAGGTAGAGGAAGTGTCTGAACCCTCAGAGTCACTTCCATCTCCTCTTCCTCCTGATTATCCGTTCGTTGTTGAATACATCGGACCCGAGTCAGAGAGACCGGAAGATCCTCCTTATTATACATACCTTTCGATGGCCACGACTGGAAACACGGCTTCTGCTGTGAGTGGTGCAGGCATTCAGACTCCTGCTTCTGTTGAAGGAGGGGGCACTATTGCTATATCTTCGATTGCTTCTAATGCTGCTGTGTTTGGCTCTAGTTTCACCCAAGCACATGCTTCTCAATCTGGTCCCTTCTTTTTTGGAATGCCCACTAGTGGGATTCCTTCTTTTTCCTTTTCCGCTGCTGCAGCTGGATCTACACCCATGTCTGCCATGGCTAGTGGATCAGCTTCTTTTCAAGGGTTCCCCTTCGGAACTGGACATATTCCTAATTCGAATCCTTCTTTAGGGTCCTTTTTTTTTACTTCTCAGACCCAGAGTTTCAACCCTTGGTCTGGAGGTCAAAGTTCGACTACTTTTACAGGTTGGAACCCTGTATTCACTACAGCGGGGGCAGGGAATCAATTTTACGCTGGTCACCAAGGGAATGCTTCTTTCCCTTCATCGAGTGCTTATCAGAATTTTTCCCCTCTATCTAATGCCTGGAACCCCTATTAGGGGCTTTCCTCTTCATTTAATACTTGAGGTGGGGGAACTGGTCCGGTCTTTGGTAACTCTGCGTGGGGAGGAGGTTCTTCTCCTTTTTCTACGAGTTCTTTCTGGAAACCTGGTGCCTCATCAAATCCAGGGTATTCTTTTCAGAATGTTGGGAATTCATCCTATCAAGGATAGAATCCTCAGGCTCCGCCTCGTTTACCTTTTCTGGCAATGTTAAACTTTCCAGATATGTCGAAATTGACGAATGATCCGATTCGTTACAGTCCGGGGTGGCCTCCGGTCCCGACCAAACTACCTTCAGAAATTCCAAAGTTTGAAGGCAAGAATGGAGAGGATCCGGCTGACCACATCAGCACTTTCCATTTATGGTGTTCTTCTAACTCCCTGATCGATGATTCGATTAGGTTGAGATTGTTTCAACGCACCCTAACTGGAAACGCTGCCAAATGGTATATTGAGCTAACTGGGGGAAGTTTTGCTACATTTTGAGAACTGGCTGTTACATTTCTAAACCATTTCCAGTTGCCTATCCGATATGACGATGGGACTGAACTCCTTGCTAATTTTAAGTAGGACGATGCAACCCAAATTTCTGACCATATTCAGGAATGGAGGAGAAGGAAGAGGCTTATTAAAGCTCATATTCCAGGAGAATTCCTTTTGGAATGGTTTCTGAAATCTCTGCAGTCAGACATTTCTAAAGATGTATCCCTGTCTAGAGTATTTTCAGAGGAGCAGGCCATTTTTAGGGCCCAGCAGCTGGAACTGATCTATTCTCAGTCTGGGGTCCTCCATAAATATTTGCCCAACGCTCCTCACTCCAAATTAGATTTATCAAAAACTAAGCCTGGTCCTCATGGTGATGGACTTATCGGGTCGATCAATAGTGGTGCAGCTAACCTGCTTACTCAGTTACAGCAGTTGTCTATACAATCTGCTCCTTCTGGTCAGGCTGTGTCTGCTGAGTCATCGCCTTCCCAATATTTGTCGATAAATGTTGTCCAAGCTTCTGATCCCAAAGGAAATCAACAATCCGAAGGGAAGAAGAAGGGACGAAATAATAAGAAAAAGGGCAAGAATGGGAAGGGTAATGCGAATAAAACCAACGAGCATGTTGGTGAGGGTCCAAAGGATAAAAAGAAAGTGAAGTTTCCATGCAAGTTATGTACTAGAGACCACCTTACACACCTTTGCCCTAAAATTCAGGATGCGCAGTGCTTGTTAGCTCAGCAGGGTTCTTCTAGTTCCCAGGCTGTGTTGACAAACCCTTTTCCCCAAGGACAATAGCTAGTTGTTGGCGCGAATCAAAATCCTGGGGCTTCCTCTGGGGGCACCGAGGAAGGGGAAATACCATCAAACATATTCATGATGAGTGCTCACGTGGATGTCGCTACGAGATCCCGTGATTATGGCGAAGAAGAGTCTTTGAAAGCTAAGGACGCTCCCGATGCTACTGAGCCGCTTCACATTACAAGGCCTACTATTGAGCCTATGCCTCGGATGCCCAAAGCATCTACTAAGCGTTCGACGATTAATCCAAATGATAGGGCTGCCTAGAACTACTCTATTGTGGAAGATATGGTGCAGAGTCCTTGTGCTATGTCGGCTTTAGAGGTGCTCTAGTCCTGTCCGGCTCGGCGCAGTGCTTTGCTCACTGCCATTAGGGCTATTGATCTGAAAAAATCTCTTCTGATTACTTTTGATATGTCTAATTTTAAGAAGAGACTCCCACATCATATGGCTTTTCATATTAACTCATCGTACCAGAAGTGCAACATCTTTCGGATATTTGTTGATGAGGGTGCTTCCACATGCGTGATGTCTCTCACATGTTGGAAGATGATTGGATCTCCCAAAGCTGTTCCATCTACCACTCTTCTGACTGTGTTTGATGGTCATTCTCACAGACCGCATGGTATTGTCCCAGCTTTGCCTATCTGTGTTGGGGGAAAAACTGTGAATATAGAGGTTGAGGTACTGGATGCAAGCTTGGACTACAACCTTCTGTTGGGGAGAAACTGGATTTATGAGATGGATGCCATTGCATCCTCATTATTTTGGATTATTTGTTTCCCTTATGAAGGGAGGATTGTTACAGTGGACCAACTGGACTGTCCTCTTGTAGACCTGAATGCGTCTACTGACTCCTCTGTTCCAAAGTTGGATAATACTAAGGCACCTGTTGAGAATTTAGGGGTTCGAATGTATTCTTCCTTGATGGGTAATTTCGATATTCCTCCTCCTACGGTGCATATAAATGCAATTTCATCCTCCAAGGCTCCTCTTCGAAGAGAGTTCTTCAGAACTCATTATTTTTCAGACCCTTGGACCTTACCTTCCCCTGCTGCCACATTAGCGGAAGGTCAAGTGGGTGGAATGGCATTTCCAATGTCTGCAGCTGAGATTGCTTATCAGTCTATTGTTGACTCTGCAGATTCTAGTCCAGCTCCTCTTTCGCCGGAAGAGTTGGATGGAGATGTGGCTCCGGCTTGGACACTTAGTTCTTCTTCTGCCTAGGATTGCCTTGATACCACTCTTCCATCTGAAGAGGCCATCGTGGAAGCTATGACTGGTATAGATAGACCGTGGGATGACTTGCATCATCGGTCTTACTTTTTACCTGATTTAAGCGAAGTTGAGACAATTTTTCCAAGTCCTCAGTCTCCTGGTCCTGTTCACCCAGTCCTGAACCCTTTAGCACCAACACAGGTTTATGATGAAGGGAACATGGCTGTGATTTCTCCTACTATCCCGGTGAACATTTCCAGGGATCCCAATATTATTGAGAATGTCTTCATCGGAGCTGAATGTTCCCGTGAAGAGATTCAGATTTACACCGAGCTCTTTAAAAAGTATAGGGATGTATTCGCTTGGTCTTATGAGGAAATGCCTGGTATAGATCCATCTATTGTCCAGCATGAGATCAAGACTTACGAAAACGCTAAGCCTGTGAGGCAAAAGCTTCATCCGGTCAATCCTAGGAAGGCAGCAGCTATCAAAGCTGAGGTGGAGAAGCTGCTTAAGGCGGGATTCATTTTCCCTATTCCTTTGACTGAATGGGTTTCAAACCCTGTTCCCGTAGATAAAAAACAAGGAACGATTCGAGTTTGCATTGATTTCAGAGACCTTAATAAAGCATGTCCTAAAGATAATTACCCCACACCATTTATCGATCATATCATTGACGAGTGTGCCGGTAATGAGATTTTATCCTTCATGGACGGTTTCTCCGGATATAATCAGATTACTATCCGTCCTGAAGATCAGCATAAGACTGCCTTTATTTGTCCCTGGGGTACTTTTGCATACAAGAAGATGCCTTTTGGTCTTAAAAATGCTGGGGCTACGTTTCAGCGGGCCATGTCATATGCCTTCCACGACATCAAAAATATTATTGAGGCGTATTTGGATGATTTAGCTGCTCATTCTCGAAAGAGGATGGATCATCCTACTCACCTCCGGCAAATATTTGAACGATGTCGTTTCTATAAGATTAGGTTGAATCCGAACAAGTGCGTTTTCGCGGTTACATTCGGTCGGTTATTGGGATTCATTGTGTCTAGGGAAGGGATTAGGGTATATCCCTTCAATGTTGAGGCAATACTTCGGTTGCCTCCCCCGTCCTCTATTCGTCAACTTGAAAGTCTACAAGGAAAGTCTAATTTTCTTCGGAGATTTATCGTAAATTATGCTGAAGTTACCAAGGGATTTATGAGATTTTTGAAGAAGGGAGTTCCATTTCTTTGGGATGAATTCGCTCAACGATCATTTGATGCTTTGAAAAAAGCATTGACCTCTGCTCCTTTATTGAGTCCACCTGATTATAGCAAGGATTTCCTTTTGTATCTTGCAGCAGCAGAATCTACTATTGGTATGGTTCTGGTTCAGGAAGATGATGCTCTTGCAGAGCATGTTATTTACTATCTTAGTCGAGGATTGGTAGGACCTGAACTCCGGTACACTCCGATAGAAAAGTTAGCTTTAGCAGCAGTTCATGCTGTGCAGCGACTCCGGCATTACATTATTCTACGAAAAACTTATGTTTTGGCAGAAGCCAATCCATTTCAGTTTGTCCTCAGTAGGTGAGTGATTGGGGGCAAATACAGTAGATGGATTGTGATTTTGCAAGAATTTGATCTTGAGTTTATGTCTGCCAAATCCAAGAAATCATTGGTTTTCGCGGAATTGATCTCCGAGTTTCCCTGTGGGGAGGAGATGATCTATGATGAATCCTTCTCGGATGAACATTTGTTTCTTATCTCTTCACAGGATCCTTGGTATGGAGATATAATTGTGTATCTTCATACTGCGAAGTTTCCCTCTACTTTTTCGAAAGATGAGTGTCGTAAGTTGCGTCACTTGGCTAGGAATTACTTGATTATTGGTGATTCTTTATACCGTCGAGGGGTTGATTCAATCCTGAGATGCTGCTTAACTCTCGAAGAAGCTAAGGCTGTGCTGAATTATTCCCACAGTGGAGCTTGTGGTGGTCATTTATCTGGGCTTGCTACAGCCCAAAAGATTTTGCGTGCTGGGTACTTTTGGCCTTCGATTTTCAAAGATTGTATGGAGTCGGTCAAAAAGTGTCATCTGTGTCAAGTCTATACTCGAAAAATGCGCGCTCATCCAGCTCCGCTTTTTCCAGTCATTACTGTCGGTCCCTTTACAAAGTGGGGTATTGATTATACTACTTGTAACCCTCCTTCGGCTAAAGGTCACAAGTACATTATTGTAGCAGTAGACTACTTTACGAAATGGGTCAAGGCTATGCCTACTTTTGGGAATGATGGTGAGACTGCATCTCTTTTTCTTTTCAACCAGGTTATTGCTCGTTTTGGTATTCCTAGAGAGATTGTCACTAATCATGGCAGTCATTTTCAGAATAGCACGATGGCTGAGTTGGCTCTCAAATTGGGTTTCCGGCAGGAGCATTCATCTCCGTATTATCCTCAAGCCAATCGGCAAGTGGAAACTGTGAATAAATCCTTGAAGACAATTCTTCAAAGGAAAATTGATAAAGCTAGATCCAACTGGCATATTATGCTATATCCTGCACTTTTGGCATACAGGATGTCAGTGAAAACTGCAACTGGCTTTACTCCGTTTCAGCTAGTGCACGGGTTGGAATCCGTATTTCCCATTGAATGTGAGATTCCTTCTCTTAAATTAGATGTTGAACTTCTTCCTGATACTTCTAGTCTTGAAGAACGACTCCTTCATCTGGAACATCTTGATGAGTAGCGTCGGGATGCCGCCATGATGAATGAAGCGCATAAAAACTGAGTTAAAGCTCAGTACGATAAGGCGGTCAAGCCCAGGGTTTTTTCGAAAGGTGACCTTGTATTGGTCTATGCCCAAGAAAAAGATGCCCTGGGGGCAGGGAAATTTAAGTCTATGTGGTATGGCCCCTTCATCGTTAAAAAAGTCCTTAAAAAAGGAGCATATACCTTGGTTGATTTTGAAGGGAATGAGTTTCCGGAGCCCAGAAATGGGCTCTATTTGAAGAAGTATTATGCCTAGGCTTCGGCCTGGCATGTTGCTTTTGTATATAGTAGTTTTTCTTTGTACATATCTGGTTGATTTTTGATCTTTGATGCATTGGTGATGTTTTTGATCTTCTTTGGCAGGTTGTGTTGGATGTCATGAGTAATTTTGGTTTCGCCGATGGTGCTAGTAGACACACCCGGAACTTAGCTTCCGCGGCTTGGGTACTTCATTATCCATCCGGTCAGCTGTTAGTATCAAGAGGGGTCTGCATTGGTCCTGCTTCCAATAACATAGCAGAATACACTGCAGTTGTTTATCTACTCTCAGAGGCAATATCTTTGGGTGTTGACTCGTTGGTATTTTTCTTGGACTCTCAGCTAGTGGTGTCGCAGTTGAACAATACTTATCGGGTTCGAGATCCATTTTTACTTCGGTTGTTCTTGAGGGTGCGTTTGTTACAGAGATCATTTCAATTTTTAACTTTCATTCATATTCCTCGATCTGACAATTAGATGGCAGACTCATTAGCTAATCAAGCACTGGATTGGCATATTAATCATTCCATACAATAAAATTTAATCATCAAAAACATCATACATTTTGATACATTTGTTACATCACATCAAACATCACTGTATATATATCATTAGAGTGTTCAAAAAAACTATACAAAATTTGGATCCATAAGTCATACAAAATTTGGGCTTATGCCCAATCATGTTCAATCTCAAATAATATACAGTCATCTGATACATCATATCTATCTACTCCTGAGGTCCCTGCCCAGAATTTGTGTTCCTATAGAACACGATCGCAGTGGCAACTCGGCGGAATAACCGTACCCAGTCTCGGGGCACTCCTACCACCCGTCTCTGGATGGCTTCCGGCAGATCTTCCACTGCAGCCATAGGTACTTGGCAGGTTAATCCCTCCAAGTTCCTCTGTACAGCCTGGAGGGTCCTGTCTGAATCCACTGTATCCGCTTCACATCTGCGACGCTTGTGTCGCGGGAAACCCTCAGGTCGAACTGGTCCAATATCTGTATCATGATCATTTTTAAATTGTAATTCATTATGAATCCAATCAAAAACATGTTTCTTTTCCATTTTTTCATACATATTTGAAAAAATCCAAAAAATTATATAAGTCAAAAAATTTCAAACTTACCGACTGTTCCCCATGCCGCGCCTGGTGGAAGGACAAGATCTGGATCACCACGAAAGTCCATCCCGGCATAGGGATAGTCGTCCACAACGATGATTTGTTCCCCCCACCAAAGGAAGAACTCATCATCCCAAGTGGTCCGAGGAACTTTACTTCCCCCCAATCTCTTCATCATGTCTGCCCAGCGGGCAATTCTTGGGTCTCTCGGGTTGCTGATGGTAGAGATCACTTTGGGTCTCAATGTTGGTATATTCTCGAAGAAGAATGTCATCAAAATTGTACCATATCCAAAATGTTTTGTCTTTGCCTTCCGGATTGAAGTCAATTGTTGCTTCATGTTCATCAGTAGAGCTGTGCACCAATCATATACATGAGTTAAGAATTCCACTGCTATACTCATTTGCGTCCTGGATGCCTGGTGTAGAGAAGTTGATCCTGCTACTCTCCCAATGGTAAAAAGGAGGATTTTTATGTGCAAGTCTCTTAAATATTTGATTGAAATTTGAGTTCCCACTTTCTTGGAACCCTCTACGCAGTAAACGTGGATGTAATCTTCCATGGTTAGCCCTCCCAAAGGCTTCCCGTGCAAGTCTACTAGCTCCCCCCTCTGGGAGAGTCCAGTAATAAAATATATATCTTCCACTTCGATGCGTATGGGCATCTGATCTATGACGAAGCAATCTTATTCCGGTTCCCAATAGTTCACAAGAATTTCGAGCAACCAGACATTACTCTTCATATTTGGAATTTTGAAAAACTTGAGAAATTCGCAATTCCAGAGAATATTTAGTGATGCTCAATCCCGCATGACTTCTTGATCAATAGCACTATGTTCACGCTCTCTCCATGATATGGTCATCCTGCAAAATTTCAATAATTCGTTCATTAGCTACGCATTTTTCATTTTTGGGTTGCGCATACGCAACTTTCTTTGTGCACAGTCGCGTGTATATGCGACTTGGTCATTACCAACCCGCGTATGCGCAAACCCGTGATTTTTAGCAAGATATTCTATGGTGAAAATTTTTAAATTTTAATTTATGAACGGACAAAATGAATAGCAAGGATGGTTTATGAGCTTACCTGACAAATTCGGTGCAATTTGACAGTCGGTTGCTCCTGTTTTGACGAAAGAAGTTTTTTTCTCCAGAGCACTTTTTTCCAAATCAGCAATGTAACAATGAACCAAATATGAGGTAATGTGTCTATATATGTCCAAAAAGTTGAAAATTTTCGCAAAAATTTGTTATGATTATTTTTTCAATCTATCTTAAGCTGTATAACCCGGATGCTTGGAAGTGCCCAGATTGGTATGTTTTTAGGTACATTTTGACGAATTTGAGATTTTTCCCGGTTTTTGATCCATGACTGCTGACTCGTCATGGCAGGTATATGATCTTCACTGGCATATAGGTTAGGGAATCCACTTTCCGTTGCATCTTGCATACAAGCCTCCATACTTATCACTTGCCATAGGGTCGATCCCATTAGGCCATGAGTATTACACCCATTTCACTCGCTGATTATTTAATCATGACTTGATGGTAGAGCCTTCCTTTACATGGGCTTCTTAGTTAGTTCCTCGCTATCACTTGTTGCCCATGCTGCGTTTTATGTAGGCTCGAGAGTCCTCTTTAGTCCCACCATGACTTATGTGTTGAAGCTTCATTCTTATTCTTCCTCACTATCATTTTTCTGGCTATTACCCTAGAGGCTCCCTGGTGTTGTTGAGTTGTATTACTGCATTGCATATTGGCTACTTGTGTATCCTAGCCTTTAGCCGGCTTCATTTGGACTCAATGTTTAAGCCAACTTTTAACCTTGTCTATCTGTACAAGTTAACCATTGCATGCACTTAGCTATCGCAACTTGACACCCTTTTACCTATGGATGGAACATTCCTCTGAGTATCGCTTACCAGTTTCCACCACCTTGCATTGAGCATAGGATCGTTCCAATCCCAGGAACTAGTGCATCTGTTTCTTGATACTCGTTCTATCCATTGTACCATGGCATTCTTTTATTCATTTTCAGGCTTATTATATGAAAAAGACAAAAAAATCAAATATAACAAAAAGAGCGGGAACGGGATGTAACTTCGTTTTTTGATGGCAGTACAGAGTCAGTTTGTCGCCCTTGAACAAAGCACATATACTTATATATATTTCCTACATTTGGGATGGTTTTAGTTTTGCCCTAGGTTCAACCTTTACCTTGTTTCACTTGTTAGTCCTCCCCCAGTTGGTTATCTCTTCCAATCATATGGAGAGTTTGTTCTGCCTCCTGCATAACAGACTTATACAGTATCACTCTTTACTGCCATGGTCATCACGAGTCGTGCTTTTGTTCAAGGGAAGTCTAACCAGAGTCGGCCATTCTGTGGTGTCTCTTAACTCATTATTCAGTCGGCCTTCCCGGTCTTGTCAGTATCTTGTTCTATCACATCAGATGTTTTGGTCTTCTGCTCGTGATGGTTTGAGAAGGTCTCCATTGACTTTTTGCTGGTGGGTTTGTCTCTTATCGACTACGACATATTGCTCTGAGAGCAAGCCTAGAGCCGCACCCTGGCCCTATTTCCATCATTGATAGGTGACCTTGTGCTCAGCATTTGATCATCATTATGGGCCTTTGACTGAGTGATTTCCCCTGTGTTCGACGTCAACACACATTATCACACTTGGGATTCGTGCAATACCTTGATTTCCATTTGACCCTATCGGTGGATATCTCACCTCTGTGTCAGCTTTCATTATTGGTTGGTTCATAGGGTTTCTTCCGTGCGCTAGCTTCATCTTGTGCATGTCGGAAACGTACTTCGGTTTGGTTCCATCACTCTACTTCGTCTGATTCCTTCCAAATCTTGGCCTGCGGGTTACACTCGCGCTGGACTAATGTGGGATGCCTTAATGCCTTCCTTCCAGCAGATCTTTTCCCATCGACTCCGACTCATTGCTCTGGGAATAAGGTCTAGAGTCTTTTTGTCAGTACCTTAGGGTTTGCAGTCATCAGTGGCAGACTCTTCGCTATCGACAGTGGGGATTCATCATTGCCTCCCGATTGGTAGATTCTTTCAAGTGTTCGACTTCAACTCATTCATTCGCACTTGTTAGATTGTACTGGGGCACCTTGACACTCATTATCATTATCGGTGGGTTGTCTCGCGTTGGTTAACGGTATACATCATTGACCGGTAATCCAACGATTTCTCACATGGTCGACTTCAGCTCATTTATTCCCATTGTGTAGAATTGTGCCATAATGATCGGTGAAGACCTCGGGTTGCATCAGCATTTCTCGGTTCACTTTTGACAGTCCATTCAGTTTCTGCCAGTGATGTCGTTCACCCTTATATGTTGCAGTGTCAGTACAGCAGCATCCTATATGTTGGCTCCCGAGTTGCGTGATTGTACCATGTGTTCCACCTCTTATGATTTGGTACTTGGAGATTCAGTTACTTATATGATCAGACATCCAGTTTCAGCATCATTGATCAGCTTTCTATATATGTGATACTTGGACATTGATTCAGACTTATACTTCCGGGCCATGCTCAGATGATTCATTGTGTACTTTCAGTTCAGCTATACTTGTATACATTTTGGATCTATTATGTACTTTCCATATGATGTATTTTTGACTGAGCATGGGTATGCCCACCTCAGCATGAGTTGACTCTCTTTTTTCTTTCATTGGTTTTTGGCAGGCTGAAATCTGGTGAAGTCCTCTCTTGTCCTCGCGAAGTTATTTCTATGTGCATAATACATTTCGGCCATCATGTACCCCTTCTGACCTCATATATTAGGGGGCATCTGTTATAGAATCATTTTTCACCCTCAGGTGATTCATGATTGTCTTTATGGCTTTGGGCACCCATTCCTATAGACTTGAACAAATTCACTAAAAAACAGTGTTAAAATTCCCATACGTGGGTATGCATAGAATTTTCCGCGTGTATACGCGAGTCCACATGTACTTTTCCGCGTATGCCATTAAAACCATTAAAAATATATATAAATTCCCTATTTTCGGACTGTGTTGATGGTTACTCTAGTAGTTCAACCACCCCAGTACGTGGCCAACTGTTTCCAACTGACTGAAACTACTTTGAGGGAGTATAAAAGCCCCTCATGTGCATGGCCTAAGGGAGAGAGAAATTTTATAGACATTATACTCTGTTGGAATCCCTAATTCAAGTCTGATTTCCTGTGCCTCTTGCACTTTCCCAGATTTATACAGGAAACCCTTGTTTCCTGGAGATGTTCATCCATTTATATGCCATTTCGAGTGCACAAGTCTTGAAATTTTCTTAGCGAGGCAAGGGCGGGATGAATCTGGACGATGGTTTGCTTGAAGATCGTGGAAGGATTCAGATGATCTCTCCACTCTTTACTTCTGTACATGTTGTTCACAATAATGAAGAACCATCTCGTTCCTGAACTTCTGTGTTAGTATCTATTTGTATATGTGAAAATATTGATTATTAAGCAGTTATTATCGTTTATATCATATTTCACATGGATTACACTAATGTTTAGGAGAAATATATGCTGTACAACTAGGTTTCCATGCATGTTCTTTCTTGTTTTCCAGGTTGAAGGAGGAAGAAAGGTTGCTGGGGGTTTGGACCCCGCGGGATCTACATCGAACGTAGGACTACGGGTGAGTTCTGCTATCATTGTTATCTAGTTTTTTACATTCAAGTATGGTTGTGTGTGAGTCCTTCTGAATGGCATGCCCTGCTCTGTGGAGGTTTTGACCCAATAAACCTCTAGGGTGATTTTCCCTGAAACAGCCATCCATTCGGCTGTGGAGTCATGAAAGGTGATTACATGCAACAAATAGCCAAAGCTTTCAGAGGGAAATTCATCTAATACTAAAGGATATTTTAGATTAGATAGTGGGATGGAACATTAAGGATTGAAAGTGTTAGTATGAATCCTTTGTCGAAGTGTACGAAAAAAGACCACTTTAGCTATGCATAACTAATAGCCCTAACATCAAAGATGGCTGCCAATATCTTCAGATCTGCAGTTAGTTGATCAAGACAAGAGCTGCGAAAAACCAGATCTATGCATAGAAAGACATTAAGCAGTAAAAAGAAGGGTTTGCTCCATATATCCAATAGACAAGACAAGAACAATTTTTGAAAGAATTTTTTGTATTAAGGGTGCCTGGGAGGAAAACAAGAAGATGTTTCCAATTCTCCTAAATGGGATGGGTTCTTGGAAGTCCTCAGCACTTCAGATCTAGAATCTCTCTCTCTTGTTGGTGTAGAAAACCCAGACAAAGATAGAACTCAAAGGGAGCTCACACAAAAAATAATGTAGAAAAATGTGACCAAGTGTATAGATCCAGAGTGATCTAATAGGCAACAAAAGGTGAAGAATGATAGGAAAAACCCTCCTATTTATAACAAGATATTGGGTCATTCTAGATCTTGGTGCATGATTAAAATAACATTAACCAAATCTAGATCCACCTTTTATGGAATATTTTATTATATTTGTTGGAGGAAAAAGGTATTTGACTTGGGTCAAATCCCTTTATTTGTAAATAATAAATAAATAAATGATTTATTTATCATTTTAAGGAAGTGGTTGAATGATAATCAAATAAATAATGATTCATTTAATTATTTGTGGGTGATTTAGTCATATTTAACAAGGAATATTATTTAAATAAGATTTAAATAATTATTCCTAGAAAATAATAAGATAAATAGAGATTTATCTAATTAATTTCTTTGTTTTGGGTTAAACATGATGAGGAATAATAATTAAATTATTGTTTAATTAATTATTCCATGAGGAAAATCAAACAAATATAGATTTGTTTAATATTTTCCTTTTGGGGTTTCCTGTTTAGACCATAAACAACCTAATAAATGTGGTTTATTAAGTTATTTGACATAGTGAAAGCAATTTTACTTAGGGTAAAATTGGTCTTACATGGTGTACTTGGGTCCATCTAATGATAGTAGGTTAGATGACCAAAAAATGGTGTAATAGATTGCCCCCCAGCGTGCGAGTGTTAGGAGAAAATCGTATGACCGAAGTACGTTGTAAGAACTCAATCATCAGACATCAAAAGGGAAGTTAGAGAGAGAAATGTAAGGTAGACTAATGTGTTGAAGAACTAGACCCTGAGGAGACGAGACTTGCAGGTGCAACAAGTCTCTTTTTATGAGAGGGTACCTATGCTAAAGGCGGCGGGGGAGGCATACCTATGCCCGCCGAGACAAAGTACAAAAGAATAGTGTGTCCAGTAAACAAGGGACCGAACCATAAAGTACAACCGGCATAAACATGAGCCGGATAAAAATACAATGAGGGATCCCACATACATGTTGTGCCTGGGATAACAGCCAGGACTTATACAATAATATCTGAGTACATGAGATACAAATACAACCCAAATGCCCCCTATAAGCGGGGAAGGGCTCACAAAATCTGACTGATACATGTAAATCAAAGAGGCGCTGCAAGCGGCTAAGGCCGACATCATCAAATATATGGAGCTGCATCGAGGGCTGCAATGAAGAGGTCATCCGGGCATGTGGGGGGCTACCTGCAGGGCCACCCCCTCATGAGGGCTGAGACATCTCACACACACCCGGGAGTCACCAATAGCTGCTGCTGCATCACTGAACCATCAAGCATACGGATCTCGATCATGCTGAAAGGAGCTGGAGTGGAGAAACAATCAAGTCAAAGGGAAATGAGAGATCCCTTTGCCTGATTCGAGGCACCGAACAAGAGTGGAAGCTGGAACCAAGGTACACCGCCCTCTAGAGCTGTCTTTTGGAATGAAGGAGTTGATGTCGATAGAAGGAGGTCTGCCATAGGTGAGGCAATGAGAGATCCTCAACTAGGCACGAGAGAAAATAGTAGAGAGACGGACAGACTGAAACCAATGATGGTGAAATGGAAAGGACTGAGTAGAGAATGGACGACTTCCCTTGTTAGAGAATAAAGGGCATGAATGACATGGCAGCGACTGACGCAATATCATAAGGGATAGGGGACAGTGGGACTGAAGGCCATAATGTGCGACACAAGAGAGAGACCAAGCAATGAAGGATGGAGGGCTATAGCGGGGTACATAAGGACTCGGGATAGACTCCATGAATGCGATGATGACTCAACTTGGATGCTCTAAACAAGGGCGACTCGATGGTGCTGCCACATAGGAAAGGCCCGATGGGGGACCATGAAAACATGAGTACAAGATGGTAACTCACGACGAACATCAACACGAGCATGGATAAGTATGGAGGCCAAATGGTGCCCCTAGTATGAGTGGTGCAAGTGAAGAAATTCGATTTGGAGGAGGGTTATGGGTGAGGGGCATAGGTGCCCCCAAGCATGGTGTGGTCATGCAAAAATGGATTTAGAAAAAAGGGGATTCTAAACACATTTTAATGATGTGGTGTGCCATTTGTTTTCGTTATGGTTATGCAGTTTGAGAAAGGAAATGGAGGATTACCAATCTCTTGTGGTACTGCATATAGGAATCAAATGGACTTTAAGTTTTCGGGTTGGCATGCTTGGTGTCACTATCCCAAAGAGAGGATTTGGAGATAATGAATGGATGCTCTCCTAGAAAACCCATAGGTTGGTCAACAACAATGTTTAAGAGATTGGGTTGCTGATGGAAGATGAGGGAACGATAAGGGGTATCATCCCTAGAGTGATCTGAAGTGATATGGGACTCTAGAGGTTCTTCTAAATGTGGAAGAATAATGGTACTAAATTCAACACGACCAGATACACTAGGAGAGTTGTGGAGAATTGCTTCTCTTGGTCTCCCAAATGTGGGTGCCCCCTTACCCAAACATTGGGTTTCAATGTAATGGCCACAAGGTGTATGTGGTGTGAATGCATGGGTTCGAGGTAAGGGGGAATAGATAAAGTCAGGGGTGGGGATTTTTTCCATAATGTCGTCATCGTGATAGAAGATGGGGTGACTGGTGGAAGAAAGACCACCTGACGTGGTGAAGCGACCTGAATCATCATCATGAGAAGAGAGGTTCACATGCGCATCGTCACAAGGGGTGACCGAAGAGTAAGTAGACAAAGGATCTACCGATGTTGAGCCCAAGATGATCGCTGAAGGAAGGTCAAGTGAAACAACAGGGGAGGATTCAGATGGAATGTTCCCCAAGGGTCTCATGGATGATGATAGGTAGAAAATGCTGGACGAAGGCTCCGTCATCTCGACATCCGGAGGGGGAATGTCAATGGGAGCAGTCATATTTGGTAGTTCTGCTGAAGCAGAATGCGCAAATAGGAGAGAGGTGGACTCATTGCGCTTGGCCTCGAATTGGTGGACCGCAGTGATAGAGGTGCGGAAGTCCTCGAGGCGGGGACAAAGATGGGTGTAATGGCCATGGAGATCACACAAAGCACAGGGGTGGTTGGTGTGAATAGTCTTGGGGTTCTTGGTCGCGGTCGCGGAAGGAACGGAGGCTTCTGGGACCGCGGACTCGGGGAACGTGACATTAACCATGGGCTTGAGATAAAGTAATTCAGGACAGGTATGGGAGGCGTGACCGACAACATCACACAAAGCACACTGGATGGTATGCTTTGGAGGCTGAGGAGGAGCAGAGTTTGTCGGGGCAGCCTTGTCCTTTGATGCCCCCTTGCGAGCTTTGCCCTTCTTACCCGAAGCGGTCACAACAGGAGGTGGTTCCTGTTGAGGTGACTGAGGCACTGTTGCAACGAGAGAATTCATGGGGACCGATTGAACCGGGGTCAAAGCAATATAAGGTTTGGGTTGACCAGGCAGGGTTGCGGCTGGAGGATCATGGTACCAGATGGGGATCCCAAGGGTGAGGTTAGGAAGAGAGAGGGTGGCCATGACAGGTACCATGTACACTCCTGGTGGGGGAGCGAGGAACGGTATCTGACCAGAGGGGTAATGGCCAGGTGGGACGGCTCCTAGATGGATAAGGCTTGGAGGAACCGTTCCAGGAGGGTAAAGAGGCTCATGAATACCAGCTACAGGTGAAGGGCTAGGAGCAGGTTGTGGAGAGCACGGTTGCTGATTAGCCGAAGCAGGTTGCTGGAGAGCAGCCCGAGACGATTGCATCATGCAAAAATTCAATGAGCTGGGGTCAGAGACAGGAGGAGGAGGAAAACCAGGGAAGGTTCCAAGCAAAGAGGAGTCTTTGTAGATGCCGGGAGAGACACTGGTCAAAGAATTGACAGTTTTTTGATTGGCTACAGAAGAGATGGTCGACTCAGGGGAGGCCTGAGATTTTGGCTCATGATACGTCAACTGGTCAATGGTGACTATCTTTCCATTATGAGGGAAAAACATCTTGCGGTGGACCGCGGATGGGATAGCAGACATAGCATAAGTGTAGCTACGCCCAAAAAGAATGTTATAATCAAGAGGGGCGTCGATTACTTCAACGTCAACGCAAACAGTCTTGCCCGCAAGAGTGATAGGACAATTACGGAATAAGCCAATGGGCTGGGAGGCATGGCCATCCCACGCACGAAGGGTGATCGTGGAAGGGGCCAATTCAGGAGATCCGAGTTGTTTCCAAACCGAAGAGGACATCACACAGGTGGATGCCCCCTCATCAATGATACACCGAGAAACGTTAGCGTTCCAGATTTTGACTGGGATTTGGAAGGCTACGGAAGAAGGAAGAGGAGGATGCTCTGATTGATGGGCGTCGAAAACAATCAATTGGTCATCAGCAGGATATACAGCTCCCATGGCAGATAGTAGAGCCTTCTTTTGGGAAGGGCACGACTGGAGGAGTTCCAACGTAGAAATTATAGTAGGAGACTGCGCCAAATCATCTACTATGCTATACGAATGAGCAGCTCGACCAGAAGCAGCATTTCGGCGTAATGGTCCCTTAGGAATTTGGGTATGAAACTCAAATTTGGGCTGAGGGATATGAAAGGGACCATTGGATGTCGAAAGAAGCTCTGTAGAACCTGAAGAAGGTGACTCGGGGACAGACGGAGCGGGAGGCTTGGGGTACTGAGGGGCCCGAGTTTGAAGGTTAAGGTCGACGATTGGAGGTGGAGCAGAGTTCATCATGAGGATCTGGTAATTGGAGGAACCAGAAGGGGAAGGTTGAGTGGCCACCTGTCCGTCAGGTGGTTGGGTAGCCACGAATCCCTGTTGTGCATCCACCTACTCTTGAGGGGGCGGTGACTGCTGTTGCAGGGGTTGAGAAAGCAAGGGAGGTGAAGGTGCTGATGCTGGAGGAGCTCGAGCACTAAACGGTGGATAGAAATAATAAGGGGGTTGGTTACAGTATGGTGAACAAGAGGTTGGGCAGAAAGAGGAGGCATGCCGAATCCTAGATGTGTGCTACCGGGAGGGGGAGAAGTGCAGGAAGTGGTGCCCCCTCCCCCAGGAAAACCATAGCTCATGAGAGGTTGAGCGGATGGATGAGAGATAGATCCAACAATACTGTCGGCGGCATGAGGTGCCACTGGTGCATTGACACCACGGTGCAGGAGATACGGTGAAACCCAGTCGGCCTGCTTTGTACGGGCGTAAGTCAAGTCATATTTTAATGCCGGTTGGAGGGTGGCTTCTTCGGTTTGAAATGCGATCGACATCTTTCACGATAGGAGGCAAGAGAGATCTAAGGAACTAGTCATGTGAACACACGGTCTTCGAAGGTAGAGGGGATTGGCATAGGCTCTGCGTCTCCGCCGTGCGGGTTTCCCTTGATCGGATGGCGGGTCGCGGATGATTCGGAAAGAGTCGAAGTTCGATACCAGTGTCATAACGAAGGGGAAGCTGGAAGTAAGATAAAAAAGCCCGGGCAAGAGTTGCAAAGGTGGTATGGGAGGAAGTGGGCTGATCGACATACCACTTAGAAGCTTCGCCTGTAAGCGTGCGTTGGAACAGTCGAAGACGAACAGAGTCATTGGTAATGGAGGTAGATGAACACCACATGTGGAAAGATCGAACATGATTTGAAGGATCTTCTCCAGCACGACCTTCAAACTTTGGGATGTCGGAAGGGAGCTTTGTCGGCATAGCGGGCCAACTAGCGTCATGATGTATAGGGTCGTTTATCAACCGGTCCAAATCGGGGAGGCTAAGGCCTGCAATGTACGGCAGCAAGGGTATGGCCGAGGTAGTTCCTGTGGCGGTTCCGCTAGTAGTGGTTCCGGCATTAGGGCCTGGAGCACCGCTAACGTTAGGCCCTGGACGAGACATAGTGAAGGTGATAGGGGGAGAACCAGGAGTAAGAGAGGGAGCAAGGAATCGGAGGAGAAGAAGAGTCGGAGTGCGGACTCGGGGGAGGACTAACTCGACGACAGTGGGAAGGAGTAAGTCGACCAACTAGAAACTGAGGGTGAAGGCCAAGAAGTCTCCACGATATACACCTTGGGGGTGCAATGATGACAGCACAAAAGGGAAGAAGAATAACTGACAAAGGCAGGGAGGTGCAGAATCAAGTGATGTCAATGTCGAAACAAGGGCAGAGAGGTGCGGTGTCAATTGATTTTAAATTCTTTGCCTAGCGTTGTAAACAGAGCTTCTATGTGCCTAGCCGCTTAAATTTGAAGTGTGTGGTGTGCGTTAATTTTAATTTTTAAACCCTTTTGTTTTGAGACGAAGAAAAGTGTCTTTAAATGCTTGAAAATAATCTTATAAAAATAGTATATAATCTTGAAATAATAGGACATTGAAATGCCTAGTGCATCGATTCAACCCAACAAGGCGGGTCTCTCAAAAATAATATAAAAGAGGAAAAAAAAATCTAGTCAAAACACACTAAATAGAGGCTGATAGATCTGGGGTCGAAAGGGACAGGGATCTAAAGGAAGAAGCTGCTGGAAAGAGGTGCAGATCACAGCCAAGAGGCAGAGGCAAGGTGGTTGGAAAAAAGGAGGAAATCAGCAAAAAGCAGAGAGGACAGGGAGGAGGTCCTACAGGGAGGTCCAAACAAAGCTACAAGAGGTGGTTTGAAAGGAAGAAGATGCGATTTAAAGATGCGAGAATGGGGGATCAGATACGAAGGAGACAAACTGCGGAAAACGAACCGGTGAAACAACTAAAAACTCTTCCACAAAAAAGTGGAAGTGCGGAAACCCTAGGGTGCTAGGTTCCCACTTAGATGAGAAAAAAAAGATCGAAACGAGGGTCTAAACGGGTGGAGACAAAGTGGAAAACACGATGAAGCTTCGGCCAAAACCCGAAGTAAAATTAAGAAAAACAGGCGAAAAATGGGCGGTCGCGAGGGTTCTATTTTGTTTTCGGCCTCGGTAAATGAAAAATGGGGACCTGAAAAGTGCGACACAGAGAAAGGGGGTGGATTTATGGGCTGAAAAGTGTGACTTGAAGCTCCGGGTGTCTCGGCGGCAGATTTTTAGAAAAGTTGTTGTCTCAGCTGTGGCTGATGTCGGTCACCTGCGCAATAGGGCCAGAAACATGCGGAAGTTAGAAAGTTTAATGTTTTTGGGTTTTATGTCAGAAAAAAAAACATAAAAATAGGAAAAACAAAAATCTGAAAAGAAACCCTAGGGTCTGAAGTAGCTGGATATGCAGGAATATGAAAAACGACAGCGATCGTAATTGAAAACCCGTGTGGAGTCGCCAATTGTTAGTATGAATCCTTTGTCGAAGTGTACAAAAAAATACCACTTTAGCTACGCATAACTAATAGCCCTAACATCAAATGTGGCTACCAATATCTTCAGATCTGCAATTAGTTGATCAAGACAAGAGCTGCAAAAAACCAGATCTACGCATAGAAAGACATTAAGCAGTAAAAATAAGGGTTTGCTCCATATATCCAATAGAAAAGAAAAGAACAATTTTTGAAAGAATTTTTTTTTATTAAGGGCACCTGGGAGGAAAACAAGAAGATGTTTCCAATTCTCCTCAATGGGATGGGTTCTTGGAAGTCCTCAGCACTTCAGATCTAGCATTTCTCTCTCCTATTGGTGTAGAAAACCCAGACAAAGATAGAACTCAAGGAGCTCACACAACAAATAGTAGAAAAATGCTTGTTGATATAGATCCGGAGTGATCTAATAGGCAACAAAAGGTGAAGAATGATGGGGAAAACCCTCCTATTTATAACAAAATATTGGGTCCTTCTAGATCTTGGTGCATGATTAAAATAATGTTAATCACATCTAGATCCACCTCTATGGAATATTTTATTATTATTTGTTGGAGGAAAAGGGTGTTTGACTTGGGTCAAATCCCTTGATTAGTGAAAAATAAATAAATAAATGATTTATTTATCTTTTTAAGGAAGTGGTTGGGATATAATCAAATAAATAATGATTTATTTAATTATTTGTGGGTGATTTAGTCATATTTAACAAGGAATCTTATTTAAATAAGATTTAAATAATTATTCCTAGAAAATAATAAGATAAATAGAGATTTATCTAATTAATTTCTTTGTTTTGGGTTAAACATGATGAGAAATAATAATTAAATTATTGTTTAATTAATTATTCCATAAGGAAAATCAAACAAATATAGATTTGTTTAATATTTCCTTTTGGGGTTTCCTGTTTAGACCATAAACAACCTAATAAATGTGGTTTGTTAGGTTATTTGACATAGTGAAAGCAATTTTACTTAGGGTAAAATTGGTCTTACATGGTGTACTTGGGTCCATCTAATGATAGTAGGTTAGATGACCAAAAAATGGTGTAACAAAAAGTGAAAGAAGGAAAGCAACCTAATTTCTGTCTATAGATCAGGTCAGAGGTCATTTAACTCCAGACCTTCTTGGACATACTCAAAGGCATCTTTCAATGGAGGGACAAAGGGGCAGCTTATAGATCGGACCAGAGGTCATTTAACTCCAGGTCAGCTTTAGCATGCTCCAAGGGAAAACATAGATAAGTTTAACAAGAGACCTTAGAAAGGCCAGATGGTCGCACAAGGATCCTAGTGGACAGGGCTAACTATAATCCCCAGTGTTCCCAAATCTTCCAGCTTAAACCCAGCAAGAACTTCTAAGAACATATTCATTTGATTCATACATCAGCTAGTAGGCAATAACATCCACTACACTGGTTAAATCAACTGAAACCAATCCTTAGATAACACATTCAGCAGAAAACATAGAGGGCAAGGAGAGTAGAAACATAGGGTACCTAACAAGGGTAAATCCTATGCCATATTTCTGATGCAAGCCCAGAAGAAAATGAAACAGTATGGAAATGTAATAAACAAAGTAAGAAAAACATCACCAATAGTAATAGACCAGGATCCTGTGAAATGTGCTTTGATTAATTGATGCAAAACCAGTCACATACACTGAGCTCAATGGCCATTACAATCCAAACTTCTCCTCCCAGCCTACTACATACAAATACTCTACTACTCCCTCCCAATACTGTTCTAACAGTCAAAATGAATCCCTCTAAGAGCAACGGCAACAGTCGAACAACAAAATTTACAATATGTTCTTGGGAATTCTTATAGGAGAAGAGAATAAAAATGGTAGGTGTAAACTTAAATGCAACATTAAATTCTGAAGCAGCATGAGGGCTAAGGCTCCATCCCCTGGGCATTTATCTCTGGTACTCTTTGGATGATGGAGTGGTCTTCTTCAGGTTTCCATTTACTCCAAGTATGTCTCTGGTGTACTGAAAAAAATGTAGAACGATTATGCTAAAGTCTGCCATACTGTATAACTAATGCACTGGTAGCATAGGACTGCTGTTAGGGCATAGAAAATCTTACTCGGACACAATGTAGACTGAAACCATAATGTGTACCGTGTCCTTTCATGGAAGAACATTCTGCTGATATTAAAATCCTGCTAATATGGTTTTCTGTGCATTGGACTGTCTGAATTACCACGAGTTTTTGATTTTGGTACTCTGCCTTCTACTAATTGGATTAAGGCTCAAAATCTGCAATTGTAGGCCTTAAATGCTCTGTTGTTCCACTGGTACTCTTTGCCGCTCCCACAATTTCCTCTGACTGTGAAATCTGTGCTTTCAATGCTCTGAACAGGTCTTTACGGAGTTTTTAGCTGCGTTCTTTGAATGCACAT
The DNA here is from genome assembly GCA_034641835.2 of Pinus albicaulis. NCBI lineage: Eukaryota > Viridiplantae > Streptophyta > Pinopsida > Pinales > Pinaceae > Pinus > Pinus albicaulis. The sequence continues at coordinate 220,672,727 of CM076575.1, read as the reverse complement.
CTTGTCACGGCTCCTTCCCAGGATTTCTTCATAAATTCAACCCCTGAAAATGGTCCTTTCTTGTGTTCTCTGTCACTGTGACAGGGACTGTGAATTATGGTGTTTTATCGCTGCCCGAAACCCTGCAAAACACGAAAACACGTTAAGAAATCATGCACGGAGGTGGTGGATGCAACGAGGATGACGAGAATGGCCATGCAGACTCGTGAAATGGTGGAACACTGCGGGATTACAGTGGAAAATGTAGTGGGAGTCTTGCAGAATGGTGGTGCAGTGGGAAAATGCATGGGAAAACGTCGAGGCAGACGTTTTAACGTAAAAAAATTGAACTTTGACCCTGGAACGAATATATATAACGGGGGCGGGCGAGTGTATGGTGGAGACATGTGGAGTGGTGATGTGGCAAGACTAGGAGATGGTGGGACAGTCAACAGCGGGGGAAATCAAATCTGGACCATCTGATCTTAGGAGGAGATCGACGGCTGAAAATGCAGCGGAGGGCAACGGATAGTGGGCCAGGGGTACGGATGCCTCTGATTAACCTGCGCGCAACTTCATGGAGCGACAACCGTTAGATGGGCGATCTCAGATCGGACGGCTGATATGCATATCGCTCCGTGTCCTATACCGAACGATAACGCGTGATGGGTGGGCAGTTTTGCAGCCGTACCGGTGCCACGCATCGGATGCTATATGGAATCACTGGCCCATCAGAAAATACCGCCTACCTCCGAAAGGCGGTGCGATAGAAACTAGATGGTTTATGAACAGTGTGCGAGGACCACCGGGGCGGGTAAAATACGGACCGTCGGATCATCGCTCAAATGGACGGTGGATCTTTGATTGGGCGACAAATGGGTTTAAGGATGGTTGTTGCGGGGGCGGTGATCGCTGTCCATTCTGTTTAGATCAACGATTAAAAATGTGCCCGATGAACATATGCGATAAGCGCTTCCTGCCCTGGCGCCTGGTCATGGCACTGGGTCACGTGGAGGAAAAAGATACAAGGGGCTTGGCCGAAAGGGGCTAGGACCCATATTATGGAGAATATGGCTTTTTGGGCCATTTTAATGCAATTTGAGGGTGGGAAAAGGAAACGATATGGAGAAAAGGATTTTTTCAAAGAAACAAAAGTATTTGAAGGGTTTAAACAGGGTTTTTGAAGGATTAGAGGATTAGTGAAGGAATTTTAGAAGGGGGGAAAAAAGGGTGGAAAGGAAACTTAGAAAAAGGGACAACAGAGTGAAATGGGGCATTCTGCAGGGATACAAGGGGAAAATTAAAGCCTTTTGGAGCAAAATTTTGTCACAATCAGAGAGGCCTTGTAATGGGGATCAGAAAAAGGGATTTCATCAAAGGAAAAGGCACAGGAGACTTCAAGGATGATGTGTCTTCAGAGGAGATGCATTCCTTGAAGGCTTAAAAACAATTTAGCACCTTGTTTGCTTATCAAAAAATTCATAGGGGGCTAACACATACCTCTCTAGCAAGTGTGAGAAAGGGAAAATAGTTTTGCAACCTTCTTTGCACTTAGGCTTGAGAAATGGCTCATAGCAGCTCATGTCCAACTATGGCATTTTGAACCATTTCTAACCAACATCAGGTATACCTGTAGCACTAGAAATGGAAACTGATGAGAGTTCAAAGGTCACCCCTACCAAGCTTGATTGTTTGTTATGTAGGTTAAGAATGAATAACCTTGTGAGATCTGGGTGATTTTGTACTTGTTGGACCCTTTCACAAAACTGGAAACACCCTACATTTTGAAAGCATGTGAGAATCATGGGAGAGGTAGTAAGCTCCATAGTGTCTTGGGATTCAAATATTTTAACCTTCCCACCTTTATGCTTTTTCCTCATAGGCACCCCGCCTCCTTCACTACTAATACTCCCTTCTTCTCCTGACATGGTGATTAGTGTTGCCTATAAAAAACCCTAGGCTTACTTGTGAAACTTGGTGGGAGGAGTGAAATGAAATGATGGTGAAAGGCAGTTCTTGTAAGTGAGTGAGATGAAGGTGTGGGTTTATGATTGATTCCGCTTTGAGATTTGATGAAGGTTTAACTTGAACTCACTGTAATTACCCTAATGGACACCTTTCTTGACTGATAATTTCTTGCTTGGAGGTCAAAAGAGAGTGTTTTTCATGAGGACTTAGGGTTTCTATTCACTAGGGTTTAGTCAATTACCTTAATCATAAAATCATGAATTTCACTGGAGGAGAAGGAAAAACATGCACCTACCAACTTTTAATTTCTTTGCAGGTCCTTGGAGGCAGCTTGGAGGTGCTCCCTTGTGGTTTTTTGGCAATTTGTAGGTGGAGGAGGCTTTCTGCTCTAGGTGCAGCCCCTGAACACACTGTCGGGTGTTGGGCCTCCTGCGCACAACACTTGCATACATGCAACCCTACCAAGCTTCCTGAGCATAGTGCCAGGCACGTTCTGGGCCTATCAGTCTCTCTGAGTGCAACACCGGACACGTTCTGGGTTTGTCGGGCTATCCCTGGGCACAACGTTGAATGTTTCATGTGCTTGTCGGGCTATTTCTGGGTGAACAGGTAGCGCTCGCCTGAATGTGCAGTGCATTCACCCAAACGCATAGTACAGTGTATTTTTACACTAAGAAATCTCCCTGATGCAGAGTGTCGAGTGTTGTAAGCATAGCGCATATATGAACGCGTAGCGCCAGGAAACCTTACCTGAATTTTCACTGAAAATGCCTAAATTTTCTCCTTGGAGGTTTTTTTCTCTTTTGCAAGTGAATAATGAGCGAAGTGACAAACACTATGACCCTTTATAGTCTTAGGAAAATAAATTTAACTCTTATATACCCACTTTCTAAAGCTTTTTAGTCCCTTGGTCACTTTTACTGATTTTTCATTTTGAGCTTTTTCAGTAAGTGGCTTAAAAAAAACATTCAAGTGATCTCTTTCCTTTCTAACCATTTTTATTTGTTTCTCTTCAAGTTGCTGGCATGGTGAAATTTGACCTCCTTTGACCTATTTGTTCATTTATCACTGTTTTTTGTAGATGTCTTGTTTGAGTTACATGTAATATTCCAAAAGTTTAGCCTCCAAGCTAAATGCAATATTATAGTTGTTTTATCACTAGGTCGGTAAATAAATGGGTGGGGAGGCCCATAAGTCTCTTAAGCAGAAATAAAAACACTCATAATGTGAAATGAGGAAGAATAAGCAGCTAGATTAAGCACCTTCAGGTGTGAACAAAGGCTAGATCATGTTGATTCAGTCAACTTTGACCAAGTCAACAGAGTTGTCTAGATACATTGAATCCCCTTGATGAATAATGCAGCTTTAGTTGAGTACAAATTGCATGAGCTTGGTGGAAAATATGGATGGGACCCAATGAGGAGAGGCTTTCATGCTATATATGGAGGGGATATAAACCATTGTTATTCATGTTTTTGATTATCATTGCTATTGGTCTTTTTAGACTTTTCTTCCTCTTGTTGTTTAGTAGGGTTGCAGTGTTGTTTAGCACAAGGGTGTTCCCGGTCGGGAATCCCTACCTCATCCTTGGGGAATGAGAGGTTCTTTGGGCTACATTTCCTCATTCCAACATTTTTTCCAAGCTACCTCCTTCAGCTACAGTGCAGTTTCTGTTTAGAGCTGGGTTGTGTTGCAGGGTGCAGCAATGGAGGATCTCTTAGAGTCATTTCTGGGCTTGTTTTTCAGTGGAGAGGTTTTCTATTCATTGGAGGATCATCAAGGAGGAGTACTGGGAATATTTTGACATATTTTTCATCAATCCAACCATATTCTATCCCTCACAGTGCAGTTTCCATCCCGAACTGCGTTATTTTTGGAGGCATTTGTTGGGAGGGTTCATTGAGCTCATCAGGAGGGTCTATTTTTGAGTATAGGGATCAACCTTCTAATTATAAATACCATTGGAGGAGGACATCATTATTTCAGATCTGTCATAGCCTCATTTCATATATGATCTAGTTTCCAGTGTCACATTAACCCCTGGGTTAATCTGTCACATTGTATGTTTTTTTGGTATTTCTAGCAATCCTTTCCAGGTTGGCTAGAAACCTTGTATTAGAGCCCACATCTTCATTTTTGGGAATTTATTTTGTTTATATTAGCCAAATTATATCTATATATGTATTTATTAGTAGCTACACTATTATAGACTACGTTTTCACTGCTCTCCAACATTCTATATAGTTACAACAGCTCATGTGCTGATTATTTTATTCATTGGAGACTTGTTCCCATTGCTTGAGTGGCTTGTCCCTCATGATATTGTTGTATATTTCTTCTGATATCTTAATAAAATCATGGTTGTACATTGATCCCTCTTATTTCATGTTCATATTTTGAGATTTTTACATTTTTATGTTCATGTATTGCTGCAATCCCATTTTGGGATGTTACAGTGGTATCAGAGCATAATCTTGGCTCAGCCTGCGCATCCAAGACATTATCCCATTAGGAGGAGAATATTCTCATAGAAAAGAGAAGATTCATAGAAGAAACAAAGGCATGAATCCATTAATTGGATAAATGAAGGAAGAGAGGGTATCCCTACTTCTTTTCCAAGCTATGAAAAATATCAAAGAAGATCTCAAGGAGATGAAAGGGGAGAAGTGTGGGAAATTCCTGAGAGGGTTTGAAAGTGAAGCAAGCCCTAGATATCCACATGATAGGTGTGATCATTCAACCACACATGCATATCCACAACACAGTTTATTGCCCACATTCACTGCAAGAAGGATGGAGGAAGGAGATGCACCAAGGGAGGAGACCTTGAGTGTCTATCTTCAGGAGTATGAGTCTCAATTATGGATATTCAAAGAGAACTTGGAATTCCAAGGGTTTTTCCATCTCAAGGAAGCTAGAATATCTAGAAACCATGATAGAAGAAATAGGGATAGAAACTTTCTATCTAACATTGATGGATCAGCAGAGTGCACAACCAGATCTTGGATGGAGGAGTTAGACTCATATTTTCAGCTACACCAAGTTTCAGAAAGGGATTCCATTAGAGTAGAAGTATTGCACCTCAATGGTATGGCCCATAATAGGTGGTTTAATAGTTCCTCTTCATTTTATCATTCAAATAAAAAAACTTGTGTTGGGTTCACTAAGAAAGTTTTGAAAATATTTGACACGAAACATTGTAAAACATCTCTTATGGAACCCAAAAACTTCAAACCTTTGCATGAGTTGGAGAGATCTACCTTGCCAAATCCACTCCATATTTCAGATGAATGGGATAAAAACATTCATGGTACCTTTCCAAGGGAAATATCCCCACCTTTTGAAGAACCCTCTTCTATTGGTGAAGACATGAAGAAGCCTCCTTCAAGGGAAGACCAAGATCAAGGGTCTCTCATTGATGATGAGGAAATCTCACATATTGCTGAAGAGGATAAGCAGAGAAGAGATAACAACAATGTACCATTGGGAGAGGATCCATCACCACATGGATATGGAAGGGGATCCATTGCATCTGTTAGCCATCAGTATTTTTTACATGTTAGTGATGACTATATCTACAGCTGAGTTTTCTAGAAACTGATTTCCTTATGTCAATATGTCATCCAGAAAACCCTCCCAAAACTTTTTTCGCCCTTCTACCTATTCATTCCACCTCTGGCGAAGTCAAAACCTCATGGTCACAAGCCTACCTAGCTTCAGCCTTCCTAATCTGCCCATCACCTTTAAAAGGCCAATCCACATCTGTTTCAAAAGTCTCCCCTATGTTAGGAAGTGGCGCTTAAGACATTTCACCCTTGGCAATCATCAAAAAGCCAAAAAGCCTCCATCTGCTACAGGCCTACCATGACTGACCTCTTACTTTGCAAATGAAATTGACAAGCAGCCCTAAGTCGCGCCACTTATATCCCCTAGATCTCAGCACTGCATAAAACCCAACCTCAAGCTGACTATTAGGTTTGTCACAGTGTTTTATGGTTCTACAAAGGCAGGAAATATATTTCATCTCATGGAGTAAATGTTTGAGTTTACAGTTAGAGGAACAACTGCTTCTAAATGTAACTTGAGCCTTTAGATATGTCTGCAAAACAGAAAGCTACTCATCTGGACTTTACAGCTCTTTCCAGCATGAAAATCACAGGAAGAAAGGGATACCACTGTCTCAGCAAACTGGTAAATTGTCAAGGCCCAGAACCTCCTTCATTTACAAGCAGAGGGTTGGGGCGCCTCCTTCATCCATAAGCAGAGGGCGCGGGCCAGTATTGACTCAGAAGGTTGCAAAGGTCTAGGTTTGCTTTGTATTGAACAGTGAAACAATATCTCCAGGTTTTATGAATTTGAGTAATGGTCATAACAGGAACAGAGTTTGGAATATGCTAGGAAAAAGCAGTCTGGTCTGATAAAGGAGGTCATCTGAAGCTTTCAAATCATGAGAATTGTTGAATGAAGAAAGGCATGTCATTGGTGAAAATTCCAAATCATAAGTACCCTGCTTATCCACAAGATCAAATGGAATAGATGCTGTTAACCAATGCCATTACACAGGCAGAAGGAAAGTTCTTGTTTTCTCAAAAGACACTGACCTCCATAATTACAGAGATTATCCTTCAAATCGTTTGTCATGAGATGACCAAAACACATGATGATATTCCAATCACCTTTAGAGTAGTGCAGATAAACAGTGTCACTGTGGCTAGGGTTTCTTCTGAAATACAGTGATGTTTGCAAAAAGAGATGCTAAATTTGATGTTTTTCAAGAGGTTCACTTACCATCACATTCAGAGAAAGGCTGCGTCAAACATAGTGGTCAAAAAGTCTTCGGACACCTTACCTGATGAAGAGCCTCCTCCATGCATGAGTAGATGGCCAAAGCCATTGCAAGTTGCTGAAGCTGATTGATTTGAAATACAATGAAAGGATACAAAGAAATTGAATAAAGGTCATTGCACAGGTAAATGATAGGGCTTATGATGCAAAGGTATTGGCGCTCATATTCAAAAGAGCTGTCTGTCAGACTGTACCTGAAATGGAAGGGAGACAACATTGAACATAGGCATGCATTGATACTACAAGGAGTAGTTTCTTTAAAAAGGGTTAAAAGGTATCCCATTGTCACCTGCCATTAAGTTTAAAGGATCTCTTTTTGAGTAAAGCAGAGGAGTATAGTGTGAAAGCATGCAACTACAAGAAGGCGCTTACAGTCCAGGGAGAAAACTTATAAATCACCTGAAAGCAGCGATTATCAAATACATTGGAAGAACACAGGCCATCTCCTGTTAAATGACAAAACAGTCGCCAAGGTTTGTCAAAGAGATTTTTAAATACATTCTGATTGATTTTCCCTAGATTGTCACTAGGAAGGTAAAACAGTAGACAAGGTTGACCTTTGCAAATGGTTCTATTTCAAAAAAATCAAATACCCTGGTCAAAGTCAAACAATCCTAGGTTTCAAAGAACCCTGCTGTTCCTGCTACACCATTCTATCCTTTCATACATACCTCACAAACAGTGGGAGGTTATTCAAGTTTGGCCCCCAAAAAGGACTTGGTAAATGGGTGTACAATATCATAAATAGACAAAGAAGTGGTAAAGTTTTTTGAATTGTTTGTCAAAAGTTAAAGTTTGGGTCAGAGTCGAGGTTCGGGTCCACATATTTAAATGACAAAACCACTGTTTTAAAACAAAACAGAGTCGAAAACCAACATTCATTTTCCAAAGCTTAAGACCGTTAAGACTTGTTTTAAATTGATGTAAAAGAGTAAGGTTGAGGGCGACACTTTCAATTTCAAAACTGAAAAACCGGATCTCGTGCCTCCCTAGCACCAGAGCAGCATTTTTCGGGTCAATTTGCAACGTCGAGCACCGGTTAAGGCTGTGCGACGTGCCTGGGTTTTGGCGCGACGTGCCTGGCACGATTTTTACACTGTCTCCTTTGTCAGCGTGACGTGCCTGTACAGTGGCGCGACGTGCCTGTACAGGCCGCCCGACCGCCTGACTAGTCGACCCGACAGGCCACCCACGGTGTTTTGTGCGCGACGGGCTGACTACAAAGAATGCCGCGCAGCTGTCCAAAGTGTCCAGCGTTTCTTTCAGCTTTTCAAACAGGTGTTCATCAAAATTAGAGGTATTTTTACACATTCCCCATTGATTTCAAGGTTTTGATGGATGACAAGAAGTTTTAAAAACCCCAGACTTTGTCATTTTAGTTAAAGGCAAAAGCAGTCTTTTCTACACAGTGAGATGAGGTAATTGCAATATGATAATACGGGGTTTTATGGTTGAGAACCAGTTTGTTTCATTTTCAAATCGATCTAAGGGCAGAGGTTGTCTTGTGAAGGGCTGTGTTTTGATTAAAAGGAGACTTTCGTTGCAGAAATACAGACCTAATTCTGAAAAGGAGCCTTTCACACTGTCATCTAAACATTTCTACACTACTAAAACAGTGAAGTGCACTCAGTGAGGGGGTCTTGACATTCTTGTTGTTTGAAAAAGAAAACTCATATAATCTCTGTCTAAAAGCTTGATAGTCTTCCAAAGCTCTGTCATTTTACCTCAGCCCTGTGTTTTTGTTGTCTAGACATGTGTATGGTGATTTGCTTGAGATACAAATTGTTGAAGGGTGGCACACTTATACAGGGTAAGGTGTTAATGGTTGAAAGCCTCCTTGAGCAAGAAGTTTTGGTACGTTGGTTAACATCAAAGATTTCAAAGAACAGAGTGACTCAAGGATTTCAAAGAACAGAGTGACTGTTGGCATTCTCTCACAAGCACACCTTTTAGCAAACTGCCCCCCTGTTTCACTGTATTTTTCACTACTATAAGTATGTTGGCAAAGAGATCTTCAAAGGTGAACAGCATATTGAGAGACAGAGTTGTTGGTGGTTAAATGTAAACATTGGAGGCAGAAGTACACAGGTGATGGTTGATCCTTTAACTTCACAAGAAAAAGTGTCCTTCATAAAGCACTGTGTATTGATTTTTCATCTAACCTAGGTCTGCCCTCTTTTTCACCATATTGTATCATTTTGAAAAGCTGATTGACAAAGAGACTCTAAGGATGAACAGTACACTGAAGGGCAGAGTTCATTGATGGGATTCTAACTTTGGAGGCAGAGGTACAAAAGTGGTGTTTGTTTTCTTAAAACTTCACAAATGAAAAGGGCCACTTTCTAAAGGGCAGAGTTGTTGGTGATTGCATTTAACATTGAGACAGAGGTACAGGTGTAGTGTTGACCTTTGAGATTCACAAGTAAAGAGGTGGTTTTCCTAAAGCACTATGCATTGATTTTACACCTAACCTAGGTCTGCCTTTTCCTTGCACTATATTGTATCATTCTGAAGATTTGTTGACAGAGAGTTTCCAAAGGTGACAGCACATTAAAGGGCAGAGTTTGTTGATGAGAAGTTAAACATTGGAGGCAGAGGCATAGATGTGTTGGTGGATCTCTTAAACTCACAAGCAAAGAGTGTATTTCCTAAACCACTGTGCACTAATTTTACACCCAACCTAGGTCTGTTTTTTCTACATTATATCATTTTGAAGAGCTGTTGATTTTGATATTTTTCAAGAGGAAGACCATTTCTAAAGAGCAGGGTTTTAATATTGAAGATTGGTGTTATAGATGCAAAATGCGAGGGTTGGTTGATCTCTAACAAACTCACCAGGAGGAATGATTGCTTAACACTACATACAGGAAATTTATACAGCATATTGTCTCATCTTTATTGATGGTTTCCTATTGAGAATTTTACATGGCTGAAGTGCATCCAGAGTTGAAGGACTGTTTTTAAGAAGTACAGAGGTGGTTTATTCAAGGAAACATTGTTACATTTTATTCAAAACCACAGTGTCCATATCTGTCCAAACAGTCTAGTGGCCAGTTTCAATCCAGCAGAACATTTTTCATACAGTGAAGGCAGTTTGCCTCTTCCAAAGTTTGGTCAAAGTCAGAATGCCTCCAAAGCGAGATCACAAGAGCGGTCCACATAAGAGATATGAGCCTATCTCCATAGAAGAAATCAATGCTCACCCATCGGTGCTTTTCAATTTCCATGAAGTAGGCTGTCTTGATTTCTGCCAGAGGATAGAAGAAGTCAAGAGTTTTTCGCCACTTACACATTTGTGCGCTTTGAGATTCAAGGACAAACACTTCCAGTTAGCAGGTCTTGACTTCAAAATCTCCCCAAGGTATGTATCCAAGGCTACCAAGATCTCGTATCATGGTGAAAAGTGGTTTAAACAAGCGCATCTTGATCTAGAGGATTATAAACCTTTCATCAAGCCTGAACACAGGGAAACCATCACTGCTATTTTCCCTTTTTCCTATCTTCTTGATAGTTATGCTCCGCTGATGAAAGCCATAATGAGATATTTCACTTGTGAAGGGAGGTTTAACCAAATTTATGCCTATCATGTCCGCTTGTTGATGCATTTTACCAGAAGCAGGCAGCTAAACCTTCCATACTTTTTGTCCAAAAGCATAGAGAAAATGGCAGCTACTGTCCAAAATAAGGCTCCACCTCAGCAAATCCCTTCTCTCTTTCATCATTCCTTGATCAAGATTATCTTCTTACACCAGCTGGAGAAGAAAGGGGTTTCATGGGATTCCTTCATTAGCCATGCAGATTTCGCCACTGTCCCTCCTGTTCATGTGTCTCCTACTCATCCTATCCATCGCCCAGTGCCTTTGTCTAGTAGGCCTACCCCTAAAAAACTCAAGATGACTACTGGGCAGCCAAGTGAACAGGGAGAAGGAGAGGGCAGTGAACAACAGGGAGAAGGAGAGGGCAGTAAACCACAGGGAGAAAAAGAAGGCAGTGAGCAGCAGCAGCCAGATTTTGAGGGACAACAACAGTTGGAGATTAGGGAACAGCAGCAGACAGAAATTGAAGAGCAGCAGGTTGAGCAAACAATTGAAGCACCTTTTGAGCCAAAAGCTGGACAGGATGTTGAGGAAGGACAGCAAGCTGAAGCTGCCTCCTTGACAGTGACCAAAACTGTTCCTAAAAAAAGGAAATTGCCCAAAAAGACAACTTCTAGCTTGCCAAGAAGAAAAAGCGCTAGATTGGCATTCAAAGGCAAAAGTAAAATTGGAGAAAGTGCAAAGCATGGAGGTGAATTAACTATTATCCCTATCCAAAGTGATGATAGTGACAATGAGGCCCGCCTCCTTGAAAACCTCCTCATTCACAAAGAAGGGCAAATTGAGGTGTTACAAGAAGATCTTCAAAGGGCGAGGAATTTCAACCACTTCTTGGAGGTTGAAAACAAACAAATGAAGTATCATGCAGCCATTCATGAGGCAAGGGCGATCAAGTATAAAAAAGAGGCAGAAAAGGCGCAAGTAAGAATTGAAGAGATTATTGGCGAGTTTGATGATGAAGAGGAGGAAGACCAGCCTAGGCGCAAGAGGCCTAGGACCATCGGGCTTAGAAGAGCCTTGGAGAAACAGAGAGCAGAAGAACAAGCTCAATTCGAAGCCTTTCCTCTCACTGCCCTCTTTGAGCAGGAAATTGAGGAAAACAAGGAAGCATGGCTTGAGAGGGCTAACCAGCATTTGCAAACAAATCTTGAGAAGGCAAACAGGGATCTTGAGCTACAGAGAAAAAGGACTCTTCACTTTCAGAAGCTAAATCAATTTGCCAGGCGAAAATTGAAGGTAGCACAAGAAAAATTAAAGAAGTTGAAGGAGAGGCGCCTAGCACGGAAGGAAGCAAAAAGCATATCAGCCCTTGATATTTTGGCTTCAGCTTCGGAGCATGTTTCTATGGACCCTTGAGGGTCATGCATGCCAATTTTGGGCCTGTTTCGGAAACTTTTTGTTTTTTGGCATTTTTGGGTTTTTTGCCAAAAACTCATAAATTCGCCATTCCAGTTTGATGAGTTGTCAAGGGAGGAGGATGATACCAATGGATGCCATAATTCCATGAGCAGGTCTCCAGCGATTTTCAAGGCATTTGAAGATCATTCGCCCCCTCAAATTGGCGAAAAACAACCTCATTTTGCACATTCTGCCCGCCATATCAGCAGTCTGCTATTTTCTGGGTTTTTGTGCACAGGTACAGTTTTGAGGGACTTTCAGAGATCAGATTGAGGTGATTCCACTTGCGCCGGAAAGAAGACACAGAGAGCTTTCCAACGAGCCATCATGAGCCTCATTTCGACATCGGGAAGGCTTCCATTTGCATCCAGCAAGTCAGGGGACCTTTTTCAGGCATAAATATGAAGTATTTTTGTAATTTTTGCACTCCAAAAATCTGCTTTTCCCAAATGTGCGTTAAGCTATTTTTATCATTGGGAAATCATGTAAAGTCAATATAATTTCCGTTTTTAGCAGTTTTTTAGATATTTTATGGGATATTTTGTGCCTTGGGCTTTGCAAAGCCTCAAGGACAAGTTTAGATATTTTGACTTGGCCAATGGGATAGCGAGTTGCTCCATGAGGTTTTCCTCCCTCAAGCCTATTTATTCCATGGTTCTCATTGTAAATCGGAGGCTGAACTTGAGAGAAGAATTAATACATTGGTCATATGAGCTTTGAAGAATACACTTGAGTTATGATTTTTGGACTGCCTCTTGGGTGCTTTTGAGGAATGATGAAGGATTGTTGATGGATTCCTTGACATGGTAGAATGGTATAGTGCTTCTTAATGTGTTTTGTCTTCTAGTTTTCACTCATAATTCATATTTCTTGCTGCTATAGATCGGTAAAGATTGATTTTGAGATATGCCCATGGAGGCACCTCAAAATCCCTGAATCTTCATAGCTTGATGTTTTCTTCTCCCTTAGTTATGCTAAAGAATTCTTAGATGCTCTTTAGTAACCTAAGGTATTGTTGCTGAGTTTTATTCATCAGTTCTATGTATGTTGAGTAGGATGTATGGTTTTCCCTACCTACCTATCAGCTGCCCATAGTTCAGTCCATAAAACTTTCTCTTTGACTGATTTGTTGATCATTTTGTTGAACCAAGGAGGCCTAGTCCCGATCTAGCCCTTTGCCTAAAACTATGAAAACTTATTTTTCCAAGTGCCCAATGACTTAGAGACTATGTTTAGGCGTTCCGGCATAGGTTATGAGTTGTTAGTTTGTCTCATGTGTTTTCCCCAAAGTCTGATAGCCATTTCCCGAAGTTAGAGGGTCTTATACCTCTATGTATGGCTGGAATGTTTGATTTCTATGCATTGATTAGCTTATAGTTATTCCTAGCATGATTAATGGCTTGCTATTACATGTTTATGTTTGCTATTAACTAGTTTGCACTTGAAATCCCTTGTCTTTCACCAACTTATTGTTCATTTAATCCATTTTTCCCAGAGATCCCTTCTATTGTGAATCAAATCGGCCCTACAGCAACTTTACATCATCACCTCATAAGCTTCCTTGACCTGTTTGACCCCATAGCCCAATTTATCTACATCTTGTTATCCAGTTTATGTATTTGATCAGTTTCATTCCTCACAAACTTAAAAAACCAAAAAACTAAAAACATACTTCATAACTAGCCTAATATCAGAACACCGCAAGTAAACACACCGACATCTTTTGCACATATAGAGAGAGCCCTCTCTGAGTCCAGGAAGGCTAGGTCCTTGGGCTCCAAAGCTTGGTTTGATGTTACATCGTCATTTGGCTAGCCAATCGGCCAAATCACGGGACCCTAACAGCATCCATTGGAGGAGCCCTTGTGTCTTTGCAAGGAATTCCAAATGATTCAACATGTGGAAACCAAACCACAATTCCGGAGCAGCATGCATCAGTTATTTTGGGTTGTGAACCTTGGCAGATGGAAGGAGAAGAAAGGAAGGATCAACATCAACGGATGATGAGAATTCACCCTTTATCTATTCCAGGAGGCTTCTACACAAAAGAAGGAGATTGTATTGTACAGTGAAGAGAGGGACAAATCAGTCCACACATGTATACAGTCCACTGCAAATTTTGATGTCTCACTACATGGGGGCATTCCACCTGGGAGGCCACCAGATCTAGAGTTGATGGGAGACATTTTACCATTTATTTCACCACTCCTAGATTCCAGAGAGGTGAAGAATTTGGAGGAATCCAGTACAACGCAGAGAGTTTGGGATAGACTCAAGGAGGAGAGAGGAACTCTTTCATTTTCTACATTACCCACTCTCACTACATATGTTGCGCTGACAAAAGTTGCTGCAGTGATGGAGGATGGCACCTTCATGGTGCAAGGGAGCTGCTCCATGGATTTGGAGAAACAAAGGATATTTCCTTTAAGGAAGGAATCCTCCATACATGGGAGTAGAGGGAGGCCACTCATGCTTGCATTGGCCAAGATCAGGAGGTTATTTTTGGATGGTAGCTTCTCATGGGAGGGAAAATTCCAAAAGTCACCACTTCTATTTGAGCATCAGCAGCTGCAGATGGGCATGGAAGCATTTTGGAGGAAGACTTTGGCATGAGGGATGTCAAAGGAGTAGACAGCAGCATGTGGGGAGCTTCACATTTCATATCTTCAGCGTTGTCTCTTAGGAGGATTGATCCATATTGGAGGTCTCAACTTTTGGTAGAGTACTCCAAGGATCTTGTTGCTTGCATGATACTTGATGACCCAGATGGAGATGATAGATGCATGGTGATTGGTGAGGTAATCTATTCTTATGGGAGAGTCTTCTTGACTAGAGTTTCTGAGCTTAAGAGAAAGCTACTTCATGTAGCACATGTGGACTTTATTTCCATGCACCTTGATGCATTTCATTCATTGATGGAGGAGTTCACTTGGGAGGGCATCCAGCAGGATATAAATCAGAAAATGGAGAGATGCATAGCCCGGATGGTGATGGAGAGGTTGGCACAGCCACCTCCTTACTCATTGAGAGTGAGGGAGAATTTCCAATTGAGCCATTTCAGCTCAAGGACCAAAGTACATAGTAGAGGATGTACACTTATGTACCCTGATTTGCATTCCTTTACCTTTTGTGAGCAGCATATTTTACCAAGGAGGATATTTCCTTATTGTATATTATATTTTCATGTAATTGAGGCCATTTGCAACATTGATGTTGGCCATTCTATCGGTGGTTTGGGGGGGAGGCCACATGATTCTTGGTGTGCACCATTGACACCACATTGTACTTTCATGCTTCTATCCTATAGAATGATTATGGCAGCAAAAAATTGGCTAGGAGAGCACTTGTTCTTAATTTTTTTGATGTAGGCAAGGGATGCCCTACGCTGGTTCCATGTGAGGAACTATGTTCCACTCTTCGGTTGTCATATGGCAGCTTGTTTTCACTGCTTCTTGTTCCATATTTTGCTAATACTCTTATGTTCATGGGGAGCTTTTCTTGGAGAGTGCTAGACGAGTTGGAGATGCCCATTGGGAGTATGATTATCCCTAATTTACATGTTTTATGTTTTAGTAGAAACAATGGGAAAACCATGATTGCCACACCACACTTCTTGTCTTCACATGGGAGGAGCCATTTGAAGAATTTGTGTTCTTGGAGGAGGCATTTCATGGTTGATTTGCTTTGTGGGGTAACTTGGGCCAATCTTGGAGGCCATGGAATTTCAGCCCAAGATCAGCAACAACCCCATACTTACCATAAGTGGAGAGATAAATCACTGGAATGGAAAAATATAATCTCTCCATGCAGCCCCAACACATTACATACATCGGGGGTTGAGCATTCGTTTGATGAGATACCTAGAATGGCTCATTTCATTTGGATGATAGAATGGGTTTGGGAGTCTCTCATTGGTCATGAGATCCCCTATGCTTTTCATAACTCTTATATTGAAGAGGCCATTGTTTCCACTTACACCTTCCACCTTTTCATGATGTGAGACCTTTGGTTTTGCATGCTTGGGAGGGAGTATTGGAGAACAGATTTATTGCAGATTGTTTGGAGAAATGGCGAGAACTATTGATGAGGAGGCCACAAGAGGAGGAGGGGAGGAATTTTTCTCTCCTCATATAGTTTCTTGAGGACAAGTAACATTTTTTAGGGCAGGACTGTAATATTCCAAAAATTTAGTCTCCAAGCTAAATGGAATATTATAGATGTTTTATCACTAGGCCGGTAAATAAATGGGTGGGGAGGCCCATAAGTCTCTTGAGAAGCAATAAAAACACTCCTAATGTGAAAGGAGGAAGAATAAGTAGCTATATTTAGCACCTTTGAGGGTGAACAAAGGCTGGATCATATTGATTTAGTCAACTTTGACCAAGTCAACAACGTTGTCTAGATACATTGAGTCCCTTTGATGAACAACACAGTTTTAGTTGGGGAAAACTTGCAAGAGCTCGGTGAAAAATATGGATGGGACCCAATCAGGAGAGGCTCTCATGCTATATATGGAGGGGATAGAAACCATTGTTATTCATGTTTTTTATTATCATTGCTATTGGTCTTTTTAGACTTTGCTTCCTCTTGCTATTTAGCAGGGTCGCAGTGATGTTTAGCACAAGGGTGCTCCCAGGCGGGAATCCATACCTCATCCTCAAGGAAGGAGAGGTTCTTTGGGATAAATTTCCTCATTTTGACATTTTGGCCAAGCTATCTGCTTCAGCTACAACACAGTTTCTGTTTAGAGTCGGGTTGTGTTGCAGGGTGCAACAAAGGAGGATCTCTTAGAGTCATTTCTGGGTTTGTTTTTCAGTGGAGAGGTTGTCTATTCATTAGAGGATCAGAAAGGAGGACTCCTTGGCATATTTTGACATATTTTGCATCATTCCAACCATCTTCTATCCCTCACAACGCAGTTTCCATCCTGAACTGCTTTATTTTTGGAGGCATTTTCTAGGAGGTTTCATTGAGCTCATCAAGAGGGTCTATTTCTAAGTAGAGGGATCAACCTTCTAATTAGAAATAACATTGGAGGAGGAAATCATTATTTCAGATCTTTCATAGCCTCATTTCATATAATATCATGTTTTCAGTGGCACATTAAACCCTGGGTTATCTGTCATATTGTATGTTTTTTTGGTATTTCTAGCAATCCTTTCCGGGTTAGCTAGAAATCTTGTATTAGAGCCCACATATTCATTGCTAGGAATTTCTTTTATTTCTATAAGCCAAATTATATTTATATATGTATTTAGCAGTAGCTACACTTTTATAGATAGCACTGTCACTGCCCTTCGGCATTCTATATAGTTGCAGCAGCTCATGTGGTGATTGTTTTATTCATTGGAGACTTGTTCCCATTGCTTGAGTGGCTTGTCCCTCATGATATTGTTATATATTTCTGCTAATATCTTAATAAAATTATGGTTGTAAAATGATCCGTCTTATGTCATGTTCAGATTTGAAAACTTTTACATTTTTATGTTCATGTATTGCTGCAATCCCATTTTGGGATATTACATTACATGATTTGCTTTGTTTTGGCCTGTTCATGTCTTTCAATCACTTTCAGTCAATAATTATCATGAAAACCTTGAAATGAATTTCTTCCCTTTGATATTTGGAACATGCTAAAAACACTTTGAAAACCCTAGGCACTTACAAGGCAACAACATCTTTAAAGCTACTTTGTTGTTACCTTGGAGATTATATTTCCTTTTTCTTGATGGGTGACTGAAAAAATTGTTTTCATATTTCTCATTTATTTCCAGGCATGATAAGTCCATCTTTTACAAGTACCATAGTCTTCACAATAATGTATGCTATCTCCTTTTGGCCACTTCTGATTTTTAGGTGCCACGACAAACTGATTTAGCTCTTTCTGATGTTCTTGGAGTTAGACACATTCAGTTACACAAGAACAACCTCTTGATCAACTTGGTTTTCCATCTGGAAACTCAACCATATGCTTTTATTCCTTTTATCATTGAGTGCAAATGAATGGAAATGAAGACTTGACCTTCCTTTCACTGATACTCTTTGCATTCTTTCCATTTGAGGCAGTGAAAATAATTACCTTGGCAAACCCTAGAAGTCAACTACAACTGTCTCTTCAAACGCTCTATCTGTTGTCATCATGGAGGCCTATCATATTTATTTCACCTCCTGTGACCATCCTGGGCATGAAAAAATCCTTGGAATGAGTTTGGAATCTTTTTAGACAGTGATACCCTCAGGAAAAATTTGCTATTGTTTATGGAGTGAAAACTTTCCCTTTTACCTTCTATTGGGGTTCCCATGTTTTGGCCAGATTGGCAAGAACAAAATATGAGACAACATCATAACCACTTTGGGGCCCTAGGATCTAGCCCTCCTGGACCCGGAGAGGGATCTCTCCAATAAAACAAAGAATGGTATATCTTTGAAGCTAAAATGAGATGTTAGGCTAGTTATGAAGCACAAAGGGGGTTTTAAAAATGATTTGGTTTGTTGGTTGTTGGGTTGGTCATGAGATCATAAAATGAGAAAGTAATGGGAGGAAAGGAAAAAAATAGCAGGATGTTTCAGCAAAGAGGATAAGTCAATAAAGTGCCATCCATTGGGCTATGGAGTCATGAAAGGGAATTACTTACAACAACTAGCCAAAGCTTTCAGAGGGCAAGTCATCTACACTAAAGGATCTTTTTAGATAGATGATGGGATGGAACATTAAGGAAAGAAAGTGAGAGAAGGAAAGCAACCCAATTTCTGTCTATAGATCGGGTCGGAGGTCATTTAACTCCAGACCTACTTGGACATACTCATAGGCAACTCTATAAGGAGGGACAAAGGGGCAGCTTATAGATCGTACCAGAGGTCATTTAACTGCAGGTCAAATTTAGCATGCTCCAAGGGAAAAAATATATAATTTTAACAGAGCGAGGGTCTATAGATCAGAGAAGGACTTTGAACCTTCAATGCTTTGACGCCAGCAAGAGATCTTAGAAAGGCCAGCTGGTCGCACAAGGATCCTAGTGGACAGGGCTAACTCTAATCCCCAGTGTTCCCAAATCTTTCAGATTAAACCCAACAAGAACAACTAAGCAGCATAAAACATTAAAGGAAAGGAGAGCAGAAACATAGGGTACCCAACAAGGGTAAATCCTATGCCAATATTCTGATGCGAGCCAGTAGAAAATGAAACAGTATGAAAATGTAATAAACAGAGTTAGAAAAACATCACCAATAGTAATAGACCAAGATCCTATCAAATGTGCTTGATTAATGTAGAAATTTGCTGAATAATGATTAATTATCCACCGAGACTATCCTGATCACATACAATTCGAATTTATATGCAACACATAATCTCTTCCACTCAGATCAACTCATATCATCACACATGCAGAAATAAAATCAAGCGATAACACATCAAATCATCATACACATTAACACAGTATGTATGGGGAAAGCTTATAGCTGAAAACCCCGCAGCTATTGTGTATATTATAATGGAGAAATCAAGTAACAAACTAAGTACAATACTCCTCACAAGTACTCAGTACATTCTCATACAGTTACCCACAATCTAGCTCAGTTTTGAACAGGTTATTGGTTCAAAACTCATCGCCAATTGCCTTGCCTCTATTGCGCAATCAAGGCCTGTCTATATAGAGATCCAAGGTTCGAATCCCCTTGGCTTGACTGCGCAATTTTCATGGACAATTCCTCCAAGTGTGGTGCAAATCTCATGCACAACTGATGTCGCCACTGATAGCTAACTCCACCCTTTCATCTACCTCTTTCACTGGTCTCCACTGAATTGACCATGCACTGTAGTGAACTGATGTGTTCTTGAGTTGAATAATGAGTTACTAATTAATGAATTAAATAATATTTAATTCACTCCACTCATAACTAATTGATTAGCTAGTTAAACTAATCTCAACTAGTTCAACTAAAATAAGCAGAACACAACTCCACTATCTGTCTCATTAACTCCTCCAAACTTCTGCCACTGAAGTCCAACTGAAGTCAACCATGCATGATGCCATCAAACCCTTGGGAATAGCGTAATTCCTCTTTCAGATGCATGAGCCACTTCCAAGGCTCGAACTGAAGTGCTCCAAGAGAATAAACTGTTGTTTATAGTCTAAATATTATTAAGGGTAAATAATATTTGACTTCCCTGTTTTAAGGAGAGGCAGTCTAAAAATAGACTTCGACCTCTTTGAACTCAAAAATAGAGTCTCATCTATTTTTACCAACATGACACATACTTCAAGAATCTCAAACTGGAATCCCCGAACCATGCTCCATATGTCTAAAAATAGACATAGTCTAAAAATAGATTTTGCGCCGGAATTTGCCTGCGGGCCCACTTAGTGAAGGCGACTTCATTTCACTAAGCTCCATCATCTTGCTGCATTTTCAACACTCCCTCTCAGCAAGATATGGATTATCTGCAACCCCTATCCTACCTCTGTGGAATTTGAACTTGCTCCTGGTGAGCGCCTTTGTCAGGATGTCGGCATCCTGATCCTCCGTGGGAACATATGAAAGCATCATGATTCTCCGCTGAACACAATCTATGATATGATGGTACCTGATGTCGATGTGTTTGGATCTATCATGAAATACTGGATTAGCCGAGAGTTTAATGCAACTTTGGTTATCACAGTAAATCACTGTAGGCTCCAAATGAAACCTAAACAATCCAACGAGGATCTTCCTCATCCAAATAGCCTCGCATGCAGCCAAGCTAGCTGCCATGTACTCGGCCTCTGCTGAACTGAGTGCCACGGATCTCTGCTTCCTGCTGTACCAGGAAACTGCTGTCGACCCAATGCTGAAAACTCCTCCATATGTGCTCTTCCGGTCCGTTGGACTCCCTGCCCAATCTGCATCAGTGAAGCCAGAAAGCTTCACTCCATCCTCCTGTCTGTACCATAGACCATATCCCGATGTGCCTATGATATAGCGCAATACATGCTTGCCTGCCTTCCAAAAGAGCTTGGTAGGCTTAACCATAGCTTTCGAAAGCTGGTTAACTGCATAGCATATATCGGGTCGTGTATTGACTAGATACATAAGCGACCCCACCAACTGTCGATAGACAGTGGCATCCACTACCTCCGCTGAAGTAGCATCCTCCTTCCTCCAACCACCAGGAAGAGGAGTGTCAACAGGCTTGCAGCCTTGCATGTTGAACCTCTCCGGAATCTCCCGGGCATACTTTCCCTGAGAAACAAACAGTCCTCCACTGCGCTGCCAAATCTCCAATCCCAGGAAATAATGAAGGATGCCCAAGTCCTTCATCTCAAACTCTCGTGCAAGATCCTCCTTGCATGAAAGTATCAATTGCTCATCGCTAGTCAAAATCAGATCATCTACATACAGTACGATGATCAACAGCTTCCCCTCCACCACAATCTGGTACAGGTTTGGATCCGCCTCACTCTTGGAGAATCCAAGCCCGGTGAAGTAGATGTCTATCCGAGTGTACCAAGCACGAGGTCCTTGCTTCAGCACGTACAGTGCTCTATTGAGTCGGCACACATGAGACTCACTGCTGAAGATATCGAAACCTTCAGGCTGTTCTATGTACACCTCTTCCTCAATAAATCCATTGAGGAACGCAGTCTTCACATCCATCTAATGAATGTGCCACCCCATCTGCGCTGAGAGAGAAAGGATCGTCCGTATGGAAGAGTACCTTGCGACAGGTGCAAAAGTCTCCTCATAGTCAATCCCCTCAATCTGTGAAAAGCCACGGATGACAAATCTCGCCTTGTACTTCTCCACACTCTCGTCAGCTGCCTGCTTCACTTTGTAGATCCATCGCGAACCCACCACTGATTTCCCCACCGGTCTTGGGACAATCTCCCATGCACTGTTCCTGACGATCAAATCATATTCTTCGATCATGGCATCAACCCATGCGGGTTCCTCCAAAGCTTCCTCAAAAGAGGATGGCTTCGTCGCAACACATTGACTCACAAGAGCCATGTATCCAGTGCACCGATCCGGTGACTGCCTCTGTCTGCGATGTGCTGTAGGTGGTCCTACAACCTTCTCTGCATCTCGAGCCAGTCGCTCAGCTTCTGTAGTGCGCATGCGCCCTCTGATGGTTGGCGCTGCATGGGTGGTTTCTTCCACCTCCTGAACCTCCTCTTGTGGCTGATCCACATCCGGAAGCTCCTCCTTAGGAACTAACGGCTCCTCATCTGCATGCAAGTGTAGCTCCCTCTCAAGCGAACACTGCATGGCTTTCTCCTCCTGAAATTTTATATCCCGTCGCACAACAGTCTTGCGACTGTCTGAAAAATACACTCGGTAGTTGTGAGGTGTATCAGTGTACCCCACAAATATTCCAACCTCAACAATTGGATCCAGCTTCCTTCTCGCATCCTTCGTCACATGCATGTAGACAGGAGAGCCAATAATCCGCAAATGGGAAATATCAGGCCTCTTGCAAGAATAAGCCTCCTCCGGTGTACTCATGCCAAGAACCTTGTGAGGACAACGGTTCTGCACATACACTGCTGTATTGCATGCCTCAGCCCACAAGTGAAGGGGTAGGCCCTGATCATGCAACATCGCCCGTGCAGCACCCACGATCGTTCTGTTCTTCCGCTCAGCCACCCCGTTCTGCTGTGGGTTATGGGGTTCGATGAGCTCTCTCCGAATCCCTTCTGCGCTGCAGAACTCCTTGAATTCAGCCGAGATGAATTCACCACCGTTATCACTCCTTAGAGCAATCACCTTCTTCCCCGACTCCTTCTCGACCAGTGCTTTAAACTCACAGAACTTCGCGAATGTATCGCTCTTCTTCTGCATGAAGAAGATCCGGCACTTTCGAGAGAAATAATCAACAAAGATCACATAATACTTGTGCTTTGCTGTCGAAGCAACTGAGAAAGGACCACACACGTCTGTGTGAACTCTCTCAAGGATCGTCGTGGCGCGACTATCCTTCTCGTGAAAGGTGGCTTTCACATACTTCCTAAAGTACACCCCTTGCACTGATCTGACTGCGCAAGAGTGCCCTTAGGAAGCCCAGTAGAAATCTGCTGCAGAATCTTCAAAGCTCCATGGTGAAGGTGGCCCAATCTCCTGTGCCACAGTTTGCCCTCATCATCCCGGCTCACCACTTCTCCCGCCTTGCATGCCATAGCTGCGCAGTCATCTACCTGCAACTGATAAAGGTTCTGAGTTCAAACCCCTATCTTCCGGGTCTCTCCAGTAGTCTTACTGCGCAGGAAGGCTTTTCCTTCGCTGAAGACCACATCATACCCCTTATCCTCCAACATCGCTACTGAAATCGGGTTCTTCTTCAATCCAGGTACATGCATGACATCCTTCAGTACAAAGGGTTTACCAGACTCCCTCTGAAAGGATATGGTACCGATACCAGTCGCACTGTATCTACCATCATCGCCCATCTCGATGTGCACACCCAAATCTTTGTCCTCCGGATCTGAGAACAACTCCCGATCTCCCGTCATATGAAATGACGCACCGCTGTCCAAGAACCATACCGATCCCAGCACACTTGGAACCAAGCATGCAATCAGTGAAAATTCAAGCTCGAACTATGAAGCCAAAGCTTCTCCATCTGCAGATCTTCCCGCTTGCTTGTTCTTCTTCTTCTTTGGACAATTGGTAGCATAATGTCCGTGATCATGGCAGTGAAAACACTTCACTTTCGCCATATCTTGCTTCTTGCCCTTAGCTCCAGAATGAGAGGTTTTCTTACCCTTCCCTTTCTTAGCTTTGGACACCAAAGCGCAGTTTTCTTCATCAGCTCCCTTTGATGAAGATCCATCTCGAGTAGTCCTCCTTATCTCCTCATGCATGAGATCCGCCCAAAGGCGCTCCCATCCCGGCAGCTTCTCCCGACCATTGACACTATCTTGATATGAGTGCCAAGCCTTCGGAAGACCAAGGAGAGCCAGGTTGACCATGTCCTCTTCATCGACAGTCACCCCCACACTTCCCAGCTCATCTCTGCACTAAGTGAACTTCGTGAGGTATTTGGCGATACTGTCTCCTTTCTCCATCTTGATGTTCCTGAGCTTATCTTTGAGCGCCAACTTCCTTTGGTGACTCTTTCTCTGGAATAGATCCGTCAAATCTTTCCACATCAGAAATGGAGAAGCCTTTCCATGCAGGCTGGATACAATATGATCCTTGACGCCCTCCAACAGGATCCTTCGACATTTCTCCATCTTCTTTTGCCATACTTCGACTTCAGCAGGATCAGTGGGCTTTTTGACATCCGTATCTACGAACTCCTTCAGACCATTATCTTCTAATACTGCCTCCATGCGATCCTTCCATGCAACATAATTCGAACTGCCTTCAAGAGCATATTCGAGTCGCAAACCGTTGAAAGACATTTTCAACACTGGCACCAAGAAAACAAAATTGCTGCAAAACTTCGAATTCCACCTCAAAGCTCAACCGCTCTAGATCGTGAGAAAAAATTATTTCTAGCACAGAGATGGACTGTAAGGGGCATTTACCAGACCTTTCACTTTCCGAAGAAAGATGAATCCGGAGGCTACCTGGCCCGCATGCAGACTCTGTCTACCGAAATAAGTTTGTAATCACTGTGATGATCAATCTCTGCTTCAATAGCTCCGATACCATGTAGAAATTTGATGAATAATGATTAATTATTCACCGAGACTATCCTGATCACATACAATTCGAATTTATATGCAACACATAATCTCTTCCACTCAGATCATCAAACATGCGGAAATAAAATCAAGCGATAACACATCAAATCATCATACACATTAACACAGTATGTATGGGGAAAGCTTATAGTTGAAAACCCCGCAGCTATTGTGTATATTATAATGGAGAAATCAAGTAACAAAATCAGTACAATACTCCTCACAAGTACTCAGTACTTTCTCATACAGTTACCCACAATCTAGCTCAGTTTTGAACAGGTTACTGGTTCAAAACTCACTGCCAATTGCCTTGCCTCTATTGCGCAATCATGGCCTGTCTATATAGAGATCCAAGGTTCGAATCTCCTTGTCTTTACTGCGCAATTTTCATGGAAAATTCCTCCAAGTGTGGTGCAAAACTCATGCACAACTGATGTCGCCACTGATAGCTAACTCCACCCTTTCATCTACCTCTTTCACTGGTCTCCACTGAACTGATCATGCACTGTAGTGAAATAATGTGTTCTTGAGTTTAATAATGAGTTACTAATTAATGAATTAAATAATATTTAATTCAATCCACTCATAACTAATTGATTAGCTAGTTAAACTAATCTCAACTAGTTCAACTAAAATAAACAGAACACAACTCCACTATCTGTCTCATTAACTCCTCCAAACTTCTGCCACTGAAGTCCAACTGAAGTCAACCATGCATGATGCCATCAAACCATGAATAGCGTAATTCTCACCATCGGATGTGAGCCATACGTAGCTCGAGCGAAGTGCTCAGGGAAATAAAATGTTGTTTCAGTCTAAATATTATTAAGGGTAAATAATAGCTGACTTCCTGTTTAAGGAGGCAGTCTAAAAATAGACTTCGACCTCTTCGACCTAAAAAATAGAGTCTCATCTATTTTTACCAACATGAAAAATACTTCAAGAATCTCAAACTGGAATCCCCGAACCATGCTCCATATGTCTAAAAATAGACATAGTCTAAAAATAGATTTTGCGCCAGAATTTGCCTGCGGGCCCACTTGGTGAAGGCGACTTCATTTCACCAAGCTCCATCATCTTACTGAATTTTCAACAATTAATTGATGAAAAAACAGTAAAATACACTAAGCTCAATGGCTATTAAAATCCAAACTTTTCCTCCCAACCTACTACAATACCAACTACTCTACTACTTTCTCCCAAAATTGTTCTAACAGTCGAAACTGAATCCCTCTAACTACAATCGGCAACAATCGAACAATAAAATTTTACAATACGTTCTTCAGGATTCTTATAGGAGAAAAGAATAATAGGAGTAGATGTAAACTTAAATGCAGCATTAACCTCTGAAATAGCTAGGAGAGCCGAGGCTCCATTCAGTTTAAATTCTGGGCATTTATCTTTGGTACTCGTTGGATGATGGAGTGGTCTTTGTCAGGTTTCCATTTACTCCAGGTACGTCTCTGGTGTACTGAAAAAAATGCAAAACGATGATGCTAGGGTCTGCCATACTGCATAACTAATGCGCTGGTAGCATAGGACTGTTGTTAAGAATGAAATATTATCGGGAACATGACATAGAATAAAAGTATGAATCTGTGTCCTTTTATGGAATAACGTACGTGATATGAAAACACGATACTATTATATTTTTGTGCATCGGACAGCAGTTGATCCTCGGGGTCTTTGATTCTAGTGCCTTTGCTTCTCGATCACGAAAAAAGGCTCAAAATCTTCGATTACGTGCCTTGGTTTCTCGCGATGTGAAAACCCTTTAGTATTATTTTACATTGCCTTGGACACTCTGATCGGTCCTCGAGGTTTTAGAACTGGTACCCCTTTGCCCTTTAAACACGGGATTACAATATGCTAAAAATGTGCATTAGACCCTTAAATCCTCACTAATACTCTTGCCGTTTCAAACACTGCCTCTGCCGGAGTATACGCATTTTAATGTTTTTGGAAGATTTGACGGAATTTCTTTGTCCCTTTGATGATAGTCGTGTCAAAACACTTTCCCAGGCCTTTTTTCATTAATTTGGTCTCTGCACACGGTCTTTTCCTAAGTTATCTGTTACTGTGACAGAGACTGCAAATCATGGTGGTTTATTGCCACCCGAAACCCTGCAAGACACACAAAACTGGTCAAGAAATCATGCACGGGGTGGGTGAATGCAGCGGGGATGATGAGAATGGTCATGCAGGCTGGCGAAATGGCGGAATAGTGCAGGATGATGGTGGAAAATGGTTGCGAACAACGGAAAATGTTCATGGCGAAAGGTGGTGGAGCGCAGAAAATTTAACGTGAAAACTTAACATTTTGACCTTTGAATGAAATATATAGGGGGATGGAGGAAAATGTGACAAAACACATGGAATGGTGATGTGGCAGGACCCAGTCAATGGCAGGCGCATGCAGTTAAATCTGGACCATCCGATCTCAGGAGGATATTGACGGCTAAGGACACGGTGGAGGGCGAATGAATCTGGATCGTCCGATCCTAGGAGGAGATCGATGGTGGAAAACACATCGGAGGGTGATGGATGGTGGGCCAGGGGTACAGATGCCTTGGGTTATCTTCCGCGCATCTTTGGGGTGCGATGACTGTTGGATGGAGAGCCCTAGATCAGATGGTTGATATGCATATCACGTCAGGTTTTCCGCCAAATGATAATGCGTGATGAGGAGGCGGTTTTCAAACAGTGTCGGTGCCACCCGTCATGCGATGAGTGGAATCGCTGGCCAAACAAAAAATACCACCCACCTCACGAAGGAGGTGTGATGGAAACTGGTGGATTTTGAACAGTGACCATGGCGGATTTGCGTGGACCACCGGGCGGGTAAAACTCTGACTGTCGATCTAGTGGGTAAATGAACGGTGGAGATGCGATCTGAGCGGTGAACGGGGTGAACGGTGGACGCTGTGGGGAGTGCGACGAACATCCGATCTGTACAGATTGACGGTTTAAAACGTGCCCGATATGGGTTCTGCGATAAGCGCCTTCCGCTTTGGTGCCTGGTCTTGGCGCCTGGGTCACGTGGAGAAAAGGTCGAGGGGCTGGCCTAAAGGGGGCTAAGACCCATGTATGTACAAATGTGGGTTTTGGCTCATTTCTAATGCATTTTGAGGGTAGGAAAAGGCAACGATAGAGGGAATAAGGGTTTATTAAACTAAACCAAGGGTGTATGCATGGTTTAAGAGAGGCATGGGAATTATTTGGAAGGTTTAGGGGGGAATTTGGGGGTAAGAAAGGGGGAATTTGACAAAGGGAAAAAGGGATGAAATGAAGAATTCTGTAGGGGTACAAGGGGAAAATGCAGGCCTTTAGGAACACAATTTGTCACAATCAGAGAGGATTTTTGGATGGATACAGAAGTGGGGGTTTATCAAAGGATGATGTGTTTTGAAGGGAAATGCATTCCTTGAAGAAACAAAAACATTTTAGCCCCCTGTTTGCTTGTCAAAAATTTATAAGGGGCTAACAGTGGCTCCACATGGGGATGGCTTCTTCTTGAAGGAGTCAAGAATTCAGAAAATAAATCTTTGGTGTAGGCCAGATGCCTGGTACTTGACTCATTCTTTTCTTCTCTTGGATCAGCTTCCACAGATTGTGAAGACATCAAATCAGCAAAAAAACTCTCAAACAATCTACCTACCCATCCTACAATCCTAGCATTTTTTCTTCTAGGGTGCATTTGAACTAGCAGACCTTTTACATCATTTTTAGTTTTTACAAACAAGAAAATAAACATATTCTATTTCTACCCTTATTGCTCCATGAGACCAGATTAAACTGTTGGCCTCACATATTTCTCTACCTAATCTAGTATCTGATAGGATTAAACTGTCTAGCAGATTTCTTCTCTATATTCTAAGACAGAAATTGAAAACAGTCAAGCCAGGATTAGACTGTCTGACTTGCTGGGCTTTGCAGAAATTAAAAACAACTAACTACATGCTCACAGATTGAGATTTATTGAGCTTTTCCTACCTACCCTACTCTAACTGGACCATTTACAAGTCTAGATTGCAAACATTGTCTTCCAATGTAACCAGTCCATCAAATGATCCCATGACTGGTCTTTCTTGCTCAACTCCTTGAGCAGGCTGGATAGGCAGGGCAACTCCCACTCTTTTTGTTCCATAATAGCAGCTTTAAAAAAATTTCTTTCTGTTTGCAACATGCTGCTCAAAAATACCCTTGATCCTTCTTCAAATGTGTGCAGGAAATGAACATAAGGATCATGAAATGATACCTGGTTATGAATATCTGGCAGGCAGGCTTCAACCATGATTTTTTCTTCTTCCACTGGATCAAGAATAAAACTCTCTTGAGAAAGAGAATCTCCCTCATATTCTTCATTTTTTGAACTGGAGGAGTCATCATATATGGCAGAGTTTTCCTCTTGGAGCTCTGATATATTCTGCTCTTATGTGTTGAGCTCTATGAAGAGATCCATGTATTCTTGAGCAGTGGTTTGTTCCATTGCTTCCTCTTTTGCAAGAGAAGGCTTGTTGCTTTCAAACTGCTCAAATATCTCTTCCTTGTTTTCCTCTTCATCTTCTGAGATGAAAGGCTATTGACCTCCAATCATGTGAAAACCATTACTGATGAGTTGTAATGGAGTGAAGCAAAGATCTAGAGATCCTTCACCCTCTTCTGCACTCTTAAATATTTCCTCATCAGTATCATAAATAGCCTGCATTGGCTCATTACTCTTTGGAAGTAAAGGGAACTGATTTTCCTCCCATAAATCTACTAATGATGACCCTGCAAGATCATCTTCTGTTTGGAGAACATCATCATCAGATAGATCAAAAATAGGAAAATCATGAATATAAGTAATGCTGCCAATCGGACATACTGGATTATCAACATATTTTTCTTCACTCTGATTTACATGTGAGCTTTCCAACTCTGTACAACAAAGCTCATTAGATGAATGGAAAATAATGTTTGATCTGTAAAAAAATTCAGAGGATGGATGTCCATTGATGATCTGATCTATTTCTTCTTCTGTCAAAGGGGAAGATGGTCTTGTGTTCCTTTGTGCAGAAGTGTAGCAACTCTCTGTTTCCTTTGAAGACTGGATTTGAGGCAGAATGTCATCTGAAGCCTCAGCTGCAAGGGATTTTAGATCAACATCTGATTTTTTAGGAATATCTTGAGGAATGTCTATGGTCCCTTGAATTTTTTCTTCCTCAGCTGATTCATCCATGTTCTGGTGATAGCTAGGATGCATACGAAATTCTTGAATGCCTGTTAAAAGATCTTCAGGATGCATATTAACCAAATCCGCATCAATATCTAACAGGTAGTGTATGATATTTTGAGATTGATCACAACAATCCCATGATAAGGATGAAGAGTTTCCTTTATAGTTCTTGTAAAATACTTGGTGCATGTCCCTTAAGGAAAACAAACTCCGAGGTTCTAACCATTCATACTAGACCCTAGCTTTTCCTTCTAATTTTTCCATTAACGTTTTCATTAGGCAGCCTTCATGCCATTCAACTTTAAATTTCCACACATGTATATGAAACTTGATGAGATGTAGCAAGGGGTCATCAACATTTTCACCCTGAAAGGTAGGCAGGTTTTCTAACCAGTCCACTTCAGGAATTTTGTGTGGGAATCCAGGGATATGCTCCCTACTCATTGGGGCATATCTTCTTTGTATGCGTGGAAGCATGTTTGTAAATCAGAAAGAGGTCACTGTATATTCTCGACCAATTCAGAGTCTTCTACCAGTGGAGTCATTTGGTCTTTTGGGATTTATGGAGTGTGGAGTTGCCAGGTGGATGTATATGAATGCTTGAAGCAGGATGTTGTCCACCATCAGCAATTGAATGCCAATATAACCATAGATCTTGGGTCTTTTGAGTGATTAAGAGTGTGTAAGATAAATGCACTCAATTACCCATCGGAGTCGCCATTATGTTGTGACGACAATGGGACACAGACCAATGTTAGCAGTTTAGGCACT
The DNA here is from genome assembly GCA_034641835.2 of Pinus albicaulis. Taxonomy (NCBI): domain Eukaryota; kingdom Viridiplantae; phylum Streptophyta; class Pinopsida; order Pinales; family Pinaceae; genus Pinus; species Pinus albicaulis. The sequence continues at coordinate 220,642,284 of CM076575.1, read as the reverse complement.
CAGATTTTTCCCCAGCGGAGTCGCCATTATGTTGGGGTTCCCATGTTTTGGCCAGATTGGCAAGACCAAAAGATGAGACAACATCATAACCACTTTGGGGCCCTAGGATCTAGCCCTCCTGGACCCGGAGAGGGATCTCTCCAATAAAACAAAGAATAGTATATATTTGAAGCTCAAATGATATGTTAGGCTAGTTATGAAGCACAAATGGGGTTTTAAAAATGATTTGGTTGGTTGGTTGCTAGGTTGGTCATGAGATCATAAACTGAGAAAGTAATGGGAGGAAAGGAAAAAAACAGCAGGATGTTTCAGCAAAGAGGATAGGTCAAGAAAGTGCCATCCACTGGGCTATGGAGTCATGAAAGGGAATTACATGCAAAAACTAGCCAAATATTTCAGAGGGAAAGTCATCTACACTAAAGGATCTTTTTAGATAGATGATGGGATGGAAAATTAAGGAAAGAAAGTGAGAGAAGGAAGCAACCCAATTTCTGTCTATAGATCAGGTCAAAGGACATTTAACTCCATACCTGCTTGGACATACTCATAGGCAACTCTCTAAGGAGGGACAAAGGGGCAGCTTATAGATCGGACTAGAGGTCATTTAACTCCAGGTCATATTTAGCATGCTCCAAGGGAAAAAAGAGATAATTTTAACAGAGCCAGGGTCTATAGATCAGAGAAGGACTTTGAACCTTGAATGCTTTGACGCCAGCAAGAGATCTTAGAAAGGCCAGTTGGTCGCACAAGTATCCTAGTGGGCAGGGCTAACTCTAATCCCCAGTGTTCCCAAATCTTCTAGCTTAAACCCAACAAGAAAAACTAAGCGGCAGAAAACATTAAAGGCAAGGAGAGCAGAAAGATAGGGTACCTAACAAGGGTAAATCCTATGCCAATATTCTGATGCGAGCCAGTAGAAAATGAAACAGTATGAAAATGTAATAAACTGAGTTAGAAAAACATCACCAATAGTAATAGACTAGGATCCTGTGAAATGTGCTTGATTAATTGATGCAAAACCAGTCACATACACTGAGCTCAATGGATGTTACAATCCAAACTTCTCCTCCCAGCATACTACAATACAAACTACTCCGCTACTTTCTCCCAAAACTATTCTAACAGTCAAAATTGAATCCCTCTAACTACAATCGGCAACAACCGAAAAACAACCTTTTACAATAAGTTCTTTAGGATTCTTATAGGAGAAAATAATAACAGGAGTAGATGTAAAATTAAATGCAGCATTAAATTCTGAAGCAGCAGGAGGGCCGAGGCTCCATTTAATTTAAATTCTGGGCATTTATCTTTGGTACTCGTTGGATGATGGAGTGTTCTTCGTTAGGTTTCCATTTACTCCAGGTATGTCTCTGGTGTACTGAACAAAATGCAGAATGATGATACTAGGTTCTGCCATACTGTATAACTAATGCACTAGTAGCATAGGACTGCTGTCAGGGTGGAAATATTCTCAGGAACACAACATAGAATAAAAGAAATATGGATACTGTGTCCTTTTATGGAAGAACATACCGCTAATATGAAAACCCTGATACTATTATATTTATGTGCATCGGACCTTCTGATTGATCCTCGGGGTCTTCAATTCTGGTGCCTTTGCCTTCTAAATCCCTGAAAAAAGGCTCAAAATCTTCACTTACGTGCCTTGAACTTTTTGCTGATGTGAAAACCCTTTAGTATTATTTTCTATGCCTTGGACCTTCTGATCGGTCCTCAGGGTTTTTGAACTGGTAACTTTGCCCTTTAAACACAAGATTAAGGCTTAAGATCTTTAACAATGTGCATTAGACCCTCAAATCCCTCACTAATACTCTTTGCCGTTTCAAACCTGCCTCTGCCGGAGAAATCTTCGCTTTAATGGTTTTGGAAGATTTGATAGAGTTTTAACCCTGTCCCTTTGATGATAGTCGTGTCAAAACACTTTCCCAGGCCTTTTTTCATTAATTTTGTCTCTTCACACAGTCTTTTCCTGAGTTCTTTGTTACTGTGATAGAGATTGCAAATCATGGCTGTTTATTGCCACCCGAAACCCTGCAAGACACACAAAACTGGTCAAGAAATCATGCACGAGGTGGGTGAATGCAACAGGGATGATGAGAATGGTCTTGCAGGCTGGCGAAATGGTAGAATAGTGTAGGATGATGGTGGAAAATGGTCGCGAATAGTGGAAAATGTTCATGGCGAAAGGTGGTGGAGCGCAGAAAATTTAACGCGAAAACTTAGCATTTTGACCTTTGAATGAAATATATAGAGGGACGGAGGAAAACATGAAAAAACACGTGGAATGGTGAACTGGCAGGACCCAGTCGATGGCAGGAGCATGTAGTTAAATCTGGACCGTCCGATCTCAGGAGGAGATCAACGGCTGAGGACACGGTGGAGGGCGAATGAATCTGGACCGTCCGATCCTAGGAGGAGATCGACGGTGGAAAACGCATCGGAGGGCGACGGATGGTGGGCTAGGGGTACGGATGCCTTGGGTTATCTTCTGCGCATCTTCGAGGTGTGATGACCGTTGGATGGAGAGCCCCAGATCGGATGGCTGATATGCATATCGTGCCGGGTTTTCCGCCGAACGATAATGCGCGATGAGGAGGCAGTTTTCAAACAGTGCCGGTGCCATGCATCATGCGATGAGTGGAATAGTTGGCCAAACGAAAAATACCGCCCACCTCTTGAAGGCGGTGCAATGGAAACCGGCGGATTTTGAACAGTGACCGTGGCGCGTTTTCTGGGACCACCGGGCGGGTAAAACTCTGACCATCGATCTGGTGGGTAAATGAACAATGGAGATGCGATCTGAGCGGTGAACGAGGTGAACGGTGGATGCTGTGGGGAATGCGATGCCCATCCAATCTGTACAGATCGACGGTTTAAAATGTGCCCGATATGGATACTGCGATAAGCGCCTTCCACCTTGGCGCCTGGTCTTGGCGCCCGGGTCACGTGGAGAAAAGGTGGAGGGGCTGGCCTGAAGGGGGCTAAGACCCAGATATGTACAAATGTGGGTTTTGGCTAATTTATAATGCATTTTGAGGGTAGGAAAAGGAAACGATAGAGGGAATAAGGGTTTATTAAAGTAAACCAAGGGTGTATGCGTGGTTTAAGAGGGGCATGGGGATGATTTAGAAGGTTTAGGGGGGAATTTGGGGCTAAGAAAGGGGGACTTTGACAAAGGGAAAAAGGGATGAAATGAAGAATTATGCAGGGGTACAAGGGAAAAATGCAGGCCTTTAGGAACACAATTTGTCACAATTAGAGATGCTTTTTGGATGGATACAGTAGTGGGGGTTTATCAAAGGACAAGGACAGAAAGAGGCTTCAAGGATGATGTGTTTTCAGGGGAAATGCATTCCTTGAAGACTCAAAAACATTTTAGCCCCCTGTTTTCTTGTCAAAAATTTATAGGGGGCTAACAGTGGCTCCACATGGGGATGGCTTCTTCTTGAAGGAGTCAAGAATTCAGAAAATAAATCTTCGGTGTAGGCCAGATGCCTGGTACTTGACTCATTCGTTTCTTCTCTTGGATCAGCTGCCACAGATTGTGAAGACATCAAATCAGTAGAAAAACTCTCAAACAATCTACCTACCCATCCTACAATCCTAGCATTTTTTCTTCTAGGGTGCATTTGAACTTGCAGACCCTTTACATCATTTTTATTTTTTACAAACAAGAAAATAAACCTATTCTATTTCTACCCTTATTGCTCCATGAGACCAGATTAAACTGTTGGCCTCACATATTTCTCTACCTAATCTAGTATCTGCTAGGATTAAAATGTCTAGGAGATTTCTTCTCTACATTCTAAGAAAGAAATTGAAAACAATCAAGCCAGGATTAGACTGTCTGACTTGCTGGGCTTTGCAGAAATTAAAGTCTAGCTTACAAACATTGTCTTCCAATGTAACCAGTCCATCAAATGATCCCATAACTGGTCTTTATTGCTCAACTCCTTGAGCATGTGTGATAGGCAGGGCAGCTCCCACTCTTTTTGTTCCATAATATCAGCTTTGAAAAATTTTCTTTCTGTTTCTAACATGCTGCTCAAAAATACCCTTGATCCTTCTTCAAATGTGTGCAGGAAATGAACATAAGGATCATGAAATGATACTTGTTTATGAATATCTGGCAGGTAGGCTTCAACCATGATTTTTTCTTCTTCCACTGGATCAAAAATAAAACTCTCTTGAGAAAGAGAATCTCCCTCATCTTCCTCATTTTCTGAACTGGATGACTCATCATATATGGCAGTGTTGTCCTCTTGGAGCTCTGATATATTCTGATCTGATGTGCTGAGCTTTGTGAAGAGATCCATGTATTCTTGAGTAGTGGTTTGTTCCATTGCTTCCTCTTTTTCAAGAGAAGGTTCATTGCTTTCAAACTGCTCAAAGATCTCTCCCTTGTTTTCCCCTTCATCTTCTGAGATGAAAGGTCGCTGACCTCCAATCATGTGAAAACCATTACTGATGAGTTGTAATGGAGTGAAGAAAAGATCTAGAGATCCTTCACCCTCTTCTGCACTCTTAAAGCTTTCTTCATCAGTATCATAAATAGCCTGCATTGTCTCATTACTCTCTGGAAGTAAAGGGAACTGATTTTCCTCCCATAAATATACTAATGATGACCCTGCAAGATCATCTTCTGTTTGGAGACCATCATCATCAGATAGATCAAAAATAGGAAAATCATGAATATAAGTAATGCTGCCAACCGGACATACTGGATTATCAGCAGATTTTTCTTCACTCTGATTTACATGTGAGATTTCCAACTTTGTACAAAAAAGCTCATCAGATGAATGGACAAGAATGTCTGATCTGTAAAAAAATTCAGAGGCTGGATGTCCATTGATGATCTGATCTATTTCTTCTTCTGTCAAAGGGGAAGATGGTCTTGTGTTCCTTTGTGCAGAAGTGCAACAGCTCTCTGTTTCCTTTGAAGACTGGATTTGAGGCAGAATGTCATCTAAAGCCTCAACTGCAAGGGATGGTAGATCAGCATTTGAGTTTTCAGGAATATCTTGAGGAATGTCTACGGTCTCTTGAATTTTTTCTTCCTCAGTTGATTCATCCATGTTCTTGTGATAGCTAGGATGCATATGAAATTATTGAATGGCTGTTAATAGATCTTCAGGATGCATATTAACCAAATCCTCAATATCTAACAGGTAGTGTATGATATTCTGAGATTGATCACAACAATCCCATGATAAGGATGGAGAGTTTCCTTTATAATTCTTGTAAAATACTTGATGCATGTCCCTTAAGGAAAACAAACTCCGAGGTTCTAACCATTCATACCAGACCCTAGCTTTTCCTTCTAATGTTGCCATGAACATTTTCATTAGGAAGTCTTCATACCATTCAACTTTAAATTTCCACACATGTATATGAAACTTGATGAGATGTAGCAAGGGGTCATCAACGTTTTCACCCTGAAATGTAGGCAGGTTTTCTAACCAGTCCACTTCAGGCATTTTGTGTGGGAATCTAGGGATATGCTCCCTACTCATTGGGGCATATATTCTCTGTATGTGTGGAAGCATGTTTGTAAATCAGAAAGAGGTCACTGTATCTTCTCGACCAGTTCAGAGTCTTCTACCAGTGGAGTCATTTGGTCTTTTGGGAGTTATGGAGTGTGGAGTCGCCAGGTGGATGTATATGAATGCTTGAAGTAGGATGTCGTCGACCATCAGCAATTGAATGCCAATATAACCAGAGATCCTGGGTCTTTTGAGTGCTTAAGAGTGTGTAAGATAAATTCACTCAATTCCCCAACAGAGTCGCCATTATGTTGTGATGACAATGGGACACAGACCAATATTAGCAGTTTAGGCACTCAGATTTTTCCCTAGCGGAGTCACCATTATGTTGGGGTTCCCATGTTTTGGCCATATTGGCAAGACCAAAATATGAGACAACATCATAACCACTTTGGGGCCCTAGGATCTAGCCCTCCTGGACCTGGAGAGGGATCTCTCCAATAAAACAAAGAATGGTATATCTTTGAAGCTCAAATGAGATGTTAGGCTAGTTATGAAGCACAAAGGGGGTTTTAAAAATGATTTGGTTGGTTGGTTGCTGGGTTGGTCATGAGATCATAAACTGAGAAAGTAATGGGAGGAAAGGAACAAAACAACAGGATGTTTCAGCAAAGAGGATAGGTCAAGAAAGTGCCATCCATTGGGCTATGGAGTCATGAAAGGGAATTACTTGCAACAAATAGCCAAGCTTTCAGAGGGTAATTCATCTACACTAAAGGATATTTTTGGATAGATGATGGGATGGAACATTAAGGAAAGAAAGTGAGAGAAGGAAAGCAACCCAATTTCTGTCTATAGATCAGGTTAGAGGTCATTTAACTCCAGACCTGCTTGGACATACTCATAGGCAACTCTCTAAGGAGGGAAAAAGGGGCAAAAATAGTGCTTGAGCATCTTGCCATTGGCAAGACCTCCAAATAAATCTTCTCCATTCAGCTCTTGTAAAAATAAATAATTATTACCTGTAACTGAATGAACGATATAAGGACCTTTCCACAAATTCTCAAATTTTCCATGTTCACCTTTGTCCTCCCTCCTAGAATCCCATTTCAACATTGTTTCTCCAATGTGGAAGTCATTGGCTTTGGTTCTTCTACTACTATAGGGTAAAATGCTTGGCTTGTTGGTTATCGCATATCCCTCTTAGGGCTTTCCGGTGCCCGAGGCAGACGGTAAGATTAGTTGTACAGTTCACAAAGATGGCATATATATGTTCATATTAACTTAAAACAACTTGATGTAATGTGATAGAAAATTACCTCTTTGACAATCTCAGAGTCCCTTGGAGAGCACTAGGCAGTAAAGAAATATTCCTTCTTCACTGGCTCCAAATCTTAGTCCTGCAATCAATTAGAGCACTCGTGTAATTTCTAACACAACATATATCCTATCAATTAAGCCAATATATAATGAACATCTAAATTATACTCATCTGAGCCATTCATATCATACTATGTAAATATTCAAACAATAATGACAATATTAAGCATCGAATGGACAAAACAGATACAGTTCTATTGATTTTAAAAGAAGGAGGATTACAACCGTTGGTTGTACCAAGCCCTCCTCAGCCTTCCAATCTCTCTATCCCTCAAGTAGTGAAGTCTTAGTCAGCAAGCTCTCTAGGAACCTCTTTGACTCTTTGCCTTCACACTATAACACTATTCTCTACTTCACAAATATTTAGAATATTAGCAATCCTTCGACCTTCAACTAAGAGCCTTCAACTCCTTTTTATAGGAGAGGGAGAAAGCCATTGTTGCCTTTCTTTTTCCACTAGTTTTGAATAGAAAAAACTAAGAGTTTTCTTTAATCTCTATGCTTTTTCCTCCTTGGGAGTTCAGTCTTTTATCGCAGTGACCAATAATGAATTGGTGCTTTGCAGTTTCCTTTGTGAACTGACTCTCTTGTGAGGGAAAGCCGGAGATTCAAATCATTCTCCGTGCATTTTTCCCATTTCAAACTCAAAACATGGGTAACGCTTCCCTCTAGTGTAAACAGAGCATTTCCCTAGCCACTAACGTGACACATTTACTGGTCTCATGCGTTATAACGCTCTTGTTTTTTTATAGAAAGGCATTACCTTGGCAGAAATAGGTTTAATTTAAGTCGTTGTATTCCTTCCATACTTGTCTTCTCCTCTGAGCTTATGAGGAGGTATTTTGACCTGTAATAGATGCCCCCTAAAGTGTGAGGTCAGAGACAAAGACGATGGCTGAAGTAATTTATAATTTGTGTAGATATAAAGAGATTGAAATACTGAGGAAAACCTGAAACAACAACATATGTCAGAAAATATAGTATCTACCTTAAGTTGGGCATTCCCATGCTCAGTAGCTTAAACAACATGATTTCTATAGAATAGAGATATGAAGAATCTGTCCACCGATAAGCACAATGTAGAAGTGTCTATCATAACAGGATCAGGCTGAAGAAGCTATCTCCATAAACAATATCGCAACTTGGGGAAGGAAATAGAACTTTAATGATGTAGCCTTTGCCCCAAGGTCTTGACCGCCGATTCACTTAAAATGCATATTCCTCAACATGTGAATGAAGGAGTTGTCGTCGAACATGTGAGAAATCATCTGATTACCAGTTGATAATGAAAACTGTTAACAAACGCGAAGGCAGCCACCGATAATGATGATGGTCCCTAAGATGCACAGTACAATCTAGCGAGCATGAAAAATGAGTTGAAGTCGAACACTCGTAGAATCATTCGACCAGGAGCCAATGATGAAGACCCCTGATCAAACACAAGACTACCTACCACTGATGTCTGCATGTATCTGGGTACTGATGGGTTTCTGGATCAGCTTCCTAGATAAGATGTTGAAGTCGATAGGAAGAGATCTGTTGAAAGGTAGGCACTGAGGCGTCCTACATCAGTCAACACGAAACGGAAACCAACTGATGTTGTTTATGATTTTAGATAATGAAGAGGAAATGGGGATGTCGGACGACAAATGATTTCTGGCATAATGAGTGGTTTCGTTGATAACAGGAGCAGTAGATAGCGAGATCTACTTGAACAATAGAAGGCACTCTAGCAGGGTACTAGGCAGTTGAAGCTTGATGAACACCAAAGAGTGTGTTATGATTTTGCCGGTGCAGGGACACTGGGAAATGAAGGCTAATACTCATAGATGGTAGGGTTCGGCTAACTGTGAAAGAGTTTTCTGGGAACTGCCATGTTCAAGAATTTTGCTGCCAAATCAACCTTTTCTGAAATGTAACAGAGGTAGTATCCATTTTGTCCAAATTTTTCCCCTTCTGATTAATTTTAACGAGTCCAGACGAGTAAACTCGGTGAATTTTTCATGTTTCGAGATTCTGAAAAATGTCAGAAAAGAGAACTCTGTGCCCCATCTGATTAGGTTTAACGAGTCCAGACGAGTAAACTCGGTGAATTTTTCATATTTAGAGAGTCTGAAAAATTTCAGAAAAGACAACTCTGTGCCCCATCTGATTAGGTTTAACAAGTCCAGACGAGTAAACTCGGTGAATTTTTCATGTTTAGAGAGTCTAAAAAATATCAGAAAATATAACTCCATTGGGGTACCTTTGTCATGTCTTGATAATTGGGCATGACAAAGGGATAATAGTAAGCCCGAAACAGTTCATTTTTCGTGAGTTAGTCCATTGAGGCCGGAAAAGTGAGAAATCTATGTTCGATGGACGTCTACCTCATTTTGTTATGCGTACGAGGAGACGAAGTAAACTCAATATTCTTTGTGAAATTTTAACGAGTCCGACAAAGAAAAACTCGGTGCCCTCCGTGAAATTTTAACGAGTCACGCGGAGAAAACTTGGTTACTTTTTTAGTTTAAAGAGCTTTGAAAAAGAGAAAAGAATGGCTCCTTACTTTCTGTCGTGGTAGTTTAACGAGCCCGAAAAAAGGTGACTCAGGGATTTTCTAGTTTTATGAGCGAGAAAAATATTCCTAAAAAGAAAGCTCAGTGCGTCTTCATAGTTTTAACGAGTCTGAAGAAGAAAAATCTAGGTTTTTCGGATTAACGAGAAAGAAAAATACCATACAAAAAGAACGCTCGATATCAACTTCATATAAGTTTAACAAGTCCGAAGAAGGGAACTCAAGGTTTTTCGGATTAACGAGCAAGAAAAATACCATAAAAAGAATGCTCGAAATTTCTTGATCTCTTTCTCGTCAATAGAAGGGTCTATGTCGGGAATCTTCTTGTGAGACCAAGCAAACACATCGCAGAATTATTTGAAAATGGATGTGAAGTGCGCAAATTCCTCAGGATTGCGAGCTTCTCCAATCTGAATATTTTCCACGATACCCGTTTTGACCGAGATATCAGTGAGCATTGTCTTAGAAATATTACCCATGTTCCCTTCTGAATCGATAGTTTGAACCATCGTGTAAGCGGAGGGAACCATCTCAGGTTGGTCAAAAGATGGGATTTCAGTTTTTATCGCCTCCGAGTCAATCATCGAAGCGTGATGGTGAAACTCTCCCTAAGGTCGTTCTTCTAGAGACATGATCTCTCGAATAGCTTCGTCTGTAGGCAATACTTCATTAAGGAGATCCTTAGAGAGAACTGTGATGGGTGGGAGGTTTGTACCGTTGGTCAAAACCATAGCATTGGAGGGCTCAGATGCGGTTTGGATGGCTTGGTAAGCCAACTCGGCCGGTGAGAGCGACATCTGATCTCTGTAGGAATCAATGTCTGAAGGTGCCGGAATGATCCATGGGTAGATAGAGCCATCCAAAGTGGTGGATATCATCGCAACCGTGTTTTGGATCTATGGTGGCGGGAGAGGAAAACAACCCAGTAGGGAAGATGCCTTTAGAAGATCGGTACCGATACTGACGTAAGAGTCAGGAAAGCCTCCTATTAGGGGTACAGTGCTACTTGGTAACATGGCATAATCAGGGGTGTAGAAGGACAGCTGATCCACTGTGAATATTTTCTCATCCAATGGAAATAGGATGAGTCGGAAGACCGAAGACACAATGGCGGTCATGGCATAATACCAACTACGACCAAGCAATAGATTATAGTCTAGATGGTGCTCTACGACTTCAACATCCACGTTTACCATTTTCCCACTCAGAGTGATGGGAAAGCTAGCAAGGTATCCTTTTGGGAGGAACATGTGGCCATCGAAAGCTTTGAGGGAATTCTATGGCGGGGTGAGGATAGGAGAACCTAAATTGAGCCAGCAAGCTTGTGACATAATGCTGGTCGAAGCACCTTCGTCTATGACAGTGCGATGGATTGGTCTCCCTTTCGACATCACCTGCACCTGGAATGCGAGTTGGTGTGAGAGGCGAGGTTTAGCCTTTTCCATATAAAAGATAGCTAGCATGGAATCCTGGGGGTCTATTCCAACAATGGCCGAAAGCAAGGCTTTCCTTTGTGCTGGACAGGTTTGTAATACTTTGAGAGCAGACATAGCTGACGGTGCCTGCACCAAATCTTCTACAACGTTGTATTTTGGGCTGCACGTGCAGAGGTGTTATGAGTCGTGTGTCAAAGTGTCCCTTTGGGGGGACGAATCACGGGTTCAGCAGTCGGCCGTTCGATATACAAATCGTTGGGATTGGTGGATTTGAACTAGTTCCAGGTTCTTGAACATCTATGGTAGGATTTCCATAAAGCTTGGCTCGAGTTTGAAGTTCAACACTCTTAATGCCATAAATGGCAGATGTTCCTTCGCCAGAAGGATGTGAACCACCATTGCCCCGTTGATGGGGTTGTGGTGGATTGTCAACCATGTGTTGATGTTGCTGCTGTTGATTTGGGAAAGGATTGTGAAGAACGGCAAGTGTTCGCCCAGAATCCTTGTTGGAAATAAAATCGTTGCATTCCTACAGCCGAGGACATTTGTATGTCAAGTGGTCCTCTGCATAGATATTTCAAGGAAATTTCATGGGTTTATCCTTCCCTTTGTCATTTTTGGCAGCGTTTTTCTGATTAGGGTTATTCTGATTATCCGGCTGCTCTTCCGAAGAAGACGTATTTTTCTTGTTCTTCTTATTATTCCCGCTAGGTTTTTGTGAGGTTTTCATAGAATTCACCTCTTTGGTAGGAAGAGTAGTCATTTGGTGAGGGGCGGTGGCAGCCAAAGATGGCTGGGAGGTTTTCCCCTAAGACTACGTTGTGGCCACACCGGAGATTGTGCCAATGAGACCGTCGGCATGTGCTCCGGTTTTTTGAGTGGCCTGAGGATTTGGGTTACCAGGGGCATGGGGGAGTAGATCATATAGCATGCCAGATTGTGAATAGATTAAATCCAAATGCTAGGCACGACGAATACATTGATCTTCTTTAACCGCACCAGAAAGGCCAATGTCTTTAGAGATGTGGGGTAAAAGAGACTTTCAAAACCAATTGGCTAAGAGATGATCCAAGATTGGCGCTTTGACTAGCCTCCTCCTACGTCTCCATTCATGAATATGATCGGAGATTTGGGTGGTGGTGTCTTGGCGCAGCGAGGTTAAAAATTCCGTTCCAGTTTCAAATCTAATTGGAAATTGGAAGTTCTTTAGGAACTCTGTCGCTAAAGCGCCAAAAGTATTGATGGCGGCGCGTGGCAATTCAATGTACCACTTGGCGGCATTGCCTGTCTTAGGAATCTGTAATTTATTAGCAATATTAGCAGAGTCCAATTAGAAAAACAACATCGTTTCAACCAACCTTGGGAGTCTAGGATCTAGCCCTCTTGAATCCGGAGAGGGATCTCTCCAATATGTACAAAGATGGATTTGTCTTTGAAGTTTGGGGTTATGATATTAGGCTAGTTATGAAGGCCACGGGTTTTTTTGTTTTTTGGATGGTTGAGCATGATTACTGTTCAAGGTGGAAAGTTATAAATGCAAAACAGTTTCAAAAGTGAGAATTTGCAGGGAATCAGAGTAAGCTTCGGTCAAAAAGATAGAAAATTGCAGGTTTTAGTCCATTGGGATATGGAGTCATAATAGGTTTTAATTGGAATAGCAAGAGGCAAGAGTGGTCCATGGGGCAAGTCATCTATGTCTAAGGATCTCTTTGAAGATTTGATTTATGGAATGGAATGATACAATAAGAAGGAGAAATAAAAGATGCAGAAACAAGAGCAGCCTAGGATCTGATAAGTAATTTTAAACTAGTCAGCCTTTGACATGATATCAAGAAAAACATAAAAGAAAACTAGGATATGGTAAGTGCTTTGAAACTAGCCAGCCTTTGATACACTTTTAATAGAAAACATCTTAAAACAGAGGGAAACTTGAAGGCAAATTTTGGATTAGAAACTAGCGGGCCGGGCTCACCACAAATCCTCTCCTAGTTCTTCTTTACTTGGTTACTTTCAAGACAAATACAAAGATAACAACAGAATGGCCTAAGTTCTGGTAAGTACTTTGAAACTAGCCAGCTTTTAACACATTCAAAGGGAAACAATCAGATAGTCTGTGGGATCATTCTGGGACTAGGGCTCACCATATCTTCCTCAGTTCATCTTCACAAAACATATACTGAAAATAACATCTAAGAATAGCATTCAGATAAGACAATAAGATGAGGGAACGCGAGCATTCCTATGCTTGAACTGAATTAAATCATTCCTAAATAACACAATTTAGAAGAAAAAATTCAGATAAAGGTTTTCTGTTAGAGAAGGTTACTGATGTATAGCAGGTCCTAACTCTATGCATGTTGTTCTTTATAAGAGAATATGAAACATAGATGAAAACAGAAATAAAAATAACAAGTTACAATTAGAGAAACATCACCGTCAACATAGACCAAGATCCCATAAATCAGCTTCTATTGATGCTTCAAACCAGTTACAGCTTTAGGTCCAGTGCTTTAGGTTACCAACCATCTACACATCTCAGCCTAACCTATCTATCACCAGCAAAGCTCCAAGAGCTAGTGAATACTATGTACAATCAGAAGTTTTTTCTCTAACGTATATCAAAGTTCTACAACCAACCCCTCACTCATCTTCTATTGTAGTATATATAGAAGAATGAGGAGGTGAGATATGATAAAACATCTCAATTACAATTAATACAAAGTTAATGTCTTCTTGGCCCTTGGGGGGTTTTAATGAAGAAACTGTATAGGTGTTTCACTGTATTAATTGATTTACACTTATGAAATAAGCTCGGTGGGAGCTTAGTTGACCTTTGAGGCTCTGTGTGACGCTAGGGTTACCCTGCAGATATCTTTTGCATTAAGTTTCATTGCAGAAGTAACTTCTTTATTGCGCTGAGGCAAAATATGATCTTCTTCAATAAATTCAGCCCCTGATTGATTACTTTGAGGAACAGGTGGCACTATGGTAGCTGGGAGGAATCGATTTTCCCCAGATTGTGGCGGTGGAGGAGTTCGTGCTTGATAAAATAGTTTAGGCTTTCTGTAAACTGTGTTTTATTTGGGGATTAGGCTTTTGATAACAGTCTTAGCCGTAATCCCCGTGAAAACTGTCTCTAATCCTCTGTTCTGATATATTTAGGTCTTCGCCGATGATACTCTTTGTCTATGCCCGATTTACTGTGTTTTTTGCTGTTGTGCAGGCCTGCGTAGGGTTCATAAGGCATCCATGCCTGAGATAATGCTGAGAAAACGTGAATTTCCACCCTGTGGATGATTTCCTTGGATGAATCGAAGACGAGAGGGTCGTCACCCTCCGCCTCTGAATCTTCTTTGAAAATTTCAAACGAATGATAAAAAACCCTGCAAAAATACGAAAACTATTAAGAAATCCTGCTTTTATAGGTTGACTGCATCGGAGGGCGTGCGAGGAGATCGGAGCCGTTGGATGGCATCATCCAACGGTCAGGATTAATCGGGGAGATCATAGAATGGGAGGAAGAAAGATTAAATCCGATCCGTCGATCTGCAGAGATCAACGGTCGATATTGAACGGGGCGGTCAGAGGAGGAGAATGAATCTGAGTTGTCGATCGCGCAGAGATCGACGGTCAGGATTTGGCAATGGAAATTCAAACAGAGAGATTGGGCGATGAAATGTGGGCAGTCGATCTATAGATCAGATCGACGACAGAGATTGATCTGCCACTATACAATGGCCCGGCTATCGCGCGCTCATCTTCGTTAACCATCGAGCAACTTGGGCGAGCGATCACCGTTGGATCAGTGGGCCCAGATCGGACGGTCCACAGCGATATCATTTGGCGTCCTAGTCTGAAAATTAACGCGCGATGGACGACGGATGGATGACAGTTTTCAAATAGTACAAGGGACACGTGTTGAACGGTGTATGGAATCGCTGACCGTTGGGAGAAAACAGCTTTTGCCCGAAGGCGGTGCGATGAATACCGCACGGTATTTGGAGTGGAGGACAGCTGGCGGGGACCACCGGGAGATTTACTTCGCACCGTCCGATCTGTGGATTTAGATCAACGGTGCGGAACAATCCAAAACTCGTACCCGTGGATAATTTAATAAAAAATAATAAAATGACGAATTTTATGAATAACAAAGGTTTTTTAATGTTTTTTGTGGAATATTTTTAAACCAGAATAAGCGCTCGACTGTTGAGCGCGCGGTCACGGCTCCAGGGTGCATGGAAAAAAAGGGTTAAGGACCTGGCCAAAGGGGGCTTAAGTCCAATATATAGAAAAATATGTATTTTTATTGATTTTTCAACGTTTTCAAAGGGTTTCAAGGGTTTCGGTATAGTTAAAAAATGGGTTTTTAACTATGGGAAAGTGATTTTCATAAATGGAAGAAGAGGATTTATGAAAACAAGGGAGTTTTTATGGAGAAAAAGGGGAGAAAATGAGGGTTTGAGAAGGGGGAAAAATGAAGGTCTTGCAATAGTCTTTCATTCAGAAACATCAGAACTCCAGAATTATTTAGGATGTAAACCAAGTATAGGATCTGGACAGAGGCAAGAGGCCTGCAAGAGTCTTCAAGAGACAACAATTTTTAGTAATAGAATTTTTTCCTTGAAGGCTCAAAATAGATTTAGCCACCTTTTTGGTATAATCAAATTTTACAGGTGGCTAACAGTGGCTCCACTTGGGGATGGTGCCTTCTTGAAGGCATCAAGAACTTTCAGACCTGCATTCTCTAGGAGGCTGACCATGTGTCTGATCCTTTAATGTTCTCTGGGAGGCTGATCAGTTGCCTAATCCATTGGGATGCTCTTCCTATGCTGGGATGATTTTCTCTGAAAATGTATTAGCAGTCATAAAAGCAATGGATCTTCATCAATACAACTTTCTACCTACCCAATCCTACAAATCTAACATTTTTTCTTCAATAGAGTGCATTTGGATTGGAAAACTCTTTTCACAACATTTTATTCTTTTGAAAGTATGAAATGTAATCTATTTCTACTCCTTATTTCTCCCTGAACTCAGATTTAACAGTTGAGTTCAGATGATTCTCTACCTACTCTACTATCTGTTGGGATTAAGCTGTCCAACAGATTTTCATTCTCTAAATTTCTAAAACATGAATTTTAAAAACAGCCAAGTCAAGATTAAGTTGTTTGACTTATTGTGATCTATGGCATAAAGACAAGCTGCACATATACATTTATTTTGTAAAAATTAAATCAAAAAATGGAAGGCTTAAGATCTAAAAATTGATAACACTTCCTTCCTCTTTTCTACAGCTCTGATTTGGTTCTTATTGAGCTATCTTTCCTTTTTCTCTCGTTCATATTTTGAGCTAATTAGAACCAGATTTTTACATCTCTTTGACTCAGAAAATAAAACATATTTGAGTCATTTCTCTTTGCAACCTTAGGTTCAGATTTTGAACATGTTTGAACCTTTCATTTCTATCTTAAACTATCTACTGATAAGCCAAGATTAGACAGTTTGGCATATCAAATTCACTATCCTATCAACAGAAAATTTAAAGCTAATTAGTCAAGTTTAAACAGTTTGACTAACTAGAAGTGTGTTTTTCAGGAGTGGCATTTGAGCTTGCACACTTTCAGATTTGCCTCTCTTTTTTGGTATGGGGCTATACCTTGCTTGTTTTCAAAATCTGCCCTCTTTTCTTTCTTTTCTTTGTTTTTGTATTTTTGTCTTTTACAACTTTGAATGCAATGGTGGATGAAATATTCACAATGGAAAAGATAAAAAGGCTTCAAAACATAACATGGATCAAGAGAAGTAGTGCTTAAGCATCCTGCCATTGATAGGACCCCCAAACAATTCTGCTCCATTCAACTCCTGCAAGAAAAATGCATTGTTACCAGCAGCTGAATGAATAGAGTAAGGGCCAAGCCATAGGTTGTCAAATTTTCCATGATTTCCCTTCTCTTCCCTCCTTGAGTCCCATTTTAAAACTTTGTCCCCAATCTTGAAATTTCTAGCCTTTGTTCTTCTGTCAAAAAGTTTCTTAATGCTCTCCTGTTTCTGCAATGCTTTGTTATACACTTCCTCTCTGGTTTGTTGAAGATGAATGGTCTGAAAATATAAAAATATTTTGAAAAATCAGGACTTATCAGAACTGGCACTTTGGTTAACGCTTGTTTTACCAGTTCAAAGGATTGCTTTGCTTCCAAGGTCCATTTTACCCCTTGATCATTTTTCAACATGTTTGTGATATTCCTAAGGAGCTCAGCTAAATTAGGAATGAACCTTCTCAAAAATTTGATCTTCCCAATGAAAGATTGCAACTCCTTGATGTTTTGAGGATGAGAGATTTGCAATATGGCCTCAATCCTCTTTGCATCTATCTTTATACCCTTTTCTGAAATAATGTGTCCAAGAATTTTACCTTCTTGGAGCCCAAATAGTGTCTTCTTAGGGTTTAAGGATATTCCAAACCTTCTGCACTTCTCGGAAACCTTTCTCAAATGTTCTAAGTGTTCTTCATCTGTTTTTGAAAACACAGTGACATCATCAAGATAAATAATGATGAAGAAGCCCAATTCTTCCGAGAATGCTATGTCCATGGCTCTTTTGAAAGTTGCTCGAGCAATCATTAGACCAAAGGGCATTTTCACATACATGAAAGTGCCCCATGGTGTAGTAAAGGTTGTCTTTAATTGATCAGCAGGGTAAACCAAGATCTGATTGTACCCTGAATAGCCATCCAGTAAAGAAATTCTTCTAGACCCTACCACCCTTTGTAAAATATGATCCATTTTGGGTAGAGGGTAGTTATCTTTTAATGAAGCTTTGTTTAAGTCTCTAAAGTCTATACAAAGCCTGATTTCTCCATTTTTCTTCCTAACAGACACCAGATTAGATACCCATTCAGAATATCTAATAGGGACAATAATACCAGCTTCATACATCTTTTTAATCTCCTTCTAAACCAAAGGCAACTGAACAGGGTTTATTCTGCACAGTTTCTGTTTGAATGGGTTTTAGTTTTCTTTAAGGGGAATTTTGTGTTGTATTATTTCAGTGTCATAGGATTTAAGATCTTCGTAGCTCCATGCAAAAACATCAGAAAACTCTTTAAACAGCTTAATGTATTTGAGTTTAATGTGAGCTGGTAAATTTTTAGACAGTTTAATCATCTTTGGTTTTTCATCATTGCCTATATTGCACTCCTCCACTTCAGTCTCTACAGGTTCTAGTTTTGGTTTTTGGGCCACATCGTCAAAATCGAACAACTCTTCCAAAGTGGCTAGACCTCTAGGAAAACTTTCATATTTAGTATGGAGAGTTTCCAATTCCTCTACTTCATTCATAAGTTTGCTAGACAATAGGTTAATATTGACAGACTCAGGAGACGGTTCTTCTTCACCAAGAAAGTTTTCTTCACTGCAGTCTGTTTCATAGTCTGAGTCCGAACTGTTTAGTTCGAATTCATTTCTGAATTGCATGAAGTCTTCTCTTTGTTTGTCATTGTCAAACACCTGCCAATACTTCTTATTATCAGGCACTGATGGTCTAAACTTTATCTCAGTTGTACAGTCTTTGGTTTCAAATGGCGCTAAGCATGTCCTAGCTGCAAAGGCTAAATTGTGAGCTGCAATGTTTCTTTTCCTTGGGACAAAAATTACGTTGGACTCCTCGAATGTTTTCAGAAGATCCATGCAATCATTCCGATAGGCTCTAAGTCTGGGATGATTTGCGTTATACTCCCCATTGACTTGCCTAATGATCAATTCAGAATCCCCATATACATTGATTCTTCTAGCTCCTAACTTTTTCAAAAGATGTAAGCCTAAGAGAAGGGACTCATATTCTGCTATGTTATTGGAACACTGAAAGTTTAATTTGCATGAAATGCACTCTGTGTGGTTGTTTTCAGTGTTAGAAATCCAGACACCTGCACCAACGTTAGTTTTGGTGCATGACCCATCAAAGTACATACTCCAGAGAGGACTTTTCATCGTTTTATCTTGGTTAGAGTCCTCTTCAACTATTGTGCTCAAGGGTTGTTGTGGTATCTTAGCACTGAGTTGAATTTGTTTTGGTTCTCCCAGATTTTCATTTATTTGAGGGATACCTTCTTGATTCTCAATGTTTAGAAGCAAGGGACACATGACTTGTAGTTCAAAACCCATATCTAGTCTGCTGTTGTTTAAAGGTTCAGCAAACTGTTCTGACAATTCATTGGTATTCACCTCCTCCTCTCTATCGGCCATTAATTCTGTTAAAGTGACTTGTTCACTAAATGTTTCATCATTAAACATGATAAAATAATCGAGGCCTGTATTGACAGAATAGATAGGAGAGTTTTGTGGTCTGTCTTGACTTGTGACTGTGTATTGCATATGGGACTCCCTGTAAAGTCTTCTAGTTTGATTGAAAACAAGGATAGTTGCATAGGTCATGTCCATTTGCATAGTCCCTTGTAACTTAGCCCCCCAAGACCTTGAGAGTAACATCCCATACTTTGGGGGCACATCAGCCACAACAATATCCATGACTAAGAATTTGGCTAGAATTTGGGCTAAGTTTACACAGAGGTCCTTGATCAATCCTAAACATTTTACTCTGCTAGAATCAAAAGAGTAAAGGTCTTTATAAGGTCTGGTGATTTCTAGACCCAGGCTCTCCATTACAGCCTTAGGCATCAGATTATGAGAAGCCCCTGAGTCATGCATAGCGTTGTGAAAAATCTTGTCATGAACGTTAAAACTTACATAAAAGGGAGGAACAGGTGCCTCTTGATATTGTCCTTCAATATTTGGACCAAAAATAAGCTCTGGTTGGTCATCGTTAAGATTGATTGTGTCATTGTTTTCTTCAAAATTCAAAGCCTTCAAAATTTGGGTCCTATATACATGTTGGGCAGCTAACGCAGTGAGGGGAACAGAAATTTTGATCTTTAAGATTTCCTACTCCAAGCTGGAAGGAATATGGTTCTTTAAAGTGTTGGTTTCAGCCTTATTAACTGTCATTTTATCAACAATGTCAGGTTGCTGTTTTGTTTTATTTACATTCGATAAAATTGTTTTCACAGGAGTAATAGCTGTAGTGTTAGTACTACTAATGTCTGCACTCTGTTTTTCATTGTCTTGAGTGCTTTTTCCTTTACCTTTATCAGAATTTCCAGCTACTATTCTATCCTTTTGTTTGACAACTTTAGACTTGGTTGCAGTGCTGTTTTGTGAATATTTGTTAGAGGTTTTGTTGTTGGGGGTTTGTTGACTAGATTTTCTTCTGAGGTCATATTCTTTTTGAGGTTTGGTGATGGCATTTTCCATGTCTTGACAACAATTTTCATTATCATCTCTTTTGTCATCATAAGGTGTATAAAGACCTTTTTTCTATCATAATGAACCTCAAAATCATCATCATCTACCCCAAATAGGTTAATATCATATTCCTCTGTTATTTGATCTGTTTCCTCAACCTCACTTACATAGTTTTGATGAAAGGGAGGAGTGATCTGCTGATCATCTTCCCTACGTCTTTTTGGAGGTTGGTTCCTTCTAACATTCTGATTCTGGTTATGGTTTCTATTTTGAGGAGCAGTTTGGTTTTGACTTGCTTGTGCTCGCTTGATTATGCTCATCTATTTCATCATTTCTTCCATCATTCTTTCCATCTTTGAATTAGAAGTGGAAGGTGTGGATTCCTCTCTAAAAGATACTCTCTTCTCATCTTTCATCCTGGCTCTTTTCTCCATCAGGTTGACTTCTACAGAAAGAGAACCTCTTTGCATATCTTCAAGAGTTGCAAAATCTCTCTCTCTCTTAGTGAATAGGTCATGTCAGAGTCAAACCCTTCAGGAAACTTTTTTAAAGATGAGCCCTGTGGAGGTTTTAGCTCTAGGGAAAGGGAATTATACACACTGTTAAACCTAGTGCAATAAGCTTGCACACTTTCCCCAGGGTTTCTATGGAGATTTTTGTATTCAGAGAGGACTTGGAGAGGATTCTTCTTCACTTCCCATTTGTTTAAGAATTTTTGATGGAAGCCTTGGAGATAATTGATACTATGGGGGGCTAAGCTTTTAAACCATTTTTTTACTTCTCCCCCCAGGCTTTGAGAAAATAATCTAAGTTTGATAGAATCATCATTAATCTCATTTCTGTCAAAATAGTCATCCATCTTATCCACATGTTGTGATGCAGTTGTAGTATTGTTAGCATCATATAATGGAATTTTGGACTGATATTCCTGTGGAATGTTTACTAATGGTGCAAGAAGGACCGAGGGAGCATACCATGCAGCCATGGCAGGAGGTGGAGGTGGATTCGCAGGTGGGTTGACAAAAGGGAAGGTGGGTTGGAGTGGAGTGGTTTGAACAGTGGATGAAGGATGAGAAGATGTAGATGGAACAACAGTAGATTGCTGAGATGACCTTGGATGAGAGACAACTAAATTTAACAGGAAGTTTAGATTAGGTGGTGTTGTTTCTCTACTAACAATATGTTCACTAGTTTCTGGAGAAGAAAGTGAAGACTCGGAATCTAGCTGGGTTATATCATCAAATGACCTAGTTCTAAATGGATTTACTAAGTCATATTGTGATTGTTGTAGAGCTGAAAGATGTTCAGGAACTGATTTAGCTCTCAAGGGTGATATGAAAACAGTTGATAATTTAATCTTAGGAGACTTCCTAAGGATACTTTCTGGGTTATCAACTAATTCAGGTGGATCAGGGTCAGGATGGGCTCTGGTGTGAATCTTTCTAGGAGCCACTATGGTGTGTTTTACAAACCCAAATAAACAAGATAAGTTCAACCAGATATGACAGTCTTTGAATGGTTAACTGTTCAACCAGATATGACAGTCTTTGAATGGTTAACTAATCTATTTACCTAAATTTCAATCCTAGAGTCCTCTAACTGAGTTTGAATGATATTATGATGATTAGGGTTATCCCAGTGGAGTCTTAAGGTCTGTTCAGGATTGTGGAGTCGCCAAGTGGAAGTTTTTAGCTCTTTTTCAGAGGTAAAAGGTTTTATGGTCCACCACTATGCTTGTGAAATATCCCTTTTCAAGGATATCCCGGAACACAACAAACTCTAACCAGAGATTGAATGGGAGGGCATTTACTAGATATTTCACCTCTAAAAGAGGATGAGATCCGGAAGCTACCTGGCCCTTTCCAGACTCTGTCTGAGAGTATGGGGTAAAACACAACAAAAGATAAGTGTCAATGTAGGAGTAAGTGTTTTACTGCCAATCTAAAATATTTTTGGCTTTTTCTGAGTTATTTTCAGTTGTGTGGTTTCTAAGAATATCCTAACTCTATTTCAAAACTTAGCTATGGTTATGAGACAAAGACAATCTACTCTTATGGCTAAGCCAACTGATTTTTCAAGGTTTGATAAAGTCTTAAGAGAATCCTAGTGTTTACCTAGATTGTCACTAATTCAAACAAGTTTCATCATGATTACCATTTCCTGGTAGTGCTTGAAAAGGCTGCTTTTACTCACAAATTTTTATGAATCAAGGGGTGCTCTGAGGTCTTTAACAGGTATAAAAAACACTCAGTCCCCAGTGGAGTCGCCAGAAATGTTAGGAATCTGTAATTTATTAGCAAGATTGGCAGAGTCCAATTACAGAAAAAACATCGTTTCAACCAACTTTGGGATTCTAGGATCTAGCCCTCCTGAATCCGGAGAGGGATCTCTCCAATATGTACAAAGATGGATTTGTCTTTGAAGTTTGGGGTTATGATATTAGGCTAGTTATGAAGGCCAAGGGTTTGTTTGTTTTTTGGATGGTTGAGCATGATTACTGTTCAAGGTGGAAAGTTCTAAATGCAAAACAGTTTCAAAAGTGAGAAGTTGCAGGGAATCAGAGGAAGCTTTGGTCAAAAAGATAGAAAATTGCAGGTTTTAGTCCATTGGGCTATGGAGTCATAATAGGGTTTAATTGGAATAGCAAGAGGCAAGAGTGGTCCATGGGGCAATTCATCTATGTCTAAGGATCTCTTTGAAGATTTGATTTATGGAATGGAATGATACAATAAGAAGGAGAAATAACAGATGCAGAAACAAGAGCAGCCCAGGATCTGATAAGTACTTTTAAACTAGTCAGCCTTTGACATGAACTCAAGAAAAACATAAAAGAAAACTAGGATCTGGTAAGTGCTTTGAAACTAGCCAGCCTTTGATACACTTTTAATAGAAAACATCTTAAAACAGAGGGAAACTTGAAGGCAACTTTTGGATTAGAAACTAGCGGGCCGGGCTCACCACAAATCCTCTCATAGTTCTTCTTTACTTGGTTACTTTCAAGAAAAATACAAAGATAACAACAGAATGGCCTAAGATCTGGTAAGTACTTTGAAACTAGCTAGCTTTTAACACATTCAAAGGTAAACAATCAGATAGTCTGTGGGATCATTCTGGGACTAGGGCTCACCATATCTTCCTCAGTTCATCTTCACAAAACATATACTAAAAATAACATCTAAGAATAACATTCAGCTAAGACAATAAGATGAGGGAACGCCAACATTTCTATGCTTGAACTGAATTAAAGTCATTCCTAAATAACACAATTTAGAATTAAACATTCAGATAAAGGTTTTCAGTCAGAGAAGGTTACTGATGTATAGTAGGTCCTAACTCTATGCATGTTGTTCTTTATAAGAGAATATGAAACACAGATGAAAACAGAAATAAAAATAACAAGTTACAATTATAGAAACATCACTGTCAACATAGACCAGGATCCCATAAATCAGCTTGTATTGATGCTTCAAACTAGTTACAGCTTTAATTCCAGTGCTTTAGGTTAGCAACCATCTACACATCTCAGCCTAACCTATCTATCACCAGCAGAGCTCCAAGAGCCAGTGAATACTATCTACAATCAAAATTTTTTGCTCTAATGTATATCAAAGTTCTACAACCAACCCCTCACTCATCTTCTGTTGTAGTATATATAGAAGAATGAGGAGGTGAGATCTGATAAAAGATCTCAATTACAATTAATACAGATTTAATGTCTTCTTGGCCCTTGGGGGGTTTTAATGAAGAAACTTTAGAGGTGTTTCACTGTATTAATTGATTTACACTTAGGAAATAAGCTCGGTGGGAGCTTAGTTGACCTTTAAGGCTCTGTGTGACGCTAGGGTTACCCTGCAGATATCTTTTGCATTAATTTTCATTGCAGAAGTAACTTCTTGGCTGCGCTGAGGCAAAATCTGATCTTTTTCAATAACTTCGGCCCCTGATTGAGTACTTTGAGGAACATGTGGCGGTGGAGGCGTTCCTGCTTGATAAAACAATTTAGGTTTTCTGTAAACTGTGTTTTATTTGGGGATTATGGTTTTGATAACAGTCTTAGCCTCAATCCCCATGAAAACTATCTCTAATACTCTGTTCTGATATATTTAGGTCTTCGACGCTGATACTACTTTTCTGTGCCCAATTTACTGTGTTTTTTGGCGTTGTGCAGGGCTGCGCAAGGTTCATAATGCATCCATGCCTGAGATAATGCTGAGAAAACGTGCATTTCAACCCTGTGGATGATTTCCTTGGATGAATCAAAGACAGGAGGGTCGTCACCCTTCACCTCTGAATCTTCTTTGAAAATTGCGAATGAATGATAAAAAACCCTGTAAAAATACGAAAACTATTAAGAAATCATGCTTTTATAGGTTGACTGCATCGGAGGGTGTGTGAGGAGATCGAAGCCGTTGGATGGCATCATCCAACAGTTGGGATTAATCGGTGAGATCATAGAATGGGCAGAAGAAATATTAAATCCGAGCTGTCAATCTGCAGAGATCGACGATCGAGATTGAACGGGGCGGTCAGAGGAGGAGGATGAATCTGAGCCGTCGATCGCGTAGAGATCAACGGTTGGGATTGGGAAATGGAAATTAAAACGGAGAGATTGGGCGATGAAATGTGGGCCGTCTATCTGCAGATCAGATCGACGGTGAAGATTGATCTGCCACTATATAATGGCCCAGCTATCGCGCGCGCATCTTCGTTAACCATCGAGCAACTTGGGCGAGCGATCACCATTGGATCAGTGGGCCCAGATCGGACGGTCCACAACGATATCGTTGGGCATCCTAATCTGAACATTAACGCACGATGGACGACGGATGGACGAAGGTTTTCAAATAGTACAAGGGACACGTGTTGAACGGTGTATGGAATCGCTGGCCGTTTGGAGAAAACAGCTTTTGCCCGAAGGCGGTGCGATGAATACTCCGCGGTATTTGGAGTGGAGGACAGGTGGCGGGGACCACCGGGAGACGTACTCCGCACCGTCCGATCTGTGGATTTAGATCTACCGTGCAGAACAATCCAAAACTCGTACCGGCGGATAATTTAATAAAAAATAATAAAATTATGGATTTTATGAATAACAAATGTTTTTTAATGTTTTTTGCGGAATATTTTTAAACCAATATAAGCGCCCAACTACTCAGCATGTGGTCACGGCTCTAGGGCACATGGAAAAAAAGGGTTAAGGACCTGGCCGAAGGGGGCTTAAGTCCAATACATAGAAAAATATGTATTTTTATTGATTTTTTGACGTTTTCAAAGGGTTTCAAGGGTTTCGGTATAGTTAAAAAATGGGTTTTTAACTATGGGAAAATGATTTTCATAAATGGAAGAAGAGGATTTATGAAAAGAAGGGAGTTTTTATGGAGAAAAAGGGGAGAAAATGAGGGTTTGAGAAGGGGGAAAAATGAAGGTCTTGCAACAGTCTTTCATTTGGAAACAATAGAACTCCAGAATTTTTTAGGATGTAAACCAAGTATAGGATCTGGACAGAGGCAGGAGGCCTTCAAGAGTCTTCAAGAGCCAACAATTTTTAGTAATAGAATTTTTTCCTTGAAGGCTCAAAATAGATTTAGCCACCTTTTTGGTATAATCAAATTTTACGGGTGGCTAACAGCCTGTAAGGGTGCAGGGAAACAATCGAAGCCGGACACTATCATCCACCATGGAATTGGATATAGACCATAGATGAAAGGTATTTATGTGTGCGGCTGGGTTGTCCCATTTTTTCCCGTCGAACTTCAAGATGTCAGAAGGAATCTTATGTGGTACTGGAGGCCAAAGCGAGTTGTGATTGATGGGGTCGTTAGTCAGTTTATCGATATCGGGAATGTCCAAAGCTGCCAAAAACGACAATTGTGGATTTTCCCCCTAATCTAACCAAGGCAGTATGGGCTGACTACTTAGACCATAGGGTCTACCCATCAACGTGTTAGCAGGAGGTTAAGTGGGACTTTGATAAAAACTTCCTATAGGTGGAGGAGTAGGGACATACTGTTGCTATCCATAGGGCATATTGTATTGCGGGGAAACTGGTTGGTTGCCCCCAGTATCAAAGTGCCCTCCCATTCTAGATGGAGGTTGGGGTTGGTTAGTCCAAATGGATGCAATAGAGTTACCTGGAGGCATGCTACTACTTGCATAGTTTGGCAACGTCATAGACCCTACACCTATATTTTCACCACTTAAGGGAAAAGTATTGACAATAGGTTGTCCCATTTGTCTAAAGGATTGCAGGGGAAGCGAAATGTTCCCTGCTACCTGCATGCTAGTAACACTGCCCCCTGGTATAGTGGCCAAGGGATTGGAGGAGCTATCGTGGGTCCCAACGTGGTCACGGTAGAAGTATATGTCGAAGGATTCGGTAAGCTACTGATAGTTGTGATGACTATAGGGTTGGGAGTAGGTATATGTTGACTACTGGGGTTACCCAGTGATGGCATAGAACTGACCACCGACTAGGAGGATGATGGCGAACCTGGGATGGTTGCCATTGGCATCGACCCAGTGGATGCTGGTGGTGAAATGGATGTTTGTGCGGCCGAAGACATATCTTGGTGTGGTGGAATCTGAATTATCACAGGCCCCGATGGATCAGTGAGCGGAGGATTGTAATGAGGTACAACCCCTTCAGTGAAAGGGTCCTCCATAAATTCCGGATGATATGAGGCTATGTGAAAATCAAGATTAGTCAGAGGAGACTGCGCTTTCGTAGAAGGCACGGGTTCACCAAGGTTTAGTTCTTCCTCAATAGTGAGAGGAGGTAGACCTTGCTGTCATCGGGACAGACGGCGTGGGTCGGAGGACGCCACAGTGACCAGTTTAATTTTAAAAAATTTTAATAAATTGTGATGTTTTATGAAGTCTCAATGACAGTAATCACACACATAAAAAAAGAAAAAAAGACTCTCTAAAATCAATCAACAAGCAGCCATAATAGGGTGCCCTGTCTGAGTACTACCGTTTGCTGGTGATGAAATCCAGTATCACAATAGTATACAGAGAGGGTTGGTTGAAAGTATAGTTACGGTCACTCTAAAGCTTCGTTCAAATCTCAGATGATAGGTGTAAGCACTCTCGTGAAGACGAGTACCCTCCTAAAGACCGAAGATAGAGTGGGTCTGTCTGTTTTAGGTACCAGGACAGCCTATCCCAGTCACCTTGTGTAAGTCCCTAAAAAGTATGGCCACTAAAGATACCTCAAATCACAGACATCATCAGGGGGGTCCACGGTCAAGGACAGTGTGCTATATGGGCAGAATACCTAGATCCCCGATCTAGTTTCGACATACTCGAAGGGAACCCCAATATATAACACACCCACCGGATGCAGTCGAAGGCGGGCTACCATCTTGTGCACCCAAGTGTTGTATCGCGCTGAGCTCCGGTAAAGGAACGGTCTCGATAATATGAGTGCAGTAGGATTTCGCTCATTAATGAATCTAGTTTCAAGTTTTGAGATCTTGGGTGATTTTCTCACTGTTCCTAACCCAAGATCCTAGCCTGAACTACTGTTTGTGTGAGCTCAAAAAAGAGTAATGTGATTGATTTTATTATCGCTTGATTCTTAGTGTACTTGCAGAGGGGGAGTGGACGTATGAAATGTAATGAGACTCTAACTCAAGAAACCATGCAAAACATGCTCTAAATGTTTAATTCGATGAAGAGTATTTCTACAAGGAGAGGTTTCTTTTCAACATCCATGCACTAACATTCAAATAACACAGTTCGAATTTAAAGATTCATACTTCTATCTACCTCTTCTTAACAGTCTATGAACCGAAAATTTCAAAATTAACTCAGCTAGATACAGAAAAAACTATAAAAAAAAATTTCTTCTCTAAAAATTAAATTCTTTTGACACTAACTTTTCAAACAAGAGCAAACAAACAGAAATGCCAGCTTAGTAAAAAAGCACAGGGATTCAGTCAAGGAGATATAATGATGGCCAAAAAAATTTGTAGCTAAAACACAATCACAGCAGTGAACAACAAGTTTTGGCTGAGTAAGAAACTGTCTCTGAGTAAAGACAGCGTTAATCTAGAGACTAACGCACTGTATTTAAGAAGAGTCAGTGTTATAACGCATTGGAAAACCTACAGGGGTAGCGTTAGCCAGGGAAAAATTCTTCAGATGGTCAAATAGAAACAGGATTGAACTCTGCGAGCTTTTGAAATGTCTACTGGGCATAAGTACTGGTCGGAAGGATCTGTGAAAAGAGGAGAGAAGAAAGGAGGAAAGAAATAGTCCGTAAACTATGGGGAAACTATGGGTGTTTCCCCAGTGGAGTCGCCAATTCTGCTATAGGGTAAAATTATTGGGTTGTTGGTTATCGCATATCCCTCTCAGGGCTTTCCGGTGCCTGAGGAAGACGGTAAGATTAGTTGTACAGTTCACAAATATGGCATATATATGTTCATAGTAACTTAAAACAACTTGACGGAATGCGATAGAAAATTACCTCTTTGATGATCTCGGAGTCCCTTGGAGAGCACTAGGCAGCGAAGCAAGAGTCCTTCTTCACCGGCTCTAAATCTTAGTCCTGCAATCAATCAGAGCACTCATGTAATTTCTAACACAATATATATCCTATCAATTAAGCCAATATATAATGAACATCTAAATTATACTCATCTGAGCCATTCATATCATACTATGTAAATATTCAAACAATAATGACAATATTAAGCATCGAATGGACAAAACAGATATAGTTCTATTGATTTTAAAAGAAGGAGGATTACAACCGTCAGTTGTACCAAGCCCTCCTCAGCCTTCCAATCTCTCTATCCCTCAAGTAGTGAAGTATTAGTCAACAAGCTCTCTAGGAACCTCTTTGACTCTTGGCCTTCACACTATAACACTATTCTCTACTTCACAAATATTCATAATATTAGCAATCCTTTGACCTTCAACTAAGAGCCTTCAACTCCTTTTTATAGGAGAGGGAGAAAGCCATTGTTGCCTTTTTCTTTCCACTAGTTTTGAATAGAAAAAACTAAGAGGTTTCTTTAATCTCTATGCTTTTTCCTCCTTGAGACTTCAGTCTTTTATCGCAGTGACCAATAATGAACTGGTGCTTTGCAGTTTCCTTTGTGAACTGACTCTCTTGTGAGGGAAAGTTGGAGATTCAAATCATTCTCCATGCGTTTTTCCCATTTCAAACTCAAAACACGGGTAATGCTGCCCTCTAGTGTAAACATATCGTTTCCCTAGCCACTAACGCGACACATTTACTAGTCTCATGCGTTATAATGCTCTTGTTTTGTTATAGAAAGGCGTTACCTTGGCAGAAATAGGTTTAATTTAGGTCATTGTATTCCTTCCATATTTGTCTTCTCCTCTGAGCTTATGAGGAGGTATTTTGACCTGTAACATCTACCAAAGATATTCTTTATGTTTTCTTGCACTACTTGTGTCCTTCTGTAAACTTCCTCCCTTGACTGTTGCAAATGAATGGTTTGGTTCAGCCTCCTTTGCATGTCATTTTCTTCTGATTTCACTTCTTGGAGGAGATTCATGACTGGAACTCCTAAAGATGTTGGGAAGACTGCATCCATGCCATAAAATAGTTGATAGGGAGACACACTGATTGACATCTTGGTGGTTAGTCTATCAACCCATAGTGCATGCACCAGTTTTCCATGCCATGCTTTTTGGTTCTATTCAATTAAATTCTTGATAAGGTTCACTAGACTTTTTTTGGAAGACTCAGTGAGCCCTAGTTTGATATGATACTTACAGAAAAATTCAACCATTATTTTGGATTTAAAGGCAAAAACATTATCTATGATGATACTTCTAGGACAACCAAATTGAGACAAGATGTTGGTCTGAAGGAATTTTATAATGACTGAGTCGGTGGCATTCCTAGAAGGGATGGCCTCTATACACTTGGTGAAATTATCAGTAGCAGTGAGGATCCACTTGTGTTGGCTAGATGAAGAAGGGTGGATCTCCCCAATGAAGTCCAAACCCCATTGTTGAAAAGGATCTTCAACACTGATGGGATGCAAAGGAAAAGGTAAAATTTTTCTCTTTCCATCAAAATTTTGGCACTTATGGCAAGTCATAACTAGTTTGTAAGTGTCAGAAAAAACGGTGGGCCAATAGTAGCCAGCTCTAAGGATTTTTTTAGCTATGTTTTTCCAGTAGATATGACCTCCACACTCTCCCTCATGCAGCTTATGCATGATTTTATCTGCATCATATTCAAGCAAACATTTAATAAATATGCCAACGGAATTCTTCCAATACAAAGCTCCATCTAAAATGTAGAAATTTAAAGCTTTTTTTTTCAAGAATCTAGCTTTTGTCTTGGATAAGGTAGGAGGAGTATTAAGATAAAAAAAGTACATATAGGATATCAGCATACCAAGAGGAGTTCAAAAATACTTCTTCAATGTGGGGAGATGTGAATTCTTCTTGTTCCTCTAATGCATCAACCATATTCATGTCTAGTGCTTGGAAATTTGATTTAGACATGATTTTTGCGGGTCCTTGTCCTTTAATAAGTTTAGTAGGCCTAATTTCTAAATCATATTCTAAGATAATAGAAATCCATTTACCCCTTTTACCATCAGGGTCCTGATTTAGAATGTCCTTGACAACTGTGTGTGGAACAAAAGCAATGATATGAGAGTGCAAAATGTAGACTCAAAAATCTTTCAATGCTTAGATCAAGGCAAAGGCTTGTTTCTCCATGATGTTGTATTTTAAGGGATAATATCTTAATGCCTTACTGAAAAATGCTATGGGTTTCTCTTGCCCCATCATGTTCTTTTGCAACAAAATTGCAACAATGGTGTGTTCAGATGAAAATGAGAAAATGTAGAAGTACTTGGTAAAGTAAGGACTGATTAGAACTGGTGTTTGGGTGAGTTCTTGTTTTACCAGTTCAAAACATTGTTTGGATTCCAAGGTCCATTTAACTCCTATCTCTTTTCTGAGCATGTTTGTAATATTCCTCAGGAGTTCAACAAGGTTGGGGTTGAACCTTCTAAGGAAGTTGATATTTCCTATGAAATATTGCAACTCCTTTATGTTTATAGGATGGTTGATTTGCAATATACCTTAAATCCTTTTGGAAAATATTTTTATTCCCTCTTCAGAGATGATGTGGCCTAGGAGCTTACCTTCCTGAAGACCAAACAATGTTTTCTTAGGATTCAGAGATAGGCCATACTTCCTACACTTTTCAAAGACTTTTCTCAAGTGGACTAAGTGTTATTCATCAGTCTTAGAATAAACAGTGATGTCAGCAAGGTAAATGACTATGAAGTAATCTATGTCTTCTGAAAAAGCTATGTCCATGGCCCTTTGAAAAGTGGCCCCTGCATTCATCAACCCGAAGGGAATTTTAACATACATGAATTTGCCCCAAGCTGTAGTGAAAGCAGTTTTGTGTTGATCACTTGGAAGTACCAATACCTGATTGTAACCTAAAAAACCATCAAGCAGTGATATTCTCTTAGAGCCAACTACCCTTTGCAATATATGATCCATTTTGGGCAAAGGATAGTTATCTTTCAGGGAGGCTTTGTTCAAATTTCTAAAGTCAATGCACAACCTAATATCCCCAGTATTTTTACTAACTGACACAAGGTTTGAAACCCATTCTGAGTACCTAAGTGGGACTATGATCCCAGCATCATACATATTTTTAATCTCTTTCTCAACTAAAGGTACTAGGATGGGGTTTATTCTTCTCAATTTTTGTTTGAATGGTTTCTGATTTTCCTTGAGAGGAAATTTATGTTGAATAATTCTTGTGTCATAGGACTTCAAGTCCTCATACCCCCATGAAAAAACATCTTTAAGCTCTTTAAAAAGCTCAATATATTTATGTTTTATGTGAGGAAGGGTTTTGGATAGATTGATCATTTTAGGTTCATTTTTGCTGCCTATGTTATATTCTTCTACATTAGTCTTAGTAGATTCCATCTTTGGTTTTCTAGCCACATCATTAAAATCAAACAACTCTTCTAACGGTATAAGGCCCCTTGGTAATGTATCATATTTACACTGTAAAACCTCAAGGTCATTTTGATCTAGATTTTCAAACAATTCTCCCTCATAAGGATTTTCAAGAATACTTATATCAATAGTAGAGGACAACTATGTTTTGTGGCCTTGTTTTTCAGAAAAATAATCTTCCTCATGCCCTAAGCTTGTTTCCATTATTGTAAATTCATTCTTAGATTGCAGAAATTCATCAATTTTCTTATCACCTTTTAACACTTACCAATAGTCTATTTTTTGAGGTACTGTAGGCCAGTTTTTTACTTTGAAAATGTATTGTTCATTTGCATGGGGTATTTAGCAATTGCTGGAAGCAAAGGCAATCTCATTAGCAAGGTCGTTTTTAGCTCTAGGAATGAAAGCGAGTTCATATTTTTCGAAGTCTTTTAAGAGGTCTAGGGAAACATTCCTATACTCTCTTAGTCTAGTATTCTTGGCTGAATACTCCCTTTTAATTTTCCTAATGAACAACTCTAAATCTCTTTGGACCGATATTTTCTTAGCTCTTATGTTTTTTAGCAAATGAAAACCAAGGAGGAGAGCCTCGTATTTTTTGTTAGTGAATTTAAAATATAGTTTGTAGGAATGGACCTCATTTGTGTTATGTATCCAGATACCAGCTCCTGAACCAAATTTTCCACAAGAGCCACCAAAGCTCATATTCCAAAGTGTTTCTAGTTCATATTCACCACTGTGATGTTGTTTAGGGCTACTAGAGTTTTGGATGTTGAGTTATTCATTCGGTGTCTGGTTTGATGGTTGTGGTATGTTTGGATTTGTCTCACTTTGATTTACCTATTCACTGATGTTATCTATGTTATACAAGATAAAATATTCAAGGTCCGAATGAATGGAATAAATAGGGGTGTTGTCATTAGTTAAGTTTAGAGTGTTGGTATAATTCCCTATGTTCAAAACTCTCAAAACTTGGGACCTGTACATATCTTAGGTTACCAATTCAGTGAGAGGTATGGTTATCTTGATTTTAGAAATATATCCTCAAAACTGAAAGGTACTTGTGTTTTGGGCATATTTACATCAGTTTTATCGACCATAATTTTTTCTACAAGTTTAGTTTGCTGATTCTAACTTGGGACTTTGGAAAAATGAGTTTTCTTAGGGCCACTAGTAGAGGCATTAGGGCAGCTTGTGTCACCACTTGGTTGGCTAGTTTTGTCTCTGTTTGGATCAATTTTCTTAGCCATGGTCTTGGTATTGTTTGTTTTCCTCTTAGGAATATTTTCAGGTGTCTTCCTAACACCAGTGTCTACTTTGTTCTTCTTTAAGATTTCTTGGTTCTTTTTGCTCCTAAGGTCATATTGCCTATGGACCTCCATTATGGAATTTTGAAATCCTAATTAGTAACATTCAGATTCCTCATATTTTTTTTCAGTTTGATCTAAGTAAAAGAAACCTTGTTCCTCTTCAGTGAGAAAAACATCACCCTCATTATCAAAACCTATCAAGTTCACATGGTTTTCCTCAGGTTCTTCGGACTCTCTTCCCTCTTCATTTACATAATTATTTTGGAAAGGGGGCCTAATTTGTTGGTCATTTTCTCTCGATCTATTTTGGGGAGGGTCTCTTTTGAAGTTTGGATTCCTATTTCTATTTTGGGGATTTTCTTGGTTTTCCCTAAGAGGTCTTCTTTCACTCAAGTTTATCCTTTCCATCATTCTTTCCATTACCCTCACTAAATTGTAAATTTTGGCATCAGATGAGGAGGTTGGGGCCATAGTTTCATCTTTGTAGACGGCTCTCTTTTCTGATCTCATCCTAGCCCTTTTTTTAATCAAGTTGGCCTCTACACTCACAGCTCCCCTTTGCATGTCTTCTAAAGTTAGGGGATCTCTCTCTCTTGATTTATAAGCCACGTTTGGATCAAAACCTTCTGGAAATTCTGCTAAATATAATCCTTGTGGGGGTTTCATGTTTTGTGGGAGGGCATTGTAAACACTATTGAACCGGGTGCAATAGTCTTGGACACTTTCCCCGACATTTCTCTTAAGGTTGTTATATTCTGAGAGGATTTGAAGAGGGTTTTTTCTTGATTTACCACTTGTTTATAAATGTCTTGTAAAGGGAAGGGAGATCATATATGATATTAGGAGTCAATATTTTGAACCATTCCTTGG
The DNA here is from genome assembly GCA_034641835.2 of Pinus albicaulis. NCBI lineage: Eukaryota > Viridiplantae > Streptophyta > Pinopsida > Pinales > Pinaceae > Pinus > Pinus albicaulis. The sequence goes on along the minus strand of CM076575.1, from coordinate 220,607,943 downwards.
CTTGTCCTCCTAAGCTTTGTGCAAAAATACTCATTTTGATGGATTCCTCTTCTAATTTCATTTAATCAAAGGCATCATTTATCCTATCTACATGCTGTTGGGTAGTTGTAGATTAAGCTCCAATAAAGTGATTGATTTTGGGTTGGTAGTCATTTGGAAAAGGTAAAAAAGGTTGTGGAAGTGCAAGGGGGGCATACCATGCTGCCATGATGGGAGGGAATGGGATCCAAAGAGTATTTACAAGGGGAGGGTTTGTGAGAGGGGGTGGAGGATGAAGTGGAGTGTTTTGAATAGTGGATGTGTGGATGGGGGTGGTAGAGGTACTTGGACCAAAAAACTGATTTTTAGCAGACTTGGGATACAAAGAGACAAAGTGATGGAGAAGATAAATTTTAGGAGGAGTGGAAGGAGAGGTTTCTCTACTAGAAATCTGTTGCAAATATATGGGCTCAAGGTTAGTTTGGTCAATCCCACTTTATGAATTGGTTCGGAAAAGGTTTTTTGTATGGTGCAAGTCAAAGTAGGGATCTTGCAAGGCTGTAAGAGGTTCAGGGTCAGAGCCTATGTTGGAATCACGATTTCCGTTATACCAAAACCAGTAGGCGTTAGTATCCACTACAATCTCCAGAGTCAGGATCCACGAGAGGTGGTTAGTCCATGTCGTGAAACACACGGGGTGTGTTGAACCCAATGTCCAAAAATCTCCCCCCCAACGTGAGCCAGGTGAGTTTTGAAGTTGATACTTGTCTCTCTGATACCACTTGTTGGAATCACGATTGCCGTTAGACCAAAACCCGCAGGCATTAGTCTCCACTACAATCGCCAGAGTTAGGATCCACAAGAGGCGGTTAGTCCATGTATTGAACCCAATGTCCAACAGCTTACTCTATGAATGGTCCTAACAAAAGTTGAATTTTCAGTTTTAGAAGTTTGCCACAAAATATTTTCTGGGTCATCAACTATGGTAGGGGGATTTGGGTCCAGGTGAGGTCTAGTACTGATCCTTTGTGAAGCCAAATTTCAAACCCAAGGTATAGAGAGGCTGAAATTTTATTACATTTTTCGTAAGGCCGACCTCTCTTAGTGTTTGCTAAACTCACACAATGTGTGACTAGGCCTCTAAAATCCTTAGGGATAATTTGACACAATCCTAGGGAATTCTATGAACACTAGTAAAGTTAGAAGGCCTACTGGAGGCTAGTGGAGTCACCAGGTGGATGTTTTTTTATTTTTTTAAGGATATGTATTTATGGTCCACCACCAATAACTGAAAAAAAAACCAATCTATGGATGTTTTAGGGTTTTATGAGTTCCTTTATGTAGCCCTAAGGTTTCTATGAGTGTCCTCTAGTTGAGTCATCATTTTTCTAGGATGGTGAAACAGTCAGATTCAACTCTTGGCCAACAGTTCATTTTCTATGATTAGATAAGGGCTTATGAATTCTCTAAGGATGTAAAAGCTTGTTACTTACTCAGAAGGTCCCACCATTATCACCATTATGTTAGGGCCCCGTGATTTGTTATATTGGTGAGAAAAAATGTACAGGGTAACATCATACCAGTCTTTGGAGTCCTGTGACCTAGCCTTCCTAGACTCAGAGAGGGCTCTCTCAATTTTGTGCAAAGGATGTGAATTTGTTTGCTTTTAGGGTTTGATTTTAGGCTAGTTGTTAATTTTAGGGTTTGTTTGTTTGTTTTGGTTGGGTATATGATCAAGTAGAATAGATAGAGAGGAAATATTCAATTCATTGGGCTATGGAGTCAATAAAAGTCATGGAAAGTTCAATAATGAGTCAGGGTGCATCACAGGGAAAATCTAGCATGGTTAAATGGATTTTCAAGGTTAGTGTGAGATGAAATGAACATTAAGTTTGTGAAAAAAGTAGGGCAAAGGGAAATTAAGAATCCTTTGTCAAATACTTTAACAAGAAGGGACTTAAACACTATTTAGCATAAACAAGTAATTAATAGACAGGGCACACCAATAACTCTTTTATTCAACTCAAGAAAATAAGAATTTAAGACAAACAATCCAATGAAATATAGAAGGCAAGAAACTCATTTAAATTCTAGTGATTTCACCTTCAAGGTTAGAAAAAATTCAAGATAAACATACAACTTTAATCAAAGAAGAGGGAACTCATAAACATCATTGATCATAGTCATAAATATCTCCAAAACAAATATTCAAGCATGGACAAAGGGTATGATCGAAACATAGCCTCTTTGGAAAAACCTAATTAGTTCTACTTCAAAGAAAGATCTCAAGAACAATGTTCTAGTGACATCAAAAAAGCAGGGCTAACCATAAAACATCTTTGATACCTACTGTATTGAACCATTAATTAGATAAAAAATCTTGGTTGGGTCTAGAGAGCAACTAATAATTCTCTAAACTAACCTAGCAGAGGAAAACATAGAGGCAATGAACGACAAATAGACTTAAGGTGCCTTTGAAAAACATTTCTTAGTCTAAAACCTTTGTACTACTGAAATATAGAAGGATGAAACACAATGCTACATAAGGAAACAAGAAATGAATAGAAGCACATCACCATTAGCCAAGCTCAAGGATCCTGCAAGCAAGCCTTATCCATCATCAATAAAAAAAAACCATTCACAAACTCCACAACACCAATTTCTTCTTCAATCTCCAAAAAACCATATATTTCTCTAAATATTCATCAAATGAAAACCTTTTAAAATGAGGTCCACATGCTCTATTTATCTTGAAAAGGAGGGAAAAAACCCTAACTAGGGTTAGAAAATGTCAAAAACATCCATAAATTTCATTTATGTCTAAGAGACCGTGCAAGGCCCAAGACAAAAAATATCTCATGAAATAAATGCAAAACTAACTCCTAGCACCTAAATTTGGAGTGATTTGACTCAAAAAAAACTAAAATATCATTTTTCCATAAATGAGTGTGTTTTTTTGACTTTTTGGAAAAAAACACAGCACAGAGGTCTAAACGCGTAGCGCCTACCCGGAAAAACTGGGTCCACTTGCAGCCAAGTTTTGATGCCCTTCTCGATGTCGGAATGGGCTTCGTGATGCCCCGTTGGAAAGAATAATGAGTCTAATTTCTGAACATTCCCTTGGTTTTCTGATTGAGCTCTACTTACATGTCCAAAAATGAAATCTCCCAAAACTTCTCTAGGCGCAGTACTAGGCCTGAAAATGAGGTAGAAAGGTGAAAAATGAGGTGTTGTTTGTCCTTTTGAGGGACCAAAAATGCTCCAAATGCTATGAAACGTGGTGAGAATACTGTACTTAAGCTGAGGATTCCAAAAATGAAAAGCTTTCCTCCTGAGGATGTGTGAGATGAAAGCGTAGCGCTAAGGGTGTTGCGCTTAGAGGCCTCAAAATTTGCAAAAAAACAAAATTTTTCAAAAATTTCCCAAAAGTGGTGGATGTCTTCCTCATGGGGTTTGAGAGGCCTATAGAGAAGCTTCAGCCAATATTCCAATATTTTCTTGGTTTTTTTCCTCTTTGAGTGCTTGGATTTTGGCATGGGCCTTTTTGAGTTTATCCCTTGCAACTTGGTTTCTCTGGGCATAATGCTTGGTCATCTTCCTTTGGAGATCAAGATCCTTATTGGTTTTCTCCAATTTAGCCTCCAAGTGTATATTTTCTATTTCTAGCCAAGGCTCCCGATCATATGATATCTCCATGGCCAACAGTTCATCTAAAGGGAGCTGTTATGCCAAGGTTGATTCTTGTTCTCTTTGTTTTGCCAAGGCCTTCTTTAAACCCATGGTTCTTGGTCTCCTCCTAGACTTCCCTTCTTCATCTTCACTTTCCTCATAGGTGCCCAAGAATTCCTCTAGCTTTACCTGTGCCCTTTGAGCTTATTTCTGGGCCCTGATTTCTCTAGCCTCATAAATGGAATTTTGTGCCCCTAGCTGCCTCTTCTCCATTTCAAGGGCATCATTCACACTCTTGGCCCTATTTATATTTTCTTGGAGGTATTCAATTAGGGAATTTTTATTCTGGATGAGAAAGTTTGAGATACTTGCTTCATTTTCCTCGTCATTGTCAATTTGAATGATTTCAAACTCTCTCTCAACCTCATGCTGATATTATTCTTCTTCCTTTACCTTTTCTTTGCCTTTATCTAGTGGCTTAGTGGATGGGGAAGGCATGGCCCCTTGCCTTTTTGAGGCAGCAAACACATGCCTTTCCCCTCTTTGGTATACCAATGAAAAAGGCTCAACTCTGCTCATTATCCACTTAGCCAACTTGAGATTCAGAAGGAGTTCTAGTGTGTTATTTTTGTAATTACATCTTTTATTATCCTATTCCAATGGTGTTTGTATATGTTACTCAGAATTCATATTTGATGCTCTGACTTCCTATATAGATAAAATGACTGTATTTTTTATAGTTTCACATGTGTACCTCTTGACTAAAACTCTGATATGCCACAACTTTCATGTTAAGTATATTTATTCGTTTATTGAAACTATTTTGACTCCATAAGTCCAATGTGTACTTGCTGATGTGATTTTCAACCTACATTTATCATCTATCTGATTATTACCCCCACATAGAGTTAGGCATCTATATTTTTATCAAAAATCATTAACCCTTTGAGAGAGCCCTCTCAGGTTGAGGAAGATAAGCCTCAATCAAAAGAATCGTTTGAAATAGTTACATGAGATTGATTTGATTAGAAGCCTATCAGGTCCAATTTTGTGATAACATTTTTGTCCGTCAGATGGGAGCCTAAAGATTATATTTTCCCAAAATTTTGAAGCTAAACTTATGAAGGTAAGAGGAACTCAGGAAGCTTTTCGAGGCTTCATCTACCTTGGTGACTCCATTCAGAATTTATATGATTAAAGGTGGCTCAAGAAGGAGATACACAAGGAGTAATCCTGACCTAGATCCACCTACCATCGTGGACAATACAAACACAATTTCCAAAGGCAGTCAAGGCATTTCTGAAATATCAGGTACTCCATCACATTTGAAATCCTTGTCCTCTGAAATTTTAAGAAGTCCTGAAGATAAAATAGTTGATGATTAAATTCAAGAGGTTTTTTTAGATCAGAAAGTGAAAAAGAGCTAACTGAAATTGCCTTAGACTTGCATAAAAGAGGTATTGATACCTCAGATCTAATAACATAGGAAGACAAAGAAGAGTTTTGGGAAGTTTTTACTTCTAAGTTGTTGTTGGAAAAAGGGTCTTTAGACAAATTAAAATAGCTTTATCCTTTTGAAGTCTTTTTTAAAATCAAATCTAGTTTACCTCTTCCAAATTGGAGTTCAATTGTTAGTGGACCACAAAGACCAAACAGTCCTCCTCATAGGAGTTTTTCATCCTCTATTTTTTCCATCCCTAAAGCTACTACAGTCACTTTAACCATGGCTGGAAATATACCTCCTCCACCTGCTACACCTGCTAGATATGCCCCTCTTTGTTCTTCCAACTATCTTATATGACCTCCCTAGCAAATATGATGCTAGAATCAAAACTTGGGGAAGTGATGAAGACATTACAGTAGAAGAACATGTGGAGCAATTTAATTTTTTTATAGACAGGGAGGAGTTGGATGATGAATATGTTAAGTTGAGGTTGTTCGCTCAGAGTTTTACTACTGAAGTTAGGAAGTAGTATAAAGCCCTTACTCCGGGAAGTATTCATATTTGGAATGAGTTTGAAGATATTTTTCTGAGAAAATGGGGAAATATAACTAATCTAGTACAAGCCCTCACCGAGTATAGCACTTTTAAAAGAGCTGCTAATGAATTTGTTCAAAAAATTTCAAAAAGGTTTAATAAGGTGTATGACTCTATTTTTGCCCATCTAAAACCACCACAAACTATAACTCAAATGAGATATGCTGAAGCTTTTGACTATGATTTTTCTATACTGCTGAGAGAAAGAGAATCCCCTTCACTTGTTGAAATGGAAAATGATGCAGTGAAGTTGGAGGTTAATTTGATAGCAGCTCAAAAGTCAAAATTGGGTAAGACTAAGGTGAAAGAAGAAGAGAATCCTTCCTCCTCTACCTCTCAGGATAAGCTGGATTCAATGATGAAAACAATGGAAAAGTTGATGGATAGATTGGTCCTTAGGAATACCTTTGCTCCTCCTGCACAACATGAACCTCAATTTAGAAACCCTTAGTTCAGGAGACCTTATAATCAGCAAAGACCAAGGAAAACAGAAATCAGCACCCTGATCCTCCAGTGAGACCTCATTTCCAACAGAACTTGGTTGATAAAGAAGATGATCCTGAAATTCCTAAAGAGTCTATTCACTGTTTAGATGAAGAAATGTCTGGAATTTTCTTGAATAAAGAAGAAAATGATCAATCAGACCAAATAAATTGTTAGTGTCACTCTTGTCATACTGCCATCAGTGATCAAAATCTACTCTTTTGCATTTGCATAGTAGGAGTCTATACTATAACTTTTTATCACTCTATTAGGTCATGGATCCACTGATGGCTGGGGTCACTTCATCAATTTTCCCTTATGAAAAATACTTGCTAGTTCTCCTCTCTATGGTCTTTAGTCATGATCTATTTTCACTCTGCAGTTCATTTTATTAGGTCATAGGGTTTGGTCTCATTACGTTTTAGGGTTACACCATAGTCAAATTAATGATGAAAGTGTCAATAAATATCAGCAAGGACATGAGGATGCCAAATAAACTCAAAGCATAGTATCTGCAAAACTCAAAGAGTTGTTCTTTTAAGTTTAATGTAATTTTCACCTCAAAACCATGTTTTGAGGTGAAAACAGGGTACTTTGTTTTTATTATCATTCTTATCTAATTTTATGTTTCTATATGTAATAAGTTGAAACTTTAAAAGCTTCTATCTTCATAAAGCCAATGATAGTCTTTCGCAGCCCATCACGAAGGGTCAAAGGGGATTTTTCTCTGCCTAGTTTTCAAAGGTGTTCTCCTCATGATTTTCAGTGCAAATCATACTCTAAGCATATTCATCAGAAGCAGCTTAGAAAAATATTTCCAACAGTATGTCATACTCCCAAAATCGATTTCTAGATCGGAAAATATGCCCAAATGAATAATGGCCCAAAAAGCACAACTTTGCCCCTTTTTCCATTATTCCGTTGGCCCTTTAACTTTACAATTTTTACCCTTTTATATGTTTTTTACCTTTACTACAAATTCCCTTTTTATTTTGAATTACCATCTCCTACAATCCCGATGCGATGGCTCATCACCGATGCGATCTCATCGCACCATCGCATCGCAACGTCGCATTCCTGCAGCGCTTAATTCTGCATTCCCGACTTCATGTGATAATTGCGCATCACATATCACGATTCCCACTGTGCCGAACCCGGCATATCCATTCCGCCGATGTGATAGCATCGCATCATCGCATCCCGCGATCGCAACATTCCCGCTACGCTAACTCCCACTCTCCCGACTTCCACTGATGCGATAATCGCGCATCGCACCATCGCAACATCGCCCCATTCCGATCACATCGACCTATCCACCATTGCTCATCGCATCGGACCTTCACTGCATCGCGCCATCCCGCATCGCATTGCTCTATTCACTATCGCATCGCGCCATCCCCCATCGCATCAATCTATTCTTCATCGCCCGTCGCTCCTCGTTCATCGCTCCATCGCTCCATTGCTCATCGCACATCGTGATTTCCTCCAGCAAAAACATTCCCACTCCTCTCTGCTTTGCAATTTCGATTCTTGGGCCCACCACTTCTTTTCGCTCTTAAACAGGAAAAAGGGCTTTCTTTGTTTAATGAGGCACATTTTTTTTATTGGTTTAAAAGGGTTTTCTTCAGCAAAAAGGTTAAAAGGGGTGGAATTTCTATTAAATCCGTGATAAAATTGTAAATATAGAGATCATTAGGACATCAACCACAAAACCACCAACAAATGATAAATGAGGGGGCTATTGATCAGCAGTTGTCATTGATGTCAACCCAAGCAGCACCAGGGGCTAACCCAATATTGCATGGGAATTTTTACCTACCAAATTAATATATTTTGGGTCAATAATTCTTTTGATGGTTTCTACTTGTCGATATTTTTCCATTGATATATGGCACGCCATGTAATTCTTCACATTTTGAGAGATATTCATGTTTGAAGTTTGTACCCCCAGTTAGTGAGCTAAAACCCCATGGGGTTGGGGAATGGGTCATTGAAAAGTCATAATTAATATTTTTTAAGCTCCTAAGATCCCTCCCATGTTCACTTGTTGAAGCCCCTCTCAACTTAAGAATTCATATAAATTGTGATCTTCATTTCCACATGTATGGGATTTGGCCATATGAAATAGGTCATCATGGAATTTTCGCTCTAAATTTTTTTATACGAAGGTTCAGAAGCTGAAATTTTTATGAGGGGAAGCCGCAATCCTAAGGAAGCTGCAGTAAAAATTTTAGATCAAGTTTCACAATATTTTTGGAGATATGATCTGTGGAAGTAAGGGTTTTTGCAGGCTCCTAAAATTCCTCTCAAAGAAGTGACCTTGGTAGATTCGTCATAACTCTCTCTCTGTGTATCGGATTGGAATTTCGTAAAAATTGATGGATAGTGCACAGTCTTTAATTTTCACTCTATCAATTTCAGAAACAAATTAAGAAACAGTGACACATGGAATGACGTACAAGTGCGCTATGCTGAAATAGTCCATAATTAGGGCATTGTGAGAGATTGGGTATAACTCTCTCTTCAAGAATCCAAATTGGGTCAGACCTATGGAATTGGAAAGATGCCTTAGAGGACTACTACAAGACTAAAAACCTTAGATATTGAGGATATGAAATGAGAGAGATACACCAGATTCAATATCGAGCTCCTAGAAGGCAAGAAAAAGCTAGATCATGTGTTGTCAAGGGTTGCAAAGGACCAGACTTTCTATGGCAGAAAAGCAAAGCAAGGTGCAGCAAATGGTAGCATGACAAGAGAAACAACCAAGGTGCATAACAGCAGCAAGAAGTTCATCATATGAAGTCTTCAAGTGGGCAGCACTGCATACAATCATTGTACTTAGTCATTGTAAATGCATTATTGTACAAATTGTACTAGTGTCTATCTGCCAAGGGTTGAAGAGGCAGTGTTGGGAGGTCTAGGATCATCATTAGGTGGTTGTGTCAAAGTTGGGGTTATGGTCTATTATATCTTCTTCTTCTACATCATTCTATATCATTGTAAAGTGGACCATTTTCCCTGGTACGGAAGTCCATTCTTCTTTTATTCTTCTATAGGGTGGTAGGGTGGTGCTAGGGTGAGTTGTAGCTCATTGGGTGTTGGGGCATCCGTTCAGTTGACTACTAAAGAATCTCGGGCGTTGGAGCGTCCATCCAGTGGGAGCTGGAGAAGAATGCTTTTCTAGATTCTAGGAAGTTGGAGCTTTATTTTCAATTGGAGTTGAAAATAATTATTAGAAAAGCATTAGGTGGTTTTTGTCCCGGAGTGGGTTTCCACCTTAAAAAATGTGTGCATTTGTGTTCCTCTTATTTGCTGCTATCATTTTACAAACACTGATAATAATTGAAGATTAACTAATGCTCTAATTGAAAGAAATATTGATTCATCCCCCCTCTTAGTATTTCCAACAATTGGTATCAGAGCTTGGTTCCTTCAATAGCAGTTTAACAGCTGGAAGGAGGTCATGGAGTATACCAAGAATGGTGTACCTCTATTCAATGAAAATAATTATGCACTTTGGAAAGGAAGAATGGAGGTCTATCTCTTGGCGCAAGGTTACGAAGTATGGGACACTGTTCAAAATGGATTTACATCGATTGCGGATGAACAAGGTAAGAAGAATTTGGTAAATGATGCAAAAGAAAATAATATTATTATCAGTGGACTTATTGAATCTGCTTATCATAAGGTGTTGGGTTGTAAAACCGCCAAAAATGTATGGGACAAGATTGAGAATATATATGCAGGTGACTCAAATGTCAAAGAAGCAAAGCTTCAAATCTATAGAGAAAAATTTGAGCAATTCAAAATGAAAGAAGATTGCAACATTGCTGCATACTTTCAATACATTGATGAAATAACCAATACTCTGGAAGGATTGGGAGAGCCAGTTGACGAGAAGACTATTATATGAAATATTCTTAGAATGTTTCCAGGGAGATTCAACCCAAAGGTATCGGTCTTAGAATACAGTGCAAATCTGGACAAACTCAGCAAAGAGGAATTACATGGAGTTCTCATAGCATATGAAATGAGACTTGATGAAGAAGAGGGTACTTCGCATCTAGAAAAAATTTTCGTTGCATCTAAGAAAACCAATAAGGATAAAAAACCTTCAATTGAAAATACATGCACCTGCAAGTGTGAAGAAAAGGGAGATGATGAAGAAGGTCTTTCAGATGAAGAATATGCTTACTTCATGAGAAAACTACAAATTGGTAAGGGACAATTCAAAGGTAAACTTCCATTGATATGTTTCAGCTGTAATGAGGTTGGGCATTTTACAGCAAAATGTCCAAACAAAAGTAATGGCAACTCAAAAAGAAAGAAAGGCTTTAAGAAATTCAACAAGCAAGGATCCAAAAGGAACTTTCTCTCTAAAGAAGATAGCTCATCATCCGATGAAGACAATGATAGTGAAGAAGAAGCCAATGAGAGAGTACTGTTTATGGCCAAGCACAATAAACCCAAGCACAATAAGCAAGATGTATCAAACAATGAAGAAGAAGGATGGACCATAGACGAATTTTATGAGGAAGTAATCAAGCTTATAAAATATCTCAAGGCGGAGAAGATCCGTTCCAAAACTCTGGAAGAACAAGTTCAAGGTCTCAAAATTGAAGTTGAAGAACAAAAATGCATTGAAGAGTCACTTCAAAAGAAGTTGGAAGAAAGCAACCAAGAAAGGGAAGAATTAGAAGCCGAAGTAGTCTCGCTGCGTGAGGAATTGAAGAAAGGAAAAACTATCCAAAACTATGCCAACAGCTCAAGGGCATTGGAAGAACTCATCAACAATCAACGATCTTACAACGACAAAACTGGCATCGGTTACAAAGAAGAAGCAGGACCTTCTACAACAAAATACAATGAACCTATGAGATCTGACATGCATGTAGACTTCATTAGACAAGATTCGCAAGAACAGCCTTGGAAGACAATTCCTCGATGAAAATTTCCATCCAGGTACCAACATATTTTTTATGGCTACCGTTATTCATGTGGAAAATTTGGTCATAAAGTTGTAGAATGTCGCACGTACCCTAGGAACGAATACAATTCCAGGAGATCTGTCAAATATGAACCTCCCAGGGCTCAGCGAAACATCAATAGATTTGAACATTTAAGAAATAATATTGAATGTTACAAATGTCGAAAATTTGGACACATAGCCAAAGACTGTAGACTTGAAAATCCTCCAGAAGAATCTTCGAAGCCACAGAATGAACGAACATGGAAGAAGAAGAAGAATGATAATTGTGCTCTCGCTCTCAAGGCTCAAAATAACAAAGATGTGTGGTATGTTGATAGCGGTTGCTCAACGCATATGACTGGAGATAGAAATAAATTTGTATCTCTGAAAGAGAAGAAGGATGGAACCGTGTCATTTGGAAATGATGGATCTTCAAATGTTATAGGATCAGGTACTGTCAATCTCAGAAGAAAAGATGTTCTAGCCAAGAATGTTCTATTGGTTGAAAACATGAATCACAATCTGCTCATTGCTGGACAAATGTGTGATCAAGGACACACAATACTATTCAACTCCACAAAATGTGAAATCAGGAAAGGCGTGTATGGTGAAATTGTGGCTACAGCAAGTCGAGCTCCAAATGACATATATGTTCTGGATGAAGCAACTAAAGCATATCTAATAGCTAAAGAGGATGATACAATAATTGGTAGCAATGATGATCGACTAAGTAATAATTTTTCTACAAAGGTGCAAAGCGATTTAGAGATGTCTTTACTTGGTTGCAAATTTAGCATTGACGACTCATCTAAGGATGTGGATAAAAGGTTGTACAGATCTATGATTAGTAGTCTTCTATATGTAACAGCCTCCCGACCAAATGTTATGGAAGAAGTTGGACAAGTAGCGAGATTCCAAGCAGCACCAAAAGAATCACTTATTAAATATTCGCCAGCATTGGAATATCTTTGCCAGAAGCTTGGGATTCTCCCAAGTTCTCATTATATTTTCCTTTTTCAGAATATAAAGGGGGAGTCGAAGTGTGTATAGGTCTGCAGGATGGTTGTGTGTCAGCATGAGTGGAAGTGTGTACAGGTCCGCAGGATGGTTGTGTTTCAGGGGAAGTTACCCTTTGCCATTGATGTCAACGGGGGAGAGAATGTTGTAGGAAGAGGTGTCATGATCGCAGGGAGAGTACTTGTGTTGCCATCAATGCCAAAGGGGGAGATTGTTGATCAACGATTGTCATTGATGTCAACCCAAGTAGCACCAGGGGCTAACCCAATATTTCATGGGAATTTTTACCTACCAAATTAATATATTCTGGGTCAATAATGTTTTTTATGGTTTCTACTTGTCAAGATGTTTCCATTGATATATGTCACGCCATGTAATTCTTCACGGTTTGAGAGATTTTCATGTTTGAAGTTTGTACCCCCAGTTAGTGGGCTAAAACCCCATGGGGTTGGGGCATGGGTCATTGAAAAGTCATAATTAATATTTTTTGAGCTCCTAAGATCCCTCCCACGTTCACTTGTTGAAGCCCCTCTCAGCTTAAGCATTCATATAAATTTTGATCTGCATTTCCTCCTTATGTATGGGATCTGGCCATCTGAAATAGGTCATCGTGGAATTTTCACTCTAAATTTTTTTCTACGAAGGATCAAAAGCTGAAATTTTTGTGAGGAGAAGCCAAAATCCTGAGGAAGCTTCAGTAAAAATTTCAGATCAAGTTGTGCAATATTTTTGGAGATATGATCTATGGAAGTAAGGATTTGTGCAGGCTCCTAAAATTCATCTCAAAGAAGTGACCTTGGTAAATTCGTCATAACTCTCTCTCTGAGTATCAGATTGGAATTCCCTAAAAGGTGATGGATATTGCACAGTATTTAATTTTAGCTCTATCAATTTCATAAACAAATGAAGAAATAGTGACATGTGGCATGCCACACAAGTGCGTTATGCTGAAACAGTCCATAATTAGGGCATTGTGAGAGATTGGGTATAACTCTCTCTTAAGGAATCAAAATTGGGTCAAACCTGTGGCATTGGAAAGATGACTCAGTGGAATACTACAGGACCAAAAATCAGATATTAAGGATATGAAATGATAGAGATACACCAGATTCAATATCGAGCTTCTAGAAGGCAAGAAAAAGCTAGATCATGTGTTGTCAAGGGTTGCAAAGGACCAGAATTTATATGGCAGAAAAGAAAATAAAGGTGCAAAAAATGGTAGCATGAAAAGAGCAGCAACCAAGGTGCATAACATCAGCAAGAAGTTCATCATATGAAGTCTTCAAGTGGGCAGCACTGCATACAATCATTGTAAAGGTATCATTGTACTTAGTCATTGTAAATACATTATTGTACAAATTATATTAGTGTCTATCTGCCAAGGGTTGAAGAGGTAGTGTTGGGAGGTGTAGGATAATCATTAGGTGGTTGTGTAAAAGTTGGGGTTATGGTCTAGTATATCTTCTTCTTCTACATCATTCTATATCATTGTAAAGTGGACCATTTTCCCTAGTACGGGAGTCCATTCTTCTTTTATTCTTCTATAGGGTGGTAGGGTGGTGCTAGGGTGAGTTGTAGCTCATTGGGTGTTGGGGCGTCCGTTCAGTGACTACTAAAGAATCTCGGGCGTTGGAGCGTCCATCCAGTGGGAGCTGGAGAAGAATGCTTTTCTAGATTCAAGGAAGTTGGAGCTTTATTTTCAATTGGAGTTGAAAAGAATTATTAGAAAAGCATTAGGTGGTTTTTGTCCCGGAATGGGTTTCCACCTTAAGAACTGTGTGCATTTGTGTTCCTCTTGTTTGCTGCTATCATTGTACAAATACTGATAATAATTTTAGATTAACTAATGCTCTAATTGAAAGAAATACTGATTCAACCCCCCTCTCAGTATTTCAAATAGGGGCCAGGTTCCATATTTGTTTTCTTTCTATTGGCTGGAGTAAATGTAATAGATAATACTTCCAGATAGTTGAATATTCAATTTCCTCTCTTTTAGAGGTCTACCATTGGGTCTTTCTATCTTCAGGTTTTTGTTTAGAGGCAAGTGAAACAACTCCTCTTTTTACGGATTCGCCCCCTGAGGCTTGTCTATTTAATGTAAATTTTCAGTCATTTGTAGAGGTTGGAAAAGGTTGGAATCACTGGGACGATCTGAGCTTGATTGTACATATTTGTAACCAGTTTGGCAGGGAATTAATAAATATTTGCAGCTATTTTTTTTATGGGATCCCTGTGGTATGGAATTTTAGCACAGTTTCTTCTCTTGTAATCATTTATTAAATAGTTATGTATGCCATAATTCACTCCATTAATTTATATTGAATTTTTTCAAGTTAGATAGGTAGAATCCATTGTTACATTGCTCTACCTTGGGAAATCATTCAATATTTTATGTTTTCTACTATTTGAGAAGGATTCATCTCATATTCCCTCCTCATCTCCCCACCAGTCTTAAAACACTTCACAATCATCAACCCAAACGTTTTAAAGTCCATGCCTACCTTGCCCCATAGAATACTCTGCATTTCTGATTTATTTTCCCAGACTTAAACTGCCCAGCTCCATCCGATCCAACAAACAACAGTATAAAATCTATCCAAACCTTTCGAGCTACTATACCTAGCCTAAAATCATTTACCGCAGTCATCCCTGACTGAGATTTATTATGGAGAGAGCCCTCTCCCTGCCTTGTAGGGCTAGCTACAAGGTTAAGCGTGGTTTGTGGTTACCCTGGTTTACCTTCCTTCAGCCTAAGGTCAATCTAGGTGATAACATAGTGGCGACCATATTGGGGAAAAATCTAAAATGAAAGACTGATCGCCCCGGTAATATCTTCCATATAAATTCTTGAATTTTGGATGATGAGTTTTAGGATTTTCTAGGCTGAAATAAAACGTTGCAAAGTAAAAATTTCAAAATTCGACCACACTGGCTTCAAGGAAATACACAGGGGCCAATCCGGATCCAAATCCTCCCCCTATATTTGAAAATCCTAACCTTATTCCGTGAATAATCAGAAGACATGAAAGTTCAGTAAGCCCTAGACCCATTTTCAGATCCCATTCCTGGCCCAGTGAGTGGTTGTTCGTTGAAGACCTCCCTTTTGATGAGTGTTTTGAGCTTTCTCTATTCAGAACCAAATCTTAAACTTCCCTTGATGACACAATGTTAGACCCAGAGTTTCTTGTATATCCTGAAATTCAAAAGGCAAACATATCAATTGATGATTATATCTTAAACTCTTCTCAATCATCTATCACTACTACCAATATCCCTGGGCTTTCATAATCATCAGAATCAACATCTGCTACCCTCAATTCATCAATATTCCCATCAATTTCTGAAATAAATTCTCAACTACAGTTTATACCTACCCTTCCCCTCCAACTTATCAACCCTGCTTCTCCATCAACATCTCCCTTGAATCCTATTATTTCAAACGTTGTTGTAAATCCACCTCGAGTCATGGCTGCCCAGTATGCACCCCTAGTTTTACCTCAGAATCTAAATGATATGCCTACTGATTACCAAAGTAAAATACATCCTTTTGATGCCACTCAAAGCATTACAATGCAACAACATGTTGATAAAATGAATGGCTTTTTTGACCTTCATGAGGTAGAGGCAGAAAATGTGACTGTGAGATTGTTTGTCCAAATTTTTGGAGGTGAAGTTCGAAAATGGTTCAGAGCCTTACCAACAGCCTCTATCCATATTTTGACGGAGCTACATAAACAATTCTTAGACTGGTGGGAGGTAAAGAAAAACCCACTCCAAATTTTTTCTGAGTATGAAAATATCAAAAGGAATGCGGGTGAAAGTGTACAAGATTATTGTGTGAGGTTTAATGCAGTGTACACTGCTATTCCAACCAACCTCAAACCCTCCATGGGGCTAGCTTTGCTCAAATTTCCAGATGGTTTCGATGCTGACGTGGAATATCATTTATGAGAATGAGATCCTACCACACTTGAAGATATGAAAAAAACCACTGTAAGCGTAGAAGAAAATATGATGGCCAAAAGAGCATGGACGAGAGATGAAAAGAGAGTGATTGTAAAGGAGAAAGCATCTCCTTCATATGCTAAGATGGATACTTTGATCTGAATAGTGGAGAAGATGCTTGATCAGTTGACTATTTCAGATAGACCTGAAGCCCCAATCAGGAATCCAAATTTCAGAGGATAGCAGCAACCCCAATTCCAAATCAAGCAACGGGAACATAAAATGCAAGACCAAACAACACAACAGCAGCAGATTAGAACTCGTTTGCAGCAAAATTATGTTCAGGGAATGGAAACAGATGATGATGATGATCTGGTAGTTGAAGCTAATCATTTTTTCATTGCCGATGGTACGCCCATTTTTCTGACAGAATATGAAGAATATGCAGTGGTTCCAAACACTCGAAGAGATGAAGATGTCATATTGTCCAATGACGTATTTCTAGAGGAAGAGTCCGATGATTATCAACGAGGATATATGAATGGTTTGTCAGCACAGCAGAAGTAGTATTCTCTGAGGAGCAGAGATGTGCCAATCAATCTCATTCAGAAAAGGAAAGAGCTGCTATCAAATAATGACTCTTCAAATATTCAGAGGAAAGGGAAAGAACCTACTGACCCTACTTCCAGCAAAGTATCCTCGACAAATAAAATTGCAGATGAAAATAATAATCAGCCAAGTACAGCGAAGGAGCAAGTGGAGAAGAAATATATTCCCGTCAAAGAGGTAAAAAAAGTTTCATCTTTTAATTTAGAAAATTAAATTGATAAGTTGAAGGTGTCCATTCCCTTAGCTGAGTTGGTGAAGAACAACACTTATAAACATCAGGTATCTAGAATTTTTCAAATAGACTCTATGTCAGATATGGTAAATGTCGAAGATGATCATCCTGAACTCATTTTTGGTCCTGCCATAGAAGGTCAGTCTGAAGATAGTGAAGTTCCTCAATTTTACCTGAGTCTTAGATTGCATGAGTACATTTTACACAATGCTATGTTGGATTCCAAAGCTTCTCACAATTTTATGCCTAAAGCCATTATGGAGAATTTTGGTCTTGATATTACCTGCAAATACCATGATATGTACTCCTTTGACTCCGGTAGGGTTCATTGTATTGGTGTTATCAAAGACTTGGTAGTATCTTTAGATCAAATCCCAGCCAAAAATGTTTTGATGGATGTGGTTGTCACTGATGTTCCACCACGGTTCAGTATGATTTTGTTCAGATCGTGGGGTACAAAACTTAAGGGTACTATACAACTTGATTTCTCTTATGCTACCATCCCTGTGTTCGGTCAATTGAGAAAGCTATATAGGGAAAAGAAAATGAAATATATGATCACTAGAAAAGAGAAGCCAGTTAATTATCCAATTAATGTTGTACATACAGATTTAGAATCATTTGTACTATATTCAGATAGTGGTTTGAATGATGAAGATGTTCAGTTGGTAGAAGTAGATGAGGTACCAGAAATTTTAGAGAATTTTAGGGAGGTCCTTAAACAAGAAAAATAAAAATTAGCAAGCCTTTCTGAGCCTTCCACCTTGTTAGCTCCCCGTAATTTCAGTAGATTGGTGAGACTGAAGCTGCGGAGAGAACACTTGAACCACTTTGGGATTCTAGGATCTAGCCCTCCTGATTTCTGAGAGGGATCTCTTTATAAGTGCAAAGATTAATTTATCTTTAAGGCTTTAGATGTAATATTAGGCTAGTTATGAAGGTCAAGGTTTTTGTTTGTTTTGGTTGGGCAAAGATATGTGAAGGTGAAGGAAGTCCAAATGAAGGGTGAATTTGAATGAAAGTGAAAATTGATTCAACTAAGAATATAGGCAAGAAACAGCTTCAATCCATTGGGCCATGGAGTCATAGTAGGATTTAATTGAAATGGCAACGTTCAAGAGTGGTCCATGGGGCAAGTCATCTATGTCTAAGGATCTCTTTAAAGTTGATTTTATGGAATGGAATGAAACAATAAGAAGGGGGAACAAACAAATGAAGAACAAAGAGCAGCCTAAGATCAAGTAAGTACTTTGAAACTATCTTGCTTTCGGCATACAGTTGAGAAAAACATAAAAGTTATCTAAGATCAGGTAAGTACTTTGAAACTAGCCTTCTTTCGATGCACTTTCAATAGAAAACATTTAAAACACAAAAATAATAGCTTAAAATCAAGTAAGGACTTTGAACCTATCCTACTTTCAGCATATTCTAAAGGAAACTTTCCAAAGCAACTGTTGGAGAAGAAACTAGAGGACAGGGCTCACCATAGACTTCCCTAGATCTTCTTTACTTGGAAAAATTATCAAGACAACACATAAGATAACAAAGAATAGTCTAAGATCAGGTAAGGACTTTGAACCTAGCATGCTTTCAACATACTCTTAGTGAAAGTTTTAGACAACCTTTGGAGATAAAACTAGAGGACAAGGCTCACCATAGACTTCCCTAGTTCAACTTTACTTGGTAGAAACTGAAAATAACGTTCAAAAACAATGTTTAAAGTCTAGACAGTAAGAGAATGGAACACCAACATCTTGACTTCTTGGACTGTATTAAATCATTCTTAAACAACACAATTTTAGAAGAAAACATGTAGATAAAGATTATCAGTAAGAGTAGGGTACCTTTGACAGTAAATCCTAACTCTATAATTGTTTTTCTTTATCAGAGAAGATGGACAGAATGGAAACAGAAAAAAAAATAACAATTTAAAATAATAAAAACATCACCATTGACGTAGACCAGGATCCCATAAATCAACTTGTATTTGATACTTCAAACCAGTTACAATCTTCAAGTCCAATGGTTCTCTACAGCTTCAAACTTCTCATCTAAAACTTAGGTATCTTGAATTACAAACAGAGCTTACAGCAGCTTTAGAAAACTATTTACAGGAAACAGATATGCAGTGACCAACATTATCTCATCTTCTACAGAATTATTTATAGAAGAAATGAGGAGGTGGGATGGGATAAAAGATCTTCTAAGTTCAATTAATACAGTTTAATGCTTCTCAAACTTTGAGGGGCTCAATGGAGAAGATTTACGATATTCCTCTGTATTAATTGTTTTACATTAAGTATTAAGATCGTTGGGATGATTTTTTTGACTTTAAGGCTCTGTGTTATCTTCGTGATAACTCTGCTGACAGTTCACAATAAGTTCCTTTGGTTCGAAACAACTGTTCAGCTGTATTGAGGAAAATATCACTGACCGAGGCATTAACTCTTCCTCCTTTGAATGCTTTGAGGTTTCAGGTGGCTTTTGGTAGCTGAGAGGATTCAATTAGCCTCTGATGTGGCAATGGAGGCTTCTCAGACTGATAAATATTATCGTTTTTATTTTTAAAACTGTTAATTTGATTTGATTCTGAGTGTTAGGCCTAATTAGGCCTAAATTCTGTCTTTTGTTCTTCAAACTGTGTTTAATTGAGTGGATTAGGCTTTAGATGTTCAATTTAGGCTGTAATCCCTTAAAACTGTGTAAACCATATTCAATTGTTCATCTTTGTTGTGACTGGATATTTAACACTGATACTCTCTATTTATTTACACTCTTACTATGTCTTGTTGATGTGCAGGCATTATAGGGGCTTTATACGGTGTCAGTGCTCATGAGGCACTGAATGAAACATGATATAGAACCCCTACATAATGATCTTTGTGATGTATAAAGGCCTGGGGGATCATCATCCCCAGCCTTCAATATTCCTTTAAAATATTTGAAAAACCTTTAAAACTTGCATAAACCAAGAAATATTAAGAAAATCATGTGTTTTTAGGTTTAACTGCTTCATAGGCTGAGGTTAGATCGCAGCCGTTGGATGAAAACATCCAACGGCGAGGATTGCTCGCGGAGGTTTAAAAGGAGAGGTGGTTGATTAAACAGTGGGGAGATTAAGTCAGGGCCGTTGATTTGCAGAGATCAATGGTTGGTATCAATCATAAATATATAAAGCGAAGGGGTCACTTTATGATGAAACGATGGAAAATATAAGAAAAATGGGCAAAACAAAACCTTAATTGGCAGAAAAAAAGGTATGGACAAAATTTGGGGTTTCGAAAATAACCTAGACCATCGGATGAGATCGGTCCACAAAGATCAATGGCGGTTGGGTGGAGGGCGATAAACAAATGGTGAGATTGAATGCGGACCGTTGATCTGTAGAGATCAACGGTGGAGATCAAACAGGAGAAAATGCAGTGTATATGGGGAAAGTGGTTTTGGCTGAAGAAACCACTGGTTTCGCACTGCAAAAAGGGATGGAGGCAGTTTTAAATTTTTGAACGTGATATGCGTTACTAGCCAACACGTGGCTTTTTGAAACCACTTATATCGCATAAGTTCAAATTATTAACGTTCGGGCTTAAATTTACGTGAAACTGCGTGCTAGCTGTTAGATCTAGGGCGTCGGATTGAACGGTTGAGAGGAGAGCATGATAAGACAAGATGCAAGGACGGAAAGAGGTGGGGCATAGTCTAAGCGGTTTTGATCTAGACTGTTAGATCATAGGAATGAACGGCGGAGATCTGATCTGGGAGGGGTAAGACCCAAAAGAATCGGGCCTATCGGGATAAATCTGGGCCGTCAGATTAAACAGATCAACGACTCAGATTTGATCTGTGGGTTAATGAAATAAATATGAGGCGAGAGGTAAGCGGAGAATGTTGAACCTTTAATTAAACTGAGAGGGGGGGGTGAATCAGTTTAATGCATTCCTGATCTTTTAAAACTTTTCATTAAGCTATTTACACCTTCATTTCATATCCAATTTAATGTGCAAGTAATATTAGAATGCAAGAAGCAAGTATTAGTTTAATATAGCAGTAGACTTAATATGAGAGTTGCAGGTATTAAGCAGATGATACATATCAGATTCAATACATAACTATCATGCACAGAGACACCAGATATAAGTGGAAACCCATAACGGGAGAAAAACACATCTTATTATTGTTGTGATGCAAAGGCAAGCTCCTACTCCCTCTCACCACTGTTTTTCTGCAGGCACCAACCTACAGGAGGCTCCAACCTCAATTCTGCAAGCTACAACTTGCAAGGAAGCACCAAATCCCTTCAATTTTCTGCAGGCACCAACCTACAGGAGGCTTCAACCTCAGTCAGCTACAACTGACAGCTATCAAGTTGCAACTTGATAGGGAAGCTCCAACTTCCTCAATTTATCAAACTGAATGTTTGCTGATTTACCTCAGATATCAGCTCTGTTCTGTAGCTTTTCTTTCTGCTCTTCTTCTCTTAATCTTCTCTGCCTCACTCTTCTGTATTCTGCCTTCTCTAAATTTACTCTCTCTAACCCCTTTTTTTGAATATCAAGATGATATTATTTATAGATTTCCTCTCATGACTATTTGTATTCTACTTGGAATTTGAAATGGACAGTCATGTCTCTTTGCCTTCTGCCTTCTCACTCCTTTTATCTGCTTACTCAGGAATTATAACTGTAGGTGTCAATTTTAACATTACAGTGGGAGTTTTTTTTCCTCTCGGACACTTGCCAATGCATCACAAACAATAAAAATCAATTAAAACAATTACATTCGAATTACAAAATGAATTCGAGTTCAACTCATTTAGTCTTTTGGCTTTTCTTTGACTGTGCTTGTCTTTTCTGTGACTGTGTTTTAACTCTTTTCTGCTCTGTATCCTTTTATGTCCTCTTCTGTGGTGTAATTGCTGCATACGTGTAACAGTGCCTTTTAAATAAATAAAATGTAGTTGTAGACTTTTAAAACAGGGCAATTCCAATCCTTTTCGTGCCACGAGTGTCTTGTTGATGTGGCGAGTTCCGTAGGCTGGAACAGACATATATCACAATTCTATTACATTAATAATCGCCCTCCACCTTGAGCCGAGGCCCGTGGGTCACAGAACACGCGGCATACTTTAATACCACCGCAACCATGTTATATCTATATATATAATAGTGCCCTTTTATATATACATATAATGCAATTTCAACTCTCGGCATACATACAAACTTCCTTTTGAAATGACTTAAATCAATTCTCGGCGTAATATAATAAAAATTATTTAAGCATATAAGAACTCCTTTCGGGCCCACTTGCCACGCTTCTCGATGCAATGAGTCTCCTCCAATTGCGATTGATCGTTCCTGCTCCGATTGCGATTGATCGCTCCTGCTCCGATTGCGATTCAATCGGAAATCGCCAATCGCCTAAATTGATATCACTCAACTATTGCAACTCCAATGTGCTTCGATTGTGATTCAATCGGAAATCGCCAATCACAGGAGTTGTACTTGATTATCGTCGATTCCACAGCTCCGATCCGATTCAATCGAAAATCGGAAATCGCAACTGCAATGCGCTCTTCAATTTCAACCCTCCAAAGTTCCGATGCGATTCCAATCGGAAATCGCCAATCGGCAATTGCAATGCGCTTCCACCTTAGGACTCTTCACATTTCCGATCCTATTGGGGAGGGGTCCCACCTTATAAAACTTTTTTTTATGCGCTCCATAATATATATGCCTTGGACCTTTGGTTATTTTGTTTTTGGGATTAATAATATGAAACTTATAATAAAGCGCTCCTTATAATGTACATGCTTTGGACCTTTGCAACATATGTAATGCGCGGCATTTATATGTATTGTAATGGATATATATATATGTATCCTCCATCGGGGTAGGCGATTCCCAGAATTTATGTGTCTTTCTGATTGGGGTTAAGCGATTCCCGGAATATGGTTCTGTGCAATTCCTGGAATATTTGTGTTATGTATAACACCGGTTGGAGTGTGCGATTCCCGGAATATGGTTCTGTACAATTCCCAGAATATTTATGTTATGTATAACGCCAGCTGGAGTGTGCGATTCCCGGAATATGGTTCTGCATTATATGCGTAACTCCCGGCTTGGGGTATGATTCTCAGAATTTTATAACTGCTCTTCCTCTGCCTCTGCTGCTTCTGTCGTTCTGCCTCTTCTTCTGTCTCTGTGATAACGGTTCTGCCTCTATTATATTCGCTTCCTCTGCCTTCATTTGCTTCTTTGCTGCCTCCATTGTATTCACTGCTTCTTTTGTCTCTCTTTGCTTCAGCGCTACCTCCTTTGCCTTAGTGCTGCCTCCTTTTCCTCCTTTGCCATCAATGACAACATTTCCAACAGTCTCCCCCTTTGGCATTGATGGCAATCCACTTTCTCTGTTTGCCTTCTCTTTCTCTTGTTGCTTGCTCTTCCTGTTTGCCTGCTCTTTCTCCTGTTGTTTGTTCTTCCTCCCCCTTTGACATCAATGGCAAAGGACGACGCCTCATCTCTCCGTATGGGCTCTGTCGTTGCATTTCCTTTCTTTGAGTTACGTTTAGGTCCTCTTCTATTGAAATTGTACCATGCTGCTCCAGAGTGATGTATGAAACTTGTTGAGAGAACACTTTGATATAGTGAGCCGATATTCATTATCGATCTTGAGTATACTTTTTGTCTCTGTCTGATATAGTGAGCTGATATATGTTCTATAGTTGTGTTTCATTTGTAGTGCCTGTAATCTGTGGTAGATTGCAGACAGAGATGATGTATTTAACGATTGAAAGGTCCTTGTTTCTTTTTCATGCTGAATGTTGATAATACTGAGATTATGCTGATCCTGTGGACTTGTTTTATGCTTATCTTGCTGGCTGTGCTCCCCCTGGAATGATATTTTCGTTTTTTTCTCCCCCTGAGACTATACTTTCTCTTCATATTAGAGAATAATATCTACAGATACTACCCCTAGTCTGTCTCTCAAATATTCGAATGGTTCTCTGGCAAGTGGTTTAGTAAATATATCTGATTTCTGCTCTTTTGTTGGTACATACTCCAGTTTTACTATCTTCTGAGCCACTTTTTCTCGTAGAAAATGATACTCGATTGGAATATGTTTAGTTTTTGAGTGAAGCACAGGATTTTTAGATATACTTATAGCACTTGTATTATCACATTTAATTGAGATAGGTTCATCAATGCTTACCTTCATGTCTTGAAGAGTTTGCTTCATCCACATGACCTGTGTACAACATGTTCTGTATACCTATATGCAGCCGATTGTAGACGGGGATAGATGTTTGTTTCTTGCTTAACCATGCCACCGAGATCTTCTCCTACGGTCAGAATACCTCACTTGCCTCTTTCATCATCCTGAGCATTGTCTGTACGTATCTTGTCTTTGTCAGGTAAAACTTTTGTATTTAGGATGAAGTCATATTGTCAACATTCCTTGAATATACAGTATTCACTGCGCAAAAAGGTGGTTTTGTTTACAGAGTCTTGCTTCGATATCCACTAGTCCCTCTGCTAGCATGATGTACGGTCTTGATGCGATCAGAAGCTCTGATGAACTTCCAATCATGGATCTGTAGAGTTTTTGATCTATATCAGCAGACCCATCATCAGCACACAGCTTGCAACTTGTGGTCATGGGAGTTGACACAGGTTTGCAATCTTCCATTTTGAAATTTTTCAGCATTTCTTTTAGGTATTTTTCTTGTGAGATGAATGAACCTGTGCTCCTTTGCTGAATTTGAAGTCCTAAATAGAAACTGAGCTCTCCAATCATGGACATTTCAAACTCTGATTTCATCTCTTCTGCAAATCCTTTTGCTAGCTCATCTCTGTTGCTTCCAAACATAATGTCATCAACATATACAACAACAATTAGGAGTTCATTTTCATGGGCTTTTATGTATAGATTGCTGTCTACTCCACCTCTTTTAAAACCCTATTTTTGCAAATGTTTATCCAGTCTTGAGTACCAAGCACAAGGAGCCTGTTTCAGTCCATATAGGGCCTTCTTCAGTCTGCATACATAGTCTTCTTTGTCTGTCAATGAGAAGCCTTCTGGTTGTTCCATGTATACTTCTTCTTCTAGATCTCCATTAAGAAAAGCAGACTGTACATCCATTTGATATACCTTGAAGTCTTGGTAGCATGCAAATGCCAGGAACATTCTGATAGCTTCCATTCTGGCTACAGGGGCAAATGTTTCATAATAATCAAGTCCTTTTATTTCTGAGTATCCTTTGCAGACCAGCCTAGCTTTATTCTTGATTACTTGTCCTTGCTCATTCATTTTGTTTTTGAATACCCATTTTGAGCCTATGACATTTTTCTCAGCAGGTCTAGGAACTAGTTCCCAGGTATTGTTTTTCTCAATTTGGTCCAATTCTTCATTCATTGCATTTACCCAAGACTTGTCCTTGCTGGCTTCTTCAAATTTCTTTGGTTCTATTTGTGACAACATGGCTATGTATACTTCTTCTATCTGTTCAATTAGCTGCCTTCTTGTTTGCATTCCTACATTCTTGTCTCCTATGATTTGATCTTCTGGATGGTTCTTTTGAGTGTATATTGAGGGGGTTTTTGAGTTCATTCCAGCATCTTCTGATGTTTTGCTTGTTTCATCATCATTTTGATCTTCTTCTTCATTGTTGTCTGATGTACTGCAGCAGTCTGTATCTCTAGTATTGTTTGGAAGTTCTTCATCAAATCTCACATCAATACTTTCAACTATCTTCCGAAGGGTCTTGTTGTAGCACTTGTACCCTTTGCTTTTGGAAGCATATCCTAGAAATATCCCTTCATCTGCTCTTGCATCAAATTTCCCAAGGTTTTCATCATTATTCTTTATGTAACACCTGCTACCAAAGACTCTGAAATGTTTTATTGAAGCTGGCTTTCCATGCCATAGTTCATAGGGAGTCTTGTCACTGCTTGGCCTTAAGTGGAGCTTTGTTAAGGATATGTACTGCTGTGTGCACTGCTTCTGCCCAGAAGGTTTGAGAAATATTATTCTCTTGCATCATGGCTCTGGCAATTTGTTGAACAAATCTGTTTTGTCTTTCTGCTACTCCATTCTGCTGAGGTGTTCCTGCAATAGTGAATTGTTGTTTTATGCCATGTTCATTGCATAGGTCAGCAAAGTCATAATATGTAAATTCTCCTCCTCTATCTGATCTGATACATTTTAGCTTGCATCCAGTTTGATTTTCTGCTAATGCTTTGAATATCTTAAAATTTTCCAGTGCTTCTGATTTGTTCTTGAGAAAAGCAACCCATGTCATTCTGGAGAAATCATCTATTATCAGCATGAAGTAGGATTTTCCACTTGGTGTCTTAGTTCTTGCAGGTCCACACAGATCCATGTGCACAAGCTGGAGTGGTCTTCTTGTTGATAACTCCTCTTTGGCCTTAAAGGATGTGCGGGTCTGTTTACCCAATTGACAAGATTTGCATATGGTATTAGAAGGCCTCTTAATTTCTGGCTATGTCTCTGACAGCTTTCTTCTTACTTAGTCTGATGATGTGATCGAAGCTTAGATGTCCCAACCTTTTATGCCATAACCATGACTCTTCTAGCTTGCTAAGATGACATGCTTCATCTCCCTCTTTCACAATGTAAACATTACTCTCTATTCGAACACCCTTGAGCAGAGTCTTACCTGTTGTGCTTGATCTGACTACACAATCTTGTGCTCTAAAGAGAACTTCATAGCCTTTATCACACATCTGACTGACACTCAGTAAATTTGCTTTCAGCCCATCTACATATAATACATCTTGGGCCTTTCCTCTGCCATTGTCTATGCTGATTGATCCTTTTCCCTTGATCTTTCCTGATTTGTCATTTCCAAAAGTGACATTGCCCGATTTATTTTCATCAAGAGTTAAAAACTTGTTTTTGTCTCCTGTCATGTGTTTAGAGTAGCCACTGTCCAAATACCATTGACTCTTCAAATCTTGAGCAGTTAAAGCCAAGTCACATTTATTCTCCTTCTTTATCCACTGGAGGCCCCCTTTTGTTTGGTATCTTTTGTGAGGTGATGAATTATATCCTTTTAGAGAACACTTGGAAGATATATGTCCAACTTGATTGCATATACAACATTTGATTATAGTTTTTGCAAAATTGTGAGCATGAACAAAATTTCTTTGACTCATAAACCTCCTTGAGGTATTGAACGTTAGTCTTTGTCCATACTTTCTACATTCAATAATTATATGGCCAAAATCCTTACAATAAAAATAATAACCATAGAAATTACTTGCATACCTGATGTAAGGTTGTCTCTTCCATGCTTGCATCTTTTGCTGGTTTGAATCATTCCTCCTTGCATGACAATATGCAGCAATGTGTCTCGGCTTGTGGCAGACATAACAGGTGGCATTCTTCATAGGAGGCAAGAATCTCCTTTGATGGCTTCCAAATTTGATATAATCAGGAATATATGATCCTTTGTCTGTTGTCTTAGTATTTGTTACAATCTTTGTTATTAGAGGTTTCTTCTAGTCTATGTCTTTCTCATTACATGTTTCTTCCTTTGTAGGAATTATTTGAGCTGCTTCATCAGCCTTCTTTTCTTTCACAAAAATTTTATTTTTGTTTTCCTTTTCTTTTCCTTTACTTGATTCTCCTTCATAGCCTATCCCAGTTTTTATTAGAGGAGATCTTTGAGCATCCAAGATTTCATTCAACTTACCAGAACTTGTCATTTGAGAAGGGTATATAGAAACTTTATGTTGAGCACTTCCTAATTTCCTTCTCAGACACAGAATTTCTTCTTCCAGCTTCTCTTGTTCTCGAGTTTTATCTTTGATTTGCTGAAGTAACATATCTTCTATCTTCTTGGCTTCTTCAAGCTTTACCTTCAGCTGCATGAGGACTTCTGAATTTTGTTCTTCTTTAACACATTTGAGGAGAATCTCTT
This sequence comes from Pinus albicaulis, assembly GCA_034641835.2. Lineage (NCBI taxonomy): Eukaryota > Viridiplantae > Streptophyta > Pinopsida > Pinales > Pinaceae > Pinus > Pinus albicaulis. The sequence continues at coordinate 220,580,057 of CM076575.1, read as the reverse complement.
TTTGTTTTCTGCATTTTAGTTTGAGTCTGTCAATCTCCTCCAGAGCACTTCTTAGCTCCCCCTCAAGATCGACTTCCCCTTCTTCTTCTTCTTCTAGCAAGAGTCCTTCAAGATATTCTATGGCCATCAGTAAAAATTCAAAGGTTCCCTCTTCTCCTGAGGGTTCATCTGAGTCTTCAGATGCACTGCTGTCTTGCTGAGCATAGAAGGATTTTCTGCTGAATTTCTTTCCTTTCTGCCAATTCTTTGATGTGTCTTTCTCTGATTCTTGAGCTTGATTTCTTACTTTCTTGTGAGGACATTTAGCAACATAATGTCCAACTCTTCCACAGTTAAAGCATTTAAAAGGAATTTTACCTTTGTATCTACCTGGGCCTCTATCCAATTTCTTGACAAATTTAACCTCTTCTTCATCAGAGCAGGAGCATATGTCTTCCTTTTCTTCTTTCTTCTTTTCTGTTTTGAATGCTGCCTCCCTTGTACTTGGCTTCTTCTGTGGGAGCCTCATCTCATATGCTGTAAGATTTCCTAGTAGCTCGTTCATGGTCAAGGTCTCCCAATCAGCTGTTTCTTCTATTGCAGACACCTTGGGATTGAATCTGGATGGAAGAGATCTTAGAATCTTTTGTACAATTATACCTTCTGGTATTGTTTCTCCAAGAGCTTTCATACTGTTAACAATTTCTGCAACTTTTAAGAAGAAGCTCCCAACATATTCATCATCATTCATTTTTAAATTTTCAAGCTGGGCTCTATATACTTGAAGTTTGGCAGTCTTAACCTTTTTATTTCCCTCATGGATATTCTCTAGAGTGTCCCACATATCTTTGGCAGTCTTACTGTGCATTATTTTGATAAACTCAGCTTCACATAGTCCATTTAAGATTGCATTCATTGCTTTTGCATTAGCTACAAAGATTTCTTTAGCTTCTTTCTCTGTATCAGTTGACTTTGTGACATATCCAATTTCCACAGCATCCCAAGCTTCTAATCCTAAAGACATCATATAAGCTTTCATTCTTATTTTCCAAAAGGCATAATTTGCACCTGTAAAGAAAGGGGCTTTATTGGTTGAGCTTCCTTCTTGACTTGCCATCTTGAGAGCCTAGGATCTCCTTTCAGTTGTTAGACTGATATACAAGGAACTTGGCTCTGATACCAATTGTTGAACCTTTAATTAAACTGAGAGGGGGGGGGGTGAATCAGTTTAATGCATTCCTGATCTTTTAAAACTTTTCATTAAGCTACTTACACCTTCATTTCATATCCAATTTAATGTGCAAGTAATCTTAGAATGCAAGCAGCAAGTATTAGTTTAATATAGCAGTAGAATTAATATGAGAGTTGCAGGTATTAAGCAGATGATACATATCAGATTCAATACATAACTATCATGCACAGAGACACCATATGTAAGTGGAAACTCATAACGGGATAAAACCACATCTTATTATTGTTGTGATGCAAAGGCAAGCTCCTACTCCCTCTCACCACTGTTTTTCTGCAGGCACCAACCTATAGGAGGCTCCAACCTCAATTCTGCAAGCTACAACTTGAAAGGAAGCACCAACTCCCTTCAATTTTCTGTAGACACCAACCAACAGGAGGCTCCAACCTTAGTCAGCTACAACTGACAGCTATCAAGCTGCAACTTGATAGGGAAGCTCCAACTTCCTCAATTTATCAAACTGAATGTTTGTTGATTTACCTCAGTTATCAGCTCTGTTCTGTAGCTTTTCTTTCTGCTCTTCTTCTCTTAATATTCTCTTCCTCACTCTTCTGTATTCTGCCTTCTCTAAATTTACTCTCTCTAACCCCCCCTTTTTTTTTTTTTGAATATGAAGATGATATTATTTATAGATTTCCTCTCATGACTATTTGTATTCTACTTGGAATTTGAAATGGACAGTCATGTCTTTTTGCCTTCTTCCTTCTCACTTCTTTTATCTGCTTAATCAGGAATCATAACTGTAGGTGTCAATTTTAACATTACAGTGGGAGTTTGTTTTCCTCTCGGACACTTTCCAATGCATCACAAACAATAAAAATCAATTAAAACAATTACATTCGAATTAAAAAATGAATTTGAGTTCAACTCATTTAGTCTTTTGGCTTTTCTTTGACTGTGCTTGTCTTTTCTGTGACTGTGTTTTAACTCTTTTCTGCTCTATATCCTTTTCTGTCCTCTTTTGTGGTGTAATTGCTGCATACGTGTAACATTGCCTTTTAAATAAATAAAATGTAGTTGTAGACTTTTAAAACAGGGAAATTCCAATCCTTTTCGTGCCACGAGTGTCTTGTTGATGTGGCGAGTTCCGTAGGCCAGAACAGACATATATCACAATTGTATTACATTAATAATCGACCTCCACCTTGAGTCGAGGCCCGTGGGTCCACAGACCATGCGGCATACTTTAATACCACCGCAACCATGTTATATCTATATATATAACAACGCCCTTTTATATATACATATAATGTAATTTCAACTCTCAGCATACATACAAACTTCCTTTTGAAATGACTTAAATCAATTCTCGGCGTAATATAATAAAAATTCTTTAAGCATATAAGAACTCCTTTCGGGCCCACTTGCCACGCTTCTCGATGCAATGAGTCTCCTCCAATTGCGATTGATCGTTCCTTCTCCGATTGCGATTGATCGCTCCTGCTCCGATTGCGATTCAATCGGAAATCGCCAATCGCCTGAATTGATATCACTCAACTATTGCAACTCCAATGTGCTCTGATTGCGATTCAATCGGAAATCGCCAATCAGAGGAGTTGTACTTGATTATCATCGATTCCATAGCTCCGATCTGATTCAATCAGAAATTGGAAATCGAAACTGCAATGCGCTCTTCAATTTCAACCCTCCAAAGTTCCGATGCGATTCCAATCGGAAATCGCCAATCGGCAATTGCAATGTGCTTCCACCTTTGGACTCTTCACATTTCCGATCCGATTGGGGAGGGGTCCCACCTTATAAATTTTTTTTTTATGCGCTCCATAATATATATGCCTTGGACCTTTGGTTCTTTTGTTTTCGGGATTAATAATATGAAACTTATAATAAAGTGCTCCTTATAATGTACATGCTTTGGACCTTTGCAACATATGTAATGCGCGACATTTATATGTATTGTAATGGATATATATATATGTATCCTCCATCGGGGTAGGCGATTCCCGGAATTTATGTGCCTTTCCGGTTGGGGTTAAGCGATTCCCGGAATATTTGTGTTATGTATAACGCCGGTTGGAGTGTGCGATTCCCGGAATATGGTTCTGTGCAATTCCCGGAATATTTTTGTTATGTATAACGCCGGTTGGAGTGTTCGATTCCCGGAATATGGTTCTGCATTATATGCGTAACGCCCAGCTTGGGTTATGATTCTCGGAATTTTATAACTGCTCTGCCTCTGCCTCTGCTGCTTCTATCGTTCTGCCTCTGCTTCTGTCTCTGTGATAACGGTTCTGCCTCTATTATATTTGCTTCCTCTGCCTTCATTTGCTTCTTTGCTGCCTCCATTGTATTCGCTGCTTCTTTTGTCTGTCTTTGCTTCAGCGCTGCCTCCTTTGCCTGAGTGCTGCCTCCTTTGCCTCCTTTGCCATCAATGACAACATTTCCAATAGAGAATGGGTCAATGAGGGTCGTTGATCTGTAGATATCAACGGTGGAGATCCATTTAAAACTTTACACAGTGGGCTCATGAAAATACAAAGGGAAGGGAGAAATGATCTGGACCATCGGATCTTATTGTATGGATGGCCCAGATACAATCGAAGGTCTTGCGATTGGAGTAGGAGAGAGGAAAGGTGTAATGAAAATCTCCGATGCGATTATATGTGGACCGTTGATCTGAGGGCCAGATCAACAGCGGGGAATGAATCGGAGGAGGTCACAGGCGGACGGATGGGCTTATGATCAAATCGATGTGGGCCGTTGGATCCGGGAATGGTGGAATAGATCGACAGTAGAGAATCCATCGGAAGGGGCCAATCGGAGGGGGGGTAGTAAAATATTTTAACCTTCCCGATGGAAATCTCCGATGTGAGATCCTGAAGACCATTTGATCGGTTTAAGATCAATGGTCAGGAATGATTTAGACCGTGAACTGGCAGAACCCTTTGAAACATAAGAAAATCATATTTTTATATTAAATAAAAAGGAAAAAATGCATCGGGGAGGGTTTATTTATAAGTTTAGCGCCCGATGGCGTGGCTTACGAGTTATATGAAGGAAACCGGAGGTCGGGGGTTTATAAGAAAGGGGTCAATCACATTGGGAGTTTTTGAATAACAAAAGAAATGCACTCGTTGGAAGTTTCGATTGCGATAAGTGCCTTCGGCCTTTGCACTTGGTTCCAACGCCAAGTCGCATGGTGGGGAAGTGGTTTAGGGCTTAGCCCAAAGGGGCTTAGGCCTATAATGTAAAAAAGTGGGTTTTGATGGATTTTCAAGGATTTTCAAAGGATTTTGAGGGTTTCGGTAAGGTTCAAAAAGGAGTTTTAAACCTTATTAAATGGGATTTTATGAAGGGAAACAGGGAAATGAGGGAAAACAGAGGAATTTCATGGGGAAAAAAGGGAATAAAATGGAGGTTAATAATGAGTGAAAGGAGGGGTAAAATTAGGGAAAAATGGAGTTTTTACAGTAGTTTGTTCTTCAGGAAAACAACAGATTTTCAGAATTAAGAGGGAAACAATAGTGAAGATTAACTCAAGGATAAGTTATCTTCATAAGACTTCAAGAACTAACAATTCAGAAATAAAATTGTTTCTTGAAGGCTTCAAAAAGGATTTAGCCACCATTTGATATGACAAATTTTATAGGCCGCTAACACACCTGCCAGTAGCAAAAGGTCAGTGAACAACAGAAAAATGAAGAGATTATTCAAGGTAAGGTAGAGAAAGAAACAAAATTTCAGCATTTAGAAGAAGAGGAAGGCCTTTGGAGCATGGATTTTGACAGAGCTTTGGGTAAGGATGGTGCTGGTATAGGAATATAGATTCGGAGCCCAGTTTTCCAGCCTGATAGAGTTCTTAGTAATGTTAGAGTATGTGCTTATAAGTTAGATTTTGACTGCTCTAACAATGAAGCAGAGTATGAAGCTTTGATTGCAGGTCTGAAAATTTTGAAGAAGTTAAATGCAAAAAGGATTTTTGTCTATGGAGATTCAGAGTTGGTAATCAAACAGGTAAAAGGAGAGTATCAAGAAAATAATCCACGATTCAGAGCCTACAGAAATGTGGTCCTTGACATCCTTAGAATTTTTTTTGAATATAATTTGACAGCAGTACCCCAAATTCAGAATCTTATTGCAGATTCACTTGCCACTACTGCAAGCAATTTGAATATTCCAATGAACTCCAACAACAAATTTGAAATTTATGTCAAACATCGACCTGCTGTTCTGGATCATTTAAGGTATTGGAAAGTGTTTTGGGATGACAACGAAATCAATTCTTTTTTTACAAAATGAAGGGAAATTCAAGAGTGCTTCCATATATGGTGATTATGATAACGATGAACAAGAGATTGAAGAAAATCAGATGGATGTTTTACAGCTGAAAGATAATGTTATTCCTAGAGGTCTTAGCCGAGCTTGGTGCCTACTGACAAAGGAGTTGAGGATGTCAATCTTGGGACAATTGGCAAGCCTAAGTTTGTGAAGTTATCAAAAGAATTGTCTCCTGAGGTAAAGGCCCAGTATGTTAAATTAATTTCTGAATTTTTTGATGTGTTTGTGTGGGATTATTCAGATTTGAAGTTATATGACAAAAATATAATTCAGCATACTATTCCTATCAAGCCGGATCATAAGACATTTAGACAGAAGTTGAGAAGGATTAATCCAAAGCTGCTTCCATCCATTGAAAAAGAGGTAAATAAATTGTTCAAAGATGGTATCATTGTTCCAATTAGATTTTCTGACTGGATTTTGAATTTAGTCCCGGTACACAAAAATATAGGATAAATAAGGTTGTGCATAGATTTCCGAAATCTCAATAAAGTATCCTTAAAGGATAACTATCCACTTCCGAAGATGGATTACATTCTGCAAAGAGTAGTTGGAGCATCGCGCATGTCACTACTCGATGGTTACTCAGGCTATAATCATATCTTGGTGCATGAAAGAGACCAAGATAAAACTGCTTTTACAACACCTTGGGGAACTTTTCAGTACGCCAAAATGCCATTTGGATTGAAGAATGCTGGAGCCACTTTTCAGCGAGCAATGGACATCGCTTTTGCTAATGAGAAGTATGTTTTTCTGGTTGTTTATTTAGATGATTTGACAATATTTTCTGGTTCTGATGGTGAACACCTGCACCACTTGAGGATTGTATTTCAACGATGCAAAATTTTTTGGATTTCTCTCAAGCCGAAGAAAAATCTTTTTGCTATGGATGAGGGCAAGCTCCTTGGTCATATCATTTCTAAAGACGGTATCCGCATTGATCCTTCAAGAGTGGAGGCAATTCAGCACATAGATTTCCCATGTAACAAAAATGAGATTCAGGCATTCAATGGTAAGATGAATTTATTACGCGGATTTATACCCAATTTGGCGGAACATTTACGAGAAATGACTAATATGTTGAAAAGGACAACACTGTCAAATGGAGCGAGGATGCTATGAAGTCATTTAATTTGGTAAAGTTTGATTTTTCCAATGCCCCAGTCTTGATTAGTCCCGATTACACTCAAGATTTCATTATATTTTCATTTGCATCGGAGAATACCATGGCTGCAGTATTGATGCAAAAGAGAGATCATATTGAACAACCCATTGCCTTTTTTTGTAGGACTATTAGAGATGCTACCTTGCGGTAAAATATCATTGAGAAACAAGCATTGGCTCTTATAAAAGCATTAAAGGATTTCAGGGTGTACATTCTGCATTCACATACCATAGCATATGTTCCTAATGCAGCAGTAAAAGATGTTCTAGTGCAAACTGATCTGGAGGGAAGAAGAGGTAAGTGGATAGCAACAATGTTGGAATATGATTTGGAGATTAAACCCACATAGTTAATCAAGGGACAAGGCTTGGAAAAACTAATGGCACAATCAAACCTGCATGCCCTAGACATAAATCTCATATCAGCAATGTCAGAGGATGAGGATGATGGTTCGCTTATTCCAGTTTCAAAAAAATTTCTCCAATCACCATGGTATTCAAACATATTTTATGTTCTTCGGCATCTTTCACCACCTCCAGGGATGTCTAGAAGCAAAGGTATATCACTAAAACTCAAATCTGCTAAATTCTGTATTTTAAATAGTGCTCTTTATTGGAAAGATATGGGAGGTATTATACTTAATTTTTTGGTTGAAGATGAGGCTCAGCAGGTGATGCATGACTTTCATAAAGGTGATTGTGGTGGTCATTTGTTTTGGAAAACAACAGCTAACAAAGTATTGATAGTAGGATATTATTTTCCGACTCTATTTTCATATTTGTATAGAACAATGATGAGCTGCCATGAGTGTCAAGTTTTTCAAGGAAAAAGGAAACCGCTTCCTCTTCCTTTAAAACTAGTTCAAATAAATGCACCTTTCCAGCAGTGGGGACTTCATTTCATAGGGGAAATCCATCCCACATCATTAGCAATGCATCGATGGATCTTGACAACTACCGATTATTTCACCAAATGGATTGAGGCAATTATAGCAAGGCAGGCCACAGATACGATAATTATTCAATTTTTAGAATCAAATATCTTGTCTCATTTTGGTTACCCTCACAAGATCATAATAGATAATGCAGCGGCATTCAAATCGAAGAATATGGTGGAGTTCTGCCATAAGTAAAATATTATACTGGGCCATTCAACAGCATACTACCCACAGGGCAACGGATTAGCAGAGTCATCCAATAAGACTTTGGTGAATATAATCAAGAAAATGTTGGAAGCGAATAAGAGGAATTGGCATCAAAAACTTGTCAACGAATTATGGTCCAATAGAGTTAGCAGCAATAAATCCATAGGTATGTCACCATTTGAATTAGTTTATGGCACTGATTCTGTATTTCCTACATTTCTTACAGTTTTGGTCATGAGATTACTACAAGAAGCGGGCAGCGAAGAGGATGATATTCAGTGAAGGATCAATCAAATGATCCACCTTCAGCAAACAAGGGAAGAAGTTTCTCAAAGCACTATTCGGTTCCAGAAAAAAATAAATAAAATCTATGACCGCAAAACCAAAGCAGAAAAAATTCAGTTGGAAGATGTGGTGCTGAGATGGGATGAATGAAATGAGGACAAACGAAAGCATGGTAAGTTCGATAACCTGTGGAAAGGACAGTATAAGATTTCAGCATACAGAGGACATAACACTTTTATGCTCACAGAGATGAATGGTCAAGATTTCCCAGGAGGACCAGTGAATGGTAGGCTCTTGAAGCACTACTACTTTTATGATGATTCTCTGAAATTATGTCATAGTTATTGTACATGCCATATTCATTTTTGGTAAGATTTCAAGTGCAAATTCATTGAAGCTTGGGGCCCGAAGCAAAGGCTATAAAACTTGAATGATATGTGTAAGGTTTGCTGGTTTTGATTTAGTTTACAGTCATGGTTTGAGTCACGAGTCAGTCTGCATTGTGTCAGTTTCCAGTCTTTGAAGTATTTTGACCATATTTGCTGAATGGATAAGGCTACTAGGTCTACAATGTTCTTGGAACCTCCAAGGAGCTACCATACCCATTGTAGACAATGTTAGTGTCAGTCTTGTCATACTGCCATCAGTGATCAAAATCTGCTCTTTTGTATTTTCATAGTAGGAGTCTCATACTATAAATTTTTATCACTCCATTAGGTCATGGATCCACTGATGGTTGGGGTCACTTCATCAGTTTTCCCTCATGAAAAATAATTTCGGGTTCTCCTCTCTATGGTATTTAGTCATGATTTATTTTCACTCTGCAGTTCATTTTATTTGGCCATAGGGTTTGGCCTCATTAGGATTTAGGGTTCCACCATAGTCAAATTGATGATGAAAGTGTTAATAAATATCAGCAAGGACATGAGGATGCCAAATAAACTCAAAGCATAGTATCTGGAAAATTCAAAGAGTTCTTCTTTTAATTTTAATGTAATTTTCACCTCAAAACCATGTTTTGAGGTGAAAACAGGATACTTTGTTTTTATTATCATTCTTATCTAATTTTATGTTTCCATATGTAATAAGTTGAAACTTCAAAAGCTGCTATCTTCATAAAGCCAATGATAGTATTTCGCAACCCATCACAAGGGGTCAAAGGGGCTTTTTCTCTGCCTGGTTTTCAAAGGTGTTCTCCACATGATTTTCAGTGAAAATCATACTCTAAGCATATTCATCAGAAGCAAATCAGAAAAATATTTCCAACGGTATGTCATACACCCGAAATCAGTTTTTGGATCAGAAAATATGCCCAAATGAATAATTTTCCAAAAAGCACAACTCTGCCCTTTTTTTCCATTATTTCGCTAGCCCTTTAACTTTACAATTTTTACCATTTTCTATGTTTTTTCCCTTTACCCCAAAGTCCCTTTTTCTTTTGAATTTTCGTCTCCTACAATCCTGATGCGATGGATCATCACCGATGTGATCACATCGCGCCATCGCATCGCAACATCGCATTCCCACAGTGCTTAACTCTGCATTCCCGACTTCCCCGATGCGATAATCGCACATCACATATCGCGATTCCCACTGCGCCAAGCTCACCATATCCCTTTCGCCGATGCGATTGCATCGCATTGCGCATTCGCAGCATTCCTGCTACGCTAACTCCCACTCTCCCGACTTCCACCGATGCGATAATCGCACATCACCCCATTCCCATCACATCGGCCTATCCACCATCGCTCATCGCATTGGACCTTCGCTACATCGTGCCATCCCCCATCGCATCGCTCTATTCACCAACGCATCACGCCATCCCCCATCACATCGCTCTATTCTCCATCACTTGTCACTGTTCTTTCATCGCTCCATCGCTCCATCACTCATCGCACATCGAAATTTCCTCTGCCCAAAACATTCCCGCTCCTCTCCCCTTTGCGATTGCGATTCCTGGGTCCACCACTTCCTTCTGCTCTTAAAAAGGAAAAAGGGATTTTCTTTGTTTAATGAGGCACATTTTTTTTATTGGTTTAAAAGGGTTTTCTTCAGCGAAAATGTTAAAAGGGGCGGACTTTCTGTTAAAGTTGTGAGAAAATTGTAAATACAAAGATCATTATGGCATCAACCACGAAATGGCCAGCAAACGATAAATGAGGGGGCCGAGTTCCAGATTTTTTTTCTTTCCATTAGCTAGATTAAATGTAAAAGATAATACTTCCAGATGGTTGAATATTCAGTTTCCTCTCTTTCAGAGGTATACTGTTGGGTCTTTCTATCTTCAGGTTTTTGTTTGGGGGCAAGTGAAACAACTCCTCTTTTTACGGATTCGCCCCCTGAGGCTTGTCTATTTAATTTAATGTTTCAGTCACCTGTAGAGGTTGGAAAAGGTTGGAATCACTAGGATGCTCTGAGCTTGATTGTGCATATTTTTAACCAGTTTGGCAGGGAATTAATAAATATTTGCAGCTATTTTTTTTATGGGATCCCTGTGGTATGGAATTTTAGCACAGTTTCTTCTCTTGTAATCATTTTTTAAATGTTTATGTATGCCATAATTCAATCCATTAATTTCTGTAGATTTTTTTCAAGTTAGATAGGTAGAATCCATTGTTACAGTGCTCTGCCTTTGGAAATCATTCAATATTTTATGTTTTCTACTCTTTGAGAAGGATTCATCTCATATGCCCTCCTTAGCTCCCCACCAGTCTTAAAAAACTTCACAATCATAAACCCAAAGGTGTTAAAGTACATGCCTACCTTGCCTCATAGAATACTCTGCATTTCTGATTTAATTTCCCAGACTTAAATTTCCCATCTCCATCCGATCCAACAAACAACACCAGAAAATCTGTCCAAACCTTTCGAGATACTATACCTAGCCTAAAATCATTTTCCGCAGTCATCCTTGACCGAGATTTCTTACGGAGAGAGCCCTCTCCCTGCCTTGTAGGGCTAGCTACAAGGTTAAGAGTGGTTTATGGTTACCCTATTTTTCCTTCCTTCAGCCTGAGGTCAATCTAGGTGATAATAGAAATCATGGAGAGGAAACATCAGATTATCTAAAAGGGTATCAACATTCTATTTTTGAGATGAAAAAACAATACAATCTCAAAAATAGAAATGTGCCTATCATTGCAAACAAAACACAGCCTAAGAAAGATACAGCTAAGGTTGCTGATGGCAAGAAAGGTGCTCCTAAGGTCGCTGAAGGTAAGAAAGATACACCAGCTCTTCCTCTTATCAAAGAAGCTGAAAAATATGTTTCTGTTTTCAGCCTTGAGAATGAAATTTCTAAGATTAAAATATCAGTCCCTTTTAGTGAGATTATCAAGGTAAATGAATATAGAAGAACGATTTTTAAAAATTTTAATGGACAACCAGGAGCTATTGATATCTTGAATGTACTAGAAGATCATCCAACCATATATTTGGGTCCAAGACTAGAAGATGAACAGAATGAAGAGGTGCCTCATTTTTATGTGAGCCTTAGCATTCACGACATGAAATTTCATAATGCTATGTCGGATTCAATGGCCTCTCACAATCTTATGCCTAAAGTAATCATGGAAAGAATGGGGTTAGAAATAAGTAGGTCATATAAAGACTTGTTTTCTTTTGATTCAAAAAGAATTCAATGCATTGGTTTAATTATGGATGTTGTTGTTGGTCTAACGCAAGTTCCTGCTAAGACTGTGGTCATGGAAATCATGGTAGTAGACATTCCACCAAATTTTGGTATGCTATTATCAAGGTCATGAGAAGCGAAAATCAAAAGAACAATGCAGATGGACCTTACTTATGACACCATTCCTATTTTTGGTGAGCAAAGAAGATTGTATCGAGAGACAAGAATGGCCTACATGGTGAGTAGTAAAGACAAACCCCAAGATTTTCCAATTTATGGTCTTGATACTGAACTTGGTTCTACTATTCTTTTCAATGAGTTGACTAATGAATGAGAAGAGCAGAGGAAAGCATAAAAACAGAGTTCTGAAATTCAGTAGTCTGAAAATAAGCAAACAGAAGATCAGCAAGTCAGTGATAAGAAGGTGGAAGGTTGGTGGTCATTTCATTTTGATGGATCAGTAGGCAGAGAAGAAGTAGGAGCAGGGGTTTGGATCACAAGTCCAAGTGATGAGAGTAAGTTCTTTTCCTATAAATTGAACTTTGATTGCATGAATAACATGGATGAGTATGAATCCTTGATTTTGGGCTTAGAGGTTTTGAAAATAATGAATGCTCAAAACGTTTCTGTTTTCAGAGATTCAGAATTATTCATTAAATATGTTGAGGGTTTTTATCAAACATATAAGATGAGGGCATATAGGAACTTGGTTTTGGACATGTTGGAAAACTTTTAAGCTTATTCATTCATGGTCAAAACTAGGGAACAAAACTCCATTACTGATTCTCTTGCTGTCTTTGAAAGTCTTTTCATTATTCCTATGCATTCCACAGAAAAATATGAGGTTGAGAATCGCCATAGACCAGCTATCCCTGATAATATTACTCATTGGAAATTTTTTGAGGATTATCAACAATTGAAGAAATTTATTGAGCTGAAATAAGAGTTTGAAAATATACAAGTAGATTAGCAAAATATGCTTCCTGAGTCTAAAGGGAATTCTGAAGTTTTGTAAATAATGAAAAATTCCATACCAAAGGGACTCATACCTCCTGAAATTTTTTTTTATTAGAATAATGTTTTTAAATCCCCTAAAATACAAGCTGATGATGAAGAAGTTGAGAGCTGTAACCTTGGTACAGTAGCTATGCCCAAAATGATTAAAATTTCAAATTTTCTTTCAGTTGATATGAAGTTTAAGTATATTGAAATAATGAAGAGATTCATAAATGTGTTTGCTTGGAATTATGCTGATTTGAAAGAATATGACCCCACTATTATTCAGCATACTATTCCCATAAAATAAAATGAAAAAGCCTTTGAAGAATATTTTAAGGAGGATCAATCCACTTCTCATGCCATTGATTAAGAAGTTGGTCAAAAAAAAATTTGATGCCAAAATCATTGTCCCAATCAGATTTTCAAATTTTCTTGCAAACTTGGTTCTAGTTAGGAAAAAGAGTGGAGAAATAAGAATATGTATTGACTTCATAAATTTGAATAAAGCCTCTCTGAAGGACAATTATCGTTTCCCAAAGATGGACTAAATTTTGCAGAATATTGTTGGTTCTCTGAGAATTTCTATGCCTGATGGTTTCTTAGGTTATAATAACATCCTTGTACATCCTGATGATTAGGAAAAAACAACCTTTACTACACCATAGGGTACTTTTATGTACGTCAAGATGTCATTTGGTCTCATGAATGCATGAGCTACTTTCCAGATTGCAATGGATATTTCTTTTTCTGAAGATAAGATCAAGATGGTGGTTGTTTATCTTGATGACATAACAGTCTTCTCAAGGAGGGAAGAAGATCACTTGAAGCAGTTAGAAAGAATTTTGTTGAAGTGCAGAAGGTTTTAAATCTCTCTAAATCCCACCAAAAGTTTTTTTTTTTTAACTTCAAGTAAATTACTTGGACACATAATTTCTAAATATGGGATTAATATTGATCCAAACAGGGTCAATGCAATTCATAAGGTATATTTTCCAAGAAGTAGGAAGGAGATTCAATCTTTCCTTGGAAAGGTAAATTTTGTAAGGTGATTTATTCCTAATTTTGTTAAGATTGTGAAGGAAATAACTAGGATGCTGAAGAAGGGATTTGAAATTAAGTGGACAGCAGAAGAAAGGCACTCATTTGAGGCGATCCAAAGGGAGATTACCCAAGCACCGATATTGATCAGTCCTGATTTCTCAGAAGAATTTCTGCTTTTTACTTTCGCATCAGAGAATACTATTGCTGGAGTTTTTCTACAAAAGGGACAACAAGGTATTGAGAAACCTATTTCCTTCTTTAGTAGGACATTAGCTAATTATGATCTGAAGTATAATATATTAGAGAAGAAAGCCAATGCCTTGGTGAAGGCTATCAAATATTTCAGAATTTATATTCTGCATTCTCATATTGTGGCTTTTGCTCCTAATACTATTGTGAAAGACATTCTCACTCAAGCTGATCCTGATGGTAAGAGGGTCAAATGGATTGCTAAATTGCTGGAGTATGATATAGAGATTAAGCCAACCAAATTCATCGAAGTGCAAGGCTTAGCAAAGCTGATGGAGCAAACAAAATTTTAATGTATTGACATAAATTTAATTGCAGAAATATCAAAAATTTCAGATGAGGAAGAAGAACTAGTCCCTATTGAAGAGAAATACATCACTTCAGATTGGTACAAGGAGTTTGTTTTTTTCCTACAACATCATAAAGCACATACTAATCTAAAAAATTCTAAGGCAAGGTTTGTAAAGCTAAAATCCTTGAGATATTTTATTTATGATAGAAATCTGTTTTGGAAGGATACTGGCGGAATTTTGCTAAATTATTTGTTGGAAGAGGAGGCTAATAAAGTAATTGAGGAGTTCCATAAAGGATATTGTGGAGGTCAACATTATTGGAATCCCACAGTGAACAATATTCTTAGAGAAGGGTATTATTGGCCTACAATGTCTAAGGATGTCTATAAAAAGATTACCGCCTGCCATGAATGCTAGATTTTCGAGGGTAAGAAGAAGCTTGTACCTTTACCTTTAATGCCTATCTATGTGGAAGCACCATTTCAACAGTGGGGGATAGATTTTATTGGAGAGATTCATCCATCATCATCAGTACAGCATCACTGGATTCTCATAGCGACTGGTTACTTCACCAAATGGATTGAAGTAATCCCAACTAGGAAATCAAATGATTTTGTTATTATTTATTTTTTGGAAAATAATATCTTGTCTAGGTTTGGTTGCCCCATGAAGATTATAGCTAATAATTCATTGGAATTTAAGTCTAAGAAGCTGATCAATTTCTTTCATCAATATCATATTACTCTTGGGCATTCTACTGCATACTATCCGCAAGGGAATGGTCTTGCTAAATCTTCTAACAAGAGCATTGTGAGGATCATAAAAAAGGTATTGCAGGAGAATAAGAAGGCTTCGAATTTGAAGCTGAAGTATGCCTCATGGTCTGATAGGATATGCACAAAAAGGTTAATTGGGACCTCACCATATGAGTTGGTATATGGGGCTGAGGCTATTTTTCCTACATCTCTGGGGGTACCTGTCATGAAGCTGATTCAAGGGTTAGAAAATGAACCAAATGAATTCCAGAGGAGAATCAATAAGCTAATAGCTCTACAGGAGAAGAGGAATGAAATTTATAACAAAAATCAACAATCTCAAAATAGAATCAAGAGGACATTTGATAGGAAGATGAACGAGGAAATTTTTCGAATTCAGGATGAAGTGCTGAAATGGGAGGCCAAAATTGAAGAGAAAGGAAAACATGGTAAGTTTGAGAACTTATGGAAAGGTCCTTTCAATATAGCTACTTTCCATGGAAACAATACTTACATACTGCAGGAAATGGATGGAAAATCATATGCTGGAGGACCTGTCAATGGCAGGTTTTTAAAGCATTACTCTTCCTAAAAATTTGAATGATCGTTCATGTCATTGTACATATTCCATTTTTTGAGTTTTTCTGCTAATAATGACAAGCTAAATCCACAAGTTTTAGCCAGAGGTGAAGGCCATTAGAGCTCGAGGAGAAAGCTTGGAAATTTCAAACTTTTTTTGTTTTGGTCAAGAAAATGGATAGCAGCACTGGAACTACTGGTTCTTAGTGTACGACAGGGCACACTATCCCAAGTGGAGCCACTATTATCACCCAAAAAATTTTCAAAATGTCATTGTGTTAAGTTTGTTTTTGGTCATGTTTCAAAATTGTGTTTAGAAGTCAATTTAGGATTTGATAAAGGGTAGGTTAGATTTTCATAAGTTCAAAGCCCATCCTTAAGTTCAAATAAAGTCTTTTTTAAGGTTCATTCATTGTCAAATATCCATAATTTCCATTTTTAGGTCATTTCCGAAGGTTTCATGTCAAAACTGGTCAATTAGCCAAGAAACCTCTTTCGTAGCGCCACTAGTTCAAAAAATTTGATTTGTGCTATGAAAGCACTAATATTTGCGTAGCGCAAATGGGGAAAACACACTATAGGCACTACAAAAGCACGGTTTCTAAACTGTCTTGTCATTTGAGCTAAAATATGTCATAATCCATTGGGAAATGGTAGGTTAGTGGTATGATGAGTCAATTAATGATGAGATTCAGTGTACTTACACATGTTGCAGTCATCATGGTCATGATAGGGTATGAATGAGGCATCATTTAGTTATGAGATGAAATTTTAAACTCAAAATCTAGCCTAATTTGTCATTCTCATTTTATTTTCCTCCATTCGAGTGTCTAAGCTCTGAATTGTCAAGCCAAACCTGTGGTTGTTCCATACAAAGGTTCTCTTCATCCTTATCAAGCAAGGATGATTCAATTAATCAAGCGAGGCTGTTGTTTCTCATTTTCAAGCGAGGTTGTTTCAATTTATCAAGCGAGGCTGACAGGTTTTCTGTGAAGCATGGTAAAAGAAAAGAAAGTCCACAGAGGGGGACACTGCCTGAGACATGAGCCTAAAAATATGAAGGCCATAATTAAAGACCCAGCAGTGATGGAGGCATTCATAAGAGTAGGTTGTCTTCAGTTTTGTGAAAAGTTGCAGGGTTACCACACACAGGAGTCCAAAGAATTTGCCTTGAACTTCAATGGAACAACTATTAAGGATGGGATGCTAAGTGTGTCAATTACACCAGAGATTATTGTTGTTGTGACAGAGTACCAAGGGGTCAAAAAACATGGTTTAAAAGTTTCAAATTTGATATGGAGCCATGAAAATAATTCATGAAACCTGAGTATGTAGATATGGACCTCAATAATGCTATCCCTAGAAGCTGCATCAAAGACACTTATGCAAAGCTATTGTTCAACATTCAGAGGTATTTTACATGTGAAAGAAGATATCATGAGGTTTACACATATCATTTCAAGCTGCTTTTGCATTTCACTAGTAATATTTCTCTTGATTTTCCCTTTTACTTGCATAGGAGTCTTGCAAAAATGGCTGATAAAGTACAAGCCAAATATGAAAGTTGTGAAACATCTTTGTTTCATCATGGTTTGATGAAGTTATTGATTTTGAATGAGCTTCAGAATATAGGCAAGGATTTTTCATCCTTTTTGTTTATAAATGGTTTTGAGTTGGAAACCCTGACTCCTACTAGAAACCCAAAAACTAAAATAACTCCATCATCACCAGTAGTAGAGTCTAGTCAACCTGTGGTTGCAAAACCAAAGGAATTTGAAAAATTTAAGCCAAGGAAACAAGTTCAGAAAATGATAGAGCAGACACAAGTGCTTGATACACCAACTCCATCACCTACAAAACAGAGGTCAAATATTTTCAAAGAGGCAAAACAGAAACAAGATGTCAGCAAGAAAGAAATCAAAAGAGTAACAAGAAGCCAAGGAGTGGCATTAGAAGGAAAAATAATTGCTACAGCTACAGAGGATAGCCCAGTGATAAAGGGAAACTTAGATGACATCATGCATGCTATTGAGATAGAGAAGACACCCATTGTTCAAGCTAAGTTCATTGGACAATATGAGCATAAACAGAAGAAGGATAAGTCTGCAAAGAAGCTTGAGTTTGAGGGTGAAAATGCAGCCTTTGTCTTTCAAGCAAGAAAACCTATAACTAGGCATGCTAATAAAATCAAGGAAGGCAGCAAGGAAGTTCAAGAAACTATTGAGACAGCTAAAGCCCATGAATAAGTGGTTGATCTCTCATCACCTACAGTAAAGCATGCAGCCAGCAGAACAAAGAAAGGGAAAGAAGAAATGACAGAGTTTCAACATCTTGAGGAGAAATTGAGGTTTTCAAACCAAGAAATTGTTGTGATGAGAAATAGGGCTAGAAAGCACAGTGTTGTGAAAGAAGAGTTCAAAATAATGAAAGCACTGTGGGAAGGTAAAACTGGTTCTATTTCTGAAACTCCAAGTAGTGCAGTGCAGTTTTTCACATGGACAGTCCCCACAATAAAGGAAGCCAAATTTGTCAGAGTAATAAATAATCACTTGAGATCTAATAATATGAGACTTAAATATCAAGTGGAATACTTGGAGCAACATCTAGAAGTGACTCAGGATAAGTTAAAGAAAAAAGGTGTTAAAATGACAATCATTAAAGAGTCAAAAGCTAAATTAAGTGAAAATGAAGAAAGGACCTCATGAAGGCTGAAATGACTATGTTTCCAGTTCATATGACTTTTTGACATGATGGAATCAGTTTATTTTGAGTTTTGGTACATTTCCAATTTTCATTTTGGAAATTTTTGAACAAAACTGCTCACTCAGCAGTTTCATAGCATGGAGAGTGTAAAAGGGGAGAAAAGCGCTACGAAACTGCTGTAGCAGCTTTTCTTGCCCTTTTTCATCAAATTTCGTGGTGTAAAAACATGAATTAAGAATTGAAAATGCTGAGGAGGATGTATTTAAATATATTTAAGTTATTTTTGGAGGAAAGAGGTCAAGATTTTGAAGAAAAAAGGGTAAAAGAGCAGCGCTACAAAAGGCGCTACGAAACTGTGTTGTTTTCGTATCGCAGTCTATTTCAGCCCATTTTAACAGTTTGGAGATTGTTTTGGACAACTGGAGCTTAAGGAATAGGTTTTTCATTTGTTAATTCAATTTCTAACAGCTAAGGAGCTTGAAATAATCAAGTTCATGGTCGTCAGAATGTTTCAAGAGTGTAAAGGACCCTATGCCTAGAAAACAGGGGATTGTTTCCTACTTTGATGGAGGTCAGCGTTATGGCCATAAATATTTGAAGCTTATCATCCAGATTCGACCATGTGTGAATAAAATTGGAAAATGATGTTATTTAGTTTATATAAGGTTGTTATGGATAGAGATAAGGAGTTTGAATCCTATTTGTAATAGGATTGTTTATTTTATTAGTTGTCTTTTTGTAATAAATACCATGTCATATGGTTTTGCAAGGTGTCAAGAGTCAAGAATTCGATGTATATAGCACAATATAAGATTATATAATGTTGTAAATGGTCTATAAAGGACCAAGAAGTCGAATGTACAAGGGTTTGACATTTTTTGGCAAAAGATGGTGCTTATTGTAATTGTCTGGTTTTGAGCTAATACAAATATTTCTACTTAGCCAACTTGAGATTCACAAGGAGTTCTAGTGTGTTCTTATTCTAATTACATATTTTATTATCCTATTGCATTGTTGTTTGTATATGTTACTCAGAATTTATCTTTGATGCTCTGACTTCC
Organism: Pinus albicaulis; assembly: GCA_034641835.2. Lineage (NCBI taxonomy): Eukaryota > Viridiplantae > Streptophyta > Pinopsida > Pinales > Pinaceae > Pinus > Pinus albicaulis. Next base: position 220,560,628 of record CM076575.1, on the reverse strand, counting down.
TATATAGATAAACTGACTGTGTTTTTTATAGTTTCACATGTGTACCTCTTGACTAAAACTCTGATATGCCTCAACTTCCATGTTAAGTATATTTATTGGTTTACTGAAACTATTTTGACTCCATAAGCCCAATGTGTACTTGTTGATGTTATTTTCAACCTAAATTTATCATATATCTGATTGTTACCCCCACATAGAGTTAGCCATCTATATTTTTATCAAAAATCATTAACCCTTTGAGAGAGCCCTCTTAGGTTGAGGAAGCTAAGCCTCAATCAAAATAACGGTTTGAAATAATTAAATGAGATTGATTTTATTAGTAGCCTATCAGGTCCAATTTTGTGATAACAGAATGAACATGGAAAGTAAAATAAATTCATACAAATGAAACATAAGAATAAACTATGCCAAATTAAAGTACCACATGAATCCCAAAAGAATAGCTGCAACTCATCCAATATATTCGTGCCAAAATTTCAATAAACTAGTGTCTCTGATCCATAAAAAAACATCCAACCCCTAAAATGAGTGAAGAGGTGAAATATATAGACATGAAACAAATTCTCCTAGCCCCAAGGGTTGAATCCCTGAGTTGTGGAGCTGGTCCACAAAATTCTGAACTGAAAACCTAGAGTATAGGATGGTCAAACTGACTCATCCCTAACTTTAGTGAAAATAATTTATCAATCCTAAAAAATAATTTTACCTAATGTATTTACCCCTATGTAACTCAAAAATTACTTAATTACATTTACATCCATCATTTATATCAGTAAAAGCATGGTTTTCCATGGTCAAACTCATAAAACTAGGCAAAAATTCAAAAAATTCAGATAATTGTCAGGAGCGCAGTGCCAAATTCAAGCCAACATTTGAGGGATTTTTCGATGTCTGAATTGAGCCCAGGATATGTCATTGGAAAGCATGTCCTATCTAGTTTCTATAAATTTTCCGAGTTTCCAAGAATAATAAATTTTGACCCTCCAATGAGTCATTCTCCCAAGATTGGTCAGGAGTGCAGTGCCTAGCTGAAAAAGAGGGAAGAAACATGATTTTTAGGGTGTTTTTTTACCTTTCTCCCTACGAGATTACCCGAATTTTCTTATAAAATTCTAAAATTTGACTATTTAATTCCTTATAAATCCAATTTTTGTCTTGTTTTTTCATTTCAAGGCCTCTAGAAGAAGCACAACACCTAGGGTGTTGCGCTCCTAACAGTCAAATTGCGCCAAATTTCTGGGTTTTGTTTGTACAAATTGGCCTTAGAGATGGAGCGATATCTCCCTCAACATGTACTATTTTGAAAAATGTAGAGAAATTTTTGTTCCTTGGAATGTTTGGCACATAAACCTCCTCCAGTTTCCAAATATTTGTCTCTGATTATCCAGAGTGTTCTCTACAAAAAGTTGACTTAAACAAGACTTTGCACAGGCACAAAAATAGGCTGTGAAGATGTGCATGTATATCTCATTCTGTAAGACCTGTGTCAAAAGTGAGATAGGTTTTTTTAATTTGATATCTTAGGAACAAAAAATTTCATCCAATTTCTCAAAATTCATCTTTGTTTGGCCACAATATGTTCTAAAAAAAAGACTAAATAGGATATTTTTGGAAAATCTGCTTTCAAGGATTTTTTCAAATTTCCCAAATTTTCTCCAAATTTCCTCAAAAGTGTTCCAGAATTGCTTCATGGAGACCTGATATGGTATTATATTATATCATGAAGGCATTAATAATCATATCCAACTTATCCTTCTCTTTCTACTTAATTAGGGTTTCCTTTGCACTGTGATTTGAAGTAGGGTTTGTACTGTTCAAGGTCTAGTTTCATGCCTTAGGATTCTCCCTCCTTTATTGTTGGTATTATTCTCTTCTTCTATGGTGTTTCTCTTTTCATCCATGGTGTTTGTCTTGTTTTGAAACCCTAGGGAAAGGGAAGGGAAAAGGGGGTAGGATAGTGGGTTTAGGGAGTTGGGATTAGTGTAGAGAAATTTAGGAAATTTGGGAAGGGAGTTAGGAAGCTTAGGGAAGTGGTAGGGTATATAAAGACTTATGGAAATTGGTTGGGGAAATTTATTGCAGGTATAGCGAGGCTACCTAGGAAATTTGTAGCCTAGGAGCTAGGGTTTTGGGGAATGTGTCTTAGGAATGGGGATTTAGTGATATAGGGAAAAGAATAGGGTTTAATGTGATAAGGGAAGGGAATATGAGGTATAGGAAACAAATTTATGGATGTGGGAGTGAAACTAAGGTTTTCTAGCTTAAAAACTTGCAAATTTGAATGAGAAACTAAAAACCTTAAGTTTTTCAACTGGAAAATGCAAGGCGGGCATAAAAAGGTGTTGCTTAATTTCTAGGAGGTGGAGGAATCCTTTCCTAATGATTTGGACCACTTACGCAAAGTTTTGGAAGTTTAGAGTGAAATTGGCAGAAGCGCAACACCTTTTCTAGGATCGCAAGGCTAGTCTTCCAGAAGTGCAACACCTCTGCCAAGAGCGTAGTGCTATAATGCTAAGAGCGCGGTTCTACCTTTAAACCTACTTTTTGATGACTTCTCGAATTCCAAATTGGGCGCATGATATCTCATTGAAATCTATTCATGTCTACTACACAATGGAGCTATCAAGCACTGAAAATGATCAAGTATAGCCCTTGAAAAATCAATTCTCCCAAGACTGGTCAAAAGGTGCAGAATAGGGGTGAAAAAAGCGCGGCGTGATCTTGTATGACACTTTTGGAGGCCTTCTTGAACTCCAAATTGAGCTCATGTTAACTCATTGGAAAGATCTCTCTATATAGTTATCATTTGATTCACCAAGAAAGTTATTTGGACACTCCATAAGTGTAGAAACTCTCTTGCAACAACTGTATTTTTGACATTTCTATCAAACCATAACACCCGTGTAAAAACTAAAGGATTTTTTTCTTCCTTGTTCTATGATTAACAAAAACCTCTTTCAGTTTTGTGAAATTCATCTCCATTTCGTCTGAAACATGCTTTGAAGAAAAACTAGCCCTATGTGTGGCAAATGATTTGTCCCTTGGAATGAATTCTTGAAAAATGATGGAGACATGATGTTTATGAGCTGAAATGGCCTCATACTTGATGAAATTTCATAAATTGGCTTGGGACCCACATTTCCTCTAATTGCTGGTGCATGATGGTGTAATTTTGTTTTTTGATGACTTTGAAAACCTTAAGACCTAATGGAAACCCTAACTGAATTAACTTCATGGTGAAATTACTGAAAAGGTGATAAAAACTCATGAATGATCGACACTCAAAAAAGTGGTGAAATGAGTCAGCAAGTGATGAAATTTCTGAAAAGAGTGAGGTTTGACCTAGGACTACCTCTAGTGACCAAATTTTTGCATGATGACCTAATGGAATGACAAAAATTTTAGAATGGGACCCCTAATATAATGTGAAAAGAGATTTTTTTGTCACTGGTGGAAGGATGAAAAAAATTACACTAACACCCACAACTGACACAACTAGGGTAAAATGGGACAATCATGAGTATAACGGCCATGGACACCACAACACAAAAAATTCTTGTTCATATGAATAGGCTTGTTCTACTTGTTTGTGCTCAACCTAGTGTTCCTAAATTGAGTTCATTAATTGTCAACCAGGGTTGGTAAACTGCTGAAGTGTGGTGCACTATATGTGCCTATGTATTTGTTTCTCACTACGTTGTGTTTAGTGTTTTCTGATGTTTTTGGGTTTATGGTTTTATGTTTGAATAGGGAAATAACTAAATGCTGGTGAAAAGAAGCTATTGGTTATATTAAAGCAGAACAAGGCCTAAACTATGGATGGAAAACAACAATTGCAAATAATAAAATAGAGCAAAGCCTAAACTATGGTTGGCAAACAACAAATGCAAATCTTGATAATGACTTCATTGCAAAGAAATAAATCACAACATGAGCTTGAAATTATCCAATTCATTCATTAAAGATGTGTTGGAAGAGCTTGAGAAATGGACAAGTTAAGTGTAAAAGAAGTTCTCCTAAATAAACAATCAACTTACAATGTTACAACATCTCATCCATGGTTAAAGGTTTATTGGAACATATTTGGAAAAGAACATTTGTAGCAAAATAATATTTCTACTCTAAACTAACTTCTAATTCTGTTCTGCAACTCAATTTAGCACCACTAGGCCTCACTCAAAAGCTATAGATTTCTTTTTAGAATAGTCCTTGAGAAAAGGCTTATTTGTGAAATGGTAAAAAGGTTGAAAAATACTCCAGGCCTTAGACTGATACTAGCTTATGTCCAGATGATTATGTATTAATATGAGGTTGGAACAAAAGAAGTTTTGTAAATAATGAAGACCGTGGTATCTAAATTTAACAACTAATACAATTTAGAATGCAATGGATAACAACTAAACTGTAATGCTAATACAGTGAGCTAAGACTAAACTAGAGTGCTACTAATCTACTTGAAGTACAGTGAACAGAGTTAAAATAAAATGCCATTATCAAAGCTTGAAATGTAGTGACAGAGCTTAACTAAATGCAATCAACCTCCGGAGTGTTATGACTAAATTAACATGCAGCTAGCCTATTGGAATTCTACAGCCCATCTTGTTCAATGTGAATGATATTTTGGAAGAGTTTGTAAAAAAAATTCTGGCTGTATTATTCAATGAAATTGAACATAAGCATAAGATTTGAAAGAAAATACAATTAAAATCTAAGATACCACAGTTGTTTCTTATTCATTGTTAATGGTGTTTTGGAAGAGTTTGTAGGAGTAAGACTGGCTGTGACACTTAGTGTAAACAAGCATAAATCATAAAATTCGAAAGGAAATGCAGCTAAAACCTACAACACCACAGCTATGCCTTATTCATCGTGATGATATTTTGCAAGAGTTTATAAGAGTAAGTCTAGTTGTGATGATCAATGTAAACAAGAATGAAACATAAACTTCAGAAACGTGCTTAAGCTAGAAATGAAAAACGAGACTAAAATACTTATCTAAACCGTATAAACAAGGCTGCTCAGGAGGCAGGGGCCCTCTACCACCGGAGTAGCACACAAAATCTACTTCAATATTGACTCAGTGCTTTCAATAAAGTGATACTTCTTGCATTAGAGAGAAATTACTTCAAAACAGAGTCTTTTCGTACTTCTGAAATATAGCAGTCAAATACAAAATCTAACCTTGTCCCTCAGTTTCCCGAGCCATATTTATAATCAACATTACATAACTATCTTGAGATAACCTAGGGATAATTGTCTTTCCAAATAAAAACCAAACTAGGACTCTGATGGTGGTCATGTAATAGAATTAAGGACATCTGGACTGTCTGTTTGGTCAATTTAGTGTGTCCTAAATTGCTACATTAATTTGTCAATCCAGGATTCGTAAACTGACGAAGTGTGGCGCACTATATGTGCAAGATAACCTATCTCTTACTTTTTGTCGTTTTTTTTTTTTTATATATATTTATCTTGGGGGTTTTTATCTTGGTTGGTTTCCTAATGTGAGATGGAAATTCTAAAAGACAAGTATGGATATAAATGTTCAAGGCAATGATGTCCTTTATAATGATTTAAACTTCAAAAGGATTTTTAAAACATGAAATGACAAAATTAATTCTTAAAAGAAAATGAAAATGTGCCATTATACTAGTCAAACAAACAGTGAACTATTGATCATGAAACCCATTACCCTTGCTGCTGTCTAAATACAAAAAGAAACTGTGCTCAAAGAAATCCAAGAATTGCAAGCAAAGTAAAGCTAAATCAAATTACATCAACTCATATTCTGACCCCTCACCATTAGTCTCGCTATGGCTTTCGGAGGTAATCATAAACAACTTGAGCAATCTGATATCTAATTTGCAGAAAAAATAAAATAATATCAAATTACACACTCATACTTCAATCCCTCACCATTAGTCTCGCTATGGATTTCGGAAGTAACTAATAATGACATGAGCAATTTAATATCTAACTTGCAGAAAAATAAACTAACATCAAACTACACACTCATACTTCAATCCCTCACCATTAGTCCCGCTATGGTTTTCGGAGGTAACTGATAATGACATGAGTAATTTAATATCTAATCTAACTAATAAAGCAAATGTACAAAACTGAAATAAATAAAACAGTGCTGGAATTAGAAGCTAAGAAAAATAAATTAGCAGAAGGACAAGACTGATTCCATGTCATTAGTCATTGTAAAACTATGTGCAAATGCCTAGGCTGCCTATTGTAATCTGGAACAAAAACACTAATCAGTTAACAACAGTATAAAGCATGAAAGACTATGGACACAGATAAAACGTTAATACCATAAGAGATGTGATATGTACATGTGAATAATTATGGCATAATGAACGTAAGGAAATAAAGCATGAAACTATACAGCAATAAACAAAACCTCGGCGTGTGCAGGGGCCCTCTGCACAATCCTCGGGAAACAGCTATCAACCACGAATTATACTTATGAACAGAGTCTTCTCATATATTTAAAATGCAGTCATAACAAGGAAATAATGTCACGGCACAGTGGCTTTCTTTTCAACAAAAATTACATTACAGCAACTAACTACTATGCGTATGAGAACGCATCATTTATAACAGAGGATGACATAACTAATTTCCTAAAATCTACGCTAATAAAAGACACGTGAACAACCACGTCCAGAAATTTAGCATTATGGCTGCTGTGAAGATTAAATCTATGGAAGGTGGCTGTTGGATTCGGCTTATGGAGCAGTCCACAGGTGTTGATATGTCCCCTGAGAATTAGGAACGGCCACGCAAGTCTTCACGTGGTGAAAAAAACAAATTTCTGTCGCTGTAGGACTCTTAGGTTGACCACCGCTTGACTGCCTTTGACCACGGCCTTCTTTGGTGAATTCGACTGAGCCAGTAGGACTCGGTCCATGTCCATATCATTTCCAACTTGCCCATGTGGCTTGATTTGCCTGAAGACACCTGCAATATAGACTTTAACAAAATGGCTGCGGAAAGTTGACACAGCTGCAAAAAGTGACAAGATTCCGCAGCTAAATGAGCAAAAATCTAATTCAAATAGCAGACACAAAACATAGTTAAAAACCATTTTAAATGCTCTTTTATGATTAATATGCAATGATGTTGATGACTTAGGAGGTCCAGATAAATGGAAAAAGTCTAAAAAGGTTTATAGGAAAGATGCCAGTTTGGGACTCAACATACCCCCACTGCGAAGGTGTTGCATGTCCCCTATGCAACCAAAATTTTGATCATCCTCCTTCAATTCATATGCTCTGATACCTCTGCCAGTACATCCAGTCCTCTTCTCCTCTTTCTTGGTGCTGCTAACATGCTGGGCTTCTTCATCAAGCATCTGAATTTGAGATTAATCAGTGCTCTACTTATATTCTGGCATTTGTTCTTCAATTTCCTGTTCTTTTTGTGCCACAGTCCCAGATGTAGCATAGTGCTGTCATGAATGATCTTGTCCAATCTGTTTTTCTCCTTTAATGCTTCATTTTCATTTTCAATATGTCTATTTAAAACCTCCAACTCAAAGAATTCTTGTTTCAACGATTGGACTAGAGCTTCTTGTGATGTATGAGGCTGAGTGGATGAAGTGCTAGGACCCGTGGCTGTTATTTATAAGGATTCTATGTAATCATACACCTCTTGCTGCTTTGGATCTATCTCGGGTGTCGTTTTCATTGGGCTGTCCCCAAAATGCTGTGGAGGAGAATTGACTTCAAAATCTGGCCGAAAAGGACTCATGTCAACATCTTGAGGACTAGTTTCAATATTTGGCTGAGAATGAGGTGGACTATGTTCAATGTTTAGCTGAGAATGAGATGGAATATGGCCAACTAGAGTTTGTTTAGGTGTTACTTCTCCCAAATCAATAAAATGGGGTCCTTTTGTTTATGCTTTCCTCCACTTTCCTTTAAGCCTGTTGCTTCTTCTTATATACTGTGGACTACTATCTTTTTCCTTCTATTTTTCTTTTCCTTTCTTTTTGGCCATAGATGACTGTTCCTGAAGGTGAACTAGTCTCTCAGATAACACTTTATGGTCTTCTTCTGAGGAAGGGGTTTGATGCACAGCTTCAATGCTTCTTTTCTCTTTTGATTTTGTTGGCTTTTTACCCTCAGTCTTTTCCTTCCTCCTTTTAGACAATCTTTCTTCTCTACTAGTTCTTTCAACCGTGTTAGTAGGAGTGCTTTGAGTTTTATCATCTGTTTTCTTTCTTCTACTTCTTTTTGGTGTACTGCCTTCAGGGGTTTCTTGGGGTTCTTCAAAGAAATTTCTAACTAAAAACTGCTCCCAGGTGTCCTTTTTCTCCTTTAATTGTTTTTCTATCAAGATTTTCACGAGACGATGGTGATACAAATGTGGTTCTACGTCCCCCAGATGATTTTGGATGGTTACAGAAATCTTTTTCAAACTGTTTAGTAAAAAGTATGGCAGATTGAGGGATTGGTTGTCTAGGAAATTCATCAACATTCGGGTATGATACATGTACATTGATCCAAAACGGCCCTCACAGGTGATAAACTTTTGAATAACCAACAGTAAACTGGTCCACTCCTCTTTTAAAGCATGAACAGGAATTCCCTTTTTGAAAATGGTGACATCCATACCTGGGTTACGTAGGATCACTCTCCAGGCTTCCTCGCCAATGCTCTTGTTCTTGAACCAGCATTCACCTTCTTGAGGGAGTTCTGTAGCAGCTGCTATGGATGCCTCAATCACTGTAAATTTGAGGTCCCCAATTTCTACCTCCAGACCGTTGAAAGACCTCGCAAAAGCTTTTGTTACCTCCTTATTGTAGCCTTTAAAATTTTGAATAAACCGAAGCCATTTTTCCTTTTTCAATATGTCTTTGACTTGCGGGTATCCTTCCATAAATTTGGGTCCCTCTAGTTCTGTCCTCAACAACTGACCCATCCTTCCTTCTGTTCTTTAAAACTCGTCTGCGTGAGGAGGGTTTAGCGGAGGTAAGACGGCTGAGTTAGCGGAAATGAACAGGGTTTATGAAGGAGACCAGTGACTGTAAGCGAATATCAGAGAATAGGTACATGGAATGAAGCGGAATAGAGAACAAAATGGGGTGAAGGCTTATGTGAGCACGATGGAAATGTAGCCGTGAGATCAATAGAACAGTAGGGGGAGTAAAACGCATCCGGCAATATTTAAAATTGGGTGGCTGCAGAGTAGATGCAAGCACGTTTATGCAACGGCTACGGATTTTATGCGGCTGAGAGAAGCCGTAGTCAAATCAACTACGTTGCATAATTACAGGTGGAGTATCAAAGTATAGCCGAACATGAGTGAAGACCGGAGGTTTGATTATGAGGTCGTTTAAAAATGAATGCAAGGATTATGGGGGAATCGTATAGAGATCGTGGAATGGTTATGGGGTTATCAACGCAATCATTGCATATAATGGAGCTATGGTTTATAACTATGTAAAAATGTGCTTGAATGCCATTTGAAATAAATTTTTACTCATACCTTGGAATTCTTGCCATTTTTCATTAGTCTTCAATCAGTTGCTCCTCGTTGATGCTTTTGAATGCCTCATGTCTTCAAAATATGTCCTCATACCTGCATTTGATTTCATGACTGTTGAAATAACATCTGACTATAAATTTTTGAAAAACAGAGTGGTGGCTGCAGAAACTGCTTCTGGCTACGGAAACTAGTGTCAGCTGCGGAAACTGACACAGTAATTATTTGGGTGAATGGAGATGGATAAATGATAACTGACTGAATGAAAATGGTCATGAAAGAAATTTTTTATTGGTGAAATGAAATGAAGTGGAGTGGAATTAAGTGGAATGAAGTGGAATTAAATGGAGTGGGTTGTCATAAAACTTGTGAAATGAGAGAGAGAGATTTTTTTTTTTTTTTGAAAAATATAGGGTGTCAGGTGTTCCTGATTTTCACCCTACATTTTTTGTATAAAACTTCCAATCAGTGATTGGTTTTTAGGCTTATACAATATATATATATATATATATATTTGAAACTAAAAAGAACAAAGGCTAGGCTGGTGGAGAAGAAAGATTCTTCTTCACCAGCCTTATTGCAGAATTATCTTGAAACATTTTGACAAATTCCTCTTTTGAGAGTGGCTTATGATAGATCTTTAATCTGTGGCCATTCACAATAAGAGGAGTTTGAGATTCATCAATGGTCTTGATTCTTACCGCTCCATTGCTAAAGATCTTGTCAATCTCATATGGCCCAAGCCAATGAGTCTAAAATTTTCCTTTAAAATATTTAAACTTGGAATCAAATAACAATGCCCAATCTCCTTCTTGAAACTTCTTCTCTTTGATGTATTTTTCATGCCATTTAGCTCTTTGATATTGAACTAGATCAGTTCTTATAATTGCCTCTTGTCTGATCTCATCTAGCTCATTCAACTGCTCCATTCTATGCTTTTGGGCTTCTGATAGATCCATCCCCAACTGAACTGCCATCTTGAAGGTTTTGACTTGGAACTCAATGAGGAGCAGGACTTCTTTCCCATAAACAAGTTCATAGGGAGAATGTCCTGTTGTATTTCTCCATGTAGTTCTGTAGGCCCACAAGGCTTCAGGAAGCCTTTCTGCCCAATCTCTTCTATGTAGATGAACAGTTTTGGTGATGATACTTTCAAGAACTTTGTTTGTAGACTCTACTTGACCATTTGCTTGCGGATGGTAAGGAGTAGATATTTTGTGCTTGATTTTGTATTCTTCCATCAACTTCTCCACCAAGTTGGATGTGAATTGGCTTCCCTAATCTGTCACAATTTCTCTTGGAACACCAAAGCGAGTAAAAATATCCTCATAAAGAAAATGAACAACTGAATTTTCAGTAGCAGATACTAATGCTTTGGCTTCTACCCATTTAGTAACATAATGAGTACAAACCAATATATACTTCTTTTGCTTAGATGGTGGATTAATAGGTCCAATGAAATCTAAAGCCCATTTTTCAAAGGGTTCAATGAGTACCTGTGTTTGCAATGGAATTTCATTTGAAAGGGTAGGTTTCCCTATTCTTTGGCAGCTGTCACACCTTTTGACATATTGTTTTGCATCTTTGAAGAGGGAAGGCCAATAATATCCTAAAGAGAGGATTTTATAGGCTGTCCTTTTGTCAGCGAAGTGTCCTCCGCATGGTTCATCATGACATGCCTTGAGGATATCAGGCATTTCATCCTCCCTAACACATCTTCTGATCACAAGATCTGGCCCTGTTTTAAACAATTCGTTAGAAATCCATGAATATTTTGAACTCTCCTGAATAATCTTTCTTCTTTCACTTGGAAATAAATGTGGAAGCAGTTTCCCTGTAACCAAATAGTTAGCAATATCTGCATACCAAGGGGTCTTAGTAGTTACTGCAAACAAGTATTCATCAGGAAACTTATCCTCTACAGGAGAATCTTCTTTAATATTCTGAATCCTAGACAAGAAATCAGCTACTGTATTTTTTTTCCCTGGTCTATCCAACACTGTAATATTGAATTCCTGCAAAATTAGGAGCCATCTTGTCACTCTTCCATTAGTAACAGGTTTTTTCATTAGATATCTAATCGTAGAATGATCAATATGAATAAAAGTTTCATAGCCTGTTATATAGTGTCTAAACTTATTGATTGCATGAACAACAGCTAAAAACTCTTTTTCAGTTACAGTATAGTTCAACTCAGTGGGAGTCAAATTTTTACTGGTATAGTAAATGGCATAAGGGACTAAATATTTTTGACCCAACATAGCTCCTAGAGCTGTATCTGAAGCATCTGTAGAAATATGGAAAGGGAGTTTCCAATTTGGTCTCTCAAGATAGGTGCTTTAGATATTCTTGTTTTCAAATTTTCAAAGGCTGATTGACAATCAGGATCCCATTTGAATTCACAGTCTTTTGTAAGCAGTTTGAAGAGTGGAGATGCTATTTTAGTGAAGTTTTCTATAAATCTTCTATAGTATCCAATAAATCCTAGAAAACTTCTAACATCTCTTTGACAATTTGGAATAGGCAACTTGGAGATGACTTCAACTTTTGATCTATCAACCTTAATCCCATCTCCCGAAATATGATGCCCCAAAACAATCCCTTCAGTAAACATCATAAAGCATTTTTCATGGCTTAATGAAAGGTTTGTTTCTTTACATCTTATAAGAACTTTTTTCCAAATTTTCTAATGCCTCTTCAAATGAATTACCATAAACTGTAAAATCATCCATATAAACCTCTACACAATCATGGATTAGATCAGAAAAAATTCCTAGTACTGCTCTTTGGAATGTTGCGGGTGCATTACATAACCAAAAAGGAAGCACTCAATAGGAAAAATTCCCCCATGGACAGGTAAATGTGGTCTTATCTTGTTCTTCAGGTGCTACCTGAATTTGATTATAGCCACTAAAACCATCCAAAAATGAGAAGTACTTTTTGCCTGCTAATGTGTCTAATACCTGATCGATAAAGGGAAAATGAAAGTGATCCTTCAAAGTTGCTTTGTTCAATTCCCTGTAATCAATGCATACCCTCCATTTACCATTCTTTTTAGGTACTATAACCAAAGAAGAAACCCATCGGCTATTTGAAATTGGATAAATGAAGTTTACATTGAGTAGTTTTTGGAGCTCTTCTTTCACTATCTCCCTAAGGTTTGGATTCATCCTTCTTTGAGGTTGTCTGATTGGTCTACTGTTTTCCTCAATATATATATGATGAATGCAAGTCTTAGGATCAATACCTTTCATATCAGTATACTCCCATGCAAATGTAGTAGAATGTTTTTGCAAGATTTTGGTTAGTTCTTCCTGTTGTGACTTTTCCAAATTTTTGTTGATATTCAATGTTTTTCCTGGAAAAATCTCAATGGTAGAACTACCGAACTCTTCCATAGAGTAGAGAGACATTTGTCTTGATGATAAATATTCAATGTCAGATTCCAACTGAAATTGTGTGGGGTCATATTCTGAAGATGTCTCAAAATTTTCTAATGTGTTCATAATTTGACTATCCTCACTGATTTCAGAAATGGTAAAGACAGGTTGTATAGTGTCCTCATCATCGACCCATTCATTGTCTCCTACTTCTGTGATTGCTTTTTCTGGAGGATACAAATTTAATTTCTTTGTCGAATTACCATTAGAAATGTACATATCCCCAGATCTACAACTAATAAAAGCATCAGCTATGGCTAGCCAAGGTCTTCCTAAGATAAGTGGGTGCCCTCCTAGATTACTCTTGGGAGTCAAAATCATAAAATCTACTGGATATTCCCAAGAATCTAAGGAGACTAAAATATCTTCTAATACACCATCTGGTTTGATAACTGATCGATCTGCAAGTTGCAGTAAAGTAGGTGTAAAAAGAAGATTAGGAAGTTTTAGCTGTTCCATAGTCTGTCTACTCATAATGTTGATAGCATCCCCTAAGTAAATTAATGTGTTTGGAATTTCTATCCCATTTATATGTGTCTTGACAATTGGACTACCTGGATCTACATACTTCTGCATGGTAATTTTTCCCATCATGATATCTGCAATTTTTCCTACCAAGTGGATTCTTCTTGTATCTCTTAGTTTCCTTCCTGGTCTTTTGAGACTCAACTCCTTTATTGTTTTTGCTAGAATAGGAATATCTCTAATGGCTTGTAGCAAGGGAATCTTGATACAAACATTCTTTAATTCATCTAGAAAATCATAGTCAACAAAATTTGTTTTTCCACCCCTTTATCAATTTGTAATGTTTCAGGGAAAGGAGGTGTGGATGAAGATGCATGTTGCTCAACTATAGGAGTTGTGGGAATTAACTTTTCTTTCTCTTTTTGAATGTTTGAGTTTTGAAGAGATGCTTCCTTAGAACCCTTATTGACTTTAAGAGAGTCCTCCTTAGAGGTATCTTGCTCTTGGACATCTATAGAAGGTTTTTCTAAAACTCTACCAGACCTGAGTTGTACATCATTAAGAGGAACAATCATATAGGTAGGAAATTGTTGTCCTTCTATCATGTAAGTATTCTGAGGATTTTTGTTGTTAGGATTTGGCAATGGCTGAGCTGGAAGTTGATTTGTCTTTTGTTGGAATGGAAGCATGAGTTGAGGATTTGGATTTTTTTGAGAATGTTTTTGTTGTGGAAATGGCAATGAAAGTTGTAGATTTGGGTTTGGAAGTTGTGGAGCTTGTTGATTTTGAAAAGATGGAGGATATTGATAAAATTGAGAAAATCTCCCATAAGGATTTTCCATACCTTGTACCCATGACTGATATGAATTTTGAGGTTGGGGCCAAGGTTGTTGCCAAGGATTCCAATTTGGTGGGGTTTGAAGATTCATAGGGTTGCTAAACCCTTGAGTTTGTTGCCCCTTGCCAAGGTCTTCTTGCAACAAAACAGAGAGATTCTACTGAATTTGGATCTTCTTGAAAGACAGCTTTGAGTCCAGGAATTGAAGGACAATCCTTGGTCTCATGATTCTCTAAGAAAATCATACATGTTTCTACAAATTTTTCATTCAAGGGACATTCCCTTGAAGCATTTTTCTTCCTACATTTCGGACAAAAGATGGCTAAAGCATCAGTTTCTGCTTTCTGCTTGTTTTGAATTTTAAGGGTGTCTAGTTGTTCACTAAGGCTCTATAAGATCTCAGTTTTGAATTCATCAAGCATATTGCCAATCTCTGCCCTAATTACTGATCCAATTGCAGATTTTTTTGCCCTGATAAGAGAAGGATCTCTAGGCCCTTTTCCCGTTTTAGATTTTCCCCTTGAGAGATGGACACATAGTTCTGTTATGTCACAAAGTGGAAGTTGAGAAATGTCTCCTTTTCCCATCGTGTTTAAAATATCTATCCATTCATCTCTGATGGCTTTTAATAGAAGGGATTTCAAAGTTTCCTCATCTAATTTGCTCATCTTTGTTCTTTTTAAGTTGTATTGAAATCTTTCAAGTAAATCCTCCAAATTTTCATCTTCTTTTTGCACCATTTTGAATACCTCATCCTTGTGATTGGTGGGCATGCAATAGTCCAGATATCTATCCAAAAATGTTTTTTTCATATCATTCCAAGTCCTAATAGATTGGGTGACTAATCCCATGAACGATTTCAAAGCAGTTCCCTTCAATGTTGAAGGAAACAGTTTGACTTTTTGAGAGTCTTCCATATAGTCATAGGTTCGGCACACGACTTCAAACTCAAACAAAAATGTTTCAGGATCCTCACTTCGCAATCCATAAAAGTTGGGGAGGACAGATGGTGAGATGTTTTTCATCATTGTATGAGTTTCCTCATCAACTATAGGGAATCCAAACGAGTTGTCTCCTTCCCTATTATCTCCACCTCCACCATTGTTGCCTCCATTATTTCCTCCTCCTCTACCTCTACCTCTACCTCCGAATCCATCTACTACTTCCTCTATCCTGATAGTTTCTTCAAATTCCTCTGATTCTTCTATCAAGGGAGGATAAGAGAGAGTTTCTTCCTTTTCTTCTTCAGGTGATTCTTCTTTAATTACAATATACTCTCCTGTAGAAGTAAAGAAAGGGTTTTCTTCTAAATGAGATTTGGTAGATGGTGTAGGAGAATCCTCTAATTCAGCTGCTCCTTGAATTCCAAGAATCTTAAGGCTAGGGGTGGATGGTGGTGAATCTTGTCTATGCCTTGAAGAAGATGGAGTTGTGAAAATCAAACTCTTGGCTTTAGCTATAAACCTTCCCCTAGAATCTCTTTCTCTATGCATGTCATTTTTTATTTTTAAGTTGGGCTAATAATTCTTTTTCTGATCTTCCAGGTCACACTAGGTGCAATAAGAGAGCATACTTAAGAAATTATTGAACCAATAACTCTCTTTTCTGATCCTCCAGATCACACTAGGTGCAAGAGGAGAGCATACTTCAAGAAGTTATCAATTTTCCCTTCTTTTATTGTTTTTTTTTTAAGAAATTGGCTACCTAGTTACACTTCCCCGGCAACGGCGCCAAAATGTTTGGTCAATTTAGTGTGTCCTAAATTGCTACATTAATTTGTCAATCCGGGATTCGTAAACTGACGAAGTGTGGCGCACTATATGTGCAAGATAACCTATCTCTTAATTTTTGTCGTTTTTGTTTTTTTTTTTTAATTATTTATCTTGGGGGTTTTTATCTTGGTTGGTTTCCTAATGTGAGATGGCAATTCTAAAAGACAAGTATGGATATAAATTTTCAAGGCAATGATGTCCTTTATAATGATTTAAACTTCAAAAGGATTTTTAAAACATGAAATGACAAAATTAATTCTTAGAAGAAAATGAAAATGTGCCACTATACTAATCAAACAAACAATGAACTATTGATCATGAAACTCATTACCCTTGCTGCTGTCTAAATACAAAATAAACTGTACTCAAATAAATCCAAGAATTGCAAAAAAAGTAAATCTAAAATCAAATTACATCAACTCATATTCTGACCCCTCACCATTAGTCTCGCTATGGCTTTCGGAGGTAATCATAAACAAATTGAGCAATATGATATCTAATTTGTAGAAAAAATAAACTAATATCAAATTATACACTCATACTTCAATCCCTCACCATTAGTCTCGCTATGGCTTTCAGAGGTAACTGATAATGACATGAGAAATTTAATATCTAACTTGCAGAAAAATAAACTAACATCAAACTACACACTCATACTTCAATCCCTCACCATTAGTCTCACTATGGTTTTCGGAGGTAACTGATAATGACATGAGTAATTTAATATCTAATCTAACTAATAAAGAAAATGTACAAAACTGAAATAAATAAAACAGTGCTGGAATTAGAAGCTAAGAAAAATAAATTAGCAGAAGGACAAGACTGATTCCATTTCATTAGTCATTGTAAAACTATGTGCAAATGCCCGAGCTGCCTATTGTAATCTGGAACAAAAACACTGATCAGTTAACAAAAGTATAAAGCATGAAAGACTATGGACAGAGATAAAACGTTAATACCATAAGAGATGTGATATGTACATGTGAATAATTATGGCATAATGAACGTAAGGAAATAAAGCATGAAACTATACAGCAATAAACAAAACCTCGGCGTGTGCAGGGGCCCTCTGCACAATCCTCGGGCAACAGCTATCAACCACGAATTATACTTATGAATAGAGTCTTCTCATATATTTAAAATGCAGTCATAACAAGGAAATAATGTCACGGCACAGTGGCTTTCTTTTCAAGAAAAATTACATTACAACAGCTAACTACTATGCGTATGAGAACGCATTATTTATAACAGAGGATGACATAACTAATTTCCTAAAATCTACGCTAATAAAAGACACGTGAACAACCACGTCCAGAAATTTAGCATTATGGCTACCGTGAAGATTAAATCTATGGAAGGTGGCTGTTGGATTCGGCTTATGGAGAAGTCCACAGGTGTTGATATGTCCCCTGAGAATTAGGAACGGCCACGCAAGTCTTCATGTGGTGAAAAAAACAGAGTTCTGTCACCGTAGGACTCTTAGGTTGACCACCGCTTGACTGCCTTTGACCACGGCCTTCTTTGGTGAATTCGACTGAGCCAGTAGGACTCGGTCCATGTCCATATCATTTCCAACTTGCCCATGTGGCTTGATTTTCATGAAGACACTTGCAATATAGAATTTAACAAAATGGCTGCGGAAAGTTGACGCAGCTGCGGAAAGTGACAAGATTCCGCAGCTAAATGAGCAAAAATCTAATTCAAACAGTAGACACAAAACATAGTTAAAAACCACTTTAAATGCTCTTTTATGATTAATATGCAATGATGTTGATGACTTAGGAGGTCCAGATAAATGGAAAAAGTCTAAAAAGGTGTATAGGTAAGATGCCAGTTTGGGACTCAACACTGTCCTTGTCCTATTAGGAGTCTGTCTCCTAGTTTGAGTTCCCACGTACATAACCGCCTACAGAATTCTGTTCAAACTTCATGGAGAGAAAAAAAATATGAGGGAATGATGTGGAATACGCCCATATGTTTTTTTCTCCAAGATGACACCTGGAACCTACGTGGACATGAAGACAACTGCAGAATCGGCAACTAGCTACAGAATGTCTGCATTCTGTAGCCAGATCTAGTTCAAAAAGTACTACAATGACAAAATCATAGAAACATAGCAAGTTAGTCATGATACTCATTCTTAAAGAAATTTTAACTAATTCTACTGATCATTTGAGCCTGTGATTAATAATGGACAAAGGAAATGGAGTGGAATGTGGTGGAAGAAAGAACACCTTTGGAGCTCAACATACCCCCACTGCTAGGTTCTTGCATGTCCCCATGCAACTATTCCATTAACTCTGAGACCTCTGCAAGGACATCCAACCATATTCTTCTACTTTTCCTGGTATTCAAAGGCCTTCTGGGCTTTCTTATGACTAACTTGAACCTCAAATTTTTGAGTGCCCTAGTTAACTTTTTATTTCTCTTCTTCAATTTTTCACTGGCCTTGTACAACTTTTGCATTTGTAGAGACAGAGTTGAATTCATATCAGTTTTCAGTTTAACCTGCTCTCTCAGAATTTCATTCTCATTCTTGATATGCCTGTTGAGTACTTCTAACTCATACCTATCTCTTCTTAGCATATCAATTTGTGACTTAAGTATCTACTTCCATGCTTCGTTATGAAATTCTCTATTCTTGAACCACATTTCTCCCTGTCTGGGAAATTCAGTTGCTTCTGCAATGGAAGCTTCTGTAATGGTGAATTTAATGTCTCCTATCTCGACCTCAGCTCCTTTGAAGGATCTTGCAAATGTTTTTGTCACATTTTTGTGAAACCCACTGAATTTTTCAAAGAATTGCAACCACTCTGCTTGTTGTAACATTTCTCTGACTTGAGGATAACCTTCCAAGTACTTAGTTCCAACCGGTTCAATCCTCACTATAAGACCCATAACTCCGCTTTCCAACCTTCAAATTTTTGCTTCTCTGTTCACGGTGACAACGACTGTTACAGAGATGTTTTTTCCCCAAAGATGTTTCCTTTGTTTTACAAACTGAAATGGTTAAGAGTTGGCTACGGGAAAGAATGATATGGAGTGATTGCGGAATGAATATAATAAGGTGAGGATGCTGTATATGAGTTGAAAGATATCATGGAAGAAGAGACCGCGGAGATATTTTGTAACGAATTCAAAATCATCATTAAATGCTTTGGCCTAGTGACATGACTAATCCAATCACTTCAATACTTTAACCGTTTAGATTAAATGATGATCGAATATGGGATTTGAAATGGTAAAATAGAAGGATTTTTATCCAAATTTTTGCGGGAGGTTGGTGAGGCATGATCAAAAAAATTAATTAAAACAACTTTTTGAATTATTCATAACTTAACTATACTAAAATTTTACATGATATGTCATTATAATCAGAACTTTTACCTTTGCCTTTCCTCTGATTTTTTTTTGTGTTCTTCATATGCTTTGTTCTCTCCTGAAAATCATTAATTTTTTAGTCTTCATAACCTTCTTGATTTTTCTTGTTGTCATGGATATGAAGGATCATTTTATTGCAGATCAGGTGATTACTAGACAGTGCTTTCAGGATCTCTGGCTGCAGAATGTAGCTATAAAAGACTTGAAACATGAAATGGAATGGTTTGGATCATGAATGGAATGTTGTATGGAATGAGTGAAGATGGATAATAAAATATGGTGTAATGGAATATAAATGAAGTGAGTAATGGAGTGGAATGGATCACATCTTATGAAATGGAGTGAAGTATGAGAAGTGGCCTGCAATTCATGATATGTATTATTCAATTGCAGAAAAACATCAGACTTAAAAATATGGAATGGAAATGAGGTGGACCATGGGGTGAAATGAATGAAGTGTGGATGAATGAATGAAATGGAGTATGGATGAATGAATGAAATGGAAAAATGAGATGGACCATAAGTGAAATGGATCTGCACTTATGATTTTATAACAACTAATTCCAAAGAGAAAAACAAACTTTGAAAAGATAAAGTGTCAGAAAGATTCTGATTTTCACTCCACCTTTTCTGTATAAACATGCCAATCAGTGATTGGTTTTCATGTTTATACTTTATTTATTTATTTATTTATTTTTTCAGTATCTGACTTCAAAAAATTCACTTAAGTTGATGAAGAAGAAAAATTCTTCTTCATTAACTTCATATCACTGCTTTCCTGGAATTTCTTGACAAATTCTTCTCTTGAGAGTGGTTTATGATACAACTTCAATCTATGACCATTCACAAGAAAAGTGACCTTCTCTTCATCTATTGTCCTGATTTTTATTGCTCCATTGTCAAAAATTATTATAATTTCATATGGCCCAAGCCAATGTGTTTGAAATTTACCTTGAAAATCCTTGAACTTTGAATCAAACAAGAGAGCCCAGTCACCTTCCTTGAACTTCTTTTCCTTGATGTACTTTTCATGCCATCTAGTCCTTTTCTGTTGGACTAGACTTCTTTTCTGAACTGCATCTTTTCTGATCTCATCCAATTCATTAATCTGCTCCAATCTGTGCTTTTGTGGATCTGATAGATCAAGTCCTAGCTGAACTGCCATTTTGAAAGTTTGAATCTGGAACTCTATGGGAAAAAAAACTTGCTTTCCATAAACAAGTCCATAAGGATTATGACCTGTTGTGCTTCTCCATGTAGTTCTATAGGCCAACAAGGCTTCAGGAAGCCTATCTACCCAATCTCTTCTATGTAAATGGAAAGTCTTTGTTAGGATCCCTTCAATGACATTATTAGTAGATTCCACTTGACCATTTGCTTGTGGATGATAGAGAGTAGATTTTACGTGTTTGATTTTGTACCTCTCCATCATTTGTTCCACTAGCCTTGATGTGAATTGAGCTCCTTGATCTGTAACAATTTCCCTTGGGACACCAAAGCGAGTAAAAATATCCTCAAAAAGAAAATTAACTACAGATGCTTCAGTAGCAAAAAGTAATGGCTTGGCCTCTACCCATTTGGTAACATAATCAGTGTAAACTAATATATATCTCTTTTGTCTTGATGGAGGACTAATAGTTCCTACAAAATCCAAAGCCCATTTTTCAAAAGGTTCAATATGTACCTGAGGCTACAATGGCATCTCACCTAAAGGAGAAGGTTTCCCTACCCTTTGGCAACTGTCACACCTTTTGACATACTCTTTAGCATCTTTAAACAAGGATGGCCAATAATATCCTAAATAAAGGACCTTATAAGCTGTCCTCTTATCAGCAAAGTGTCTGCCACAAGGTTCATCATGACATGCTTTGAGAATCTCAGGCATCTCCTCTTCCCGGACACATCTCCTAATGATAAAATATGGACCTGTCTTGTACAATTCATTAGCAACCCATGAATATTTTGCACTGTCATAAATGATTTTTCTTTTGTCTCTTGAATTCATTATTGAAGGAAATTTTCCTGAAACTAAATAATTAGCAATGTCAGCAAACCAAGGAGTTTGGGTAGAAATTGCAAAAAGATATTCATCAGGAAATTGATCTTCAACTAGAGTGTCATCTTTGATGTTTTGAAGTCTAGATAGGAAATCAGCTACTGTGTTTTGTTTTCCAGGCCTATCTAGAATGGTAATATTGAATTCTTGTAAAAGAAATAACCATCTTATAACTCTGCCATTAGTAATTGATTTGTTCATTAAGTATCTAATTGCAGAATGATCTGTGTGAACAAAAGTTTCATAGCCTGTTATATAGTGTCTGAATTTTTTTATGGCATGAACAACAACTAAAAACTCTTTTTCAGTTACATTATAGTTTAACTCTGCAGGAGTCAAATTTTTACTGGTATAGTAGATGGCATAAGGAATCAGGTCTTTTTGTCCCAATACTGCTCCTAGAGCTATATCTGAGGCATCGGTTGAAATATGAAAAGGTAACTTCCAGTTAGGTCCCCTTAAAATAGGTGCTTCAGAAATTTTTGTTTTTAGGGTCTCAAAGGCTAACTGGCAATCAGAATTCCATTTGAAATCATAGTCTTTGGTAAGTAATTTGAAGAGTGGAGATGCTATCTTGGTGAAGTTTTCTATAAATCTTCAATAATATCCTGTAAATCCAAGAAAACTCCTAACATATTTTTGACAACTTGGAATAGATAAGTTAGAGATGACTTCAACTTTTGACTCATCAACTCTAATCCCATCCCCTGAAATGTGATGTCCTAAAACAATTCCTTCATTAAACATCATAAAACACTTCTCATGACTAAGTGAAATATTTGCTTCTTTACATCTTTTTAAAAAAAATTCCAATTTTTCTAAGGCTTCTTCAAATGTGTTTCAATAAACTGTGAAATCATCCATATATACCTCTACACAATCATGTATTAGATCTAAAAACATTCTTAGTAATGCCCTTTGAAATGTTTCAGGTGCATTGCATAATCCAAATGGAAATACTCGGTAAGCATAGGTACCCCAAGGATAGGTAAATGTGGTTTTGTCTTGGTCCTCAAGTGCTACTTGAATTTGATTATAACCACTAAACCCATCTAGAAATGAGAAGTACTTTTTGCCAGCTGAGGTATCTAACACCTGATCTATGAAAGGTAGGGGAAAATGATCTTTAAGAGTAGCTTTGTTTAATTCTAAATAGTCAATACATACCCTCCATTTACCATTTTTCTTTGGCACAATTACCAAAGGAGAAACCCACTGACTATCTGAAATAGGATAGATAAAGTTGACATTCAACAATTTCTGCAATTCTTCTTTAACAATCTCCCTAAGATTTGGATTCATCTGTCTTTGATGTTTTCTGATTGGTTTACAATTTTCCTCTATGTAGATGTGATGAGTGCAAGTCTTGGGGCTTATCCCTTTCATATTAATGTACTCCCATGCATATGCAGAAGAATGTCTCTGTAAAATCTTGACTAGCTCTTCTTGTTGAGATTTTTCTAGTTTCTTGTTTATGTTTAAAGTTTTTCCTGGAAATATCTCACTTGTAGAGCTGCCAAATTTATCCATATAATGAAGAGACATCTGTCTTGATGAAAAAAACTCAATGTTGGATTCTTCTTGAAATTTTTCATGTTTATATTCCGAAGAGGATTCAAAGTTTTCTAAAGTATTCAGAATTTGACTATCTTCACTAGTTTCTGAAGTTGTGAAGAGAGGTTGTAAGTCTTCTTCATCGTCTATCCATTGAGTATCATCTAAATCTTTAATTGTCCTTGCTAGAGGATACAAAGTGAATTTCTTAGTTGAACTACCATCAGATATGTACATATCACCGGATCTACAACTAATGAAAGCATCAGCTATAGCTAACCAAGGTCTTCCTAATATAATTGGATGCCCTCCTAGATTATTCTTAGGAGTTAGGATCATGAAATCCACAGGGTACTCCCAAGAATCTAGGGACACCGGAATGTCTTCTATTACCCCATCAGGTTTGATCACAGATCTGTCTGCTAATTGTAATAATGTGGGTGTAAAGAGAAGATTAGGAAGTTTCAGTTTATCCATGATTTGTCTACTCATGATATTGATTGCTTCTCCTAAATCAATGAGTGTGTTTTGGATCTCAATTCCATTGATGTGAATTTTAACAACTAGATTTCCTAGGTCTAGATACTTTGGAATAGCAATCTTACCCATCATAATGTCTGCTATTTTTCCTGCCAGTTGAATTTTCTTTGTCTCTCTTATTCTTTTTCTTGTTTTCTCCATGCTCAACTCCTTTATTGTCTTTGCTAAAATTGGAATTTCCTTGATAGCTTGTAATAATGGAATCTTAATACAGACATTTCTTAGCTCATCTAGGAAATCATAATTAGGCACCATAATTTTTTTTTCTACACCTCTATCAATTTGTAATATTTCTGGAAAGGGAGGTGTAGGAGTGGATGTTGATGGCTGCTCTAATACAGGAGTTGAAATTATTGGTTCTTTTTGTTTTGATTTTTCAATGTTTGGGTCCTGAAAAGATGTGTCTTCTTCAAGACTTTTATTTTCCCGTAGAGAATCTTCCTTAGAGTTATCTTGTTCTTGTATGATCACAGAAGGTTTCCTCTTTTCAAGTATTCTTCCAGACCTAAGTTGAACATCACTAAGGTCTAGAGGAGTAATTAAATAAGTTGGAAACTGTTGGCCTTATATCATGTATGTATTCTGAGGATTTTTATTGTTGGGGTTTGGTATGGGTTGAGCAGGCAACTGATTTGATTTCTGAGGAAATGGTAATGGAAGTGGTTGATTTTGATGTTGTGGATTTTGAGGATTTTGTTGAGGATTTTGAGGGGAAAAATGTGGGTATGGTGGATAGGATGGTGGATATTGATAGTACTGGGAGTATCTTCCATAGGGATTTTGTGCTCCTTGTGCCCAAGCTTGAGATTGATTTTGAAATTGGGGCCAAGGTTGCTGCCAAGAATTCCAATTTGGTGGGGGTTGATTATACATTTGATCATGAAATCCTTGTGTTTGAGGTCCTTGCCAAGGTCTTCTAGAGACAAAATTGAGAGATTCTGTGGAACTTGTAGGAGTATCTTCTTGAAAGATAGCTTTAAGACTAGGAAGTGAAGGACAACTCTTGGTCTCATGTTTTTCTGAACAAATTACACAGGTCTCTACAACTTTTGCATCCAAAGGACATTCTCTCAAGGCATGCTTCTTTCTACATTTGGGACAAAAGATTGCTAAAGCATCAGATTCAAATTTTTTCTTGTTTTGTAACTTAAGGGTGTCTATTTGTTCACTAAGACTCCCTAAGATGTCAGATTTGAATTCATCAAGCATATGCCCTATCTCTGCCCTTCTTACTGTCCCAGAAGCAGACTTACTTGCCCTTGCAAGAGCAGGGTCTCTTGGACCTTTTACAGTTTTGGATTTCCCTCTTGAAAGGTTGATACATAACTCAGATATTTCAGGTAATGTGAGTTGAGATATATCCCCTTTTCCCATCATGTTAAGGATATCCAACCATTCATCCCTAATTGTCTTCAACAAGAGAGCTTTTAAGGTGTCTTGGTCTAAGTTTTCCATTTTTGCTCTTTTGATGTTGTAATGAAATCTCTCCAACAAATCTTCCAGGTTTTCATCCTGTTTTTGTATCATCTTGAACACTTCCTCCTTATGCTTGACTGGCATACAATAATCCAAATACCTTTCTAGAAATTATTGTTTCATATCTTCCCATGTCCTAATAGAACTGTTGATCAAACTCATAAACCACTTCAATGCTACTCCTTTCAATGTTGAAGGAAATAGTTTAAGTTTTTGAGCATCTTGTAAGTAGTCATAAGTTCTACATAGAACTTCAAATTCAAATAGGAAGGTTTTAGGATCTTCAGTTTTAAGTCCATAGAAGTTTGGAAGGACAGAGGGTGAAATTTTTTTCATAGCTGTATTGGTTTCTTCATCTACTATAGGAAACCCAAAAGAGTTTCCCGTTTCTCTTCAACCTCTTCCTCTACCTCCTTCTCCTCTACCTCTACCTCTACCCCCTCCAAATAATGTGTGTTATCCATTAAAGACTCCTCCTCCCCCTTCTTCTGCCATAGTTGATTCTTCTGTGGAAGTGGAAAAGTTTGTGTCTCTAGCAAGGATCCTTGAATCTTCTTCTAAGACAGGTTCAGTGGATGAAGTGGAAGGTCTTTCTAATGGAATATCTGATCTTAAGTCTTCTGGAAGTCTAGGATCAGTAAAGGATAGAATGTGGGTCTGAGTTGGAGGTGTGCTGGCTCTAAGTCTTGATGAAACAAGTGGTGTTCTAGGAATCAAACTTCTGCTTCTACTTCTTATGAATCTACCCCTTGAGTCTCTCTCTCTACGCATATCATTGTTTTTGCGAGTTTAAGAAACAAGGCTACCTAGTTACACTTCCCCGGAAACGACGCCAAAATTTTTGTGCTCAACCTAGTGTTCCTAAATTGAGTTCATTAATTGTCAACCAGGGTTGGTAAACTATTGAAATGTGGTGCACTATATGTGCCTAGGTATTTTTTTCTCACTACACTGTGTTTAGTTTTTTCTGATGTTTTTGGTTTTATGGTTTTATGTTTGAATAGGGAAAGAACTAAATGCTGGTGAAAATAAGCTATTGGTTATATTAAAGCAGAACAAGGCCTAAACTATGGATGGCAAACAACAATTGCAAATACTAAAACAGAACAAAGCCTAAACTATGGCTGGAAAGCAACAAATGCAAAGCTCGATAATGACTTCATTGCAAAGAAATAAATCACAACATGAGCTTGAACTTATCCAATTCATTCATTAAAGATGTGTTGGAAGAGCTTGAGAAATGGACAAGTTAAGTGTAAATGAAGTTCTCCTAAATAAACAATCAACTTACAATGTTACAACATCTCATCCATGGTTAAAGGTTTATTGGAACATATTTGGAAAATAAAATTTGTAGCACAATAATATTTATACTCTAAACTAACTTCTAATTCTTTTCTGCAACTCAATTTAGCACCACTAGGCCTCACTCAAAAGTTATAGATTTCTTTTTAGAATAGTCCTTGAGAAAAGGATTATTTGTGAAATGGTAAAAAGGTTGCAAAATACTCCAGGCCTTAGACTGATACTAGCTTCTATCCAGATGATTATGTATTAATATGAGGTTGGAACAAAAGAATTTTTGTAAATAATGAAGACCGTGGTATATAAATTTAACAACTAATACAATTTAGAATGCAATGGATAACAACTAAACTGTAATGCTAATACAGTGAGCTAAGACTAAACTAGAGTGCTACTAATCTACTTGAAGTACAGTGAACAGAGTTAAACTAAAATGCCATTATCAAAGCTTGAAATGTAGTGACAGAGCTGAACTAAATGCAATCAACCTCCGGAGTGTTATGACTAAATTAACATGCAGCTAGTCTATTGGAATTCTACAACCCATCTTGTTCAATGTGAATGATATTTTGGAAGAGTTTTTAAAAACAATTATGGTTGTATTATTCAATGCAATTGAACATAAGCATAAGATTTGAAAGCAAATACAATTAAAATCTAAGATACCACAGCTGTTTCTTATTCATTGTTAATGGTGTTTTGGAAGAGTTTGTAGGAGTAAGACCGGTTGTTACACTTAGTGTAAACAAGCATAAATCATAAAATTTGAAAGGAAATGAAACTAAAACCTACAACACCACAACTATGCCTTATTCATCGTGATGATATTTTGGAAGAGTTTATAAGAGTAAGTCTAGCTGGGATGATCATTGTAAACAAGCATGAAACATAAACTTTAGAAACGTGCTTAAGCTAGAAATGAAAAACGAGACTAAAATACTTATCTAAACCATATAAAAAAGGCTTCTCAGGAGGCAGGGGCCCTCTACCACCGGAGTAGCATGCAAAATATACTTCAAGATTGACTCAGTGCTTTCAATAAAGTGATACTTCTTGCATTAGAGAGAAATTACTTCAAAACAGAGTGTTTTCGTACTTCTGAAATCTAGCAGTCAAATACAAAATCTAACCTTGTCCCTCGGTTTCCCGAGCCATATTTATAATCAACATTAAATAACTGTCTTGAGATAACCTAGGGATAATTTTCTTTCCAAATAAAAACCAAACTAGGACTCTGATGGTGGTCACGTAATAGAATTAATGACATCTGGACTGTCCTTGTCCTATTAGGAGTCTGTCTCCTAGTTTGAGTTCCCACGTACATAACAGCCTACAGAATTCTATTCAAACTTCATGGAGAGAAAAAAATGATGAGGGAATCATGTGGAATACGCTCATATGTTTTTTTCTCCAAGATGACACCTGGAACCTACGTAGACATGAAGACAGCTGCAGAATCGGCAATTAGCTACAGAATGTCTGCATTCTGTAGCTAGATCTAGTTCAAAAAGTACTACAATGAAAAAATCATAGAAAAATAGCAAGTTAGTCATGATATTCATTCTTAAAGAAATTTTAACTAATTCTACTAATCATTTGAGCCTGTGATTAATAATGGACAAAGGAAATGGAGTGGAATGTGGTGGAAGAAAGAACATCTTTGGAGCTCAACACTACTTGGGTTGATCACCTTGTTGCTAGTTTATGGTGTTAGAATGGTTCCCTTGTGGTGCGTTCATTTGATTACCTTGGCACCCTTGGTTACCCTGCACTGGTTGGTTATGGTTTCCTTTCCCCTTATTATTTTTCTTCAAATTATGATGATTAGTCACGCTCTACTACAGATACACTTGACCTTGAGGAGGTGGTGGCTGCTGTGGAAGAGTTTGAAAAGGAATGGGAGGCTAGGGTGATGATTCCAGAGGGAATAGATGATCTGAATATGGTCTAGATAAATTTTTATCTATTACAATAACCTCCCACTGAGTTTAACAATTAAATTATCTAGCTTGTACTTGACAATTTGTGGAATTTATGCTTGAAAGTGGTGTGTGATTTTTTTTACTGTTTATGTGTCTTAAGTTCATTTGTTCTCGCTGAAATTTAACATGTATAACAGCAACATAATGAATCAATAAAACATTTAAACACAACATAAAAATTAATCTAGGAGTTCACCCGAATCTCGTGGGCTACGTCTCCTTTGAGCTTTGTCATCATGAATCGACTCTTTGGGATTATGGTAAGGTTTTTTTTTTACAAGATCCACACCTAACTCCAATGAATACTAAAATGATCCAAAGGGTTGAAAATACCATATATATCCCTCTAATGGCTATCCAAACAATGCAAACAACTTTAGGCTCCCGTTGACACAATTCCTTCTGTTGGTACTCTAAGCTACTCTAAGCTTCTAAATGGCACAAACTCCTTCAGAATTATGTTTTTGTCAATGAAACCACTACTGATGTATCTAACACACATCAGACACCAAATATCGACTGATAAATTTGTATGTTTTAACCATGTACATAAATTATCTGCAAATGAATCTCAAAATAGAAATAAAAAATAGCAAGAGCATAAAACATAAAATAGATAAACACAGAGATTTTCCCCTGGATCCCAAATCGGGATGACCAACTTGATTTTTCATTATATTCCTTTTAGTGTTACAACAAATATATCTACATGCCGAAGCATACCCCAATCCATTAACCCTGGATTACAAGATAACCGTAGTTCCCTTGACCAGATCTACAAAATACCAGGGGCTGAAAACCATCGTACCCCAAAACCATGTGCAAACCCATGCATAAAACCATGCGCGGATCTGCCCACCGGAAAGTAAGGACCAAAAAAAATTTCCACGGCACTTCCAGGACCCCGATAGGGGGGGCTACCACCCTCCTTATGCCCCCCCAATGTTGCGCCCAGCGCAACGTATAGGGGGGCTATCGCCCCCCCTGTGAATGCCCCGCACGTGATTATTTGTAGAAAGAATATAGCACATACCCAACATTCTCCCACTTGTTTTATTTTCGCAGGGGGCCACAGGAGAGTTTATTCATTAGCCCAGTTCTACAACACCCATTTTTTATCTACACCAAGAGAACTTCTGAGTGCTTATAGACTTCATCAATACATCTACAACATTCTTAAAAGTGTCCACCTTTACTAGAAACACCCTTTTAGCCTCAACCATATCTCTCACAAAGTTATATTGAACATCAATATGCTTTGTATTTGAATGATAAGAAGGGTTCTTAGCCAAGAAAATTTCACTTTGGCTATCACAATCTATCCTTATAGCTTGTTGCACCAACCCCATACTTGAACACAATCTTTGCAACCAAACTGCTTTCTTGCTTGCATGAGTGGTTGCTATGTATTCAGCCTCTGTAGTTGAAAGAGCCACTACAAACTGTCTTTTACTCATCCAACTGACTGCAGCTCCAAATAGGCTAAAAACATACACACTTGTAGATCTTCTTTGGTCCAGATCTCCAGTCCAGTCTACATCAACAAAACCATGAACGTCCAACACTCTTTCCAATCCTAGTCTTCCCTGGTAGCATAAGCCATAATCACTAGTGCCACGTAAATATCTCAAAACCCGCTTCACTGCTGTCCAATGCTCCTTCCCTGGGTTTGACATAAACCTGCTCAATACTCCCACTGCATGTGCAATTTCTGGTCTAGTACAGACCATTTTATGCATCGGCTACCCACTGCACTTGCATATGGAACACGGGACATATCCTCCTCTTCTTCTTGTGTCTTGGAAAACTGTTCAGCAGACAGCTTTGTACCTACAGGAATTGGAACATTCACTAGTTTACTATCTTGCATATTGAACCTATGCAATATAGTCTCAACATACTTCCTCTGGTTTAACCAGAGATTCCTCTTTGCCCGATCTCTCTTAATTTCCATGCCCAAAATAGAGTTTACAGCACCAAGATCCTTCATGTCGAATTTGGAGAACATTTGGGTCTTAAAATCTTGGATAATCTCTTTGTCATTTTCAATCAACAACATATCATCCACATACAAGACCAAATAAATAACACGATCACCAATTAATTTAAAATAAACACAGTGATCCTCCTTGCTTCTGGTGAAGCCAAGTCCCCGTATGTAGGTATCAAATTTCTGATACCACATCCTTGGTGACTGTTTTAACCCATACAAAGACTTCTTTAACCTGCATACTAGTTCTTTCTTCCCCTTCACCATAAAGCCTTCAAGTTGTTTCATGTAGATCTCCTCTTCCAGATCCCCATGAAGAAATGTTGTCTTCACATCCATCTGTTCTACCTCAAAATCAAATGCAACAGCAACATATAAAAGTAATCTAATAGAAGTAACTTTGGCAACAGGAGAAAAAATATCACCAAAATCAATTCCCGGCACCTGGGAATAACCTTTTGCTACCAACCGAGCTTTGTGTTTCTCCACCTTGCCTTCTACATTCATCTTCTTCTTAAACACCCATTTTCTCCTGATGGGCTTCCTTCCAGCCGGAAACTCCACCAGATCCCATGCCTCATTTTTGTGCAAGGATGCCATTTCATCAACCATGGCCTCCTTCCAGAGTTTTCCATCCTCTCAATCTACTGCCTCCCTGACAGTTCTGGGATCATCATCAGTTATAGTTAAGGCAAAACCTGAACAAAAAGCAGATGGACTATACCTTTCTGGTTGCCTTCTTTCCCGAACTGATCTTCTCAAAGCTGGAGTTTGTGGCTCTTCATCTTCTGAGTCTTCTTCTGTTGTAGAGTCCGATTCATCCTCCTTTAGCTCAAACTCTATCTTCTCAGGTTCCTTTGGTAGGAATTCATGTTTAACAACATCTTTCACTTCTCTAAACACCACATCTCGGATGTACACAACCTTCCTTGTTTCTGGGTTCCAAAGCTTGTAACCCTTTAAACCATCCTTATACCCAATAAAGATGCACCTTTTAGATTTATTATCCAACTTGGTCCTTTTCTCCTTTGGAACATGTACATATGCATCACATCCAAATAACCTCAGATGTGAAAGAGAGGGTTTCTTACCAGTCCATACCTCATGTGGAGTCTTATCCTCCCACGTTGATGAAGGTGATATGTTAACCAAGTAACATGTAGTATCCACTGCCTCTGCCCAGAATTCTTGTCCTAACTGCGTACCACTAAGCATGCTTCTTGCCTTTTCCATCAGTGTTCTGTTCATTCTTTCTGCAACTCCATTTTGCTGAGGTGTGTATGGAGTATTATTCTATCATGTTATACCACACTTCTTACAGATCTATTCAAATTTCTTCTTGCAGAACTCCCCACCATTATCTATCCTCAACACCTTTATCTTCTTCTCTGTCTGGTTTTCCACCAGAGCCTTAAATTCTTTAAATCTGTCAAAGACTTTAGATTTCTTCCTCAAGAAATACATCCATGTATTCCTTGAGAATTCATCTATGAATGAAACATAGTACACATACTTACACAGTGATGGAACCGACACAGGTCCAAACACATCACTGTGCACAAGCTCTAATATCTTGTTTGCCATCTTAGCACCAGAAGGAAAACTCACCTGATTCTGCTTCCCATATACACAATGTTCACAAAAATCAAAATCCAGAGAGCTATTACACATACCTTCTACCATACCATTTCCATGCAGTATCTGAAGGCCTTTATCTCCAATATGTCCAAGCCTTTGATGCCATAGCATGGTCTTTTCTCCAGAGACCGCTAGGATTTCCACTCCACTTTCGGGAACCATAGAACTGTTGCACCCAGTAATAACAGTGCTGCCATGAAGCTTGTAGAGAGTTCCAATCCAAACTGCTCAAATTAATACCAATTCTCCCCAAACCATCTTACAGGTATCTTTCTCGAACACTATTTTTACACCTGCATCATCCATCTTGCTTACATAGATCATATTTTTGGCCAATGTAGGAATGTGCAGAACACCAGGAAGTGTTCTAATCCTTCGACCTTGCAGCTTCAGCTTGAATTTTCCATGTCCGATGATTCTGGCCTTCTTATCATCACCTAAGAAGACATCACCGCCATCATATTTCTCATACTGCAAAACCACTCCCTATGGGGAGTGAAGTGAAAGGATGCACCCGAATCAATCAACCATGACTCATGATCTACATGTGTATTTGAAGAAGAAGCCAAATACACATCCCCACCTTCATCTGAGGTGGTTTTTTCCTCTGCAAAAGGAGCGTCATGAGATCCCTTTCCTTTCTCAGGAGCTTTAGATTTGCAGTCCTTTTTGTAGTGCCCTTCCTTTCCGCATTTCCAGCGCACCTTTACAAACTTTTTAGGAGATTTAGATCTCCCTCTAGATTTAGATATCCTACTCAAAACCTTATTATTGTTTTTGTTCTAGGACCTTCCTCGTATAGATAAGGCATCTCCATTCTGACCCTCCATATTTCTCCGTCTCATTTCCTCTGACAGCAAGGCTGAGACAATGTCATCAAAATTCAAGGTAGTTGTATTGCTACCTATTGCAATAGCCAGACTGTCCCATGAGTCTGGTAGAGAACACAAAAAAATGATGCACTTATCTTCATCTGAGATTTTAATATCAACAGATGACAGCTGACTTACCATAGTATTGAAGGCATTCAAATTCTCTATCACCGAGTCTCCATCCTTCATCCTCAGGTTATACAGCTTTTTCCATAGGAATAATTTATTCACCAGAGACTTAGATTGGTACAAAGTCCCTAGCTTGTCCCACAAGGTCTTCACCGCAGCTTCCCCAGATACATTCAACAATACTAAATCTGAGACACACAATCATATTGTGCTCTTTGCCTTCTGATCCAGCTTATTCTAGTCTTCATCTGACATTTTCATTGGTTTAGTACCTGAATCTACCGTGATCCACTGATCTTTATCCACCAGTAGATCCTCCATCTTGAGCTTCCACAACTCAAAACTCTGACCATTAAATTTCTTGATCCCTATATTTCTGTTGCTCGCCATATTCTTTCATTGCAAGAATCGATCCCGTAGATCTCCCACTGAGCAGGGTTTACCTCAGGCCCGAGAAAAAAACCCCTCAGCAGCAAAGGCGTCCTCTTGAAGCCGAAATTTCTCTGACACCAAATGTAGGTTTTAACCCTGTACAGAAATTATCTACAATAGAATCTTAAAATATAAAATAAACAATAGTGAGAGCATAAAACATAAAATAGATAAACACAGAGATTTTCCCTTGGATCCCAAATCGGGACGACTAGCTTGATTTTTCATTATATTCCTTTTAGTGTTACAACACATATATATACATGCCGAAGCATACCCCAATCCATTAACCCTGGATTAGAAAATAATCATATTTCCCTTGACTAGATATAAAAAATACTAGGGGCCGAAAACATTTTACCCCAAAACCATGTTCAAACCCATGCACAAAACCATGGGCGGATCCACGCACTGGAAAATAAGGACCAAAATAATTTTTCGGGGCGCTGCCCCGGACCCTGACAGGGGGGACTACCTCCACCCCTGTGAACCACCCCCGACGTTGTGCATCCCCTATGACCCCCCCACACGTGATTATTCATGGAAATAATATAACACATACACAACAAAATTTCTCAAATCGAGCACTGCATCCCCAAACTAGGCTATCCTCCATGGTTTGACCAAGGCTGTCCAAAACTTAAAATCAGCTTCTTTAGTTGTATAAGTTCTAAAAATGTTCTGAAACCACTTGCATTGGTTCTAAAATTTCTTAAATAGTCAATTTAGACTATTCATTCATCAGAAATGGCCTCCAGATGCTCCGGTTTCGCCTCCAACTCCTATTAGCACCCCTTGGCACTAGGGTCACTGAAAACTTCTCTGCTAGGTTTTCGACCTCTAGAGTTCATCAAAAATTTATGAAACCTCTGTCATTATATTCATAATTATGTTTAAAGTCAATAATGACTACTGGTTCACTGCAAATGGCTTGTAGCTCCCCTGGCTAGGCCCTGCACTACTGCTGGCAAAAGCTGGCACTAATGGCCCCTGGAACTCTACTGAAGATTTTTGGCTTTCTAAAGTTCTCTACAGGCTCTAAAAACCATATCATCAAATTCAAAAGGTATGAATTAGCCAAATATGACTATTCATTTACCTAAAATAGATAAATAAATCCCAATACACTGCCTTCTCCATGATGGCCCTAATGGCTCCTTCATCTTCGTCAAAGCTAAAACCTCTGAAGATGGCCTATGTTCGACCTGAAACTTATGAAAAAAAGCTCATAATTTCAAAATGATCCAAAAATGACTATTTTTTCACTCAATTTGGTTCAATAATGAGGAATTTATGGAGAAAACTAATTTCGCCCAATATCCCTTGAAAACCTCCTCCAAAACTGGAGGAACTCCAGTTAAAACTCCAGATTCGGTGGAAATGCTAAAATGGTGGAACTACGCACTAAAATAGTGGAGGAACTAAATTTTTGGGTTAATTCTATTGGCTCGAACACATGCGGAGAAACCGCTAACTTCTCTATTGGTGGATAAGCTTCATTCCGCGCCCCTTGGTCACTGCATGAAGGGTGGCTAGCCCTAAGGGGCTAGCCATTTTAACCTCTACCTATAATAAAAGGTAATTTTAAATGTAAACTTTGACCATATGATGTTAAGATCCAACGCACAGCCCGGTCGGGCGGGCCTGTGCGCTCGTGGGCGCGATGCCTAGGTTTGAATCCCAGAACTTGCAAATAATTTTTTTGAACAATGAAACTTTTGTCCGACCCAAATGAAAATGCACTGACCTAAACGCATGCACTATGAACATATTATTGTGCTGTGACTGACTTTGCATGCAAGTTGATCCAAACGTGTTCAGCACCGACGACCCGACTATTGCATGTAGTGCCTACCCACGGTGTCGGGCTTAACACCAACTTTTTTAAACCTTTTTCCTTTGAGCCTGGGGCCACGTGGCAGCCTCCAGGAAGGCCACATGGCACCTTTCTATTGGCTTCCACCACATAATAAAAAATCACTTTTAAAATATAATTTTTTTGCTAAAATATCAAAATTCAAAACGAGTCAAAAATTCTTTTTTTGGAGTTTACTGGGAATTTTCAAACCTTAATAACTTTTTCATACGACCTTGGTTTTGAGAACCATTCACGGCACCAGAATCGAAATGGTGAGACCTTTCTGGTCATTTAGGTTCGACACTCTTTCGAGAGATTTGAATTTTGAGCTATCATTTTAGTCCATGATCTAGTTCTGATCACACCTCCCCACTGGGAGTCTTTTGGACCCCAAAAGACTAATATACTGATCTGTACAGTAGATGAGATTACAACACCATCTTCTCTTCAACCTCCAAACACTTGCCTTGCATGACTACTAACTTTGAACCACAACTAGAAAGTAATTGACACTTCCCTTCCTGGATGCGCTTGTCCTTCTATCTAGAACTGTATTTCTTGCACTCACTCAGAAATTTCTGGCGAGAATTTTGCAGAAGGAAACTGAACATCGCTTCCTTGATCAATGATCCAAGGTGGTTCAAACAAACAAGATATTACAGCATAAAATACATGCATACAACCGAAATTTGTATATGTATAAAGGAGTATGTATTACTATGTTAAGAAGTCCATCCACTTCTTACCAAGCCACTTCCATGGCGACTTTTACTACTGCAACTCTTCTTCATGTGAAACTTCCATTTTCACAACAATAATGGAATCCTTGGTTCCACCTTCACCAGTCTTTCTGTCCTCTTGCTGCATGTGCTTGGGACGACTAGTTGGATGCAAAGTCCAACAATGTGAAACAACATGTCCCCTCTTCTGGAAATATGTGAAAATATTATGCACCTTCTTTGAAATTTGTCTTCGCCTCATCTACTTCATGTATGCTTTCTTCCTCATCCAACATCTCGAAACATCAAGGTTAAATCAACCACAATATGTAGAGAAAATATTTCTTCCATTTAAGCATGCAAAATTATCATGCCTTGCATAAACACAATCAAATTGATCATGGGGAGATTTATACCTCTTGTGCTGCTTTGCATGTTCATCCTTCTTGCCTTCATGAGGAGATGAACTAGTAGAGGCTCCGGCTTTCATTTGCAGATTAACATCATCGTTCTTTTCTTGAAAACTGTCTGAACTCGCATACTTTTCAAAATAACCAACACATATTTCTAAAGAGGAAACTGAAGACAAATTAGAGTGGATTACCTCTTCCTCATGCATGTTCTTGGTCAAAGCCTCTTGGACTTGATGGAGCTGCATCTCCATATCATGCAATCTTTGAAGAATTTCTTCCTTCTCTTGCTTCATGGCAAACAATTTCTCACGAAGTTCAGTGCTTTCTCTTCTATCCTCAAATAGAATCTGCACCATGTCCTTCAATATAATAAAGTCATGCTTCATATATTCATCGAAGAATCTTGTGAAGGAGGAAATATCACTTGTATAATTTTTCATTATGATGTCAATGAACAAAATTAACTTCAACAAAGTTCACAAAACTTTCAAAAACTATAGACAAAGCTTTTGAACAAAATGGCTGTAGAGACAAACTCTTATTCAAGCAGCCAAACAACACCTTTCAAGCTATACAACCAAGCTATTGCTATGTCAATAAAGCAACCTAGTGCTCTGATACCAACCTGATCTGAATATGGTATGGATAAATTTTTATGTATTACAAGAACATCCCACTCAGTTTAACAATTAAATGATCTAGCTTGTACTTGACAATTTGCAAAATTTATGCTTGAAAGTGGTGTATGATTTTTTTTACTGTTTACGTGTCTTAAGTTCATTTGTTCCTGATGAAATTTAACATGTATAACAGCAACATAATGCAGAAATAAAACATTTAAACACAACATCAAAATTAATCTAGGAGTTCACTCAAATCTCGTGGGCTACGTCTCCTTTGAGCTTTGTCATCATGACTCGGCTCTTTGGGATTATGGTAAGTTTTTTTTTTACAAGTTCCACACTTAACTCAAATGAATACTAAAATGATACAAAGGGTTGAAAATAACATATATATCCCTCTAATGGATGTCCAAAATCTGCAAACAGCTTTAGGATCTCGTTGACAGGATTCGTTTCGTTGGTGCTCTAAGCTACTCTGAGCTTATAAATGGCACAAAATCATTAATAATTATTTTTATATCACTGAAAACACTATTTTTTTATCTAACACACATCATACACCAAATATCTACTGATAAATTGCTTGAATCGAGCACTACATCCCCAAACTAGGCTATCCTCCATGGTTTTCCCAAGGCTGCCCAAAACTTAAAGTCAACTTCTTGAGTTGTAGAAGTTCTCAAAATATTCTAAAACCACTTCCATTGGTTCCAAAATGTCTAAAATAGTCAAGTTATACTATTCATTTATCAGATATGGCCTCCGGCTGCTCCGGTTTCGCCTCCAACTCCTGTCAGCACCCCTTGGCACTAGGGTCACTAAAAACTTCTCTGCTGGGTTTTCAACCTCTATAAGTCCTCAAATATTTCTGAAACCTCTATCATTATATTCAAAATTATATTTAAAGTCAATAATGACTACTAGTTCACTACAAATGGCCTCTAGCTCCCTTGTCTAAGCCTTGCACTGCTGCGGGAAAAGCTGGCACTAATGGCCCCTAGAACTCTAATGAAGATTTTTGGATTTCTAAAGTTTTTTACAGGCTCTAAAAAACATATAATTATATTCATAAGGTATTAATTAGCCAAAAATTACTATTCATTTACCTAAAACAAATAAATAAAGCCCAATACACTGCCTTCTCCATGATGGCGCTGATGGCTCCTTGATCTTCCTTGAAGCTAAAACTGCTGAAGATGACCTTTGTTCAACCTGAAACCTATGTCAAACTGCTCAGAATGTTGAAAATACCCAAAATTGACTTTTTTGCACTCAATTTGGTTCAATAATGAGGAAGTTATGGAAAAAGAAAATTTTGCCCAATATCCCTTGAAAACTTCCTCCAAAACTGGAGCAACTCCAGTTAAAACTCCAGATTCGGCGGAAATGTTGAAATGGTGGAACTGCACATTAAAATAGCAGAGGAAATAAATGTTGGGTTTAATTATGTTGGTGCGTTCACATGCAAAGAAACCGCTAGCCATAACTGTCGGCGATAAGCTTCATTCTAGCCCATTGGTCCATTAGGGGAATTTTGAGGTCTAAAATGGGCCTCCTAAGAAAAATTTACAACAAAATAAACTTTATAAAAACCAATAGAATTCAAGATGATGATGTTAAACATGGGGGATGATTCACCATGTCTTAAGTAAAAGGGTAAAAAGATTAAAAAATAATAAACTAATAAAACTACTTTGTCAACTCGTATTTTCAACTTATATCCAAAATTTTTTACTCAAATTTCGAGCAGGAGTACTTGTTGGATGCAAAATTTAATTCCTCATCCAAGGAGTACCCATGTTGCATACTTTCAATGGACCCTGCTACATGAAAAATGAGAAATACATAACAAAACGTGATTACAATCACGTTTTTCATGTATTTCTCATTTTCGTGTATTAGGACCCATCAAGGTATGCAACATGGGTACTCCTTGGATGAAAATTAAATTGTCCAGATTCTCCATTTCCGAAATTTGAGTAAAAAACAAAACAGGATATAAGTTGAGAAATATGAGTTGAAAAAATAGTTTTTTTCATTTTTCCCCTCTAAAATTTGATGATGTCATCAGATCTTATTTGATTTTTTCCACTATTATTTTTAATTTCCTTAGGAGGCCCATTTTAGACCTCAATATTCCACTAATGACTACATGAAGGGTCACATGGATGGGGCTAGCCCTTTTAACCTCTGCCCGTAATAAAAGGTAGGTTTAAATGTGACCTTTGACCATACGATGTTAATATCCAACGCAAAACCTGGCCGATCGGGCCCGTGCACTCGCGAGCGCGATGCTCGGGTTCGAATCCCCGAACTTGCAAATAATTTTGTTGAACAATGAAACTTTTCTCTGACTCGAATGAACGTGCACTAACCCGAATGCGTGCATTGTAAAAATACTGTCATTCTGTAACTGACTATGCGTTCAGGGTGATCCAAATGCGTTCAACACCGAAAACCCGACTATTGCGTGCAGTGCCTACCCATGGTGTCGGGCTTAGCACCAACTTTTTTAAACTTTTGCCTTTGAGCTTGGGGCCATGTGGCAGCCTCCGGGAAGGCCACATGGCACCCTTCTATTAGCTTCCACCACATAATAAAAAATGACTTTTAACATATAACTTTTTTGCTAAAATGTCAAAATTCAAACCGAGTCAAACAGTCCTTTTTTAGAGTTTACTAGGCGTTTTCAAACCTCAATAACTTTTGCATATGACCCCGGTTTTGAGAATCGTTCATGGCGCTAGAATCGTAGCGATGAGACCTTTCTAGTCGTTTAGGTTTGGCACTCTTCCAAGCACTTTGAATTTTGAGCTATCATTTTGGTCCATGATCCAATTCTGATCACTGGAGCACTGGGATGTGGATAAGGATATAAAGGAGGTTGGGAGACATTGGGGTAAATAGTTTGAGCAACAACTGGCCCTATCATTGGTTGATGCAGTTGGGAAAATGCATAAGATATGCTTTGACTCGTATACATGTTGTCAGGAGGGCGATAAGTGCTGGAGGAGATGGTCCCCCCCAGGGATGACCATGACCCATGGAAGGATGAGTATACGGATGTGAAAGAGATAAAATTATACCATAAGTGGTGTGAGATGCCCCTGATGCATTGGCACCACTGGGTCTAGGAAGATCCAGTAAAATGGTATAAACATAACCAGACTGGCCATAGATAAAGTTATATTTTAACGCGACTTGGAGAGCTTCTTCCTTTGTCTGAGGAAAATGAGATGTGGCATATTAAACAATGGAAGGAAAAAGTGTTATTAGAAACTAATTCATATAGACACGGTCGTCGAATGTAGGATCTCAACACAAGCTCCTCCTTCAACGTCATTATTGGACATGGTCAAAAAGGAGGGTGGTAGAATTTTGATGGAATGCAGTAAACAACTCGGTATCGATATCATAATGGAGAGGTAACTGGAAGTAGGACATAAATTCTTTATCAAGAGTCAAAAAAGTGGAATGAGACGCAGCAATCTAGTGGACATACCACTTTGAAACTTCTCAAGTGAGCGTACTCTGGAACAACTGAAGGCGAATGGAGTCATTGGTAATGGAATTGGACGAACACCACATGTGAAAGGAGAGAACATGATTAGTAGGGTCCTCTCCAACATTTCATGCAAACTTAGGGATGTCAGAAGGAAGCTTAGTTGGCATAGGAGGTGTTTGACCACTAAATTTTCATTATTATTACCACTTTTTAACATCTATTTCATCCATTTCTACCATCCCTTATCACATTATTTATCATAATTTATCATATAATTCCATTTTATAATTATTTATGCTCTTATGGATAAGTAATACTTATTCTCCTTTATTTTAAAAAAAATTGATAATTATTATGCATGATTTTGTCAAATGTGGTTTATTAATATGTTATAACATCACTCACGCTTTTAGCCTCCAAGATGTTTTCCAGATTGCAAATTTGATTTCCAGCTCATTATCAAATACTCCAACCCAGAAGTTCATTGGAATAAGAAGTGAAAGTTTTTCGTTGGAATTTTCGGAAAAATGATGATGAATCCTGGAAATCTGAGACATGGGTTTTTCCATTAGAGGTTTTCCAAAAATTCGGTGTGTATTAAGAGAAACGCAACGTTCTTGGAAGATGATTCTCTCAGATTTGTTGTTCTGGTCGTTTTCCAAATTCTTCCAATTGCAATACCAGATTCGAATTGTTCTTGTTGAATGATGATGGAAAGATCTTTCAAATATGATCTTCTTTATTTAGATTATGTAATCAATCCAAAATTTTAGTGGAAATCATTTTGTAAATCAACTTTGTTGTAAATTTCCTTTGCTCTCTATGTATTTAAATGAAAACAAATATCAAAGAGGGGGAAGGATAATTAGGAAATAAGAGAAAGGAATAATTAGGAGATAGGAGAGATGGGAGATGTACAATTGTTGAATTAGAGGCAAGGCTATGAACTTCATTATGTCATAATTATTTATCTCATACATCTTAATGAAGGAAGCCATCCATTGAGTTCTACATCTATTACTTGTAATCTGATCTGAGTTTCTTCTCAAGGCAGAACTGAGTCTTGGGCAGTTGGGCCCACTACCTTGGATAAGGTGCTTCCTTGAAGATCTAAAGCAGTTTGGTTGCATGCTTGTTTATTTTAATTTCAATTCTTGTTTAAAAAAGTAAATTTCCTTCCTTTAAAATTAATTTTTTGTTTGTTGCATTTTCTAGATTTGTTATGTCTCGCAATTTGTAGATTTCATTTAATTTTCTACTTTAGATTAGCATTTGAATTATGCTGAGTGTAATAGGTTAAATTTACAATTCAACAATGTGTGATTTAATTTAGTATTGATTCAAGTTGTGTGATTAGCATAATTATTTTCCTGTCATTTACTTTCTATTTTTGAGATTTAGTATCGTTTTTCAAGTCTTACATTTTATTTCTTTTCGAATGAACTTGATAGTGTAGAACATAATCATATAGAACCAGTGTTAGCTGTTGGTATTTGCTTGCATATATTTTTCTGATTTCCTAGATGTTCCTTGGTTGATAATTAATGATTAGGTGATTAGTTGTCTTTATTAAGCAATTAATTTTACCCAACATCTTGGCGCCATTGCCGGGAGGTAGTCAAATAAAAATACACACTAATATTTGGTTGTAGATGCATTCCTGACTCTAAGAGGCTTGGATATAGAAGACAGAAGGTAAGAACCTATGCATGAACCATAGCTTACTAGTGGTCAGGTCTACTCTTTGTAGGGAGTTTCAGGTCATATAGCATACATGAATAAAAGTAGGAATCTTAGAGGTACCAATTTGAACAAATATTATCATTTCACTTAAGTGGTGATGTAAGCACCACCCATTTCACTAACCTATTGACAGGAAAATTTGAAGAAGGAGCTTCAAAGTAGCACATGAATAATATATTCTATTTTGGGAAGAAATGGCACAGACTACTACTTATGAATTTCCTATCAGAGATCTAGGAGGAGTGACACAAATTCACATCATTCCCCCATCCACTCTACAAATATTTCATGGTTTGGAAAATGAAGATCCAGATATATTTTTATTTGAGTTTGAAGTAATTTGTAGAGGATATGATTATTTTACTAATGATCAAAGTTTGAAAGTGTTTCCTCTTACTCTAAAAGGAGCAACTCTCTGATGGTTCATGAGCCTTGGTGGGAAATGTGTTCAAACATGGGAGGACATGAAGGATGTATTCTTGAAGAAGTACCAAGAATATTTCAAGTCCAGTGAAGATAATTTTAGTATGATACAAGGGGAAGATGAAATCTTGGAGGACTATTTGGAGCAACTTAGATACAACCTTCAAAAATCAAAGCATAAGCATTTGGAAAAAGAGATATTTAAAACATTCCTACTCAAAGGAATCCAAGACGAATTTTTAGAACTCTTAAATTTGATAGGAAAAGGTGATGTTTTTCAGCTATCATATGATGATGCTTTTGATTTATACATAAGGTATTCAAGAGGAATCTCCAAGGCTGGTAATAATTCTAAGAATCTTCTTCTTTCCTTTCGAAATCTGCTGCAAGAACAAGAGATACAACAGATGAAATCAATCATTTATTTGAACATTTTAAGATTGATTTTAATAGCTCTCTAAATTCAAAATTTCATATTTTGCAGGTTAAGAGAAATTAGACAGAATTTGAAGAAGCGTTTTGCCCTCAATGTCAAATGAGACACCCCATGGGTAACTTCTCTTTCTTACCTAGGATAAAAGAAACATATCAAAGACATCGAGAAGATACAATTTCACAACCGTGGAAACAATGGCCTACATGTATGTTTCAAAACAGTTCCTTTCCATTTTCTTACTTGCATAATCCATTATGGAAAACTCCTATGTTAGAGAAGACATGTCAATCTCAATATAACCCCCACCAATATTGTTCACAAGTTTTGCATGGTTCATCTTATGATTACATGACTACTCTCCCTCATCTTGTAGCACAAACACATCATCCATATTCGTTACCAGCTTTTCAACAACATCTTGCTTGTATACCAAAATCATGCACACAACCCAATCAACTACATCATCCAAATCCTCCGTGCGCTACACAATTTCCTACTCAACTCATTCCACACCCTCACAATAATAAACTAGTACAACATGCTTACAGTGCTAAACTGGAAAATTTACCTACCCTTCCTACCCATTCTATCTCACATACACCATTACAGAAAAATTATATTGAGATTGGGAAGGCTTCCAATCCAAAAAATTTCAAATTAATGGAATAAATTCCTAATATGAAAACCAAGGGAAATAAAGAGATTCAAGGCTATATTGAAGATTGGTTTCACTCCATCATTTGTTTGCATCATCACTCCATACTTCAACAATTTTGGGCACCATCGTTTCAAGGGAACTTGGTCTCTCCTACCCTAGTATTTATTAATGTGTATTTTTCTATTTTGGGTATGTATATACTTGAGGCCTTGTTTCGAAAAAGGTTCCATTGGAAGTGCTCTTATACATAGATATATTTCATCTTTTTCAAATCAAATTAGGTTAGAGTAGAAAATAAAATAAATAAGTGCATAAGTTTCTTTGTATGTGTGTTTGTTGCAATATGTTGTGTAAACTGATATTGGTGATATATATTTGGAGTTATTTGTGTATGTAGACATATTATATTTAAAATCAAATTTATACAAACACTCATCACCATTTTGGAAAAAAATGTTTGTATATCATATTTTATGGCTTGCAAACTTCATGAAATTTCTAAAAAAACAGTTGGGACAGTCATGT
The DNA here is from genome assembly GCA_034641835.2 of Pinus albicaulis. Taxonomy (NCBI): domain Eukaryota; kingdom Viridiplantae; phylum Streptophyta; class Pinopsida; order Pinales; family Pinaceae; genus Pinus; species Pinus albicaulis. The sequence continues at coordinate 220,516,357 of CM076575.1, read as the reverse complement.
TTTGAGGGACCAAATGGGCATATTTTCAAAAATTAATTCTATACTATGCAGCCCCTGATGTTTAATTTACAACCCAATTTTAATCATTCAATTTGGATTTGAAATGAAAACGTTATAACCAAAACATTGACATGGCTCCTAGTAGGCAGCTCAGTGACAGAGTTGGGACAGTCAGTTTTTGGAGGCCCAAATGACTAGATATTGAAAACATGTTTCTATGGTATATTTACCTATGAATCTAGTTTACAATGAAATTTTAATCAATCTATTTAGATATCGTATAACAAATTTATGATCAAAATACTGACTGCCTATCGCAAATCAACATTCTCAAAACTCTGTTTTTTTGGCTGTTCACTAGCATATTTGACCCATAAATTATTCTTTCCTCAAAAACCTATTTCTATTGGATATATATATATATATATATATGAAAATAATTAAAGCTCCAATTTGAATCAAATCTATCGGTCATCAAACGAAAAAATTATTATTAAAATATCAACTGTTGGTCTAAGTTGGGAAACTTAACTTTGTTATGCAGGTTTTTCTAAGTAACTTTTACATATCATATCATGGAATTTTTAAAAATTGTTTATATTGATTATATCTATTTTAATTAGCTTTCACTTGTCTTTTGAATCACTCAAATTGGACAAAAAACAAAGAATTTATGATTAAAACGTGGTTGGTTAGTATGGTCGACCATTGCTCTCCCACAAAGTGACAAATAAATTCTTCTTTGTTTATATTTTTGTGGATTTGTTTTGTTGAGTAACTAAATGTTATTTTTTTCATATGTTTTCGATTAGGAGAGTCCGATAACCTCTCTTCTTCGATGATTTTATTTTTTATTGCAGGTAGATGCTCGTTTTTGCAGGTTCGAATAGAATAAAGGGGCTCCATTTATGAAAAAGTGATTCTTGAAGAAAATTTTAATGAAATAAGGGCATTTAATCCAATCATCTATTAATAAATTTAATATCATATTATGTTAATTTTTTTTTAGGTGTCATGATCTAAAAAGTCTTACAAGATCTTGCTACAAATTTCCCACTAATACCTATCAACAAGAAAACGATGTGAATACATTTTCATTACTTGGCGGATTCATAATAGGAAAAATGAAGAATTGAACATTCAAGTTACTTCCACCAAATAATTTTTCCAAAATATCATTTTTTTTTCCATTCATTCACCATTGATAGATTTTTGTTCCTAGAAATAGATTGATGTTCCCTTAGGGAACAAAGTTGCTGCAACTGAAATCACAGTTGTTGTAACTTAAGTTGTTTATTTATTTATCTAGATTTTCAATAAAGTGTTGCTTCCTTTTTTATTTCTCTTATGTTTATGTTTCAGATGTTCAAAGTCATAACTTTTTATCATTCATCAAAATAAAAGGAAGTTCTTAAGTTTCATGTTGATGCTCCACATCTACCCTTTTATTCCCCAATCTTATTAATTATATGGTTTCCTCATATCTCATATTTAAAAAATCTTATGGTAAGTCTTTTCGGGAATGATTCACTCTTACTTACTTATTATTTTATAAAGTGACTATGATTGTTGAATGAGTAATCCTTCTCCATGTCACCTTATTAGGATCACCTATTAAGTTAGTTTTTGGAAGGGATTTCCATAGTCACAATTGATGCTTCATTCTTACGAGCTTAATATGGTATGTGTAGTTTCAAGGTTGTAACATGCAACGATGATATTATTGGATAAATAATCCTCGAATCACGATTGGCATTCCTTTGGGCACAATTTTTGTTTCTTATAACTCAGCCGTGATTATTTTTTTGTGTTCAATAATTGTTTTTCAACATATTAAACAACTGTTGTTCAGAAAAACGAACAACCGCGATTTATTTTTATGTGTTTAATAATTGTTGTTCAATAGATTGAACAACTGTTGTTTAATCAAATGAATCGCTTTTGTTCAGAAAAATGAACAACCGTGATTTCTTTTTGTGTGTAATAATTGTTGTTCAATTAACTGAACAGTTGTTGTTCAGAAAATGAACATCCACAATTTGTTTTTATCTGTTTAATAATTTTTGTTCAATAGATTGAACAATTGTTGTTCAATCAACTGAATAATTATTGTTCGCAAAAATGAACAGTCACGATTTATTTTTATGTGTTAAATAAATGTTTTTCAATAGATTGAACAACTGTTGTTCAATCAACTGAACAACTGATGTTCAGAAAAATGAACAACCATGATTTATTTTTGTCTATTTAATAATTGTTGTTCAATAAACTGAACAACAGTTGTTCTAAAAAAATGAACAGCCACAATTTATTTTTGTATCTTTAGTAATTTTTGTTCAATCGATTGAACAACTGTTGTTCAATCAAATGAACAATTTTTGTTCAGAAAAATGAATAGCCGTGATTTATTTTTGTGTTTTTAATAATTGTTGTTCAATAGATTGAACAACTGTTGTTCAATCAATTGAACAACTGTTGTTCAGAAAAATGAATAGTTGTGATTTCTTCTTCTTGGTGTGTTTAATGATTGGTGTTCAGTCAACAACTGCGAATATTTTTTGGTTTTTTGATACCCTTTTTGATGAATTTTACATATCATTGTTGTTCAATGGAATAAACAATTGTTGTTCAATACATTGAACATCTGATGTTCAATTAAAAGTACAATTGTTGTTTCAACATCCGCACAACTATCGTTTAATACTTCAAAGGAACTATTGTTGTTCCCTTAGTCACATCTATTGTTCCCTCTATTACAATTGTTGTTACCTAAGTCACAGTTGTACATTTTCATTTAACACTTGGTGAATAAGAAATAATTTTAATGTTCTAGGTCGCATTTGACATAATCATTGGGTAGTCAATTTATGCTTGTTTATCTATAAACATAATCTTATTTTTAAGGAATAATTATGCAAAGATGATTTCACCATGTCAACTTTCAACTTTCTTAATTTGTCAAGTCCCCGATCTTGTAAAATATATGAAGATTATCACAAAATTGTACTTAAATCTTTCCGTCACTATCTGATGGACTGTTGCTAAATCCAAATATTAACAAAGAAAAACATATTTATGTGTGGTCAGTTTAAATTTATTAGTTTTTGAGAAGAAAGACTACTCAAGTTGAAAGTAGTTACTACAAAAATATTTTATGCCATCCCTAGCTCTTAAGGAGTTGATCTGCCACCCCATCTATTAAGTAATCTTTTGTTGATTAAAAATAACCATAGTGGAATTTTAGATAAAAGTAGTCAACTGAAGGATAGGAGGTCTCATCACGAGTCGACCTACCATGATCATAGCTCCTAATAAAGTGACATTACCAATTCCAGTCACCAAGCTAGGGTAATGGCCTTTCGTTGTAAAACTGAAGGATAAGAGGTCTCATCACGAGTTGAATTGTTCATTTTTGTTAGCTCCCATGAATTTCATTGTTATTAACTGGTTACCAAGCCTGAAAAATGATCTTCAGTAGACATCTATGTAAATTGAAATTCTCTTGTAACTATGTACTTACTTATAATAGATGGGACACTGGCATCTCAATGGGTTTGAAAGGCATCCCTGTCGAGGCTATGGACACCTGCTAGCAGCAGTGGTCATGCCTATGGTATAGAAGTTAATTCAATACTATGATCTACTTGGTTACATTGTTTTCTCAAAGCTAATTGCTGATAAATATTATTTTTTCATATATAAGGTTTGATGGAACTCATGGTTCATGGGGTGATATTTAATTAGTTATTAGATGATGATGGGTATGGTTTATATTTATTATTGTGTTATCAATATTCACTTTACATGTCACGGATGAAACTTTGAGGATATTTACATTTGATATTTTTTATCATCTAATCTATCATTCCTTTATTATAAAAGTTTCATATCTTTAACCAAAGATATTTTCTTTTCCCAATCAGTCTCCATTTATTCATAGCTTAACAACACTACTATTATTTTGGGGTAGTACAAAGAGGCCTAGTTCTATTTGTGAACACCAATTAATTGGTAAAAATTTGAGAAGCGAAGAATGAGAGAACTAATTCTCACAATTTTTGTGCTCATAAGAACAAAATCTTATGGGTATAGGGAATTCATATTTTTCTCCTCGTTTTTACCCTCATTTATATTCCCTTCTTATCCATTATTATCCCATGACATTCACAACAAGATTATGTCACTTTTCTATATAAGGAGGTAATTGAGGCGATGACTTAATGATCGACGCTACAAATGAGATGTGTTATATAAATCTTGATGACAAGGAAACTCATCAGTTTGGGGGATGAAAACCCTACTACACTTTATTATTACTTCTCTTTAGCTTCCATGGCTTCTACCTTCAACATCAACTCAAACTACATAAGCTTCAACAAATGCTAGTCCATACATACCATTCCACATTTTTACAAAGGTAAAACTTGAGGTAAAATAGCATAACTTTTTTATTTATTAAAAGTTTAGGAGAATGTCATGAAAAGCCATTGAGCATTATTCACTCATATTTTTCAATCACCACTTCCCATTTTTCAGAGACACAAAAGATTTCATTTTGGGGGAGTGTTACTTTCATTAATTTATTTATTATGACCATGCCATTAATATTCTTTATCATCCATCTCCTTATTCTTTCTCAAAACCTCCCTTATTCCACGTTTTTTTACACCAAGCATATATTTCAACAACGATTGTAGAAACCACCTTAATTTTCTTTGTAGTATAGCTTGACGGCATGCTAGTTCTCCAGTTTGGGGGAGGATTTTCTATGCATGATGGATTTTTTCTCCTTTCTTCCTCATCTAAGGCATACAATTTCATTTTTATAAAGTGCACATTTTTATTTGTGTATATCTTTAAAAATATGAACTGAATTTTTGAATACCAAAGTGGTATCATTAAAATACACAAACCCAGAAAATTTCAAGCTAAACTAGTTTGTAAAATTGCAAAAAGCATGCACTGTCACCTACAACCATTTTGCTGATATCTTGAAACATTTTCATTGGATTTCTCTGATTTTCGGAGTGGAGAAGCATTAATATAATAGAAATCTTCCCGCAAAATTTCAGCAAAATCTGGTTTGTAGTTTTTGAGAGAATGGTTAATGAAGTTTGTTGTTACTTGTATCATATTTTGCTGCAACTTCATATACATATTGTTGAAAGTTAGTGTGTCAATTGTTACACCTTCACCAACATCGCTAGAATTGAATATCTATTATTTTAAAGAAGTATTTAAGGAAGAAGCTATTTGTTCCACCAATATCATGAATTGGGGTGAGAATTTTGATTATTGTATTACAACATGGTTAATACAGAGGCATTGGGTTCCATGAGGACATGAAACATGTTCAGTTTGGGGGTATGTTGGGCCACTAAATTGTCATTATTATTACTACTTTTTAAGGTCTATTTCATCCATTTCTACCATCCTTTATCACATTATTTATCATAATTTATCATATAGTCCCTTATTGTTGTTAGTGTAACCCCCTTATTGTTATTGTTGTACCCCTGTAACGCCCATATTGTTATTATTGTGCCCTTAAATTATTATTTTTAGGTCAGCTAGGATTACATTGTGGCCCCATGGACTCCTATATATAGAAAGGAGGTTTTGTCATTTGTATCATCCAATAATTTTTCATTTATGTAATGTATTGGAGGCTTCCCCCTCGAAGTGGCTTATTTATAAGGCATTGGGGTGAAAATGTGAAGCTGGGTTACACTTTTTGCCCTTTTTTGAGAAAAAATTTTCATTTTTTTGGGTTCTTCAACTTTCTGCAAACTATAACAATTTTTCCGTGTAGAATTTCATTTTGCGGTAAAAATAAAAGTTGTGAGACATTTTGTTAGCTTTCTATTACTTATTTTTTTAAATTTTTTTATGCGGATTTGATATGTCAACTTAGCGTTTCTTTGAGTGTGTGTTTCTTAACAATCAAAGAATTCATAAGTAGTCATGTTATGTGGCAACGTTGTATTCATTGAAAATTCTTGTTTTTGAAAAAACAAAATGTGTTACAACAATCTAGACATAGTCTACTTTGGTTTCATCATATTTACAAAGCCAATGGATGCATATCATAATTACTAGAATTTTTTGAACTGGTCTAATACGAAAAACTGCGTATTTTTTATATGTTTCGTGTGGCAACAAATTTCTTAACATACAAGTTATAAACTAAAAATCTAAAAGCTACCCATTACAGTCAACGGACCAATGTAATGCTCCATAATTTTTTAAATTTTTTTACAATGTATTTTGGGAGATACAAAATTTTGATTTCACTGAATCACGATGACCCTCAAAAATTGTTTGCACTCATTTTATTAGAAAAATAATTAAAATTAATAAACGTTTACGAAATTCCATAAAATTTATATTTCCTGAAAGTAGATTCAATTCTGAAAATGCTTGTCTTGGTTCCGACAGCTAATTAACAAGTTTTCATGGAGTTTAATCAGTCCAAAGTTGCAGAACCGTTTTCAGAGCTTGGCTCTGCGTAATCAGTGACGCGATAGTTCGGCCGAACTATTAGAGACAGTTCGGCCGAACTATGTTTTCCGTTTATGGGCCGCTAAAACTAACGCCTTAATAGTTCGGCCGAACTTTGTATCAAAAGTTCGGCCGAACTATTGTGTAATTATCCGTCGGCCGGAATTTTTTGTGGAGCCCCCTACAAAACACATATTTCGCGGTCAATATAAATTGCCGCGAAATGATTCACAATTTTCGCACATTTCGCACTTCATTTCATCTTACAACTTGTTTTGAATTCAAAATTTTTCTTCAAAGTTTGGGGTCAAAAAAAATTTTTGGAAGACATTTTCTGGAGGCGGCGTGATTTTTCTTGGAGGTTCAAAGTTTGAATTTAAAAAACTTTTTTGGAAGACATTTTTGGAGGCGACGTGATTTTTCTTTGAGGTATGTACGTGTTTTGTGTTTAAATAAATCTTTTGAGCTTTTTTGTTCAAAAATTTTTCTTTACATTTTAAGATTTAAAGAATTTTTTTGGAAGACATTTCTTGGAGGCGGTGTGATTTTTCTTAGAGATATGTACGTGTTTTGGATTGGATTACGTATTTTTTAGAAAAGATTTTTTTAAATTAAATCTTTTGTGATATTGTTTGTAATCGAGTTATTGTCTAATTTTTTAAAGGAAATTTTTTAAACCTCATACCCTATTATCATGGGAAATCGAAGAACTTGTGTGAGAAAATATGATCGAAAAAGAAAGCCCGAGGAACGTAGAGAAGAGACGAGACAATATCGCAAAAGAAAGTTAGAGGCTCTCTCAAATATTGAAGAGGAAAATCAACCTCAAGCATAAATTGAAGCAGGTATGTAAATGTAAATATTACATGCTCTATTGATATATATTTAAAATTTCCCTAATGTAAAATGTAACGCTTAATTTTTATTTGATAAACTAGTTTGAAAAATATTTTGTTTGATGTACACAGACAGAGATATTCCTCAAAATATTGAAGAAGAAAATCAACCTCAAGCAGAAATTGAAGCAGGTATGTAAATGTAAATATTATGATCTATCGATATATTTTTAAAGTTTTCCCAATGTACAATGTGAAGCTTAATTTTTATTTGATGAACTAGTTTGAAAAATATTTTGTTTAATGTAAATAGACAGAGATACTCCTCAAAATATTGAAGAAGAAAATCAACCTCAAGCAGAAATTGAATCGGGTATGTAAATGTAGATATTATGATCTATTGATATATTTAAAATTTTCCTAATAATTATTGACATATTTATTAATTTAGTTATTTATTGAATATGTACTATTTTTTCGAATATGTACAGATGAAATCACTATCGATAATGAGATGTTAGAAAATGTCGACACTCGCACATATGGAGATAAAAAACCCGACTATTTTATACGATATCGTGTCGAGAAAATTTTGGAAATGTTTTTCAAAACTGAGGTGACAGTTCAAGCTCAAATGTTGAAATGTCTCTTATCATCAAGGAAATTAAAAGAAGCGACGACACTATTGGGTATTCGAAAATCAACCAAAGATAAAAAAAATGAAAGAAGAGGTTATAAAAAATATGAGTAGTGCTATAGAGTCAATTAGGAGATCTAGAGATAAAAATGTTTCAAATATACGTAGAGGAATACAAATGGCAATGGTTTCACCAAGTACTCAAGAGAATCGTTTGAATCTAACATCTATGGCACGAGCACTGGGAACCTCGCGAAAAACTCTGCACAAACATCGAAAATTTCGACCGCAAATAGACGTAAATGATGAACTCGCTTGTTGGAGAGCTATTTGTAGGCAACCATACAAAGATAGACTTGGAGAAGATGTTAAAAAAATAATATATGAATATTGGAAGAACAATTCGCGTGTTTCACCCACTGCAAGACATGTGATGCGAAGAAGAATAGCGCAAAATCAATACGAAGAACATGAAAAACATCTCTTGGAAACCACTCAAATAGAGTTATTCAACAAGTTCAAAGAAGAGAATCGTCAAATTCAAGTTTCACTCAGTGCTTTTGTTCAACAAAAACCATGGTATGTAAAACCTATCACCGTACGCGACACTTGTTATTGCCGTTATCATGTGGAATTTGAGTTATATTATGACACATTCCTTGATTTCGGTAGAACATTATGGAATGATTCACCTCCTCCTTCCACTATCCGTGAATTCATATCTCAAATTCTATGTGAAAGAGAAAGTGATGAACTATTTTACAAAAGGAAATGTGTTGGTGGTAAAAAATGCGATGATTGTGGAAATTTGACTAAATTTCAAAACAAATATCGTATTGATATAAATGATCAATCATTGTCCAACATGAAAGTGAAATGGAAGAGATACGAATATACCAATACATCGATTCAAGGTGCAGATAGTGTTAAAAGAATCGAATTACGAGAAGACGAAATTTTTCTAATAGACTTTTTGAGAAAGTTTGAAGCAAAAATTTACAAATACACCATGCATTCCCATAGAGCTCGATGGCAAGACTTGCAATTCAAAAAATCTCGTGAATTTTTTCCACCAGGAACCATTTTGTCAGTGATTGATTTTGCAGAAAACTACACATTTGCTCCACAAAAAGAAATTCAGAGTGAATACTATCACTCTGACCAAGTCTCCATGCTCGTTCATATTCTATATAGACATGCTGAACAAAATGTCGATCATATATAAAGCACGAGTGAAAATCGACATATCATTAAAGAATATCATTTTTATATCAGTGACGATCGTACGCATGATACATGTTTTGTACAACATTGTTTTGGAAAAATTTATGATTCATAGAAAAATCGTGGAATAACATTCAATGAACATTGGATATGGTCAGACGGATGCGCAGGTCAATTCAAATCTGCACGATCATTTTTTTGGTTGTGTCGTCTTCATAAGAAAACCTCCATTAAACATTGTTGGAATTTCTTTGAGACTGGCCATGGAAAAGGAGAACATGACGGTGTAGGAGCATGCATAAAACGAGCACTTCGAAGATATCAAATGAACCACTTTGCACGCCGACTTGCAAACGCTGAAGAAGTTGTTCAATGGTGCAAAAATGCTCTAAGCCATGAGATTAACCCATCACGAGAAGTGCAAAGGTACATTCAATTTAATTTATATTGGTAATCTAATTTTAAACATCGTACATTTATCATGCAATGATTATTTTTAATTGTATTTTGATATCATATTTACAAATTCTTTTTCTAATTTTCCATATAAAGGTTTTTCTGGCATATTGGAATCAGAGACGTAAATAGATCAATTGGAAATGAAGTTGGAACAATAAAAGGGACTCGAAAATTGCATTCAATTCAAACAAAATTGTCCACAAATGTGTTTACATTGGATAAAAGAAAATATTCTTGTTTTTGTGATGTTTGCATAGACAACACAAAATCCAATGACATCTGTGAAAACAAAATGTATGTGAACGATTGGAAACGTACAGAGCTAAATACAAAGGGAAAAATGTCTGTTGCAATGATTGAAGAAATGGAATCATAGGAAACTACAATATCATCCGATGGTGATCGAGTTTCTGATCTTGTTAGAGAAGGTAACAATTGAATTACTTTTTAATGATTTAAAGATTTACAAATTTAAATTTAAATATTCATAATTAAATGTTAAATTTATTTTATTGTGCAGGAGATGTTTTTGCTGTAATTGCACCTATTGACAACGATGAAAATGTGAAGTATTATTTGATGCGTTGCATTGAACAAAAAATGAAATTATTACAAGACTATAATGATCACGGATTTCAGTATGACAAAGGGTCTATTATACTGAAAGGTTATTTTTTCAAACAAACTCGTGAAAGTGGAGACTTTGTTTACTTCGAAGACTATGAACCTGATTCCATAAGTTGTCAATATAGTCACTTGGTGTGTGCAGCACGCATAAAGTTGATAGAAGTTCAATCAAAGAAAAAAATCAAAAATTAAGAAATGGAAAATGTCAAAATCCGATCATGAACGGATTATTGAGGATGGAATTCCATTAGAATTTTTTTGAGTGAAGTGTCAGGACAAAAATTTATTATCTTTTAAACCTTTCAGTACTCAACTAAAAATTGAACTGCTCATGTTATTTGTGGTTTGCAAATGTTACAAATTGTTTGGGTACAAGAACGTGCTCTAGTTTCCACTGAAAATAGTTTTTCTATACATGTGCATTGATTAAAAATGTTAAATATGTATTGGATATATATATTCTAGAATGAAATTAATTGTACTTGTATATTAATTGTTTTTGTATATGTTCTCCGACCATATGGTACAAACTATTTCACTTTATTTTGTAAAGTCAGATTCGGTCCCCATATGGCCTAGCCTCCATGGGACGAGATAACAAGTGGTTGTCCCCACTTGCCCGAATCTCGGCTTTTAAGTACAATTTTACTGTTTATGTCGAGCATCTTACATGATGTCCTAGCCAAAGATAGATTCTCTTTGTTTCAAATTTCTAGTAAAAGTTGTCACTGAATGCCCCGCTCGAACTCTTGTAGTAAACACCATACCTCATCTCTCTTGCTCTCCAATATTATTAGGTTTAATTAAATTATAACACAAAAATCGTTCTAGACATTATCAATAATTTTTTGCGCTTAAAGTAAAATCAATGAACATTATTAATCCAATGTCTTTACAATTAATGTACCATCATACATGCAATTATATCAAATTAGAAATCAACATATACAATGAAATCAATGGGGATTGTCTTGTTGCAAGTAGTTCATAATTTCAATTTACCATATGTGCAAATGTAGGTTGAAACCATCCAAAACTTTAAGTTGTAAATTGAAACCATCCAAAACTTTAAGTCTTAAAACCCTTTCGATTATATATTGTGCATCATTAAAACATTTAACATTTAAAGTTCATTAAATATCACATGCAAAATGTAGATTGAAACCATCCAAAATCGGAGTTTTAAAAACTTCACATGCCACATGCCAATTATAATTCAACAATCCAACAAAAACATTTAACAAATTAAATATCACACGCCACACTAAGACGACCACACTAAGAGGATTGGTGCACTTCATTTGGAAGGAGTCAATATATGTCGTATTAGAGCGATTAGACAGAATTCGAAAAAGAAAGAGCTTGAACCAATTCAAGCAAGTCCAGGATCAAATTGTTATATGGAGCTTCATGAGAAGAGATATGTGAAAAGCACTGCTAAGCCAAGGGCTAGTTCGAAAAACATATTGGAAGAGGAAATGTTGAAGAATATTGCGAAAGTAAGGCACAAGACAAGGAGGAATGATGATGAAAGTTCCTTGGACTTGAGATTCATGTCTACAACCGTACATGGGAAAACGTTCTCTGCTTTGATAGACACGGGGCTACCCATAGCTTCCCAAGTCGAAAGGCAGCTTCATCTCTTAGAAAGAGGAAGGCTAGCATCGAGAAAGAGTTGAGTGCTTTCAAGGCAGTCAACTCAAGGATAAAAGTAGCACGACCGGTGTCATGAAAAGCACACATGTGAGAGTAGGGTCATGGTTTGGAAAGATAGAATTAAGAGTCATTGACATGGATGATCATTCTATGATGGACCATACCAATGATGGACCGAGACATGAACTCTTAATTCTTGTGATCAATCTTAAACTATTTTATGAAAGATAGATAAACCATTTAAATATTTAGCTCAAACTCTTGTAGTAAACACCATACCTCAAGTCTCTCTCGCTCTCCAATATTATTAGGTTTAGTTATTATAACACAAAAATCATTCTACATTGTCAATAATTTTTTGCGCTTACACTGAAATCAATGAACACTATTAATCCAATGACTTTATAAGTAATGTACCATCATACATGCAATTATATCAAATCAGAAATCAACATATACTACATAATGAAATCAATGCGGATTGTTTTGTTACAAGTAACATTCCAATTTACCACGTGCAAATGTAGGTTCACATTCTATCATTCATTTAGTTTTAAAAACTTCAGATACCATTAGAATTATAATTCAACTATCCAACTAAAACATTTAACAATAAATATCACATGCCATGCCAATTATAATTCAACTATCCAACAAAAATATTTAACATTAAATATCAAATGTCAAATGTAATTCAATGACAACATTACTTCACAGTCACATGCCAAAAGTACTAAAACCATCCAAAGAAAACTGAAATCAATGAACAAGTTATTAATCCAATGACTTTACAAGTAATGTACCATCATATGTATGCAATTATATCAAATCCGAAATCAACATATATAATGTAATGAAATCCAATGACTTTACAAGTAATGTACCATCATATGTATGCAATTATATCAAATCAGAAATCAACATATATAATGTAATGAAATCAATGGGGATTGTCTTGTTACAAACTTTAACATTTCAATTTACCACATGTGCAAATGTAGGTTCACATTCCATCATTCATGTAGTTTTAAAAACTTCAAATGCCATGCCAATTATAATTCAACTATCTAACAAAATCATTTAACATTAAATATCACATGCCATGCCAATTATAATTCAACTATCTAACAAAAACATTTAAAACATTAAATATCACATGCCATGCCAATTATAATTCAACTATCCAACAAAAACATTTAACATATATGTCCAAAAATATGTCCAAAAATATGTCCAAAAAACATATTGTAATAAAATATGTCCAAAAATTGTAAATCTCACTCAAGTATCAAACTGTATCAAGTTTAACAAATTTTAAAACCATCTAAATTTTGAAATAAAATCAAATCTACTGTATGTCTTGTCCGTCAAATGGAAGATCTAGCCTCTGGGTCCCGATTGGCTCGCTACCTTGTAAAGGGAAAACCTACATACACAATGTACATGTACTTGAACATTAAAATTTGAAGTTTTAAAAATTAACGAGAATATATATATCTAGAACTTCATGTAAAATACAAAATATAACAAAAAAATCGCGCAATACCTCGTAAGGTTGCCTCTCCATTTGATGAAGAGTATCTGCCATAGAAACATCTGTAGTGGTAACCTGTACAATATACATGTACAGTTAAATATAAATTTATATATAACTATATATACATAAATAATTTATATAAATTAAAAACTTTCAAATGAAAATGCACGTGTGTACATATATATAAACTTATTTGAACAATAATATTAAAAAAAAGAACTAAAGACAACTTCTTCAAATGTTGTGGATGTCCCTATCTCCGTCGCTAAAGTCCTCGGATTAAAAAAATCTTCTATACAAACCTAAATTCAAAAAAATTTAAATAACTCAAAATATAGATCTCTCTCTCTATATCTCAATTTTTTATGGAACTTTTTGAGGTAACATAAATTTTGAACTTGTGAAAAATTGTCCATACTGGGTCATCTCCCAATGAAGTAGAAGGTATATCTCCTAAAGAAGAAGAAGGTACCGGGATCCCAAAAACATCAGACGGAATCGGTACCTGTTAAAACATTTTATCGAATTATATATATACATACATGTACATGTGTGGCAACAATTATTTATTTTAGAGTCACTTAAAAACACTAACATACATGTGCCAACATATCATGATGGACAGACCCATCTGCATCGTTTGAGCCAGAGGTCCCGAACGTAATATTAACATTTTCATCACGCATCATGCCTGAGAACTGCAAATGGTGTTTTAACATATAATCATATATTTCTGTTAGATTAATGTACACATACAAATAAATGTATACATGTGTACATACACATGTATTTATTACAAATTGTACACATGTATATGTAAATATAATTTCAAATCCTAAGGTCACTAACACATACCGTTCCTGTGCCCTCTTCCTCACGAAAAATTAGGTCTTGCAGACCATTGCGACAATTTATTGCGTATGTTCGGAGATCTTCAACATTCATGCTGTAAATCTCCTCATCTGTATGATAAACAAAATTGGCACGTGCATATTGACGTGCTCTTTGTCGATTTAAGCCAAGATCGACTCCACTCAATCCGCTATGAACATTTTCAATCATAACATCTCTTGCTTCACGACTTATTTGAGAAGTCGAATCCATCTCTGATCGCAAGGTTTCGACTCGAGACGGTCGACTCACCAATGGCGGCTCAGGGCGAGGCAACTCCACATCTCGCTTTGCGCCCTTACGTTGACATTATCGACATCTCCCCGGGCCAAAAAATTCTGAAGGAAGATCATTGTAGTCGGGTTTCATACCCTTAAAAAATTCTGCATAAAACATTTGTGCAAAATAAAGAGGAACCTCATCGTTCCATGGAAGCCTTCCAAAGGCCGCAAGATGTCGACTATACAAATAAAAATTATAAATAACTATGGAAACTTGCATTAACAAATTATCCTACAAAAATTATTGTAGAAAATTTTCAAAATTGAAATGCAACCTTAAATTCCTTGCATTCTTTCATCAACTTTGTTAATAATTGAATAGTCTACTAGTTGACTATATTATCAACTGCAATGAATATTGTCTTTTCCTAATGTTCATTATGAAAATGGATCCTCACATTAATGTGATAGGATCTTTTTCATCTCTCAAGTTACTAGGTCAAAGCATCCTAATGGGTAAATTAATTGTGAGATAAATTACAAGCATTAAATGTCAATCCAGGTTCTTATACTTCTGAAGTACACTTGCACAATATATGCTAAAGCCAAAATATGGAGACAATTATCACCAAATCCAACGTATGATTATGCATGACGGAGAATATCTAGCGCTTTCCCTTGTTAAATATATTAACAAGGGAAAGCGCTAGAGATTCTCCATCATGCATAATCGTACGTTTATGCTTATAGAGTGAAAAAACTAAAAGAATCAACTTGTAGGGTCATTTAAATGGGGGGTGGAGAATTCCCGGGTCTTTGCAAATTCAAAGTATGGTGCATGTTGCATGAAGCAAGATGTTGAAAGTAGAGTTATGTTAGACACACATAAATGCAACAAATATGGAAATTTGTACATGAGCTCTATTATTTCCTTTAATATGTGATCCATGCCTTTCTCTAATTCATATTTTTATCTCTTCTATTAATTATGTTATTCTTTCTATGTATTGTTCTAGTACAAGGGGGTGAAATAATTTCGTATCATTTTCTAAGTGGTGAGGTCGTTTGAATCTCCAATAGTTGTGTTGGTGTGGTGGGAACCATGCTAGGAGTTGGGCATTCCATTGATATGGTCAAGGTACTTAGTGTATGAGGAGCATCCAAAATTAGGCGGATTGGAGACAATTATCACCAAAATTAGGCGGATTGGAGACAATTAATTATGTTTTGCGGGTCAGAAAGCCAAAATATGGAGAAATTATCACCAAATCCAACGTACAATTATGCATGATGGAGAATATCTAGCGCTTTCCCTTGTTAAATATATTAACAAGGGAAAGCGCTAGAGATTCTCCATCATGCATAATCGTACGTTGATGCTTATAGAGTGAAAAAATTGAAATAATCAACTTGTAGGGTCATTTTAATGGGGGCTGGAGAATTCAGGTCTTTGCAAATTCAAAGTATGGTGCATGTTGCATGAAGCAAGATGTTGAAAGTAGAGTTATGTTAGACACACTTAAATGCAACAAATATAGAGCCGAGGATTGGGGTTGGCTCATTAAGAGGGTTGAAGGAAAGATTAATAATTGGTGTTATAGATGGCTCACTTTAGGGGGATGGATGACTTTTATCAAGTCAACTCTGGAAGGTTTACTTGTGTATTAGTTTACTCTAACAAAGATTGCAAAGTCCACTATTAACAAGATCCAAAAATGCATGAGTAATTTTCTATGGAATGATAGAAAGTGTAGTCCTCTTAAGCATTTTCTCAAGTGGGACATGTGGGCTCAGCCAAATCAAAGAATGTACAATTATGCATGATGGAGAATATCTAGCGCTTTCCCTTGTTAAATATATTAACAAGGGAAAGCGCTAGATATTCTCCATCATGCATAATCGTACGTTGATGCTTATAGAGTGAAAAAACTGAAAGAATCAACTTGTAGGGTCATTTTAATGGGGGCTGGAGAATTCACATCTTTGCAAATTCCATCATTCCATCATTCAAACACAAAAGTTGAATTAACAGTTGCATGGGCTCTTTTGTTTTTTGTAGCGTCCTCGAATATCTCCTCTATGCACATCCATATTTAATGTCATCATTATAGGGCGTTGGTGGTACCACCCACATCCCTCACCACATGTCATCATGGTCTTACCGTGTGGCCCGCACGGTCTCCTACCACCTCACTCCTTTCTCTGTACACTTGGCACCCCAATCAGAGAATACTTTGTTAATGTTAATCATGCTTCAACACTCTCACTAATTCCAAAGCTAAAATAGGCATATATTCATTCTTGAAATAAGTTAATTTCTGATTATGTTTTAATTAAATATAATTAATTAAATTTTAGTATTATAAATAATAATTAATTAGTAATTATATTACTAATAATTAAATATTTATTTTATTATTAAAAAACTAAGGAGAAGGGAAGGTAGCAGGGGAGCGGAGTAGCTCAAATTGTGATAAGTACAAGAGAAAAATCAAAATAGGGGGTTTATGGACACATTGAAGAATGTCGTAGATTCATTGAAAAATATGTGAGCACTAAGAAGTTTTATTGGTGCAGAGAAACAATTGGAATTACTTCCATGGATTGTTGATCATGTACTCTTATAACCTCCTATATGAAAAGAAAACAAGAAGTGGGAAACTTTTGGCTATGTGGTATACTATTTGCATGATTAGCCTTATTTACACCCCAGTTCCTAACGAGGGGGGTTTCCCTACCCCATATAATTAGTGGTGTGGGGGGTACAAGGGGTGACGACACGAAATCATTGAGAGATATAGAAAAAGCATTCTGGTTTTCCTAGTTTTGGGTATTAGGGTAAAATCTTTGTGCAAATAGTGTTTTTGCTATTGAGTTTTTTTATGTTTTATATTGAGAATCTATTTGTATGATTTATCTAATAAGGGTTAAAACCTACATTATCAAGTGTTTTCATGCATCAACAAACAAAATAAAAGAGAGGAAAATTTATTTATTTTTAAGTAGATAAACATGATATGCATGTAGGAAGATAATATTAATGATAGGATAAATGGAAATAATATCGATAACCTATCTATATAGATAAATGGATTATAAGCATTTTGTTTATTTTATAGTTTGTTATGGAAAACTACAATTTTCAAAACTTTAATAATAAATGGGGAACTATCAACAAGAAACATGGATGAAAACATTAGATATTTATTCAAGTAACAAGGTGGCAGTAGTAATCACAACCTATTGACTGATAAACAATGTACAAATAAATAAACCATATCAATATACCACTAAGTGGGACTAATCTTTAAGAACGTGTGTTTTCTCCTTGGAGGTCACAAGTTAAATTTTAGAGTGCGGTAGGGTATTTATATGTAACAATATATTATTTGTAGTTATTAATGTGGAACTGGCAAGGTACTGACACTCTAATTCTTAGTTACATGCTATAGATAAAGGGATGAATTATATTTCTTCAAAATACCCTGATGCCCCCCAAATAAACATATCCATGAATTAATAGCATATATATTAGTTGATCTATAAAAAAATTAAAATCCATGAAGTCATAAGCAACATCAACACAACCATACCTCCTAAACCATGATTACTTCATAAACCATTTAACCTTGCCATCAATTAAAAATTCATATAGAACATATTATAGGTTGCACAAAAGACATTCAAAACACATTTGATCTTCTATGTGAAATTGTCTTTTTATAAAAAAAAAAAATTCCAGGAATTCCAACAAAATGTAACACATTAGTACTATAATTGTTTCATAGAGGATACAAAATTATTAAATATTTTCTAGCAAATAGTATCATATCATTCCTAAAAAATGTCCTTTATTAAATATTTTCTAGCAAATAATATCATATCATTCCTCAAAAATATCTTTGATCAGTGAAAATTTTCCGAAGCTATACATTCATAATAATTGAAATTTCTAAATATAAACTCAAATTCAAATATTTGAAAACAAATTACAAACACTTAATCATTAAAACATACCTTCACTTATGTATAAAAAAAACAACAAAACCACAACACATGTCACAACAATCATAACAAAGAAAAAATCACATATATGAAGTTTATATGTTGATCACTTAATATTATGAGGATGATGTTTTAATAGCATCATCTTCATTATCCTCATCTAAATTTGACTATACCCTAAATAATAGATCATTACACATTCTATGAACCTCCATATGACACAATTATTATGACATAACATTTACTATGATAAATGATAAAAGATTATTAATAATGATTATTTTTTTTATCACTTAATATTTATGTGGATGATGTTTAATAACATCATATTCATTATCCTCACCTAAAACTGACTATACCTTAAATAATAGATCATTACATTCGGTTGGTGACTGTCTACAGTCCTTTTTTGAAAACTGACTGATTATGATTTTGTATATGTTTCGGACAGAACAGTAGTTTTTTATACTACATACATTTGTAACAGGTAGCTGATCATTAATATGAATAGTTACGAACTTTTTCACTGTGAAAAAAATAGATCATTACACATTTTATGTGAACTTCCATATGACATAATTATTATGACATAACATTCATTATGAATGGTTAGATCACACATGATTTTTAAAACTGGATCGATGAAAAATTTGTATATGTTTTACGTAAATGCTAGTTTTTATACTACGTATATTTGTAACAGTAGTTTCTAATTCAGCATACTCCATCTCAAACTAAACAACTTTTTGCTAAGATCACTAAATGTTTCACCTATGTCATGTGTAAAGCAAATTAAAGCAACAATTTTTTTCAATATATGGATGTTAAGGAATATATGGTTCTCCTTGTCACTAAATTCCTCACCTACATTCACAACATCTACGTCGTCTCTCTCCAAACAAACATGTGTCCTTTCCCATTTTGCAAACCACCGTGTCAAATTAATATTTTGCAAACCACCGTAAATTCCGTCCTTTCAGAGATGTATCAGATATTCATCTCTAGATTTTTGGCTGCCCCTAGAAAGTGGTTCAGATTTCTAATTGCAGTGAAGCTAGTTTGTAGTTAAAGAAGAAAGGGAAACAATGATTATTTTTTAATGGGTTCGATATCTACAAGACAACGTGGACAATGGCATAATTACTTTGAAACAACGTGGACAATGGCATAATTATTTTGAACTAACTGTATACTGGCTTCGAGATTTACTAACATACCATCTTAACGATGGCGACGAATTTACTACTACCAAGACAAAGAAAAATTTCATAATCACTTCGACTAAGAAGAATGTGACTCAAGAAAGAACACAAGAATTGACTAAAGAAATTAGTATCGCCAAAAATGAAAACAAGAACTCCACTGGCTGCGGTGGTTTATATAGTGTGTCTGAAGTTCGCCGAACTTAAAAGTTATATTGACCATAGTTCCTATCAACTTTCAAGGTTCTACTAACTCCTATCGTCGTTTTCCAAACCTCCGGCAAAAATTCTGTTTGCTTCGCCGTCACTGTGCCGTCAATCTAAACGGACTCAATAGTTCGGCCGAACTAT
This sequence comes from Pinus albicaulis, assembly GCA_034641835.2. NCBI lineage: Eukaryota > Viridiplantae > Streptophyta > Pinopsida > Pinales > Pinaceae > Pinus > Pinus albicaulis. The sequence continues at coordinate 220,496,210 of CM076575.1, read as the reverse complement.
TTAATAAAGTTCGGCCGAACTATTATTGAGTTCGGCCGAACTTCATATAATGTTCGGCCGAACTATTGCCGAAAAAAAATTTCGGCGCCCGATTCTCACAAAAGTGTAACCCAGCTTCACGTTTCCGCCCATTGATCTCTCTTTTATTCTATTTTTGGAGTTGGTTTCACAACATTTGGTATCAGAGCTTTGGATTCTAGGGTTTTGCTGCTCCAAATAGGTCATTGTGGCATTTTCGATATAATTTTTTTTCTGCAAAGGTTCTGAAGGCATTCAGGCTGGCAAAAAAAATTGAATGTAAAATTATGGCAACAAAGAAGCCTACCACTCACATCTATAAAGATGGAAGTGTTGCTACTCCTATACTTCCACAACCTACAAGGTTGACACCACAAAAATTGGAAGAAAAAGAAAAAAAGGGCTATGCTACAGTTGTGATATAAAATACACTAAAGGTCATAAGTGCGTTGAGAAGAAATTATTTTACATAGATTGTGAAGAGGAGGAAGAAAATGAAGAAGAAACTTCAAAAGTAGAGGATATACACCAGGCAGAAACCCTAGAAGAAGAAGAAATGAGTCCGACCATATCATGTAATGCATTTACGGGAATTACCACTCCTCAAAATCTCAAGATAGAAGGACATATCAAGAAGAAAAAGGTAATAGTGTTGATTGATTCGGGTAGTACCCACAATTTTATTCATTGTAAGGTAGCCAAGGAATTGAATTGTTTCCTATACCCATCATAGAATGTCAAGTGATGGTTGCAAATGGAGTAACTATGAATTGCTCTGGAAAATGCCATAATATCAAGCTAGCCATGGGGGAATATGTATTGAATAGTCCAATTCTTTCCATTCCAATGGGAGGTGTTGATGTTGTACTAGGAGTACAATGGTTACAATCTTTGGGGACGGTAGCTTTTAATTTTCAAGAACTTTTCTTGAATTTTTTTTTGCAGAAGGAAAGGAAATCAAATTATGGGGTATCACAGGGAAGCTAGGAAAGATAATAATCTCTAATGTCATGACAAAGCTTATGAAGAAAGAACAAGGGGGCATAATTGCACAATTATGCTCACTAGAAGTTCCAACATCAAAATCATCTATTTCTCCAGATCTCCAAAAAGTCTTGGACAATCATTCCAAGGTGTTTGATACTCCCAAAGGACTCCCACCTATTCTTGATCGTGATAATGATATTCATTTGATTCCAGGAAGTGTTCCTCCAAACATCAAGCCTTACAGATATCCTTATGTCCAAAAGAGAAAAATTGAACGTGTGATTGCAGAAATGTTAGAGGCTGGTATAATTCAACCTAGTCAAAGTTATTTCGCTGCTCCAGTAGCATTGGTGCACAAGAAATATGGATCATGGCGCATGTGTTTTGATTATAGGGAGCTCAATAAGCTCACTATTAAAGATAGATTTCCCATTCCTGTGATTGATGAACTATTAGATGAATTACATGGAGCAATTTATTTTACCAAGTTGGATCTTCATTTAAGATATCATCAAATTATAATGAAGACTAAAAATATTCCAAAAACAACATTTCGAGCTCATGAGGGTCATTATGAATTTTTGGTCATTCCTTTTGGCCTTACCAATGCACCTTCTACATTTCAAGGGTTGATAAATTCCATTTTCAAACCCTTCCTTAGAAAATTTGTTCTAGTATTTTTTGATGATATACTAATCTAGAACAGGTCTTGGAAGGATCATGTTCAACATGTTGACAGGGTGCTCAAACTATTGGAGGAGAAACAATTATATGCAAAAACATCCAAATGTTTCTCTGGAGTACAAGAGGTGGAATATCTGGGTCATATTGTATCTCACAAGGGTGTTAAGGTAGACCCTAAAAAAATTAAAGCCATTAAGGAATGGAAAGTCCCCACAACCATAAAGAAATTGCGTGGATTTCTCAGGTTAACAGGGTATTACTGCAAGTTTGTTAATAATTATGGGAGAATAGAAACACCTCTAACAACATTATTGAAGAAAGATTCATTTCCATGGACTCCTGAAGCAACTAAGGCCTTTGAACCTCTTAAAGAGACAATGTGCCTAGCACCATTCTTAGCTACACCATACTTCACAAAAACCTTTATTGTGGAATGTGATGCCTCGGGAAATGGAATTGGTGTTGTTTTAATGCAAGAAGGAAGACCCATTGCTTTTTAAAGTCTTTCAATCAAAGGAAATTATTTACAAAAGGCTATTTATGAGAAGGAAATGTTGGCAATACTACATGCACTAAATAAATGGATACCTTACCTAATGGGAAGACACTTCAAGGTAAGAATTGATCATGATAGTATTAAACACTTTTTGGAACAAATACTATCTTCAAAAGAGCAACAAAAATGGGTTACAAAGATGTTGGGTTATGACTTTGAAATCATATACAAAAAAGGGAATCTCAATTTTGTTGCAGATGCACTCTCAAGAAAGGATGAAGAGGTGGAAGCAATGCTTTGTTCCATTTTAATTATCCATCCAGATTGGACAACTGAAGCAAGGGATGACTGGAGGAAGGACAAAGAAGTGTGGACTCTCATTCAAAAGTTGCAGAAAGATCCTACTACATCTGATATGTTTAGTTGGAATAATGATTCCTTATGGTACAAATATCTCTTATATATTTGCAAGAATTCCCAACTAAAACAAAAGATTATTTTGGAATTGCACACTTTTCCTTTAGGGGGGCACTCAGGATTTTTAAAAACTTACCACAAGGTGAAGAAATAATTTTTTTGGGAGGGCCTTAAATTTGATATTCAAAAGTTTGTGGCAGAATTTTTGGTTTGCCAGCAAAATAAAGTTGAGACAATTAAGACCCCGGGTCTTCTACAACCTTTATCCATTCCAATTCAATGTTGGGAGGAGATTTCAATGGATTTTATCACAAGTTTACCTAAGTCCAAAGGAAGGAGTGTCATCATGTTGGTATTTGATAGACTTACCAAGTATGCACACTTTTGTGCATTATCTCATCCATTTAAGGAAAGTACAATTTCTACTGCATCTATGGAAACAATTCAAAAGCTACATGGAAACTCGAAGATTATTGTAAGTGACAGAGATCCCATTTTTACAGGAAATTTTTGGACGGAATTATTTTCTTGTTTGGGTACTCAACTAGCTCATAGATCATCTTATCATCCTTAATCTGATGTTCAAACAGAGATAGTGAATAAATGTTTGGAAGGATATCTTCGTTGTTTTATATCTGATAAGCAAGAACAATGGGTCATGTGGTTACCTCTTGTTGAATGGTGGTATAACACTTCCTTCCATACTGCAGCAAAAATGACCCCATTTATGGCACTTTATGGATATCATCCACCATCCATCACATCTTCTTTAAGGGAAAATGCTAGGGTTCAAGCAGTGGAGGATCACATCAAGCATTAACAAGAAGTTCCCCAACTCTTAAAGGATAACCTAAATTTGGCACAAAATCGAATGAAACAACAGGCATATCAACATCGCAGTGAGAGAATTTTGGATGTGGGAAACTGGGTATTTTTACAGCTACAACCATACAAACAAATTTTCCTCATGCAAGCTAAGAAGGATAATAAATTATCGCCAAAGTATTATGGTCCTTACAAGGCTTTTCAAAAGATTGGTACTATGGCATACAAATTGGAGCTTCCTGCTTCTTCGCGAGTGCATCCAGTTTTCCATGTTTCATGCTTAAAAAAGGTTATAGGGGACAAACTTCCAGTTCAAACAATATTTCCATAACTTGATGAGGAAGGAAAAACCATATTGGAACCTGAAGCAGTCACGAAAACAAGAACTTGACAACTATGAAATCGATCAATTTCAAAGTATCTCATCAAATGGAAGAACTTACCCACTGAAGATTCTACATGGGAGGACTATAATTTTATAAAAAAGCACCCGGAACTACTCAAGCATTGAGGAAAACAATTTTTTGAAGGAGAGGAGCATGTTAGGTCCCTATATTACTAGTATAGTCCCTTATTGTTCTTAGTGTAACCCCCTTATTGTTATTGTTGTACCCCTGTAACCCCCATATTGTTATTATTGTGCCCTTAAATTATTATTGTTAGGTAAGCTAGGATTACATTGTGGCCCCATGGACTCCTATATATAGAAAGGAGGTTTTATCATTTGTATCATCCAAGAATTGTTCATTTATGTAATGTATTGGAGGTTTCCCCCTCGAAGTGGCTTATTTATAAGGCGTTGATCTCTCTTTTCTTCTATTTTTGGAGTTGTTTTCACAACATAAGTATTCCTAACAAAAACTGAGAGTGAAGGCCTTCGAGTCTCTAATATAAATGTCTTGGGGGCATAATGATGGAAAGTCACAGATGAAACAAAAAGGTTGAACAGTGATAAACAAATGCGCAGTGAGGCAGATTAATCAATTATGATGTTTATGTCATGGCTTGGTGGTAAACCAAGAGCTCCTAGATTTATGTGTGCGTGTGTGCAAGAAATGTATTAATTTTAATTAAGCCCAGATGGTTGTATAAAGAAAAAGAAAAAATGTTGAAGTAATGTAAATATAACAGAAACGATAGTAAAATAAAGAGCTACACATGCATAGATCCGACCCAAAATAAGGCTTCCCAAAGAACTAGCCTAAAAGGCTGGTGAAATTTACTCAAAACACACAAGACATCCAAAATTTATAACGTCTAAGGGATAGGGATATAATGACGCAGATCTGCACGAAAATATGTAGAAAACAATAAGAAGCCAGAGCGGAAAACTACTGCAAAATGGGAGGCAAAAGGTTAAAACCCTAGGGGAAACTAGGGAGAACTAAGGGAAATACCAAACAAGAATAAATAGGGGGTTTTGTATGGAATATTAAAATATCAAAAGGGACTTGAAATGAAGATAGTTCAAACCCTGAAACAATCGTTGAAAGCATTGCAAATCTCAGACTACCTACTCAGCTGAACCCCTCCTAGAAAGGAAGAAGTGTACTGAAACCATAAGGGACTTGGTTCTACCTCAAGGAGGAAAACTGTGCATATCCAGGCCTAATACATGCTAATACAGAGGTCAAACAACCCAAAACAGTGCTTGCGACAAAACCTGCCTGTTATAGGAAAAACTTAAAAAAAAATTGCAGCTCGCATGTACTGACATGTAAGTTGTGGAAATCACAGTTTCTAGGCTAAAAAGTGTGATTTTAGGTAGAAATCATAGGTTTTGGGCCATAAAGTGTGAGTGACAGTTGCTAGATCCTGAGGCGGAAAGTTGTAGAAAATTTATCGTCTCTGGTGCTACTGATACTTGTTACCTGCGGAAAACACCTGGAAGTTATAATTTTTACTGTTTTAGGGCATAAGAGTTTAAAAAAACCATCAAGAGACTAAAAAAAACTGAAGAAAATCCCTAGTTTCTGAAGCTGGTGGTCACATAGGAATCTGAAGTACAACAATGGAGTCACCATTTGTTGACGACAATATGTAATTAAAAACACAGCGGAGTCTCCATTTGTTAGCATAAATTCTTAATGCAAGTGTATAAAAGAGCTCACTTTAGTTGTGTGTGACAAAAACCCTAAAAACAAATATGGCTACCTAACTTCTTTAGATTTGCAATCAATAGTTAAAACAAATGCTGCAAAAAATGAGATCTATGTAGTAAAAGTAGTCAAACAGTGAAAATAAATAAAAATTTATCCATTCACCCATCAGACAAGACAAGATATAAAGAATTTTGAATATAGTAGAACACCTGGGAAGGGGAAAAAATATAATGTTACCAGTCACCCTCAATGGGATGGGTTCTTGGTTGTCCTCAACGCTTCAGATCCAAAAGTTTCTCTCTCTCAATGGTGTAGAAAACCCAAAACGTGTTGAACTCTATGGGAGCTCAAGAAGCAAGGAAAGTAGTAGCAGCAATCAAAATTATCAAAGCGCGACAATGAAAGTGATCAAAGTGAAGAATGAATGGAAAAACCTCATGTTTATAACAAAATATTGAGTTATCCTCGATAATGGTGCATAATAAAATATTATTAACCAAAATCTGGATCTAACCGCTTGGAATATTTTATTATATTTTGTTCGAGGGAAAAGGTATTTAAATTGGTTAAATACCTTTATTTAGGAAGAATAAAAAAATAAATGATGTATTTATGATTTCAAGAATGTTGTTAAGGAATAATTAAGAGATAATGATTTGTTTAATTATTTTTAGGTGATTTAGTAAAAAATTAACAAGGAATAATAACTAAATAATTATTTAATTAATTATTCCTAGAGAAAAATAAAAAAAATAATGATTTATCTAATTATTTCCAATAACTGGATTAAATATGACCAGGAATATTATTTAAATAGTGGTTTAATTAGTTATTCCTAGAGGAACATCAAATAAATATGGATTTATCATTTCAAGAATGCGGTTAAGGAATAATTAACAGATAATGATTTGTTTAATTATTTCTAGGTGATTTAGTAAAAAATTAACAAGGAATAATAACTAAATAATGATTTAATTAATTATTCCTAGAGAAAAATAAGAAAAATAATGATTTATCTAATTATTTCCAATAACTGGATTAAATATGACTAGGAATATTATTTAAATAGTGGTTTAATTAGTTATTCCTAGAGAAAAATCAAATAAATATGGATTTATTTAATTATTCCCCATGGGGTTTCTTATTTTAACTAAAAATAACTTAATAAAATATAGTTTATTAAATTATTTCTTATAGTAGAAGAAATTTTACTATGGTAAAATTGGTCTTACATGGTGTACTTAGATCTATCTAATTGTAAGTGGTTAGATGACCAGCTTTTGGTGTAACACCTTGGTTTTACGCAGGAGTGTGTGTCACCATAATACCCTGAGTGCACTGGCCAGGTAGAAGTTGTTAATAAAGTACTCAAAAAAATGTTACAACACATGGTAAACAACCACAAAACAAACTAGCACCATATGGTTTTTTCAGCCTTATGGGCATATCGCACAATGGTCAAATCCTCAACAGGATTTTCACCTTTTCAGTTGGAATACAAAGTGGAGGTTATGCTTCCGATTGAACGTGAAATCCCCAAATTGCATGCATCCATCAAGCTTCTCACTAATAATCAACCCTTAGAGCAACGGTTGGTGAAATTAGAACTTGTTGACGAAAACTGGCGATAATCTCTCCAACACAATGAAGCTCACAAGAAAAGAGTGATATCATCATTTGATCGCAACATCGCCACTCGCTCATTCTCTGAGGGGGAGCTAGTCCTTTGCTTTGATGTTGGAAAAAAAGCCTTAGGACCTGTTAATGTCCTATAATAATAGGATTTATAATTTGAATTGACTTTGATTAGCCTTGTAATATGTAAATACTTTTCTTTCTGCAAATTTTTTTCCCATATTAGAAAAATAAAAAATAAAAATGTAAATAGGGTACGATTCCTAAAAGAAAAATCAAAGGAATTTAAAGAAAAAAAATCAAAAAAGAATAAAAAAATTAACCCCAAACGAAAAAAGAGATAAAAATAGATCGTGAAAGTAATGAAAATTCAAATGCCACTAGTTTTTACTTCATTTTGCAAAAATAATATTGTGTGTAGCTTGTTAAAAATGCCACAATGCATGAAAGTCGTGCTGCTTAATCTTGACTTTCACGCTTTAAATTTCATATTGATATATAGAGAAATAAATATCTAGCCAAACTATTTAATCTTGGCATATCAGTAGTTAGGTAGAGAATAATAAAGAGCTCAATAGTTTAATCTGAGCTCTTGGAAGAAATAAGGATAGAATTAGTTTGTTGTTCTTTAAAATAAAAATGAAAATGGGTATGCAAGCTCAAATGCACCCATGTTAATGAAGAAAAAATGTTAGGGTAGTAGATGGGTAGGTAGAAGCAGTTTTCACAAGGTATGGATAACATAAAATTTTCCATTTCATTTACTAACTTCCTTTCAAAATCATTCCCTTGTAAAAATACCCTTTTCCCTTATTTAACTTTTTTCCCCCTTGCAAAAAGCCCCTTTTCCTAAGTTAAAATGCACATTTATCCTTGGAAAAGTAAAAAACCCTTTATTAATTTAATTTTTAAAACCCATAAAAACCCTTTATCCTAAGTTTCAAAGATTAAATTATATGTCAGACCCCACTACAAATATTCATTCGCGATATAAATTTTTACATTAAAATTAGTGTATTTGATCCCCCCCCCCCATTCATTTTGTATTAATGCTTAACTTTATTATATTTAACTTCTGCATTAAACCTTTTATCTCGTATTAAAACAATTCCTTTGTATATTATTCCCAACCCATTATTTTTTATATAACCTATGGTTTAATTTTTCACGTTGTGATATGTTTCGGGCCCACATATTACTATCCCGCCTATTATAATAATTCCATATTCCCTAACCTCATTTGTATGTATTTAACCCTATCACATATATCAAACCCTGCCTATCATAATAGTCTCGACACCATGTGTATCAAACCATAGTTTATATTCATATGTAACCAATCTCACCCCGGGCCGCACGTCATCAATTCTGACACATCCATCACATCATCTCATCCATCAGATCAAAATTAACAAGATCTAATGACCAATATTTCCTATCGCACATACAATAGAACGATTGTTAACATACCCCAGACCTTGTGAAATGCGTGGTTTGTGGGGCTCTCCTCCCTACTACATGGCACCATTTCATTTGATCATATCAATCAGAATTTCACCGCTTACCACCTTTGGCTCTTGAGAAAACCACTGAGTGGTTTTCTCCTACCCATAGCGCAAACCACCATGTCAATTAAAATTGACCGCAAATTCAATGAAATCACTGTTTGTTAGAAAGACCATATAGTCGCCCTTCGCATCCTTTTACACCATTTCTATTAAAATTTCGGGCAGAAAGAGATATTCCATACCAAAAAAGTTGTTGCCGACTCTGTTTTTCAACCAAATTCAAACATAATTCACCAATTTTCTGCTACAATTGTTGCAGAAGTCATCCAAAGCACTATTAAAGATTAGCAGAGCCTCAGAAAGCCCTCTGCAAACAATAATATTTACTTTTCTCAGGTATTCCTCAAATAAAATACATGTTTCTTGATCTCAAGAAGTAATTCAACTAATTGGATCATTTGAGAGCCTTTTTCAAACCTAAAGAAAGCCCTATTACCTCCTAAAGAACTTTCAGCAAACCTTAGACCTATTTTCACAGATTCCCAAAGTCCTAAGATTTCTTTTGGACACAGAGATTACAGTTTGATAAATTGAACAAGTATAAACCTCTGTAGAACACAGATAAAACCCATGTTTTATCCAAACCCTTATGAAAATTGTTATAATCGATCAGAGGTGATCCTAAAGACCTAAATCAGTTTTTCTAAGTAAAATATTAATCAATTGAAGAGAGTTAACAAAAGAATGGCTTCCAAAGCAGTAGTAATTGTTAACCCTCTACAACCCCTTGTTGTAGATGTAGAACACACTCCCCTAGCTAATAAATATTTTACGATTAATGACACAATCATAGAATTTAACCTTCTTGAGCTCCACTGTTGGAGCCATGAAAATTACTTAGATAAAGTAGATGAGTTTTTTATTTGGGAATCTAATTTTCCAAAATATGTAGTCCCACATACTTTCCAGTGCTCAGAAGTGATTAGACTTTGTCAACCCTACTATTTCCCTAATCAGAGAGCCATAATAAACTCTGAAAAAATAAATCTTGTTTTCCATTACTGTTGACTCAATCAATAAAATGCTCCAGATCCAATCTAGACCAGATGAATTTCCTTTGTCCATTTAAGCTCTCACATAGTTATACCTAAATCTGGACTTCCCCAAGAGGTTCCAGATATTTCAAAATTTCATGCCTTCTTCTATATAAATTCCCAAGATAAATCCTCCTTACCCTTCTGCAAAATTTTCTAAAAGGACCAGACATATCATTAGCATGTTGTCTTTTATTCTCGGTTATTTCATAGATGAACATGTTGATGTTGCAATGCTAGGTTTTTTATCTACTTTCACACCTCTTCAGCCTCCTGCTACCATTTCTAATTTTTCCCAATACCTTTCTGATAATATTCATGAACAGTTGGTCAAAATGCCTTCTGAAGTTATTTTCAAGTATTCCTCAGTCTTATTCCACATGTTTTTATACTTTCAATTGCATAAGTTTGCCATAAACCTTCAGAAGCTTGATGTTGAAGGTAACCCATAGACAATCATCTTCTGGACTTTATTAATAAGAAAAGAATCCACTGATTTCACATATACAAAGTTTACTGATTCCTTCATTCATCCTATTGTCAATATGCTGAACAATAGCAGGCAACCTAGAATTAGTGAGGAAATTAAGAAAGTCCTACAGTTGTCAGAGCATAATATGACAGGTGATTGGTACTTGTACCAAAACCATACAAAGATAAGGGTCTATGGATCAAATATCATTCCATATAAATTTCCTAAATTCCTCCCAATGAGGTTATTTTCCCTTGAGTACATAAGGCAGATCATTAATTCTGATGCAATAAGTTTCCTAGTAGCTAAGAAAAAGACACAGTTCAAAATCAAGAATCAAATTGGCCCTTTCATTTATAACAGCACAGATGCAGGTCCAGGAGGCTCAAAAGTGTTTACAAGAGTTTAAATTTAGTAAGATTTTTCTATGGTACAATGATCCTCTAGGAGTGATAAGTAAAATGAGAGTTAAATCCAAATTGACTCCTTATGTACATGAGAAGAAACTAGACATTGAAAATTTCTCCAATCAGCCTGAGTGGTTGGAGAACACCTTGATAGAGGTAGAGAAGCAAGGAGATACTAGTCAAACATTTCAGACTCCAGCCCAAGAAGATAAAAGATAAAAAATCAACAGAGAGGAAGGGTCATAAACTGTAGAGACTAAAAATGAAACCAAATTTAAATTAATGTACATGAAGAAGCCCAAATTAAATCATGCCAATGAAGGGGTAGAAACAATAGAAATGATTAATATAGAAACAACAACAAAGGATAATGCACCTCCTACAGTGATTGAAGAAGAACATCAACCTTCAACTTCTAAAGCTCAGCTTATTCAGAAGCAACGTAGTGTTGAAGTGTCTTCTTCTAGCAAACCAATAGAGATCGAGAAGGATATCATGCAGAAATACAGAGAGATAAAGATGAAAAATGAAGCTTTGAAGACTGATACCTACAATCAGTATTGGAAACAGTCGCCCAGTCACCAAAGAAGATTGCTTTCTGCTTTTGACTATAAGGCTAGGAAAATGCAGATGACGTTCCTGCAGCCTAAAGTCAAGCATCCTAAAACACCAGTTGATTACAAAAAATCATCATATGAAGTTCAAGAAAATGATCTTCATCCCATTGATTAGATAGAATTTCACAAACAGGCTGGTGAAACGCTTTATTCAACAATGAAAAACAAGGCAATGAGTGTTCAGAAGCTCCAAAACACTCTTGCAAACATCAAAGATCAGCTTAAGTTAGAAAAAGCATCCTCACAGGAAAAAGATAATGGAATCAAATCACTGGAATATTCGGTTATTAAAGTAGGATTTGATCCTAGTAATGTCAAAGTTATAGATGAATTGATTAAAAAGAAAAATGCAGACATTGTTGATTAAAGAATCAACTTAAGGTTCCTCCTACTGAACATCCTCAAGAAAAGGAGGTGTTACATGATGAAAATCAGAAATATGAGATGATGAATCTCATATTACAGTTGACTGCCTAGATTAAAGAAATGGAGAATTAAATGGACAATTTGGTCCAGGAGAAAAAGGATAGAGCAAAAGAAGTCCCAATCACTGTCATCCATGTAGTCACTACTGTTGTACCTTCTACATTGGCAGAATCATTGGCTCCTACAGTTCCAATGGCTACAGCACTTCCAGTCACCTCCTCAACAACTTTAGCAACAGAGTCTTCAACAAAAACATCCCAGCCTACAGATGAAGCAAGTAAACTGGTAAATCAATGTAGGACATGTACATTCAGACAAATGAGATTAACATACTTAAAGAGAAACTTAAAATTTTGGAAGATGAAAAGAAACTTGCTAAGATAATGCACAAAAAAGAAGAATAGAGGGAAAACAGGTTGAATGAGAAATTGAAGAAGTTAGAGAAAGATTTAACATTGAAATAACCCATAGAACAAGCCAAACAATAGCTTTGGGCTAATATCATTGAATCTATCAATGATATTTGGGCATACATACAGGTTATCTATGAACAGAAATACTAAGTCAAATCAGCAAGAGAAGATATCCAAAAGATAAAAGAAGAACTTGGCAAGAAACCTGAAGAAGCTCTTGAAATCATAAAATTTCTTAATTCTAAGAATAGGTAAGAGCTAGAAGAAATTGGAATTAATGATAGAACAGAAACCATCCTAGAAGTTAGGAAGGTTATTTTTAAAAATAATTTGATGATACATGTAGAAGAGAAATGCCAGAATATGGAGATTTCCATCACAAGGTTCATGATGAAGTTTGATGTCCTAAGGCAAAAAGTCCTTCCCAATCGTTTGGTTATTCAGGATAAATTAATGAAGCAGGACGACTATGACAAGAAAATGAGAGAAATTTCCAATGGTCATGCTAATATACCTACCTCACAAGGTATTCCAACAAGGAAGGTACTTTACAAGAACTTTGAGAATCTTTTCTACCTACAGCATGAGGTGAAACACATATTTATCAGTAAGCCTATAGTCTCAAAGTATACTGAAGCAGATGAAATATTCAGGAGGATGATGAAAATCAAATTTCCAGAGACAGAATTATGGGAAAAGATGACTAATTTACTGTGAAGAAAATAACAATAAAAACAAAGAAGTAAATATAAAACAGGGCAGTCACAGTTTATAGTGAAAATATCATAGTCAAAGAGTGTCACAGTGAAAGAGTATCAGTTTAAAGTTAAATTTAAATTCATATCAGAAATTAAAAAGAAAATTTTAAAGTGTATCAATTGAAAGGTTAGAGTGAAAATAAAAGCAGAGATAAAACTGCGAGCGTAGACGAAAATCCACTGCCTAACAAACAACCCTTGTTGAGCAACACCAAAGAGAGAAATCGGCAAGAAATTGAAGACAACAAACAATAATTTCAATAAAAACAGGGACACCTAGCATTACTTAGAAAGTTTTCAGCATCTTCTTACATGAAGATATTTATTTTTCCATCAATAATTCCTATGCTTGTTTTAGGATATTTTGTAAATAGTTTTTGTATAAATACTTCTCATTTGGAAGTATTGAGTGTGGATGAATTGCTGAAAATTTCTATAGTTGTACTAGTCTGGAACCTGAGGGTGATTGTACCAATTTCAAGTCAACAGACTGGATTAAAGAAATAAAGCATCATATTAAAGGATTCATTTGTTGGGCCAATTTAGTGAATTATTTTCACTTGTTCTTTGTCAATTTCTTATGTTTTTTCACCAATGCTTGTATGTCTTTCTAAATCTAAATGATATATCAGGAATGTTATTTCAAAATATGTTAAAAACACTCTGTTTTGAAATTTTTATCATTTATATGTTTTTCTTCTGATATCCAGATAAAGGGATTCTTAATTTCTCCCTTATTTCGATTGACCTTTGTCTTTTCACTCATTATCCAGATTTGAGAACCCTTAATTGCTCTCTTATCCCGATTGAAACCATTTTCACCATCAGCCTTGAAGATATGAAGTAACTCAGCTATCTTTCCCTGTAAACATTTCCCTTTAGACCTTGATCTTAATCTAACTTCTTGACACATTAACTTCATTAGCCCAATGGAATACAGACCTACATCTATCCATCTGAGTAAGTGATTTCACCACCAAACCAAATCCAAAATAAAATCCCAAATAACCCTACATAACTAGCCTAAAATAAACTTAAAACAACAACGAGAAATCATATAGAGAGAGCCCTCTCTGATCATTAGGAAGGCTAGATCCTAAGGCTTAAAACTAGGTTTTTGGTTACCTCTAATATTCTTTAAAACAAAAAAAATAATAACAACCCTTGAGAATTATTAGAGTGATAACAGGACCCAGGAAGTTTAAAACATTATGGAAGGGTCCTTACATCACCAAACATTGTCTCCTCAAAGGAGCATACATTTTTTTAGAGCTCGACGGTACATGCCTAACCAACCCTGTCAATGGGCTCTACCTCAATAAATTTCACCCATAAGGCGAAAAGCCTCAATAGCCTAGAGTAAAAATGAATGTAACATAATTTTTTTATGATGACCACAATCATCATGGATTTTTTATAAAAAAAAAGCTCATGTACCACAGATTGATCCTCCACCCATGTACTATTTTAGATTCATTGATGGAGCCTCTTAATGGTCACAAAATTTAGCTACCGCCACCTGGGCCATATACTCTCCTCACCAATCACCATTCCTTGCCAACAGAGTATGTATTAGGTCAGCCATAGACAATCAAGCATAATATGATGCAATCATTGAACCGTTGAGTCGTGCATCCAACCATGGAATCAACCATTTACATGTCTTTATTGATTCCTAGTTAGTGGTAACACAGTTAAGCCAAACCTTTCAAGTACGAGATTCATGCCTGTTTAATAAGTACCTACATGAATGATGGTTTTTCAACGACTTTGATCACATTACATTTACACATATACCAAGATATCAAAATCAACCAGTTGATATCATAGCTAACCATTTCCTAGACTGGAATGCATCGCATATAAACCATCAACCATAAAGCACAATACCATCATGAGAAAAGCATCCATCATGACAATATCATCCATCATAAAAATATAAAATCATCATAAAAATAACCATAGACACACCATAAGAGATGCCAAAAATACATCTTACATATATACATCAAAAAATATGTGCCCCAATATACATCAAAGCAATCCCGCTAAATATCAAGTCAGCCAAAAATTACATATCACCAATATAGGGAAGCATCCTCATAATGGGTGCGTTCGATGATCATACATCATATCTAGGGCTAAGCCCCACTAGCTGGGTCTTCTAGACCCACATGAGCACCTAGCACCAATATCAGAGTAGAATTTTCCATAGAAAGTGTTGCTCAGTGAAAAGCAGGGTGGCATGCCCTCTCCCGAGCCATCAATGTCTCTAACCAAATTTTGGCCAGGTTATCAAAACCCCTAGTCAGTAAACCCTGAGTCAGCCTCTCCAGCTGACTCTAGGAATCTTCATAATCCAAAAAACGAGCTTATGTAGCCTCAACATGAGCTTCACAATCCATCACCTAAGCCTCAGCTGCCACCAGCTAATCCTTCGCATTCACTACTTAAGCCTCTACTGCCAACGCCCGAGTCTCAAAAGTAGCCAAGAGTGCCTCCAACACAGCCACATGCGCCTCCGTAGCCTCTGCGCGCAGCAGAACAAAAACATCTTCTGTAGCATCTACAACACTTCTACCCTCCCCCAAGGGACCACGTCCACCGATCTACCCCTCAGGCTAGGCTTGACCCGTCCCAGGCGTACCCCTCCTCCTAGGCTCATAGCCTATAAAGCGGGCAAGGAGACACCATGTCTTCTCCACATCTACAAAGGAAACGAAACATAGTATCAATGTCATCATCAACGACATATATATACATACACAAAGAATGAAAATCTAAATGCAAAAAATATAAAAGATCATACTTGTTTTTCCCCGTGCAAAATCAGCAGGAAGACCCATGTTTGGGTGCCCCTAGAAATCAACCGCCATGTTAGTGTGAATTATAATCGCAAGCGTATGAAAAAAAATCACTTTATCTGTGCATAAAAAACATACCTAACATCAAATATGGATGCCAATTTCTTTAGATATGCAGTTAGTTGATCAGAATAAATGCTACAAAATCTAGATCTATGCAGTAAAAGGCATTAAACAACAAATAAAAGCAAGAGTTGCTCCATGCATCCAATAGACAAGAAAATAATATTTTTAAATAATTTTGTATTTATGACACTTAGGAATGGAACATACAAAGATGTGACCAGTCCCCCTCAATGGGATGGGTTCTTGTATGTCCTCAACACTTCAGACCTAAGATCTCTCTCTCCTAATCGTGTAGAAAACCCAGACAAAAATGGAACTCAAGGGGAGTTCACAAGCAAAAAGATAGAAAAATATGACAATGACAAAGGATCTAAGACAAACCAAAAGTATAGATCCAGAGTGATCTTTAGGCAAAAAAAGGTAGTGAATGAATGGAAAAACCTTTCTATTTATAACAAAATATTGAGTTAGTCTAGATATTGGTGCATAGTTAAAATATTATTAACCAAATTTATATCCAACTTTTATGGAATATTTTATTATTTTTGTTGGAGCAAAAAAGAATTTGAATTTGGTCAAATCCCTTTATTTGTAAATAATAAATAAATAAATGATTTATTTATTATTTTAATAGTGTGGTAGAGTAATAATTAAATAAATAGTGATTTATTCAATTATTTATAAATAATTTAGTCAAATTTAACAAGGAATATTATTTAAATAATGTTTTAAATAATTATTCTTAGAAAATAATAAGATAAATAGAAATTTATCTAATTAATTTTCCTATTTTGGGTTAAATATGACCAAGAATATTAATTGAACTACTGTTTAATTAATTATCCATTGAGGAAAATCAAACAAATAGGGATTTATTCAATATTTCCTCATGGGGTTTCCTATTTATACCATATAAAACTTAATGAATTATGGATTACTAAGTAATTTTTCATAGTGAAAGCAATTTTACTTTGGGTAAAATTGGTCTTACATGGTGTAATTTGGTGCATCTAATAGTAAAAGGTTAGATGACCAAAAATCGGTGTAATATATTGCCCCTTAGCGTGCGAGCATTAGGAGCTAATCGTATGACTGAAGTGTGTTGTAATAACTCAATCACTAGACACCGAAGGGGGAGTTAGAGAGAGAAACATAAGGTAGACTAAAGCGGTAGAGGAAAAGACCCCAAGGAGGTGAGACTTACAAGTGTGACAACTCTCTTTTATGAGTGAGTACCTGTTGTACATGAGGCGGGGGAGGCATACCTATGCCTGTCGAGACAACAAAGTACAAAGAATAATGCATCCAGTAAACAATGGACCGAAATATATAGTACATGCTGACATAAACATGGGCCAGATAAAGACATGATAATGGATCCCACATATATACTGTGCTCGGGAAAACAGCCAGGACTTATACAATAATATCTGAGTACATGAGATATAAGTACAACCAAAGAGGCCCTGTAAAACAGGAAAGGGCTCTGAAAATTTGAATGATACATGCAAACTAAAAGGCACTGTAAGCGACTGAGGCCGGAACCATAAAATCTATGGAGCTGCATCAAAGGTTTTAGTAGAGAGGGCATCCAGGAATATGGGGGGCTACTTGAACGTTTACCCCCTCATGAAGTCTGAACCATCTCACACACACCCGGGAATCACCGGTAAAATCTGTTGCATCACTGAATCATCCAGTATATGGATATCGATCATGTCGTAAGGAGTTGGATCTGATAAAAAATCAAGTCAAAGGGGAATAAAGAGTCCCTTTTCCTGGTCCGAGGCAACGAACAAGAGTGGAAGCTGGCACCAAGGTGCACTGCACTCTAGACCTATCTTCTAGAACGAATAAGCTGATGTCGACAGAAGGAGGTCCGCCATAGGTGAGGAAATAAGGGATCCTAAAATAAGGCACGAGTGATAATAGTAGAGCGACTGATAGAATCACACCAGGGATAATTATGGAATGGGGTTACTGAGTAGTGGGTTGAAGACTTCCCTTGTTAGAGAATAAAGGGCATGGATGACCTGGCAGCAACTGACACAATACTAGAGGGGATAGGGGACAGTATGACTGAAGGCCAAAATGTGTGACACAAGAGAGGAAAAAAGAAATGAAGGATGGAGGACTATAGCGGGATACAATGGGACTCAGGATAGACTCAATAGATGTGATGATGACTCAACTCGAATGCTCTAAAAAAGGGTGACTCGATGATGCTACAACAAAGAATAGGCCTAGTGGGGACCATAAAAACATGAGTACAAGATGGTTACTCATGACAAAAATCGACACGAGCATGGACAAGTATGAAGGAAAAGTGGTGCCCCATGTACATGTGTTGCAAATTAAGAAATTCAATTTTGAGGAGTAGTGAAGTGACCCTTCTTGGAAAAAATGTGTCTAGGTGAAGTATCAAATCACAAAAAACTGAAGGATAGCCATTTGAGACCTCGGTGAGAGCTTTCCAACGGTGTTGACAGTTTCTCAAACCAAGATACGATTTGGTCACAGCTGGCTAAATAAAAATTTGGGGTTTCTCTTTTAATAAGGCATTTTCCCTCCAATTTGATTCATTTTCAAGTGTAGTTGTGGTGAATGTAGAGAGGAGAAAAGGCCCTAAATCTTGCGATGATCGTAGAGGACAAACCGATTGTTGGAATCGAGATCTGTCAGTTGCATGTAAGATATCTAACCCTAATATTTTATTTTAGTGGATTGAAAGTTCAGTTTAGGCACCCAGAGCTCAGGAACATGCCATGTTGCACTTTTTGGGGTATTTTCTATGACCTAGGTAGCAGGTACTGGGCAGAAAACTGCGACCTGCCCCATGAAATGACCTAAAAGTGTGACCTATCAGAGAAAGGGGGTTTCAATGTTGTTTTTGGCTGAGAGCTTGGATTTTTATGGTTGAGGGGCATAGGTGCCCCCAAGAATGTTATGGTCATGCCAAAATGTATTTAGAAACGGGGAATCTAAACACATTTTTATGATGTGGCGGGCCATTTGTTTTCATTATGGTTATGAAGTTCAAGAAAGGGAATGGAGGGTTACCAATCTCTTTTGGTACTGCATATATGAAGTAAATGGACTAAGCTTCTGGGTTGGAATACATGGTGTCACTATCCCAAAGAGTGGATTTGGAGATAATGAACTGGTGCTCTCCTAAAAACCCACAGTTTGGTCAACAACAATGTCTAAGGGACTGGGTTCTTGACGTAAGATGAAGGAATGATGAAGGGGATCATCCCTGGAGTGATATAAAGTGATATGGGATTCTATAGGTCCCTCTAAATGGGGAAGAATAATGGTACTAGATTCGACACGACCAGATGCACCAGGAGGGTTGTGGAGAATTTCTTCTCCTAGACTCTCAAATATGGGTGCCCCCTTGCCCAAACATTGGGTGTCAATGTAATGGCCACAAGGTGTATGTGGTTTGAAATCATGGGTTCGATGTAAGGGGGCATAGATAAATTTAGGGGTGGTGATTGCTTCCATAATTTTGTCATCGTAATAGAATATGGGGTCACTAGTGGAAGGAAGACCACTTGACGTGGCAAAGCTACCTGACTCATCATCATGAGAAGAGAGGTTCACATGTGCATCATAACAGAGGGTGACTGAAAAATAAGTAGATGAAGGATCCACCGATATTGAGCCCAAGGTGATCACTGAAGGGAGGTCAGGCCAAATAAAAAGGGCAGTCCTGAAAGGGTCTTCCACTGTGGGTTCTTAGACGATGATAGGTAGAAAATGGTGGCCAAAGGCTTCATCATCTTGACATCGACAGGGGGAATGTCAATGGGAGTATTAGTGTCCTCTGGGTTTGCCAAAGAAAAATGCACAAACAAGGGAGAGGTGGAATCATTGTGCTCGGCCTCCAATTGGCAGACCACTTCCAAAGAGCTACGGTAGTCTTCAAGGTGGGGACACAGGTGAGTATAGTGGCCATTGAAATCACATAAAGCACAAGGATTATTTGTGCACAAATTCTTGAGGTTCTTCATTGAATCAGGTAAGGTGACATGGACCTTTGGGATATCAGACTCTGGAAATGCTTCGTTAACCATGGGCTTGAGACGAGGCAATTCAGGATAGGTATGGGTGGCATGACTGACAACATCACATAAAGCACATTGAGGGGTGCACTTTGGAGGTTGAGGAGGATCAGGGGTTGTCAGGGCAGCCTTGTCCTTAGGTACCTTCTTGTGAGCTTTTCCCCCCTCACCTGAATCTTTCGCAACAGGAGTAGGTTCCTGTTGAAGTGGTTGAGGCACGAAATCAAAGGGAGCAGTCATGGTGACCGGTTAGACCAAGGTCAAAGTACTATAAGGTTTAGGCTTATCAGGTGGGATATTGGCTGGGAGATTAATGTACCAAACTGGGATCCCCAGGGTCATGTTAGGAAAAGATAAGGTAGCCAAAATAGGTACCAAAAATACTCCAGGAGGGGGAGCTAAAAACGGTATCTGACCAGAGGGGTAATGGCCAAGCAGGATAGCTCTGAGATGGTTAAGGCCAAAAGGAACTGTTCTAGGAGGGTAGATAGGCTCATGGATACCAACTCCAGGTGAGGGGCCTTAAGGAGGGGGTCCTTAAGGCTGAGTCGAGGTGCTAGGAGAAGGTTGTGGGTGGCGGGGCTACTGACTAGTCAAACCAGTCCGTTTGAAATCGGACCGAGATGATTGTGTCATGCAAAATTTCGACGAGCTGGGATAAGAGATAGAAGGAGAAAGACCAGGGAATGAAACAAGAAAAGCAGAGTCTTTTTTTACTCCAGGTGAAACACTGGTCAGAGGTTAGACTATTTTTTTATTGTCCACCGAAGGGATGATGACTTAGGGGAGGTATAAGACTTCGGTTCGTAATATGCCAACTGGTCGATGGTGAAGATATTTTTGTTATGAGGAAAGCACATCTTACAGTGAACTGCAGAAGGGAAAACAAACATCGCGTAAGTTTAGCTATGACCCAATATAATGTTGTAGTCTAAGAGGGCATCAATGACTTCTACGTAAAAACAAACAGTCTTTCCTGCAAGAGTAATAGGACAATTGTGGAACAGGGCTATGGGCTAGGAAGATTTTCCATCCGACACTCGCAGGGTGATAGTGGAAGGGGCCAACTCAGTATATCTGAGTTGTTTCCAAACCGAGGTGGACATCACATAGGTGGATGCCCCCTCGTCAATGATATAACTGGAGACGTTTCCATTCCTGATCTTGACAGGGATTTGGAAGGCAACATAAGTAGGAAGGGGGGGATGTTATGACTTTTCAACATCGAAGTTGATCAAATGATCATTTGAAGGATCCACAATGCCCATGGTAGTTATTAGATATTTTCATTGTGAAGGGAATGACTGGAGGAGTTCTAGTGTTGATATGGCAGTATGGGATTGCGCCAAATCATCTACTATACTATACGAATGGGTAGCTTTACCGAAAGCAGCGTTTCGGCGTAAAGGTCCCTTGAGGATATTGGTATGAACCTTTTCCTTAGGGTGAGGGGTCTATAAAGGACCATTGGGTGTCAAAATAGGCTCTATGGGACCTAAAGAATGGAGCTCGGGGGTAGACGCAGCAGGGGGCTTGTTGTACTAATGGGCCTGAGTCTAAAGGTTGAGGTTAGTGATATTGGGTTGATTAGATTTGATCATGAGGATCTAGTAATCAGAGGTACCAGATGTAGGAGGTTAAGTGGCCACTTGACTTCCAGGGGGTGGAGTAAACACGATCCTTGCTAGGGGAAAGGATTGGTAAACACAACCGATTGGATAGGTGCAGCATTAGGAGGAACCAAAGGGGAGGATTTTTCTCCTTAGGATGTTGCTTGACCTCGTCACATCTGACGCATCTGAGGTAAAAGAGGACAATATTGGGTGTAGTGACCATAGACACCCCAACAAGAACAAGGTTTATTCATGCAAACATGTCTATCCTGCTTGGGCTGAGTGCCTTGTTGCTAGTTAGCAGTGTTAGGTGCATTCCCTTGGGGATTAGGTCCTGGATTACTTGGGACATATTGGATTTGGTTGCCTTTCCTCTTCTTTTTTGAAGTAGGAGTATTAATTGCACCCTACTGTGCATACACCTGACCTTGGGGGGGTGGTGGCTATTGTTGCAAGGGTGGAGAATGCAAGGGATGTTGAGGTGCTAATGTTGGAGGAGCTGGAGCACCAAGTTGTGGATATAGATAATAAGGAAGTTGGGAAACATTGTGGTAAACAAGTTGTGCAAAAGGAGGAGGCATGATTCATCTTGGATACATGCTACTGGGAGGGGAATTTTTTTTGGAGGAGTTGGCCCCTCCCTGAGGGAAACCATAACCCGTGGGAGGATGAGTGTACAGATGAGAAATAGGGAAAATTTTAAGGATGGGAAACTATTTTTAAGTTTAAAACATTGGCGAATCTCACTTGTCCCTAATATGCAAACTATACAATGTTTATTGATATATTTATAAATTTATTCAAATTTATAATGATTTTTTATATATTTTGTATATAATGTTGGCGATTTTTAAATTAAAATAATTTTATGTTGTAAAATTTGGGCAAATTATTTTTACAAAAAATGGAAATTGGAAAATCATTTTTTTTGGAATAAACATGGAAAAGTAGCCCACCTGTGAATATTAGCCCCTAACATTTTCCATGATGAGAAAGGGCTACAATGATACCGTCGGTGGTATGGGATTCCCCCAGTGTGTTGGCACCACCAGGTCTAGGGAGATCAGGTAAGACGGTATAAACATAACCAGCCTGTGCGTAGATCAGGTCATATTTCAACAAAATCTGGAGAGTGGCTTCTTCAGTCTGAGGGAAATGAGATGCGAAATCTTTTCCAATAGTAGGAAAAACAGATCTGAGAGACCGGTCCATATAGACATGGTCTTCAAAGTTAAGGGCTCGACATATGCTTTTCTTCTCCGCCATTCCTAGACATGATCAGATAGGAAGGTCGCAGACAAGTGAAAAAAAGAGGTCAAATGTTTAGTACCAGTGTCATAACGAAGGGGAAGCTAGAAGTAAGATAGAAAAGCCCTAGAAAGAGTCGTAAAGTTATATGAGAGGAGAAGGCCTGGTCGACATACCACTTAGAAGATTCTCCAGTAAGCGTACACTGGAACAACCGAAGACAGAAAGAGACATTGGTGATGGAGTTATATGAACACCACATGTGGAAAGAACAAACATGGTTTGTAGGATCCTCTCCAACAATACCTTCAAACTTGGGGATGTCGGAAGGGAGCTTGGTTGGCATAGTAGGCCAACTAGGATCATGGTGTATGGGTTCATTGATCAACTAGTTAAAATCGAGAAGACTGAGGCCTACCATATAAGGGAGCAAGGGAGCAGTCAGGATAGTTCTTGTTATGGTCCCACTAGTAATATTCATAGCATGAGGGTGGGGCTACCACCAGCGTTAGGTCTTGAACCAGACATGGTGAAGGTGACAGGAGGAGAACCGGGGATAGAACTAGATGGGGAGCCCGATGAACCAGAAGGAGACTCAAAAAGGGGACTCGATGGAGGAATAACTTGAACCCTACACGAAGGAGTAAGTCTTCTTAACGGAAACTGAGGATGAAGGCCAAGAAGTCTCTGGGATAAACGCCTTGGGGGCACAATGACGGAAAAAAAACATAGATCAAAGAAGGAAGAGAGACCAACAAGGGCAAGGAGGTGCAGGATCAAATGATTACAATGTCAAAACAAGGGCAGGGAGGTGCAGGATCAATTGAATACAATGTTATAGTCTTGGCCTGGCGGTGTAAACCAAGCGATCTTCACTTAGGATGTGCGTGTATGTCATAAGTGTGTTAAGTTTAATTAAGCCCAGATGTGTGTAGAGAAAAAATAAAAAATGTGTTGTATAAATGTAAATAAATCTGAAAATAACAGTGAAGTAAGAAGCCCTAAGGGGCTTGGCTCCTACTTCGAGGAGTAAAACAGAGCAAGCATAGGTCTAAAATGGTTGGATACGGAGGTCATACGACCCTGAACAGTAGCCTAGACAAACCTAGAAAAATCACAGAAAAATTCCTGCAAAAAGTACAGGTCGCATGTTCTGACCTGTTTTCAGCAGAGGTCGCAGTTTTCTAGCTGTTTTCTGTGCCCTGAAGGTTGAGGTCGCAAGTTTTCACCCATAAAGTGCGACTTACACTTCTGGCACTCTCGAGAGTAGGTTTCAGAAAAAAATTTCGTCTCAGCTGCAGCTGATACCTATCACCTGCACAATAGGCCCAAAAACACACAGAAGTTAGAATTTTTACTTTTTTAGGGTTTTAAAGGTTAAAAACAACATCAAGAAAAGAAAAACAAGAATATGAAGAAAAAACCTAAGGGTTGAACCAACTGGTCATGAAGGGATCTGAAAAATGAAAACAGTCGTAAATAAACCCTTGTGGAGTCACTAGTTGGTAGTGTGAATTCTAATCGCAAGCGTATGAGAAAAGCTCACTTTAGTTGTGCATAACAAACAACCCTAACATCAAATATGGATGCAAATTTATTTAGATCTGCAGTTAGTTTATGAGAATAAATGCTACAAAATCCATATCTATGCAGTAAAAGACATTAAATAGAAAATAAAAGAAAGAGTTTCTCCATGCATCTAATAGACAAGACAAGAATATTTTTAAAGAATTTTGTATCTATGACACCTAGGAAGGGAACATAGAAAGATGTTACCAATTCCCCTCAATGGGATGGGTTATTTTATTTCCTCAGAGCTTCATATCTAAGATATCTCTCTCTTGATGGTGTAGAAAACCCAGACAAAAAATGGAACTCAAGGGGAGTTCATAAGCAAAAAGATAGAAAAATATGACAATGATGGAGGATCAAAGTCAGACCAAAAGTATAGATCTAGAGTGATATTTAGGCAAAAAAAGGTAGTGAATGAATGGAAAAACCCTTATATCTATAAATAAATATTGACTTAGTCTAGATATTGGTGCATAATTAAAATATTATTAACCAAATCTAGATCCAACATTGATGGAATATTTTATTATTTTTGTTGGAGGGAAAAAGAATTTGAATTTGGTCAAATCCCTTTATTTGTAAATAATAAATAAATAAATGATTTATTTATTATTTTAAGAGTGTGGTTGATTAATAATTAAATAAATAGTGATTTATTCAATTATTTATAAATTATTTAGTCAAATTTAATAAGGAATATTATTTAAATAATGTTTTAAATCATTATTCTTAGAAAATAATAATATAAATAGTGATTTATCTAATTAATTTTCCTGTTTTGTGTTAAATATGACCAAGAATATTAATCAAACTGTTGGTTAATTAAATACCCTTGAGGAAAATAAAAAAAATAGGGATTTATTCAATATTTCCTCATGGGGTTTCCTGTTTAGACCATAAACAACTTAATAAACTATGGATTACTAAGGGTAAAATTGGTCTTACATGACGTACTTTGGTCCATCTAATAGTAACAGGTTAGATGACCAAAAATTGGTGTAACACACCACATACGCAAACTTAATGAATAAATGTGGGTTTGAAGTGAACCATCCCTCGACCATCTCATTCCAGTATCTACCTGCCTCACCCCCACTAGTACGGGACATCACAAGTGCCCATCGGTGCATCCAAAGATCCTTTTGAGGGCTCAGTGGCACCGGAATAAAGGGTTGTATCATCATGACATGCTCATACATAATACTACAAAGGATGCTCACATAGAAAAAGGTCCTTTCCACCCCCCTCTATGCCTTGTACAACTGCATGACCATACCTTGATAGACAATTCTAGCCTAACCAAAGAAGTGGCCTGAATGCAGCTAGCGCAACACCACAATATGCAATCCTGATACTCAGGGAGGCGATAACGATCCCGAACAGTCCACTATCATGGCCAGTGTGACTCACTCAGCCAAATCTGTAACCAAATTCACTTGAATACAACCCTATGAGATGGGATTGAGCCTGTAGTGACCAGGCTACTTAGTCCACTCATGGATATTCACTCCCCCAGCAGGGAGTGAATATGGAAGAGCCTCCCCATGAGGCAAAAGGCCAGTCAAAAAGTACATATTAGACTTAGGCTCTATCCATAGTCTGGCCCGGCACAAAACAATCACGCACCGCCTCCTATCACAATGCCTAACCAGGAACAACAAAAACGCATCCTGGGACCTCAATATCGGGCTCTCAAAGAACTTTAGAAACCCATATTGTGTCAAAATATATCAAGCACGTAGGTTCTGTGCTATTTCTATGCAAAATACAAGCCAATATATCTCTCTCCACAACATCCTGCCACCAAGGAAACACCAAAAAATCCATTTTTGCAAACAAATCATCAAATTAGGTAATCCTTGACACCCACGTGCTTTACAACCATTAGTCCACGCTGACTTCCCGCATGTTCCTAACATAGGGACATGGCACAATGCGCTAAAACTTTGATAGTATGCGCAATATCTGCGCAAAGAGAAATCCTTTGCATGGATACCACGTGCACTATCTTGGATTGCCCATGCAACCCTACCCAAAAATAGAAAAAAATCCATAGAAGACCCCACTTGTACAGCCCACCCAGACATGAAAGTGATAAAATTAAATAGTAGGAGATGTTTTCTCCTCTCTGACCCTATCTGGATGAATCCTGACTACTCACGTTGACTGCAACGATAGGAAAAGGTCTAAAAAATGGCTCTTACCTCAAACTCTCAGAAGACACAATGACCTATAAATGGGCCATATTATCCTATATATCTTCCTTTTTACCATTTTTAGGAACCATAAAGAGAGATCAGAGTATCCGATCACAAAAATGTGAGAAACATAGTTATCAACACTTCATCATGTTTGATCTAGACCTCATAAATCCAGGTTTCAGATCAAGTCATTTTCAGGCCCAACGCCCAAGTTATTTGAAAATATTTGTATGAAACAAATGTTTTTACTTGAAGTATTGGCCAAAAACATTGCAGACACGCCAAAGCACCATACATCCTAGACAGCAAAAGCACGAGAGCATGTATCATTCTATCATAGCATGATAGGCTTCCTTAAAACGTTTTTCATATCCTGGCATCATCCTTTCAAATAAATAAAACCATAGGTTTCATTCACCTAACCATGTTTATCATCACCCCACCGTGCACATGATAAACACCCTTACAGGTCGATAGAGCCACACCTTCAAAGGCATCCATCACTCATGTAGAAAATATGTCAATATATGGAGCCATGACCACAAACTCTAGCCTGGGAACCATTTCGTGTTCCTACATCCATGCTCAAACATCTGTCATTTTTACTCATCGCATGTCAAAGCCCTATTCCCAGGTCACCATTATCTACAAGAAGATCAACAAAAATGCATCACCATGTTTCACATTCGACCTATCACACCCTCATAAGCATATCCCATCTGTGACATTTCATCCCCCTCATCACCCTCAAACTGAGAAAAGCCACTGGGGCCCCCATCCTTAGCAAAACAGACTCCTTGTGTCATCACACAGGATCATAAATGTTAATGGGGCACCTATCTTCGTGCTTGTACATCCAAACAAATTTCATATTCTTTTGGAAAGTGTACACAGATTTTTTTTTAGTAGAAAAATCCCACCCATACATTTACATTTCTTACCTGGCAGCAGTCCTTAATCACCATTGGTCGAAGCTACACATTTTTTACCACACCCAACCATGTCAGTTATAGAAAACATACACCAACCCTGAATGTCATACAGACACTAGGGATTTCCGAATCAAAAGTTTTTATGGTTGCTGCCAGTTGCATTTATAGATCTGACCTGAGAACAATTAACCATCATCATCAATTATAGCCACCCCTCGTGATAATTTCTCATTAACCTATCACATTACACCCTGCTTCATCGGAAACCCTGGGCCCTTGTATCTGTACTTATTTCGATCGGTGTATGCTTCCTTCTTGTCGAATTAAACAAACACTTTGCAAGGAGGAATTAGTACCTTGCATGAGTCCTCAACACAATAAGGGCATCTTCTAATGGCACAATTGGAATTAACATTTCTCATTGATGTCATCAATCCTCTTGACATTTAACATCAACACCGTTTTTCATTTCCAAGATGGTATCGTACTTTATAAGATTTACACTCTGTCAGAATTTTTTGAACACCCATATATCAGTAGGAATCTCTCTCAATAATACTTACACAAGAAGTTCCCCAACTGTCAATTCCCCATGCATACATTACACAATTTCTCCAAACATGCCATACGAAGACAATGCATCTGGGTACCACATTTAGCCCTTTTTATTCAAAGAAAAACGCCCCCGAGAGCATCGAAAACCATCATCATCAGCCAAAAACATATCACCTACTACAAGTGTGACATGATAGAACCAGTATCTATCAATACTAGCTTAAATATTCAACATCATGAGCATGGGAGATGCTTGCCTCGTAGCAATGTTTCTCATTTTATCTCTTGCAGGTTTCTTGCAGACCATGGTTTCTTTTTTACTTCATAAAAGGGGTCTCCCTACTCATTTCATGAGAAAGTTACTCTCTCTCTCTCTATCTCTCTCTCTCAAAAGTATAACACAGAAAATAAAATGTATTGTATTTCGGTTATACAGTTCCTCCTAGACCTCATACATCAGGCATAAATTGTTAACACGGAAAAATTGCATGGGAAAAAGACATTATAAAAATGTCAAGAAGATGGTACAAATAAATATTTTCAAAGAATAAATACATTTGGAAGCAAAAATTTTAAATATTCCTAAGTTTCAATAAAAAATTAGAGGACAGTGCACCAGCAGCAAAGGGTTTTTTCGCACAGCGCGCTTATTCCTTTGATAGTTGCGCGATCTTGGGGATAGCAAAAAGTCACCATCCGGGACCACTTGACACACTTTACAAAGATGATTCTCTGTCCAATACGGTAAAGGACAGCTGAATTCAAGCCACCTTGAGGAGGCATGCAACCCAAATTAGAGGAAATTGCAGCCTAAAGGTGGCCTCCTAAGGAAAAGTAATAAATTATTAGTTAAAATAATAAAATAAGAGTTATTAATTTTGGAGGGAAAACAAAAAAATAAATTTTTTAATTGTATTTTCGGCTTATATCCTTATAGGTTTTCTCAAATTTCAAGTTTATAAACTCATTACATGTGGAATTCAATTCCATGTCCAATGAGTACCCATTATACATACTTTTGAGAAGACGCACCTTGCAAAAAATTGCAGATACATTAAAAAAGTGTGTTTTAACACGTTTTTTAATGTATGTAAAATTTTTAGCAATGAGGGTCCTCTCAAAATTATGCAAAATGGGTACTTGTTGGATGTAGAATTTAATGCTACATCTAAGGAGTGTCTAAACTTGAAATTTCAGTAAACCTACAAGGAGATAAGCCAAAAATACAATTAAAAAAAAAAGTAGTTTTTCTTATTTTCCTTCCAAAGTATTTACATGTGCGTATTTTTAAATTTAAAGCATTTTGATTGGTTTACATATTATGACATGGAAATTATATGAAAATTTTATGGGAACTTTTAGGGTGGAATTTCCTCTAATGCAAAGGAATCTCTCCCACACTCTTGGGTCATTATTAATCTTGGGCCAAGAGAGGGAGAAGAAGTTCAAAAATTTCTATATACACTGGAAATGGGAGAATGAAAGGAGGAACATTGTTATGTTGGCCAAATTACTCCATATAAAACCAACTTTCAAGTTTAGCAACAGAGGGGTTGGAGTGACTCACATATTGGCCATCCAACATCTCAGTCTAAGAGATAGCTTCACCATATGGTAGTGATCACCATCCTTTTGAGAGAGGGAAAAGATAATTTCAAGGAAATTGAGGAAAGGAGCCCCCCTTTTTCTGAGTATTTGAGCTCCATATCTCAAAGGGCTCACTTCGAGAGAGTTTATAATTTTATTCTTCATACCGCCAACTCATAATAAATGGAGAATTCTCCATTTGTCTTATTGGGTTGTTGCTGCATTTGAGCATTTGTATCTTGTGTATTTTTTGTTTTAGTTCATATTTTCGTATGCTTAGCTTACCCTCTAATTTTTGTTTACATTTTTTAAATTTTTTCACTAACAATAACATCATTTTCTATGTGATCTTATGTAGATATAAGCCAACTGCTAAAGAGGTACATTTTGGCACATCTGTGTAGTAATAATGCCACCACAGGAACCCTAGGTTGAACCTTAGGTCATTCTCCATTTCAATTATTCAACCAAAAAATGGTTATGTTGTTGAGACCTCAATTTTCTTAGGGGATATAGATCATGTGACCAAGGTATATTGACTGCAATATTCAATAATGGTGGTATGAAAAGGTTGAGCACTTTGTTTTGCAGCAAGCAGAATTGAGAGAGAAGGATCCAGATTGGGTTCGACAGAAGGTTCTGTATGTTGAGCTTGTTTGTGATGAATACATTATCTTTTGGGTTAAATTTCCTAAGGAATTAGAGCATTGGTTGACTTGAATTCAACCTAAAGTGGTTGTTGTGACATGGTCGACGTTGCGTAGAAATTGGACTACAACTAATATGGCTAATCTTCATCGATTGGATATATATCTAATGAGATTTTTCAAATTTTCGGTTGGTACAAATCTTGACAGCTACATCTTTGAATTTTCAACTAAGAAGCACCAATCCTTCTATTGCATGGAAGCCATATATAAGTTTGGGTTATAGGGACAACTACTGAAGGAGATTCCTCTTTGGATTAATGTGTTGATGATTGAAGACAACATATTGGTATTTCCACAAGGTCAAAAGGAAGCTTAAATTTTTAGTACTGGGGGAATGGATTAGGGTAGAGGAATGTTTTGGAGATATGGGAGAATGAAGAATTTGTTAAAATGGATCAAGAAGAGTTGTCGAAGGTGAGATATTTCAAAGTGTTGTGGAGGGAAAGTATAGCTGAAGAGTTGTGAGAAAGGAATTTGTGGGAAGTTAGGGCTACAAAAAGGGAACTATAGCACATAGGAGACATTTTAAGAAGTGTGGTGGTGTGGAATACAAAACTGGAGACTTTGAAGTTTTGGATAGGAAATGAGGAGGAAGGTTCTTTTTCTGGAACAATACATGTAATATCCCAAAATGGGACTGGTCAGCAAGGCATGAATAAAAAACACATTTTTAGAATTATATGCTACAAAAAATGAAATAAACACTTGGATCCCTTAGATATGAAAATATAAAACCTAAATCCAAGAGTAGATCTGAAAAAAATCAAACTAGGTGAGGTAAACAGATCTCCCACGCCTAGGATAGCTAGAAAAGGCAAAACCCCAAAAATACTGCAACATGAATTTACTGCATAAAGAGACAGCGTAGTCTAATGATGGCTTGTACACATGAATAGAAGAGACAAATATATCTGATATTATATTAAACAATATGGCTCAGAAAATGAGATCTAGTATCCTTTATACAAAAGCTAGAGAACCCGGGAAGGGTTTCTAGGAATACACCCTGAATACAAATGGTGATCTTCAGCAATAAGACTGAATAATCACTAAAAACTAAAGCAAAGGAGTATAGAAGGCTGTAAGAATATATATATGATGCATATCTTATCAAAGATATTCCCCCATAAAGGATCAACCCTTCAATCACAGGAAAACTCCCCAAAAGAACCACAAAAGACAATGCTGAAACTGCCCTCCAGAAATGACGAAATTCCCAGACTGGAATAATGATGTAGGTGATGATAATATGTTTTCCTATTTCAAAATATCTGAAATAAGCTTAGGAACCCTCCAAAATTATCTCCCAATCGAAAGGATCCTTCCTCCTATGCAAAACCAACTTAGAAAGTGGGTTTCTCAACCCTCCACTGCAACACCCTGCAACTCAACACAACCTCCTGTAGAAACTATGCTAAAACTGAAGACAGAATCTTGGAAATAATTCCAAATGTGTGGAATGATAGATCAGTTCTCTCCCAAGAGCTACTCAAAGGGAAGAGAAGGAATTCCTAAACAGGAACACCTTAGTGCTAAAAAACACCATCAATCTTAGCTAAAAAGCTGAAGAGAGAAAAAGTCTAAGTAGACATAAAAATATCATTCATAAGATAACCTCAAATGGATGCCATACTCTTCCTTATAAACTAAGTGAGCCTTCTCACCTTGGGTCCCAATCATTATGGTTTCCACCATCACACAAATAATCTCCCTCCAAAACTGTGGTGTACCTTCATTAGAGTCACTCCTCTAAAACTGCATTGTTTGATTTGGTCAAGGTTGACCTCTTCAACCTGCTCCAGCCCTTTTCACATAAGGGTCTTCAATCTAGCTCACATATAGTTTTCTAGGCTGGTCCTTGTTCACATTGAGCTATTTCTATTGATGATCCACTCCTCCCACATTAATGTTGTTGACTTGGTCAAACTTGACTTTGTCCACTTCCATTATGCCGTGTTCACACATGAGAGTGCTAGATCCAGTTATTTTATGATCCCTTTTCACAACAAGAGGGATTTTATTGTTCATTCAAGGTAATTATGTGTCTCCTTTCCTATTTATTCATCTACCAAGTGTAAAAGACAAAAATCAATATTCCAATTAGCCGCATGCTAATTTTGGAATATTACAGTCCTCCCCTCCCACATGTTTCTTGTCCTCAAGAAACTGCAAGGATAGAACTGAAGAGCCTCTTCTTCTTCCCCTGTAGCATCCTCATATGATGAAATCCTCCAAGGATCAAGATTTTGTCTCAAAAATACATTTCCAAGTTGTTCCTCCCAAGTATGCAAACTAGCATTTGGTGAGCATCCCAAATAACTATCATGTAAAAGTAAAATATCCATGGGGGCAACAATGGGCTGTTTAAATACCTTCTTGAGACATGAGGTCTGATATAAATTGGGATCTACCATTCCCACATGAATCTCCCATCCCCAAGAAATCATCCATACAAAATGAGTTACCTCCCAACATGGCAACTCCTGAAAATCCTCCTCCACCATGAGCTCCTGCAAAGTAGGTGGGCTGAAAATATGAACATGGTAGACAAATTAGCCTACCCCATGCTATCCTTATCTCCACTTATGATAAGTGTAGATTATCTTCTTACCTTGAGCTGCAATAATATTTCCTTCAAGTGGCAAGATGAAGACTAGACCTCTAAAGATCTCCTCTCCAACGTTATGAATCATGCTGGCCCAAACTCTCCCATATATGATGAGTTGTGTTGGGGTTCCTATGTTTTGGAAGATTTGGCAATACCAAAAGATAAGACAACATCAAACCACTTTAGGGCCCTAGGATCTAGCCCTCCTGGACCCGGAGAGGGATCTCTCCAATAAAACAAAGAATGATATATCTTTGAGGCTCAAAATGAGATGTTAGGCTAGTTATGAAGCACAAAGGGGGTTTTAAAATGATTTGGTTGGTTGGTTATTGAGTCGGTCATGAGATCATGGACTGAGGAAGAAATGGGAGAAAAGGAACAAAGCAGCAAGATGTTTCAGCAAAGAGGATAGGTCAAGAAAGTGCCATCCATTGGGCTATGGAGTCATGAAAGGAGAATTACATGCAAAAACTAGCCAAGGCTTTCAAAGGGAAAGTCATCTACACTAAAGGATCTTTTAGATAGATGATGAAATGGAACATTAAGGAAAGAAAGTGAGAGAAAGAAAGAAACCTACTTTCTGTCTATAGATCAGGTCATAAGTCATTTAACTCCAGACCTGCTTGGACGTACTCAAAGGCAGCTCTCAAGGGAAGGACAAAGGAGCAGCTTATAGATTGGACCAGAGGTCATTTAACTCCAGGTCAGCTTTAGCATGCTCCAAGGGAAAAACAAAGATAAGTTTAACAAATGGATCTTAGAAAGGCCAGCTGGTTGCACAAGGATCCTAGTGGACAGGGCTAACTCTAATCCCCAGTGTTCCCAAATCTTCCAGCTTAAACCCAACAAGAACATCTAAGAACTGATTCATTTAATTCATACATAAGCTAGCAGGCAATAACATCCACTACACTGGTTAAACAAAGTGAAAACACTTCTCAGATAAAACATTTCAGAAGATAAACATAAATGGCAAGGAGAGCAGGAACGTAGGGTACCTAACAAGGGTAAATCCTATGTCAAACTTCTGATGCAAGCCAGTAGAATAATGAACAACATGAAGTGTAATAAACAAAGTAAGAAAGACATCACCAATAGTAATAGACCAGGATCCTGTGAAATGTGCTTTGGTTAATGATGCAAAACCAGTCATGTACAACAGAGCTCAATGGCTGAAATACAAACCAAATCTCTCCTCCCAGCCTACTACATACAACTACCCTGCTACTCCCTCCCAAGACTGTTCTAACAGTCAGAATGAAGCCCTCTAACTGCAACGGCAGCAGCCGAACAACAACGGCCCAACAAAAACCTTTACATTATGTTCTCGGGAATTCTTATAGGAGAAGAAGTGAAAACATGAATAGATGAACAATTAAATGAGCCTCATTAAGACAATAAGGCGGAAGTTTTCACGCCCATACCACTTAATGGCAATGAGCATTCGCTGTGTGTACTATGTAGGCCATTTGGGAACCTTTTTCAGGTTGATTTTGACCTCTGATATGCTCTTTGTATTTCTCTTGGCTGTTTGGAATCTGTGGTAGCTTTCCGAATAAATGAACTGAATGAAATTTCGTGGCCCCTCCATGTCATATAACTGCAATCTGACAGTCTTTTAAGAAGCTCCTGTCAGTGCAATTTACTGCTTATGGGCTCGAGGCGGCATGGAGAATGCTGTGAGAAGGTGTACCTCTGGAGAAGACATGTTCTGTTGTTAGGTAGCGCAGTTATGACTTACTGGTGCGCTCATTAGTCTTCAAGCTGAACCTTGAGTCCTTGAACACGGGATTATAATTGTTAATCTCCAATTATGTGCAAAAACCCTTCCAAAATCCATCTCTGCTGTCTCGTTTGGCCGCTAAATTAGCCTCTCTGTGATATCTGCACAATGAAATAAACCTGTTACGAACCCGAGCAATGGTGGCGGAGACAATGTTTCGGAGGCTCGTGGGAGCGGTGGTGGAGCAGTTTGGGGTGGTGGAAATAATGGAGAAGGTAGCAGAAATGGTTATAGTGTAAAGCCCAAAGTTTTGACCTTTGGCCGAAATACAAAGAAAAAGGGCTAAAACATAGGAAATGGAAATGAAATGGTGGGACCCGACCGTGGCAGGGGGGCAATTCATTAAAGTTTAATGAAAAATGCGAAGGTTTGATTATAGGGGGGAAAAAAAAGAAGGGCGGTGAAAATGCAACGAAATACGATGGAAGCATCATACGAGGTGGGACCCAAATCACAATCGCAAATCGAGAGCAGAAGGCAATCACAATCGGAGGGGGCCACGGGTGACGCACAACAGATCTTCCGATTGCGATTGGGAAGGACAAGCGATAGCCGTTGGATCGATGGAGAGATAGAAGGCTAAGAATGAATCGGGCAGTCACAATTGGAGGAGGGACAGGCGTGTCACATTTCAAAGTTTTGATTGCGATCGGTGAAGGGGGCACGATTGAGTGCTGACCGTTGGATCCAGAGATCAGATCAACGGCTATCGCTCAATCGGAGGGAGAGTTTGATCGGAGAGATCGAGAGAAGAGTTGCGATCGGGTCAATCGGGGCGATGGTGCGATCAGCGCTGAGTCATCAGCTCTGGCGGAGGGACGGATGGCTGAGATGAAATTGGGAGGCGGCGAGATCGGAAATCGGAAGACGGGACTTGCGGTCATCGGAGATCGGAGGGAAAGGCTCGCGATTGATCGGAAGGGAAAGCATAAGTGTTGCGATTTGAACAGTCTTCGTGATTGCGATTGGCATGCGGCGGGGGTTAATATATAATACAGAACTTTATAATAAAGTTCTATAATATGTAAAGCGGGGATGGAAGAGGGGAAGTGGTTAAGACCTAAATCACGTATGTATTAAAGTGATTAATAATGCGATTTATGATCGGAAAAAGGGGGAAAAATGGTTAGACCTTACTATAAGGTAGGAAAGTGGGTTTTGCGGCCTGTAAATGGATTTTAAAGCCTATAAAGGGTAACGATGAGGGAGAAAATGGGATTTTGGGAAAATGGAGGGTAGAGGAAGAATTTAAAGGGGATTTTGGGGGGAATTGAAAGGTAAGAAGGGAAATAGAAGGGGAGACAAAGGGAGACAAAGTAGAAGCTAAGTGGGGGGTGAAATCAGAGGGAAAAAGGGCCTTTTGGGCATTCTTCTTCACAACAGAGGGTCTTTTATGGTGGAAATCATCAGAGGGGATTTTGACAAAGGAAAAAAGGCACAAAGAGGCTTCAAGGATGATGTGTTTGCAAGGGAAATGCATTCCTTGAAGGCTCAAAAACATTTTAGCCCCCTGTTTGCTTGTCAAAAATTTATGGGGGGCTAACACCTAGATCGCAACAGTTTTGTTGACTTAACAAGTCAAGAAGGTTTGTAGTGTGGAATTTTTTTTGGAAATGAGAACATATGTAAGTAAGTGTTGGAGGAAGAAAATTTAAAAATAAAAAAAATGATAGTGTTGGTGCATAGGACTATGCAGAAGAGAGCAGTGTTGGAGAGAAGTATCTATTTTGCAATAGTAGGAGTGGCACAGTAGAGAGAGACAGTGCAACTGGCAGCAAGGGAAGATTAAAAAAGAATCCAACATATGAGGACCTGTGTAGATAAATATGGTGATTAATATTTTAGATATTATGGGTGAAGGAGAGTAAGGCCATCATGGCATAAGAATATAGAATATTTGCAGAGGGAAGGAAGTGAGTGGAGCGATGACAAGCTGGTAGAAAATATTTTCAGTAGGCTTGAATAGGGAGTTAAATGGCATGGGATAGATGGAGAGAGGATGTTATATAATATCCCAATAGCTAGTCGAAATTGAAAAACCATTGAAGTGGAGAAGAAATAGGTCGAGCATGATCGCGAAGGAGGAGGATTCCAATAGGAAGAATCATCCGTGATGGTTTGAAAGTTAGCTAGAAGAGAATGAAGAGATGTTGAGACTGTGCCTTTTGTTATAGTACTTAGAATGTTAGATGTTAGATGTGTATGTGTCTACAACTATTATGTAGCCTAGGTGTAGAGAAAGTGATTTTTAGTATAGTTAAGGGTGTTTTTTCATTGTACTATGCCACAAGTAAATATTGTAAGGTTGGCAAGTCATGTTTGAATGATTTCCATTGTAGCATGTTGTGCATGTTTACGTTTTCTTATGCTAAAGTAATGGAAATAAATGTGGATTTCCCCATGTTGATTGGTGTATAAATGTGCTATGTTCCCATTAATATTGTCTGATTTATTGGTTGTATAATGATATAATTCATAACCCTTATTTGTTAATATCTTGTATGGCTAAGAGAGTTAATAACATTTTTATAGCTTTATCACATTAATCTTATGTTTGACGAATTATGAGTTTCTTTGATGTTGGAAAAAGGTTTGTTGATGGAAATAAAATGCTTTAGTCATAATGTTGTTGTGGGTAATGAACGTTGCATTAACTAGATTGTGTAAAAACATGTGAAGTCCCGCACAACACAAAGTCTCAAAATTACTGTTAAGTGTGTGTTCGACGGGTGTATGGAACCCCGTGCAGTAAGACGATGTCCTAGTATCATTGAGTTACAGTAATACCATTTGACTAAAGTAACCTGGTTTTAGGAGTCCCCCATAGCACCTTAGGTGAGACTTCATCTACTTAGTAGGTGATACCGAAAGGGATGGTGTTTAGCGGGTTTGTTGGTCAAACTAACCAACAAATCCTTGGTGTATTAGAATCTTGCGTGCTAAAAATAGTTTTTTTTTTGGGACTAAGATCGTTGTATGATGGGATTATTTTTTGATAGAGATTTGGAAACCATGGAATCCCGCTAACGAAGAAATTACTTGAGGATTCAAATGGAAGGAGCACAAATTTGTAGCAAAAAATATCGGAGACTGAGCAGGGAGAACTGGCTGCAGAAGTATGTGTTTACTAAATTCCGTGAATCTTTAGTTCGATAATTCCCTAATATTATAATAGAGTAGGTTCAAAAAATGAAGGATAATAATCCTACTTACTACCATGGTGAACCAAGATAGTGGACTCCTAAGGAGGTGTGTCAGTTACAAGTGGTATGTAATAAGATCTCACATGTTGTAAATTTGTGGTGTTGTAAATTTGTGGTTTGCGAGTGTGTTGGAAGGTTATATTATTGAGTTCATAGTGGAAATGACAACACCCTATATTTTAGTAGAGAGGAAATTTCTGAAGTGCCCATGACAAAGATTCATATGGTGACTACCATTATCCATTAAAATTCTATTGTATGACAACAGATTTATGCCCCAGAATCAAAGAATCAAACAACATGAGTGGATAAACCACTTGCACGCCAAGGGGAAATTGGGGGAGAAACAAGGGGCAGTGTTGGAATAAGGGGTTCTGAAAGACCGAGGATATGATAGGTAGTGGCCAACAAAACCCCACTCAACATTGGCCCTTTTGGAAACACCCTTAGAGTGGGACATGGTAATAGGTGACTATCATAACTAGCTTTCGAAAATCTAACGGGACTATCTATCACAAGTGACATTGAACTCCTAACAACACATAATTTACCATGTTACTGTAAAATGTAGAAAGTTTTTAATGGAAGTGTGTAGGATGTCCCAGTGGTTTACACTTTCGGGCATTAGATATTATATCGAAATTTAGCAAATACTATTTTCTCTTACATACCGATAGCATTATCTATTAAGCCCAACTAACTTGGAAACATTTAGCCCATTAGGCACATTAAAGAGTGTTTGAAATAACCATGGACAATTTGGAATATATAAGTCCCATCCGACATAAGAAATGGAAATATTGACGCTATTAAACATAGTTATGAGTGTTCATGACTAATATAAACCCCATTTGACATGCATAAAACCAATACACATAAATAACACATTGAGACATTAATACAACACATAGGAGGAAACACATCCATCAATTCATTTAAATTAGCGTAAAAGGAAAAGACGTTATGCACTAAGTACATTCAACAGTTCAATGGGCTCATCTTCCTTTCAAATAATTGTTGTGTATAAACAGTAACCATGATTCATATAATAAAATTCTGACATATAATTATGCAATACTATTACAAAATGTTGCTTTGAAACTACCAAATTTAATAAACCGGTCTATAAATTTAGACACATAGACATTCTATTGTTATTACACAAACATTGTATAACTGCAGACAAACTATACAACTCTCCTCCCTATGTCGACATCCAACGTCTGACCATCAATCCGCATTTGATTTTCAGCAGCCCATTGTATCCTCGCCTGGAAGCCCCTCAAAACTTCTTAAACCTCTCCTTTATTGCTCCAGTTGTCTTGCAAATTGTTACGATATTTGTTAACCTATCCTTGATCTCGCCCATGCGTACTACCGGTCATTCAAAATATCCCTCTCGCCAGTCGACTCCATTCCGCCTCTTCTCCTCCTCCGCAAAAATGTCTTCAACATCCAATCACTCTGGTCAACTCTATCACTCTGCAAAATCCTAATTGCCAATATTTCCCTATCCATGCCTTCCATCCTCGGGCACCATAACCCACTCGCAACATCCATTTGTGCCACCCCTTGCTTCCTCTGAAAACCCTATTTTTTTCTCTTCTCATACCTCCCATGCTCCCCGTCCCTACTGTGCAATCCACTAAAAAAATTTAACCAAAGAAATAAAATTATATGCTCCAACAGGCCGCAACACAAAAATGTGGCTCGTCCTAAGCCACTAAGCCTCTTTTTGTTGAAATTTCTGGAGAATTCCTTAACACACATACAGATGAATAAAAAAATTCCTCTTCCACAACACAAAGATAGAATTAAAATTAAATTGCAGACTTCTATTTCATTAAAATAAACTCTGTTACAAAAATGAAGATCTTCATAACATAGTTCTGGATTCACAAGAAGAAAATTTACTGGTTGTTACACACACAGCGCTTTAAAAATTCCACTCTGTCTCTCTGCTTCTTTTCTATGTTTTAAGCCTTTCGGGCAATTTCAATAAAACACAGCATCTAAAAACTCACTGTCTTTTTCCAGCCTTCGGGAAAATGACAATGATCTATCTACTCAATACAATGCTCTCATGGCATATGTATATGACATTAAATTGCATTACAAAAATACGTATATATTATAAATATCTCATATTTATTATATATATAACCATAGTTAAAAAATATAAATAAACTGCGGTAAATAAAATTAACCCAGGTTAAAATCTTTAAAAACATTCATTGCCGTAAAATAAAGTTTAAATCAAAACTTTTATTATAAGGTTCAAAACCTTATTCCCTTTATGCATTCATTTATGTTTTCCATGGGATTATCTTCCCCCTTCATTGCTGGTGTCTGTTGCCCCCCCAGAATTCTTTTGATTTGTGGACAGGTGGGTCCCGGGAGGAGTGACGTCAGCTCCTCTGGGAGTTCCCTTCCTCATGTTGCTTGAGCTTTGCTGCCCTCTCCGGAATGTTGCCGCATCTGCAATGAATATGGTTGGTGGGTGTTTTAAAGTGGTGGTTGTTGCTGATAAGAGTGCACCACCTTTGCATTCATGCCGCCGCTCTTCAAACTCCTATCAGCCATTACTCTGTTGTCCTGCTAGTTTGTGTGGGTAGTTGGAATTAAATTCCAACACTCCCCCTTAATTTCAACTGTTGGGTTTTCTTGCATACCCAGGAATTTTCTGAAATAGTTAAAAATTTTCTGCGTTAATGGCTTTGTTAAAATATCAGCAAACTGCTCTTCTGTTCTGCAGTGCTCAAAAATTTTTCACCATATTAACCTGTTGACGTATAAAATGAAATTTAACATCAATATGCTTTGTTCTCTTATGGAAGACAAAATTATTTGATAAAGCTATAGTTGAGCTATTATCGCAGTAAATTGTCATTTGTTTGTCCTACTCATGACATAAATCTCTGAGCATTATTCTCATCCATACTGCTTGGCATGCTGCTGTTGTTGCTGCCACATATTCTGCCTCTGCTATTGATAAAGCAACTATTGGTTGCTTCTTGGAAGCCCATGAAATGGCCCCTGATCCCAAATGAAACACATATCCAGATGTGCTCTTCCTGTCATCTACACTTCCAGCCCAATCACTGTCAGTGTAACAAGTCAATTTAAAATTTTCAGATGAGGACTAGGAAATACCATACCCCTTTGTTCCATTCACATACCTGAGAATTCTCTTGGCTGTTTTCCAATGAGTCTCTTTCAGCCTTTCCATAAATCTGGAGATTAAACTTACAGTGTGTATAATATCCGGCCTAGTTGCAGTCAAATACATGAGGCTACCAACTATGCTCTTGTACAATGTAGGATCAAAATCCTTGCTACTATCTTCTTTGCTTAATTTTAACCCCATGACAGTTGGAGTTACAGCTGCTTTGCTGTTCTGCATGTTGAATCTTTTCAATACTTCTTCAACATATTTTACTTGGGAAATGAAAATCCCATTTTCATTTTTCTCTACTTCAATTCCAAACAAATATCTTAGAAAACCAAAATCAGTCATTTCAAATTCGCTCTTCATGACTGCTTTAAAATCAGCAACGAGAGAAACTTCTTGCCAATAAAAATTAAATCATCTACATATAAAACAACAATTAGAATCTTACCATCATTCTCTTTTATGTAGAGTGTGGGTTTTCCATCACATTTCTCAAATCAATTTTATATCAGGTAAGCATCTATTCTATTGTACCATGCTCTCGGTGCTTGCTTCAGCCCATAAAGAGATTTCTTCAGCTTGCATACTTTGTGTTCTTGGCCTTCAATCTCATAACCTGGAGGTTGTTCAACATATACCTCTTCTTTCAACACTCCGTTCAAGAATGCAGATTTCACATCCATTTGATAAACCTTCCATTTGTGTTGTGTTGCTATGGACAACACTTTTCTCACTTTTTCCATCCTTACAACTAGTGCCAAGGTTTCTTCATAATCTCTTCCTTGTTGTTGCTTGTAGCCTTTGACAACAAGTCTTGATTTGTGCCTTTCAATCTTTCCTTCAGCATTTCTCTTGGTTTTATAAACCCATTTTACTCCAATGACTTCTTTACCTTTAGGGAGGTCCACTAACTCTCATGTATTACTCTTTTCTATTGCACCAATTTCTTCATCCATTGCTTCAATCTATTTTTCTTCCTTTACGACATCTTCAAAATGAATTGGGTCATCAACATGACAATATAAAGAAAATAAAGAGTTCAGACCAGCATTATCATTTACCTCTCCTTGTTCATAAATTTCACTCAGATTTCTGAATCTCGGTCTTCTTGGTGTACTTGGAGTTTCACTTGAACTCGATGGAGTTTCAGTTTGCTATGGTGTGCTTGAAGAAGCACTTCCTTGATTTCTCAACGTTGTTCTATTTCTAGCTTGTGGTGTGGTTTGTTGTGCTTTCGGTGGTGGAGGAGGAGCCACCAAGGAGGGATTATTTTATACTGTCCCTTCCTCTTCTTCTTCGTGATACACACATGTCTTCACATTCACCATTTTCTTTAAGCTTCAATCCCAAGCTTCTTCTTCAATAAATTGCACTTCTCTGCTGATTTAGCTTTCTTGGTGGATGGATTATAGAGTTTATATGCCTTGGACTCATCACTGTATCCAACAAAGATACATTTCTCCCCCTTACTGTCCAATTTCTTTCTTATTTGATCTGGGACATGTGCATAAGCCACACAACCGAATACTTTCATGTGGGTGACATGTTGCTTTATGCCGCTCCACGGTTCTTCCAGAACTCTGGTCATTACGGCTTTGGTTGGGCATCTATTCAAGATGTACGCTGCACAATTGACAACTTCAGCCCAATACTCATTTGACAAATGTTTTGCCTTCAACATACTTATGACCATGTCCATGATGGTACTATTCTTCCTTTTTGCAACACCGTTTTGCTGAGGTGTGTACCTTGTGGTAAACTGCTTATGTATTCCATTCTCCCTACAGAACCGTATGAACTCTTTGGAGATGTATTCTCCACCTCTGTCAGTTCTTAACACTTTGATGTAGTGCCCACTCTGCTTCTCAACATGAGCTTTGAAGTGGCAGAATTGTTCAAACACTTCACTCTTCTGTTTCAAGAAATACACCCATGTCTTTCTGGTGTAATAATCTATGAATGTCAAAACATATTTGTTGCCAGCTAAAGATGGCATTTGCATTGGTCCACACAAATCTGAGTGGAAAATTTCTAAGAGTGCCTTTTCCCTTACACTCTTTCCTGGTGGAAAGCTTTCTCTGTGTTGTTTGCCCAAGATGCAGCATTCACATAGGCTGTCTGGTTTCTCAATCAATGGTAATCCCTTTACCATTCCCTTTTTGTGCAACAAGTTCAGGACTCCGAAATTGATATGTCCAAATCTCAAATGCCATAACCAGTTTTCAACTTTCACTTCCTCTTGAAATACCTTTTGTGTTACAGCTACTACATTTATTTATTCCCTCAAGTCTGCTCTGAGCTTGAGAGGAAACATCCTATTGCTTGTCATCTTCACCTCTGCAATGACTTTCTTGCTTGGAGGTATGTCCATGATTGTGCACACATCATCTTTAAAAAATACATTGTAGCCCTTGTCAATGAGCTGTCCAGTGCTCAAAAGATTATATTTTAAGCCAAGTACATAATATACATCTGGCATAAACTTTTGTTCTCCATTTATTTCCAGGATACTGACTCTGCCTTTTCCCTTGACAGAGATCTTACTATCAGTTCTTGTTGTTACCTCATATTTAACATTTTCATCCAGATTGGCAAACATTGCTATGTTTCCAGTCATGTGGTTGCTACAACCTGAATCTAAGAACCATACATCATCTTGTCTATCCTGTGCTATATTACATGTTAACAGCACATTACTCTGGTTCTTATTTTCTTTTGCAAAATTAGCATTTTGCCTATTATTCATGTCATTTTGATTTTTCCTACATTCATTGGCATAGT
Organism: Pinus albicaulis; assembly: GCA_034641835.2. Taxonomy (NCBI): domain Eukaryota; kingdom Viridiplantae; phylum Streptophyta; class Pinopsida; order Pinales; family Pinaceae; genus Pinus; species Pinus albicaulis. The sequence continues at coordinate 220,452,389 of CM076575.1, read as the reverse complement.
GCCCATATTTCTTGCAATAATGACATTGGACTTGAAATTTATCATACCTTTGTCCATGAGCTTGATGTTGGCTTGAACCTTCATTCTGGTTTTGATTGATGCTTCTTCCACTCGAACTTGCAGGGCTGTTTCACCCTCTATTTTGGCTTCTCTCTCTTCCTCTATTGTTTGCTCTGCCTTGACCTCTGCTTCAGCGAAAAGACATTTGAGTCTTGAATGCTTGTTCCAATGAGGAATCTGTTCCTCTATTCAGTCTATGTTAATGAGACATCAATGATGCACTGAGCTCATCTGCTGTAAATTGTGAGAGATCCTTTGTCTCTTCTATTGCCACTACTATGGCATCAAATCTTGAGGGTACACTTCTCAAGATTTTCTCCACAATTATTCTTTCTTCAAGTGTTTCTCCATGAGACCTTATCTGGGTAACTAACTGATGCAGGGGCATTAGGCCCAAGACACTTTTTGTACATAAATAAACCTATGGGGGGGGTCTCATGTTTTGTTTCCCCATGTAAATATTCATAGTTGAGTTATTTTAGTCAATTAGAAGGGAAAATATTGTAACTGCCCGAATAATTGATGGGCACCTGAAGAGATAGTCAGTTTCAGAAGTTAGGCTAGCTTTAGGATTCCAAGAGTCATCAAGGAAGTGAATCGATTGATTTCCAATACGTATAAAAATAAACCTCTATGACAGAGTCGAGTCTGGCACATACCTACTAAGAGAACTGCATAGACCTGCATAGGGGAAGAAGGCCATAAGATTGAAGATTTGGCCAGCTAGTAGTTGTAAGTTAATTCATTGTGTAAATAAGAAATGTTTCAGTATATTTGTGCCTTGTGGATTTAATTCATGTGTGAATATTTTGGATCTTGATGGATGATGATTGATTTCTATGTAATTGAAGTTCGAATCCCATAAGTAAGGATATGAGCAGAGTGATATAACTCTGCACAATCTATAGTAGGAATCTCTGTGTGAAAGACGGAATTGAAATCCTGTGTATGATTGAGTTCTAGTGACACTTTGTCCCTGTGCATGCGCGAGAGTGTTTTGACTCTGCAGTTAATGTACTCTGTCCCTGTGTTAGTGTATATACTCCTAAATGCTCGTAGTTATACGCTGTTATGTATATATTGAATATATATTAATCGTGTGTGAATAGACTGTGGAATGACTGATGTTCTTGTCTGATTCATATTGGTCAAGGTTAAGAGTCATGTATTATGATTCACTGAACTTAACAGTGGCATGGTGTTGCAATTCCACATAAGAAACAGAGGAGCGAGGTCGTAATGTGCAGAAATCAGCGTTGAGATGGTGCGAGGAGGAGAACTCTTTTAAATAACAAAGGTGGATGGAACCCTGAGGGAGAAAGCAGCGGAACCACGAAGAGTGAACGGTAAAGGCGGTTTCTAGTTTTCATCGCACCACCTTTACACGGTGAGCGGTATTTGAGGAATTGGGAGCGATTCCATAGGACGGGCGGCACGTGTCCCCAAGAAAATTCACAAAACCACTTTCATTGCGCGCCATCGCGCATTATTGTTCGTGCATCTACACCATGCGATATCCGTCGGATCATGTGAATAATTGTGACGTGATGTCCGCCGTTAGATGTGGGAACCCTGTTAGCGATGGGGACCATGCATACGTATGTATTGATCATTATTAAGGTCTGTGGATTTAATAAGGTATGACGTGTGCTTACATTGATAAATATTAATTATATGCGAGATGGCACCGAATTTTGTAGAATTCAAGGCATCACATTAACCCTTAGAGTGTTGGCCATAAAAGACCTTTGTATGAGCGAATGTGCATATATATATATATATATATATATATATATATATATATATTGAGCATATTACAGTGCGCATGTAAAGAGATGTTATTATTACGATTTGAACCATAGAATAGAGATGGCACCTTCGCCAGCGGAATCATGTGAAGATGGACTATTGGGTTCTAGCTATAAAGGGAATGTTGAATTAATATCTCAATTCTCTGAATTGAGATATTAAAATAATCCAGATTTGGTTATTAAAAAAATGTCCAGGTCAGGAAGAAAGAATGTTGTAAGTTTGCTAGAATTGTGGATTGGTTGGGGCAAGAAAATTTGGATGCATTTACACATAGATTGAGGTTGGGACCAAGGTAAATCGGGGCTATGGGTAGTCCCCGCTGTCAAGTGGTATCAAAGCTAGAATTTAGTTAGCTCATTGAAAAGTTTGTTTTGTAAATGCACATGTACTGAACATGAAAGAAAAGTTGAAGTTTAATCTGTTTAACAAAAAATTGCAAATTTGATTTGACATGCAGTGAGAGTTGATAACTCGGATTTACAGAATCTGGAGTTGAAGACAGAGTGTCTTGAAGATTGCAGCAGGTAGATGCAGTGAAGGTGAGAAAGGAGAAGCAAGATCAGTCAGGGATCTTGAGAGGTAAGATGATGAGCCTTATTTGAACTCTGGTTGGAAGGATTTGTTTGCAGAATACAAAGTGCAAGCAATTGAGGAGGGATCTTAGAAGAGACAGATCACAAACTTTGAGAGCAGTGATAGAAGAGTCCAGCAAGGGATTCTGAGTGCAGAAAGAGTGTGGCAGAACCTGAATTAATTCCCAACTAAGGTTGGATGAATGAAGAAAATGGGTGTTCTTGAGAAAGTTGTAGAGTGAAGCCTAGAGAGCAGAAGAGAGTGCTCAGAAGGTTCCTGAGAGGGGGGACCAGTACTTGCCAAAAGCCGGAGCTCAAGAGAGAAGCTTGGTGAGGTGAGTTGCAGCAAGAGAGCTTGTTGTTGCAGAGGCTTAGTGCATCTTGTGAGTGAATAACTCTTAGAGAAGAAAATGGCTACTGAGAGCCATAGAAAAGATTGCAGAGATTGCAGAGGTTCTGAAAGAGGCCATAGCAACAGAGTGTGGGAAGATGCCAAAGAAAATGGCATGAGGAAGAGACTCACAGATGAAGAATATTGGAAAGAATTTGCTGAGATCAAGGAAGAGTTCAATGAACTGAAGAGAAGGATAGAAGAAAGCCAGAGAGTTGGTTGGCTCATGAAGAAGAAGATAAAGTGGCAGAGGCTACAAAGGAAGAAGGAGCAGATGATGAATGCTCGGAAGAAAAAGGAAATACTCAAAGTAATTGAGTATCTGGAGAAGGACTTGGAGACTGAAGCTTCAAGTGGGACCAAGGGGTCCAAGAGCCTTACATCTGACATATTTTGTATGTTTGCAGGGACAACAGGTGAGAGAGGGAAAACTGCTGATGTTGTCATTGAGGAAGAAAATGGAGCAGCTACATGTTTTGAAGATGTCCATGCACGGTCAGAGAAAGATTCTTCTTTCCAACATATTGGAAGCAGAAGAGATTTAGTTTATGATATTGGCCAGAAGCTGGAGGTTGAATAGCTTGAGGACTCTGAAGAAGAGACCATTGAAGAATCACTAGAGAATATAGAAGACTTGGAACAGCAGAAAGATTTGGTGATCAAATCACCAATTAAGGCCATGGGGTCTTATGTTTTTGCATCTGACGAGTTGTGTGTGAATGTAGGTGTTGATGAAGATAGTTCACCTGATAGGACTGTGATGAATGAAGCTGACTATTTCCAAGAAAGATATGATGAGTATCTTTCAGATGAAGATCAGATTGAACTGTTGCAGTAGAGGGAATTCATTAATTCCTTATTTTATAGAAGAGATTGTTTCAATGAGGTTGATGATGATGAATTTGTCATTAATACTGGTAATGAAAAACTTCTTTTGTTAAATGGCCATGTGGAGAATGATGGACAGGTAGCTAGAGTCTTTGCAGCGATGGGAAATCAATATTTTATTCTGATGAAGGCTGAGGAGATAGTGATAGCATAGAAGAATTGGCTTGTCCGAATAGCCAAGAGAAGATTGAAGAGAAGGTTGTATGGCAAACTGTTGGGGCTACCACAGTAGTGGAGAACCAGAGTTTCACTCTGACAGAAGATGAAGATACAGTGGCTAGAGAACTTGATTTTATTGCTAGAGTCAATCAAGAAGAAGGAAGGCAATTGTATAAGATTGCCAAGGCAGAAGAAGAAGATGTTGAACCTGAGTTGAAGCATAGTGAAGATTTGTTTGGCCAAAGGAGATGGCGAGAATGTTTACTGAAGACATTTAGAAAAGAAGGTGAAATGCTAGAGAAGCAGCTTGGAGTGTTGCTGGAGAGAATGCTGAAGCAACAAGCTGAAGTGTTGCCAGTAGAGGAGCAAAATTTTTACTGTTGTAGAGAGGGTATGGATGATAGGATGGCGAATAGGGCAGTAGTAAGAACTGAAGAAATAAGAGTGCAACAACCAAAAGTAAGTGTCCAGCAGTCAGAGGAAATATTAGACAGATAAATTGAATTGATAAGGAAACTGATGCAGAAGATGCCTCAAAAAAGGGCAGCAGCGAGGAAATAAGGAAGTAGCAGCACAAGAAAAGCCGACAGAGGATGTAAAGGTACAGCTTGTGGAAAGCTACAACATAAAGTTTGGAAGCCAGGAGGAATGCAAAAGAAGAATGCTGCAACAAATAACCAGTTGCAGAACAAGGTGTGGGATCTAGGAAGATGAAGATGAAGCACATGATCAGGAGATCATGAATCATTTGAACTTGGGGAGTCTGATGCAGGGGCATTAGGCCCAAGACACTTTTTGTACATAAATAAACCTAAGGGGGGGGTCTCATGTTTTGTTTCCCCATGTAAATATTCATATTTGAGTTATTTTAGTCAATTAGAAGGGAAAATATTGTAATTTCCTGAATAATTGATGGGCACCTGAAGAGATAGTCAGTTTCAGAAGTTAGGCTAACTTTAGGAGTCCAAGAGTCATCAAGGAAGTGAATCGATTGATTTCCAATATGTATAAAAATAAACCTCTGTGACAGAGTCGAGGCCGGCACAGACCTGCTAAGAGAACTGCATAGAGCTGCATAGGGGAAGAAGGCCATCAGATTGAAGATATGGCCATCCAGTAGTTGTAAGTTAATTCATTGTGTAAATAAGAAATGTTTCAGTATATTTGTGCCTTGTGGATTTAATTCATGTGTGAATATTTGGGCTCTTGATGGATGATGATTGATTTCTGTGTAATTGAAGTTCGAATCCCATAAGTAAGGATATGAGCAGAGTGATAGAACTCTATACAATCTATAGTAGGAATCTCTGTGTGAAATACGGAATTGAAATCCTGTGTATGATTGAGTTCTGGTGATACTCTGTCTCTGTGCATGCGCGAGAGTGTTTTGACTCTGCAGTTAATGTACTCCGTCCCTGTGTTAATGTATATACTCTTGAATGCTCGTAGTAATACGCTGCTGTGTATATATTGAATATATATTAATCGTGTACGAATAGACCGTGGAATGACTGATGTTCTTGTCTGATTCATATTGGTCAAGATTAAGAGTCATGTATTATGATTCACTAAAGTTAACAGTGGCATGGTGTTGCAATTCCACATAAGAAACGGAGGAGCGAGGTCGTAATGTGCAGAAATCAGCGTTGAGATGGTGCGAGGAGGAGAACCCTTTTAAATAACAAAGGCGGACGGAACCCTAAGGGAGAAAGCAGCGGAACCACGAAGAGTGAACAGTAAAGGCGGTTTTTGGTTTTCATCAGACCACCTTTACACGGTGAGCGGTATTTGAGGAATTGGGAGCGATTCCACAGGACGGGCGACACGTGTCCCCGAGCGAATTCGCAAAACCACTTTCATTGCGCGCCATCGCACGTTATTGTTTGTGCATCTACACCGTGCGATATCCGTCAGATCATGTGAAGAATTGTGATGTGATGTCTGCCGTCAGATGTGGGAACCCTGTTAGCGATGGGGCCCATGCATACATATGTATTGATCATTATTAAGGTCTGTGGGTTTAATAAGGTATGACGTGTGCTTACATTGATAAAGATTAATTATATGCGAGATGGCACCGGCTTTTGTAGAGGTCGAGGCATCACATTAACCCTTAGAGTGTTGGCCATTAAAGACCTTTGTATGAGCGAATGTGCATATATATATATATTGAGATATTACAGTGCGCATGTAAAGAGATGGTATTATTACGATTTGAACCATAGAATAGAGATGGCACCTCCGCCAGCGAAATCATGTGAAGATGGACTATTGGGTTATAGCTATAAAGGGAATGTTGAATTAATATCTCAATTCTATGAATTGAGATATTAAAATAATCCAGATTTGGTTATTAAAACGATTGCCAGGTCAGGAAGAAAGAATGTTGTAAGTTTTCCAGAATTGTGGATTGGTTGGGGCAAGAAAATTTGGATGCATTTACACACAGATTGAGGTTGTGACCAAGGTAAACTGGGGCTATGGGTAGTCCCCGTTGTCGCCAAGCCAATAACATGAGTGAAAAATGAGTCTATATTTTCAGACTCTTTCATACAAAGAGTTTCAAAATCTCTCCTTCTTCACCTTCTCCATGCCTTGATAGACTGTCTTGAGAATATACCATGCCTCCTTAGACTTTATTGTTGCTGCAATCCTTGAGAAAATACTCTCATGTATAGATTGAAAAAGATAGAAGAGGGCTTTGGAGTCCTTCTTCCTATTATCTTTTAACAAAAAAATTTTTGTCGCTATCAAAGCAGCCAACACTGCTGCATCCACTGGTTTTGGGTAGCCATTCTCAACTAACTCCCATATGTCTTGTGAAGCAAACATAGCTCTCATAGTGATAGCTCAATATTCATGATTCTTCCCGTTAAACTTTGGAAGTTGGGGATTTGTCAGACTGGTGCCTGCTGCTGCCATTTTGACTGTGCAAACTGAACAATTTCCTTGACTGTGTTAAAAAAAAAAACGAATAGAAGCTTTCTCTGCTGGAGAAATCCGCTTCAATAAACTTCTTACAACTTCTGCAGTGAAGAGCGATCTCTGCTTCGTTCACTGAGCGCCTAGACTAGCTCTGATACCATGTTGAAATTTCTGGAGAATTCCTTAACACACATACAGAGGAATAAAACAATTCCTCTTCCACAACATAGAGATAGAATTAAAATTAAATTGCAGACTTCTATTTCATTAAAATAAACTCTGTTACAAAAATGAAGATCTTCAGAACATAGTTCTGAATTCACAAGAAGAAAATTCACTGACTGTTACACACACAGCACTTTAAAAATTCCATTATGTCTCTCTGCTTCTTTTCTCTGTTTTTAGTGTTTCAGGCAAATTACAATAAAACACAGCAACTAAAAACTCACCGTCTTTTTCCATCCTTCGGGCAAATGACAATGCTCTGTCTACTCAATACAATGCTCTCATGGCATATGTATATGACATTATATTGCATTACAAAAATACCTATATATTATAAATATCTCATATTTATAATATATATAACCACAGTTAAAAAATCTAAATAAACTGCGGTAAATAAAATTAACCCAACTTAAAATCTTTAAAAACATTAATTGTCGTAAAATAAATTTTAAATCAAAACTTCTATTATAAGGTTAAAAACCTTATTTCCTTTATGCATTCGTTTATGTTTTCCGTGGGGTTATCTTCCCCATTCACTGCTGGTGTCTGTTGCCCCCCGGAATTCTTTTGATTTGTGGACAGGTGGGTCCCTAGAGGAGTGACGTCAGCTCCTCCGAGAGTTCCCTTCCTCCTACTGCTTGAGCTTTGCTGCCCTCTCCGGAATGTTGCCGCCTCTGCAATGAATATGGTTGGTGGGTGTTTTAAAGTGGTGGTTGCTGCTGATAGGAGTGCCCCACCTTTGCATTCATGCCGCCACTCTTCAAACTCCCATCAGCCATTACTCTGCTGTCCTGCTGATTTGTGCGGGCAGTTGGAATTAAATTCCAACACCTTTGTCAAAGTGATCTTTTTGTTTAAAATCTTCTACATAGTTTCCCATACTTCCTTCCATGCTTTGACCTTATCTTTCACGTACTATGTTCTAGCGATCGGTTCCCTGATGGCAACAAAGGAGTCCTCAATGTTTAAAGTCTGCACAATTTTCAGCAATTCACTACATTCAACAACCATCTTCTGCATAGTTTCCCATACTTCCTTCCATGCTTTGACCTTATCTTTCAGGGGCTATGTTCTAGCGATCGGTTCCATGATGGCAACAAAGGAGTCCTCAATGTTTAAAATCTGCACAATTTTCAGCAATTCACTTCATTCATCAACCATCTTCTGCATAGTTTCCCATACTTCCTTCCATGCTTTGACCTTATCTTTCACGTGCTATGTTGTAGCGATCGGTTCCCTGATGGCAACAAAGGAGTCCTCAATGTTTAAAGTCTGCACAATTTTCAGCAATTCACTACATTCATCAACCATCACCAATACCTGATCCTAAAGGTCCGTCCAAGGTTTCTACTTTTCACGGGGTCTTTCCACCGACTCGCTCAGTCGTGAAGCCGTTAATTTCAAAGTCAACTATTGGAATATCCAGTTTGCTTTGAAATTTGTTATTGGGCAACGTTAACAACCATCCTGCTTTTTTCTATATTAACACAAGCATTTTCATTTAGTAACAAATAAATTGCATGGTGAATAATGTTTCATGTCCATCTCTTTACGGTTTACATCATTCTATGTAATCTAAAGCATTGTTGCATATACGTATATCGTTAATTCTTAAGATAATCTTAATAATCAACGACTTTATAATTACGTATCAAAACATTTTTAAGATTTAAAAAAATATAAAAATTAATTAATTATAAGTTTATTTTAAATATTATTAGTATGTACTTTGATTTGTATATTTTGAAATACAATTTTCTAAAATTTCAATGAGAAATGAGAATTTTAGAAATTTTATTTAATTGATGATGACCAATCTTTGGTCTATCGGAACTAAAGAAAATAGTTATTTAATTTGATTTAAGATTTTATTCTTATGCTCAAAAAGCTTGGAAAGAAGCCTCCGAGGTCACTATAATTTTGACATCTTAAAAAGCTAGGAAGGTCAGTATTGCAACAAAGATTATGAAATTGAGCTCTAATATGGTTGTATGCGGGGCACTCTAAGAGGAAGTGATTTTCATCATAGATGTTCATATTCTCACAGAGATGGCAGATCCTTTCCATCCATGGTGTTTTAGGAACTGTCCAATGACGTGTTTCACTATGGAGCTCATGAGAGTTCATTCTAATCTTGGCTATATTAATTTTCTTCTTTGAGCAAGTTAAAACAGTTCACTTTTATTAGATATTTAAGATATTTTTAGTAGTACACACAAATCAAAAGTGGATCTTTCTTTTCAGAATAGTTGTGTCATTTTTATCTTTTTAATTAAATTGATTTTAATCAAAAAAATGTTATATGAACTAATTTCATTAAAATGAGTTACCTTTTTTTGGACATGTGGTATTGATAAGCCATGTTATTGGCCCATGATATTCTAACAAGGCATGTTTAAAATTAAGAATGCCCATGGTAAAATGTGAGTGCTTGTGTATACTTAAGAATCTGGTTACATGTTTTAGGATTTTTTTAATTTTATCAACATGAGATGTATCATAAGTAAGTGTTTTAATAATTCTCATAGCTTGATTCCTATATGAGTCATTTAATTTATATGGTTGCACTAGTTATGATTAATTTAATTTAAACAACCGTGAGATGTATAATGAAGTAATTGTTTTGATGTTTAAGATGGATTGATGCCTATCATAGCTTACTATCCATTTAATATATATAGTTGTTGTTTTTTAATTATTAAGAATTATTAGGTGGATGGTAGAGATTTAGCCTCTCAAGAATATTCTATAATATTATTACTAGTAGTCACAAATCAAAAGTAGTTATGCCATCTTTTTCCCTTTTTATTAATTAAATTTTTTTTATATGAACATGAATTATGGTTTTTGGGCATGTGACATTAGTAAGCCATGATATTGGCCCATGACATTGTAACAAAGCATATTTAAAATTCATAATCTCCATGATAAAGTGGGAGTGAATCTCCATGATTAAGAATCTTGTTACATGATTAAAAATATTCAAAGAAATCCCCAAACCATGTCACCAAATGAGGCATAGATCCATCACTATATATAGTGCATTGTTTCCAGTTTTAGGCTGACCCTACAAGTTGATGTAGGCCGAATTTTACCTTTGTACATAAGCTAACTTTCAGGGCTTATATTCTAGCGTTAGTGAGGTTGACATGAGGGTTGTGTTGAGCCATTCCTTCACAGTTAAATGACAAGGTCTTGGAGCATATCAACCCTCACTAATAATAATTTAAAAGAAAGTTATAATTTATTTAATTTTATTTTTTGAATCTTTGGTATGCAAGATGTATTAAGTGGTAATTGTTTTGATGTTTATCAATATTAACCAATAGGTATTAACAATTATAAAAGGAATTAATACATTAATTAAACATATACATAAGTAATCATGGAGATTCAATCCCACTTTTTTAAGGGGATTATTAAAATGTAAATTGTATTTTTTACAATAACATTGGCCAATGTCGTGATTTACTAATGCCATGTGGCCAAAAAAATATAACTCATGCTCATATGACATTTTTTTTAATTATTGATTTTAATTCAAACAACAAGTTATTATTATTTATTTTCACTTAAAAAAAAAAAAAAAACGTAAGTACTTTTGAGATAAATCTCAACCATTGATTTATAACAACTCCTAAGAGTACCCTAAAATATTTCATAGAAATTAAATCTGTACCATTTACGTAATAATTATTAATAACTAAATTATAATTCTAATAAACCTATTCCAAATAAAAGAGACCTATCTGCACAATAAACTTATGAATAAAATGCTTGCTTGCATTATTTTATCTTCTCTACATTATCATCGTACATAGACTTTATACACATTTAATCCTAAATATTATTCTAATAATAAATATACATCATGTTCTATATAAATTTATTATAAAAAGGTAAAGAGTTACATTTTTTTTTTTCATCTAAATCTAATCATTTTGTTTTATTTTAAAATGGTTACAAAAATGGTGAAGATCTATTATACTAAGTTTTTTTTTTTTTTTTTAATTTATTGATGATGATAATGATGATTAATGTCCAGTAATACCAATATGGTCTATCAGACCTCGAGAAATAAAGAGATTAATTGTGACTTTTTAATATTTTATTTCTATGATAAAAAAGAATATTCCTAGATCCCTATAGTTTTGTTGACTTAACAAGTCAAGAAGGTTCATAGCGTGACAAAAATTTTGGAAATGTTTTTAAATTTTTTTATAGTATTTGTGTGGGGGATTGTCTAGAAGAGAGTAGCATGGGAGAGAAGTATCTAAAATGCAGTAGTAGGACTAGCACAGTATAGAGAGATGTGACGCAAGGGGCACCACACCGAAGAGGAAAACATCCAATAGGTGAGGATGCATGAAAATAAATATGGTAGTTAGCATTTTAGGAATGATGGGAAAGGAGAGGAAGTTCATCGTGGAAGAATAATGTAGATATATTTGGAGAGGGAAGGATGTCAACAACATAGTGACACTCGAGCAGTCGATATTTTCACTAGAATTTACTAAGAAGTTAAAAGGCATGGAACAACTGGAGAAAGGATGTTAGAAAATATTACAACAGTTAGAAAATATGGAAAAATCGTCGAAGTGGAGAAGAACTAGGCCGAGAAAGATAGAGAAGCAGGAGGAGTCCAATAGGAAGAATGATCTGAGATAATTTGAAATTTGGACAGAAGAGAATGAAGAGCAGTTGAGACTGTGCCTTTTGTTGCAGTAGTCACAATGCTAGATGTTAGATGTGTATGTGTTTGTAGTTGTTGTGCATCCTAGGTGTAGAGAAAGAAGTGTGTAGTAGATTTAAGGGTGTTTTTGCATTGTAATTGTTTTTTTACTATGACAAAAGTAAAAATGGAAAGGTTGGTGAGTAAGGTTTAAATGATTTTGATTGTAGTGCGTTAAACTTGTTTACCTTTTCTTATGTTGAAGTAATGGAAAGAACCATGAATTGCCCCATGTGCATTGGTGTATAAATGTGATATGTTCCCATTATTAATATTTTTTTTATTGATTGTATAATGATATAATGCAGAGCTTGTATTTGTTAATATATTTTATGAGAAAGAGTTAATAGCATTGTTCTATATTTATCACATTAGTCTTATCTGAGTCGAATTATGAGTTTCTTTCATGTTAGCATAAGGGTTCTTCATGGAAATGAAATGTTTCGGTCGTAATTTTCTTGTTGGTAATGAATAATACATTAACTAGCTTGTTTAAAGACTTGTGAATTCCCATGTGGCAGGATGTTTCAAAATGATTGTTAAGTGTATGTTCTATAGTTTTTTGGAACCTCGTGGGGTAAGACAAAGTCCTAGTGTCATTAAGTCACAGTAATATCATCTGATTGAAGAAACCTGGTTCTAGTGGACCACCATAGAACCTTAGGTGAGACTTCATCCACTTATTGGGTGATGTTGAAAGGGGTCTTGTTGAGCAGGTTTGTTGGTTGAACTACGCAACAAATCCTTGGTCTGTCAGAATACTATGCGGTAATAAATGGTTATGTTTTTATGACTGAGATCGTCGTATGATAGGATTATTTTGAGATAGATATGTGGAAACCATGGAATCCTAGTAATAAAGAAATGCTCGATGAATTAAATGGAAGGAGCAAGAATTTACAACAAAACAAGTTGGAGATTGGGCAGCAAGAAATGGTTGTAGAAATATGTGTTTACTTAATTACATGAAGCTTTCTTTGGAGAGTTCTCTAATATTCTAATATAGTGTGTTAAATTTTTGAAGGATAATAATCTGAGTTACATCCATGTAGTCCTAAGGAGGTGTGTTAATTAGAAGCGGTAAGTAATAATATCTCATGTGTTGTCATTTTATGGTTTGAGAGTGTGTTGGAAGGTTATATTTTTGAGTTTGTAGTGGAAGTGATAACAACCTATAGTTTAACGCAAAGGAAATTTATGGAGGGCATGTAGGGAATATTCATATGGCCACTGCCATTATCCCTTAAAAATCTATTGTATGATCATGGATTTATGCCCCTAAAATCAGACAGTATGAGTGGCTAAAGTACTTGCGCACCAAGGGGAAAGTGGGAGAGAACCAGGAGGTATGGTTGGCATGCAGATATTCTGATAGGACCAAGAATTGACATGCAATGGCCAACACAATCCCACTCAACTTCGACCCTTTTAACAACACCCATAGAGTGGGTGATGTCTCACCCGACATGCTAACAGGTGACTGTGGGAACTAGGTTTCCATAGTCTCCCAGGAATCTCTATAACCTATGACATTAAACTCCTAGCGACACACAATTTACCATCACCCTAGTAATAAATATTGTGCAAGGATCTTAGCCTTTTGGTTTACCCTAAAATTCACAAGTCATGTCCCATAACGCGTGGGAAGCCCAAGTGTATTACGCTTTCGATCATTAGATATTAGATTGACATTTACAAAAGTCTATTTCCTCTTATATACCAATAACATCATTTATTAACCCCAACTGGCTTGCAAAAATTCCATTAGAGAAATTTTGAGGTCTAAAATGGGTCTCAGAAAAATGTACAACCAAATAAAATTTATAAGAACCAATAGGATTCAAGATGATCATGTCAACAATGGGAAATGATTCACCATTTTTGGGGTAGAAAAGTAAAACAATTAAAAAAATTTAAAATAATAAAACTACTTTTTCAACTTATCTCCCTAACGTTTTACTCAAATTTTGAGCGGGAGTACTCATTGGATGCAAAATCTAATTTCTCATCAAAAGAGTACCCATGTTGCATACATTCGATGGACCCTGCTACAAGAAAAATGAGAAATACATGAAAAAACGTGATAGAAATCACGCTTTCATGTATTTCTCATTTTTCATGTATCGGAGTGCATTGAAAGTATGCAAGATGGCTACTCCTTAGATGAGGAATAAAATTATGCATCCAACAAGTGCTCCCGCTTGAAATTTGAGTAAAATCATAGGGATATAAGTTGAAAATACGAGTTGGAAAAATATTTTTTTTTTCCCTCTAAAATTTGATGATGTAATAAAATATTATTTTATTACTTCCACTATTATTTTAAATAGTTTCCTTACGAGGCCCATTTTAGACCTCAAAATTCCCCTAATGATCCCATTAGTGTAGTTTTTAATCTTGTACCAAAATTACTTGCAAACATACTGTTAGGTCCATATATTATTAGTTTAGTCCCTTATTGTTATTAGTGCAACCCCCTTATTGTTATTGTTGTATCCGTGTAACCCCAATATTTTTATTATTATGCTCTTACATAATTATTGTTAGGTCGGCTAGGATTATATTGTGGCGCCATGGACTCCTATATATAGAAGGAGGTTTTGGTCATTTGTATCATCCAAGATTTGTTCATTTATGTAATGTATTGGAGGTTTCCCCCTCGAAGTGGTTGATTTCTAAGGTGTTGATCTCTCTTTTCTTCTATTTTTTGAGTTGGTTTCATAACATTTGGTATCAAAGCTTCAGATTATAGGGTTTCACTACATCAAATAGGTCATTGTGGAATTTTCGCTATAAAAATTTTTCTACGAAGGTTCAGAAACTGAAGTTTTTATAGAGAGAAGCAAAAATCCTGAGGAAAGTCGTGAGAATTTTTAGATCTTGGTTCGCAACATTTTAGGAGATATGATCTATGCAAGTCAGGGATTTTTGCAGGCTCCTGAATTTAGCCTAAAAAGGTCATCATGGAATTTTCACTATAACGTTTTTCCTACGAGGGTTCAGAAGCTTAAATTTTTACAGAGCAAAGCCACAATCCTAAGGAACGTCGTGGAAAAATTTCAGAGCTTGATTCACAATATTTTCAGAGATAGGGTCTGTGGAAGTTAGGGATTTTTCAGGCTCCCAAATTCATCTCAAAGAGGTGACTATGGGAAAATCGTCATATCTCTCTCTCTGAGCATTGGATTGGAATTATATAAAACGTGGCCACAAGTACATATACTATAGTTTCCTATGTATCAATTTTAGAGCCGAAGGAGGAAACAGTGACACGTGACACATCGTACAAGTTCGCTCTACTGAACCAGTATATAATTATGTCAGTGTGGGAGATTCGACATAGCTTTTCCTTGAAGAATCCAAATCAAGTTAGACCTATGGAATTTGAAAGAAGATTTAGAGGTATACTACAAGGCCCAATTTCAGATATTAAAGATTCGAAATCATAGATATAATTGAGTTTCAATATCGAGCTCCTTAAAAGCAAGAAAAAGGTGTGTATTTTTTTTTGAATTACATAAGTCTCGTTTTAAAAAAATAGTTTGAATTTATTCCTAGGGCATATTGAAGAATAGATATCCGTATTGGGTTCTAAAATTCCCCCTAAAAAGAATTCAACACACATCAAGCCTTCAGAAGGCTCTACTATGACTCATGAAGACAGAGAAATGCAACATGAGATATCAAAATTACAAGAGCAAGTGCACCAAATTTTTCTATCGCAAAGAGCAACAAAAAATGAAGAGGAAGTTTTGAAGAAAGGCGTGGAAACTAATATGGATGGTTTGAATAAAGACGTGGAATCTAACATTAATGGTTTGGAGGATAAGATGGATGGCATGGAAGCTAAGATGGATGACATGGAAGCTAGGATCGATGAAAAAATGAAAGACAACATGGAAAACATGAAGAATGATCTAAAAGTAGACATCTAATTTTTGGCAAAGTTGATACAAGAAATGTTTACTAATGGCGAAAAGATATTAGAGGAAACTCATGATGAGAAAAAAATAAATGTTAATCGTGATTTCATCAACTCTAATGTTGGATGGAAGAACCACCAGATTCCAAAGATGGATATGAGGAAGTTTGATGGCAAGGATCCTGTAACATGGATACTACAGATGCAGCAATATTTTGATCTCAATAATGCACAAAACACACAAAAGGTATGCATTACACCTTTAAATTTAGAACAAAATACATTTGTATAGTATCGATGGCTTTGCTCGCATAAAAAAATTGTCACTTGGTCAATTTTTACGGAGGAAATGATAGCACATTATGAGGATACAAAAAGAAACACCTTCTTTAGCCAATTGATAAATCTCAAACAAAAGGGTTCAGTGGTGGAACACATTGAGGAATTCCAAAAAATGAATATAAGGGTAACTAATATTCCAGAGGAACATAGCATTGATGTCTTCATAGGGAATTTAAAGGATAACATCCAACATGAAGTTTGCATTTGGGAACCTGATTAATTAGAAAAGGCATTCAAGCTGGAAAGAAAAAATGAATGTAAAACTATGGCAACAAGGAATCCTACCACTCACATATATAAAGATGGAAGTGTTGCTACTCCTATACTTCCACAACCTACAAGGTTGACACCACAACAATTGGAAGAAAAAATATCAAAACGGATTTCCTACAGTTGTCCTAGTTGTGATATGGTACACTAAAGGTCATAGAGAGTGTACGGGAAGAAATTATTTTACATGAATTGTGAGGAAGAAAATGAACAAGAATATTCAAAAGAAGGAGGATATGCAGAACAAAACCTGCAACAAGCAAAAGTAGGTCCAACCATGTCGTATAGTGGGTGGCAGGAATTACCACTCCTCAAACTCTCAAGATAGAAGGACATATAAAGAAGAAAAGGGTAATAGTGTTGATTGATTCAGGTAGCACCCATAATTTTATTCATTATAAGGTAACGAAGGAATTAAATTGTTTCCTATACCCAGCACCAGAATGTCAAGTGATGGTTGCAAATGGAGGAACTATAAATTGCTCTGGAAAATGCCATAATATCAAGCTAACCATGGGGGAATATGTATTGACTAGTCCAATGCTTGCCATTCCTATGGGAGGTGCTGATGTTGTACTAGGAGTACAATGGTTACAATCTTTGGGGACGGTATCTTTTAATTTTCAAGAACTTTTCTTGAAATTTTTTTCAGAAGGAAAGGAAGTTGAATTACGGGGTATTGCGGGGAAGCCAGGAAGGATAATAAGCTCTAATGTCATGACAAAGCTTCTAAAGAAAGAACAGCGAAGCGTAATTGCACAATTATGCTCACTAGAAGTTCCAACATCAAAATCATCTATTTCTGCAGATCTCCAACAAGTCTTGGACAATCATTCCAAGGTGTTTGAAACTCCCAAAGGACTCCCACCTATTCGTGATCATGATCATGCTATTCATTTGATTCCAAGAAGTGTTCCTCCAAACATCAGGCCTTATAGATATCCTTATGTCCAAAAAAGCGAAATTGAACGTATGATTGCAGAAATGTTAGAGGCGGGTATAATTCAACCTAGTCAAAGTTCTTTCTTTGCTCCTATAGTATTGGTACACAAGAAGGATGGATCATGGTGAATGTGTCCGGATTATAGGGAGCTCAATAAGCTCACCATTAAAGACAAATTTCCCATTCCTGTGATTGATGAATTATTGGATGAATTAAATGGAGCAATTTATTTTACCAAGTTGGATCTTCGTTCAGGATATCATCAAATTAGAATGAAGACTGAAGATATTTTGAAAACAACATTTCGAACTCATGAGGGTAATTATGAGTTTTTGGTCATTCCTTTTGGCCTTACCAATGCACCTTCTACATTTGAAGGGTTGATGAATTCCATTTTCAAATCGTTCCTTAGAAAATTTGTGCTAGTATTTTTTGATGATATACTAATCTACATCAGGTCTTGGAAGGATCATGTTCAACATTTTGACAAGGTGCTCAAACTATTGCAGGAGAAACAATTATATGCAAAAACATCCAAATGTTTCTTTGGAGTACAAGAGGTGGAATATATGGGTCATATTGTATCTCATGAGGGTGTTAAGGTAGACCCTAAAAAATTAAAGCCATTAAGGAATGGAAAGTCCCCAAAACCATAAAGTAGTTGCGAGGATTTCTCGGGTTAACAGGGTATTATTGCAAGTTTGTTAAGAATTATGGGAGAATAGCAGCACCTCTAACAAAATTATTGAAGAAAGATGAATTTTCATGGAATATTGAAGCAACTAAGGCATTCGAACATCTTAAAGAGGAAATGTGCATATCATCAGTCTTAGCTACGCTAGACTTCACAAAAACTTTCATTGTGGAGTGTGATACCTCAGGAAATGGAATTGGTGTTGTTTTAATGCAAGAAGAAATACCCATTTCTTTTGAAAGTCGTCCAATCAAAGGAAAGTGTTTACAGAAAGCTATTTATGAGAAGGAAATGTTAGAAATACTACATGCACTAAATAAATGGCGACCTTACCTAATGGGAAGACACTTCAAGGTAAAAAATGATCATGATAGTCTTAAAAACTTTTTGGAACAAACAATATCCTCAGAAGAGCAACAAAAATGGGTCACAAAGATGTTGCGTTATGAATTTGAAATAATCTACAAAAAAGGGAAGCTAAATGTTGTTGCAGATGCACTCTCAGGAAAGAATGAAGAGGTGGAAGCATTGCTTTGTGCCATTTCTATTATCAAGCCAGATTGGATAACCGAAGAAAGGGATGAATGGAAGAAGGATGAAGAAGTGTGGACACTCATTCAAAATTTGCAGCAAGATCCTAGTACATCTGATACATTTAGTTGGAAAAAATATTCCTTATGGTACAAAGATCGCTTATATCTTTGTAATAATTCCCAACTAAAACAAAAGATTCTTTTGGAATTGCACACGTCTCCTTTAGGAGGACACTCAGGATTTTAAAAAAATTACCACACGGTGAAGAAATAATTTTTTTGGGATGGCCTTAAATCTGATATTCAAAAGTTTGTGGTGGAATGTTTAGTTTTCCAGCAAAATAACGTTGAGAAAATTAAGACCCTAGGTCTTCTACAACCTTTGTCTATTCTAAGTCAACATTGGGATGATATTTCAATGGATTTTATCATAGGTTTACCTAAGTCCGAAGGAAAGAGTGTCATCATGGTGGTAGTTGATAGACTTACCAAGTATGCACACTTTTGTGCATTATCTCATCCATTTAAAGCAAGTACCGTTGATACTACATTTATGGAAACAATTCTAAAACTACATGGAAACCCAAAGATTATTCTGAGTGACAGAGATCCCATTTTTACTGGAAATTTTTGGATGAAGTTATTTTCTTGTTTGGGTACTCAATTAGCTCATAGCTCATCTTATCTTCCTCAATCCAATGGTCAAACTGAGATAGTGAATAAATGTTTGGAAGGATATCTTCGTTGTTTTGTATTTGATAAACAAACACAATGGGTCAAGTGGTTATCTCTCGCTGAATGGTGGTATAACACTTCCTTCCATACTGCAGCAAAAATGACCCCATTTATGGAACTTTATGGATATCAACCACCGTCTATAACATCAACTTTAAGGGAAAATTCTAAGGTTCAAGCAGTGGAATATCACATCGAGCATAAAAAACAAGTTCTCAAACTCTTACAGGATAACCTAAATTTGGCACAAAATTGAATGAAATAACAAGCAGATCAACATCACAGCGAGAGAAGTTTTGATGTAGAAGACTGGGTAATTTTACGGTTACAACCATACAAACAAATGTCCCTCAAGAAAGATAAGAAGGATAATAAATTATTGCCAAAGTAATATGGTCCTTACAAGTTGTTGCAAAATATTGGTGCTATGGCATACAAATTGGAGCTTCCTACTTCTTCGCGAGTGCATCCAGTTTTCCATGTTTCATGCTTAAAAAAGGCAATAGGTGAAAATATTCCAGTTCAAACAATATTGCCAGAACTTGATAAGGAGGGAAAAATCATATTAGAACTTGAAGCGGTCACGGAAACAAGAACTTGATAGCTACGGAATCGATCAATTTCATAGTATCTCATAAAGTGGAATAACTTACCCACTGAAGATTCCACATGGGAGGATGAGAATTTTATACAGAAGCACCCAGAGCTACTCAAGCATTGAGGACAACACTTTTTTGAAGGAGAGGGCATGTTAGGTCCCTATATTACTAGTTTAGTCCCTTATTGTTATTAGTGTAGCCCCCTTATTGTTATTGTTGTACCCCTTGTTGAGCAACATCTTTGTCCAATTTTTTATGGTTTTTATCAAATAAATACATGCTTGTACCTAGTTTTTTAATAATTATTTATCCATTATGTTGTTCATTAGTGGCATTTAGAGACATTAAAAATTAAGTACTAAACTATTGTTATTAATTAAATTGAATAAGTGTTTTGTATAATAATATCATTAATAATAGGTTTTCATGATGGCAGGAGGATAAGTCGAGCACCAACAATGTTGGAATGCTTCTTGAAATATATTTGAGTACAGGTCCATGCACAAGAGCAGAAATATATGTTTTGCCAAGAAATATGTTATGCCGTGAATTACCTTCTAGAAGATAAACCTTCTCCATTGAGTTCTACAATATAGCACAATGAAGCAGGGAATATTATGAATGGAACATAATACCTTATTTCCAGAAAATGCATAAAAGCAGCAACTGGGTAGTTGAGTACGAGATTGTTGTAGGTGAAAATATCAATTTTGCGACCAAATGGAGCAGAATCTCTAAATTCTGAGACGTGGGTTTTATTCAGAGCACCATGTTTCATATAACGTCAAAAACCATGCGGAAAAATTCGGCTTCGTGAAGGAGTTATTGTCAAGGGAATATTCCACTGAAAACCATTTCTGAATGTGAATGTATTGGGTCAATTCGGGTCCATTTTTTTTTAGAACAGCTTTGGTTGAAAACTTCAAACCTGGTTGGCTGAGACATGTTGCTTGAGACATTCCTTTTCATGCTTTTCCTCTTCAAGGGTTTTGTATGCAGAATTGGGCTTTAATATAAAATTTTGGTTAAATTTTGGAGCCCCGGTCGAGTCAGTTAAGAAGGTCGTGTTCAGGTGTTAAATCAAGTGGGATTTCTTCATAAAAACCTGGGTTCTCTCTCCCCAATAACAGGAAACTGTGTTAATGCGACCAATTATTGTGCTCTCTTGTAATGTCTCAACGTAGCATTAGGGGAACTTTGAGGTCTAAAATGGGCCTCCTAAGAAAATTGTACAACCAAAATAAACTTTATGAGAACCAATAGGATTCAAGATGATGATGTCAACCATGGGGGGTGATTCACCATTTTTGGAGTAAAAAATTAAAAAAAATTAAAAAATAATAAAATAATAAAACTAATTTTTCAACTCATATTTTCAACTTATCTCCCTAAGGGTTTACTCAAATTTTGAGCGGGAGTACTCGTTGGATGCAAAATTAATTCCTCTTCCAAGGAGTACCCATGTTGCATATTTTTGATGGACCCTGCTACACGAAAAATGAGAAATACATGAAAAAACGTTATTGCAATCACATTTTTCATGCATTTCTGATTTTTCGTGTAGAAGAGTCCTTAAAATGTATGCAACATGGGTACTCCTTGGATGGGGAATTAAATTTTCCATCCAATGAGTATTCATGCTTGAAATTTGAGTAAACAATTAGGGAGATAAGTTCAAAATACGAGTTGAAAAAGTATTTTTTTTTTTTTTTTCCCTCCAAAATTTGATGATGTAATCAAATCTTATTTTATCATTTCCACTATTATTTTATAATTTCCTAAGGAGGCCCATTTTAGACCTCAAAATTCCCCTAATGGCAGCGGTTTTTCCTAGGTGGTGTATCTCAATGGAACATATAAAAATTAGAATATATATACACATTAATTCTATTTGTCAGTTCAAGTAGAAATATGAGATGAGCTTTGTGAAGCTGGGGGTTTTGATAATTTCCACCTTCAAATTTCTATTATAACGGAGGCCAGACTTACTTGACATCAAGTTGGTCAATTTGTATTTTTGTGAGCACATTTTGAGCATTATAACGATGCTTGCGATGTAGTGGCATGAAGGAGATATTTGGAGGCATTGATAAATTTTTTGAGCCAGGATGCCACTACCTATAATGGTTTTGTGGGAATCAAATTGAAGGTCATATTTCCTTACGAGTATAGAAGCTACATGTGCGATGTGAGTCGAAGTCAAAGGATAATGTATTCGTGACTATAAATTGCATCTTTGAAATACCGTACCATTTTAGAGAAAGCAACGGATGTTTTTTATAAGCTTAGAAATACTATGGATTTCAGATAGTGCAACTCTCATCGTTGATGTAGTACCCAATAAAACTGTGAAGAAGTCAATGAATGAAATAAACACAGCTGCAATGGGGAGGGTGGCAACACAATAGAAAGTAGAGGCTGGTAGTAGTAAACAACTTGGCTCCATGATTTTCAACGCTCCAGTAAAAAAGTTGGATTCAAGAATCACAAGCTCTACAATGTTTAATTCCCAGCATTGAAAGGGTCAGCACCTCATCTAATTGTGCGTTAAGGCACCAATTCTAGCTGTGCGATGCCCCAGCCAAATTTGCATTGTCTATGCCAACAAGGCATGAGGACCAAATTCTTCCAGAATCTGGATCAGACCAGCTCAAAACTAAATTCGAAATAAAATATCATTGTTTTGATTTTTTTAAATTTGAATTAATCAAATCTCCCAAATTTGTATTGTGTGTAACTATCGACCATTGAATTAGAGCAGCGTTGCTGCTATAAAGTAGAAGCTATGCACAAGGAGTGAATTTGTCAATTAGGAGAACTGGGGAATATGAGTTCAGAAGGAATGTAGGAATTGAATGGAGTCAGAAGTGAATGCGCACATCCAGATTCAACATTGAAGTTTCTAGAATTGTAATGGGGCAACAAGCTACTGTAATTTTTAATTGACATTTAAACTGATGTTTTGATTGAATTCAATAAATTCTAGTTCCGACAATTGTTTCTTTTATGTAAATACTGTAATTTTATTTATTTCTCAGCGTTGAGTTAGTTTAGGGCTTGCTCCAGGGAGTGGCAAGGATCCACCGCAACCTGGAGTTGAGTCCCTTGTTCTTTATAGCTGTACAAATTGTGCTTTACTTTACTACATGAATTATAATTGTTGTGAATTATTTTCTAAATAGAATTGTAGATTTTTCAATTCTGTAATTAAAATCATTATTTTGTCTTTTTGAATTAAATGGATGTATTGTTGGAGAGTATTAATGAATATAGGAGTTCAAATGTGTATGGTTTAAATCACTTTAATCTCTTGTTTGGATTGTGAATTCCATTATTTGGAAGAGGTTAAGAGAACGACATAGATAACTGCATATTTTCTAGAACTTGGTTACTGTAGTTATGAATTAGACCACGATTTTATTTTTGAATTAAAATACAATAATGTCAATAGTATGGGTAGTTGATTGCGGGTTGTGTATATTTCTTGTGAAACATTTCTCTCCCAGGATTTAGCTTGGTATTTAGATCTCTTATCTTTTTTAGGACCTTTCTTATTTTTCATAGCATGAACAAACTATGATAGCTAGTAAATTTGGGTTGTAAATCATGAAGTCCTGGGAAATTTTTCTTTTCATGCATTTAAGATTAAGAATGAGTTGACGTGTGAGGGTGTTCATAGAATTAGATAAGTTAAAGCCGGCGTTGTGTTTCAATTTCATTTGGATTTCGAATAGGATTCAGTAGTTTTCCGCAAAGTTCTGAAGTTGTCTCATTAGAGTACTGTAGTTCTCTTCAAAAATCATTAGAGTGATTTTTCATATCTAAGATTGCGAGGTTTGATGCATTACCATTTAGAGATTGAATTATGTTTGATTTAGATTGTTGATTTAATTTGACTAGTAGCCATAGGTGTAAAGGTTTCCATTTCTACAATTTAAATTGTTTAATTTATTTTGTCTTCTTTGTTTGAGCTATTAAATTATCATAGGATAATTTAGATATATTCTTCCATAATGTGTCGTTACAAGTAAATATATGATTAATCGTTTTAATAGTTAGAAGTTGAAAACATTGTTGAAGATTTTAGTTGAAGTTAATCTCATTGCACCTTTATTTCAATAAGATTGTCTTTTAATTTCCGAAAATTAGAAAAAGGATTGAGTTACATAGATTTCCTTCAGAATGGTTGTGTTTTAAGTGTGAGTTTGCTTGGCTAATAAAAGAGTGTTTTTATCATCTCATAGTTAAGCGATCATGGAAGGAAACTTATATACTCTGTCCATTAACTTGAGCCAAGACGCAGTACAACTTTTGTTTATGACTCCCATATTGATAATGAGAGGATTAATCCAAAAATTAAACTACCCAACATTTTGGCGTCGTTGCCGAGGAGTTGTATTTTGGCTCAGGTAAAATTTTTCTTACAAACTTTGAAGGGTATTGTAGGAAATCAGAGGGCGGAGAGTGTACGGTAAAACATGAGTGAAGAGCCACGCATCAACTTTTGTGGGGTTGCTCCAAAGTCTGGCCATATTGCGTATCTATTGAAATTTTATTTTCTTTATGTGTAGAAGTAGAAGTAAGCTTTAGACATTTAATTTCCAAATTGAGTTGCTTTTCATAAATTAAATAGTACTTTGATTCAACATTTTCCTTTCATGCCAGTGTGGTGACCTTTATTTCAGCCAATATCTTTTAAAATTCATTTATCTTCAGAATCCAATCTTCAATGTTATATAATTTTTGGGGTACTGTAAGAACCCTTGCGTACTAATCCATGTGATGAAAAAATGTACCAGTTTGCTCTAGGAGAGTGACTATCAAACTATGGAATACTTGCATCAGTTGGAGAATCATAAATATGTGGATTCCATTTAATCCTGGTTTCGAGCGATCATCACGCCATCTTATTTCCTCAGCATTCGGAAACTTTTGGTACCATATAAATTGAAGCAATTGGTTTCTCATGCTTTTTTATGTCTTGAAGTCTATTCTTTAAAACTAAGTGTGAGTATAATCAACATTTTGTTACGCACATGGCTTCATTGGAATTACTCCTATACTTAAACAGGAGTCTTTCGCCTCTTAGGGTAAAGTAGGGTAGGAGAATAAATAAATAAATAAAGTTGCTATAATTATATTAGGGTTTTGAATTTTAAATAATGGTTGTTAAAACTAATTTTGATCCACATTAGTTGTTAACACACACATTGTGATAGATATTGTTGAGTACAATTCACTTTTATACCTTATAATTTTGCAAAATTAACCATGGTTAATCACTCTAATAAGTTGTCATCTAGAATATATATTTTCACTTTCCCTTAGAAGGCACTATTGGAAAACCCCTATGGTGGACCACTCTTATTAAGATCATAATGAGCTATTCATGAAAACACTAGAATTCTTAACTCAAAGAATATTTCAATCATTATCTCAGATACCTTTAATAAGTCTTTAGGGTAGAGTAACTAGCCAGCAATGATTAGTCATTAAAAAATTTTCATGCCATTCGGTACTCTTAGGGAGTAGATCTGTCTCCCCACTTATTAAGTAACCTTTAAAGTTAAGCATATTCAGATCTTACAAAGATTTAGGGAAGGATAAGAGGTCTCATGATGAGCCGACCTACCACAATCATGAGACCTAACATGCATGACATTACTGCTGCTGGTCACCAAGCCAGAGTAATGGCTTTCAGTCTAAAAGCTAGAAGATAGGAGGTCTCATCACGAGCCGACCTGTTCATCTATGTCACTTCTTATGATTGGCACTACCATCAGCTGGTTACCAAGCTAGGATAGTGGCCTTCATCTAAAAAGTCAAATAAGCTAACTCTAAATTCATGCCTAGTAAGCGGGACATTGCCATTTCGATGGGTCAAAAGACATCCCTGCCGAGGTTATGGACACTTGCGGGAAGAAGGGCCATGTCTGTGGTATTAAAGTTAACTGCATACTATGATTTTATTGGTTATCCTTCTCTTTCCCTGAAAAATCATCCTTTTTCTTGGAAAATGGTTTTAAAACAATTTGAACATGATGCTTCGAGTTCTATCTTTTAGAAATCAAGAATATTTGAATGATGTGGTACCCTTAATGAAGGTAATTCTTGGTACTATATTAAGAGGAAATTCAATTTTGAATTCGAATGAAAACGTAATTTAGAGTGTTAAAATAAAGAGGTTGTTGATTGGTATCATAGCTCAGTGTAATTTCTATGGTATTTGAAGTGATCAAATACTCAATGTTGACTACTCAGAAGGTGTTGGTTGCCAACAATGCATATTAATTGTAGTTGCCTCTAAATATGTGATGCATGACCTAGGTATGATATTGTTATAATAGGTGCAGGAATCTTGTGTAATTCCTTTTTAAACTTCACTTTTTCAAGAAAATTTGATTTTCATCATAAGACTTTGGGCGTAAATAAAATATGGAATTCATTTTGGACGAGGTAACAGTTATGTGCAACACTCTTTTCTCCATAATTTCTACTTGTGGTACCTGATCTTGTTTTATAATTTCACATGGTTTTAGCTGGTAACGTAATAGTAGTGTTGTGGGCTAATGAATGCATTACAATATCAAGCATCTTCACCCTTACTTGCTAGAATCTTTTCTGACATTTTCCCTGCCTTATTTCATCGTCTTATAGTTTTGACTTTCACGAGGACGTGCAAGAAGTTCAGCGTAGGGGGATGTTGAGCTGCATCTTTGTCCAAATTTTTATGGTTTTTATCAAATAAATACATGCTTGTACCTAGTGTTTTAATAATTATTTATCCATTGTGTTTTTTATTAGCGGCATTTAGAGACATTAATAATTAAGTTATAAATTCTTGTTATTAATTAAATTGAAGAAGTGTTTTGTATAATAATATCATTAATAATAAGTTTTCATGATGGCAGGAGAATAATTCAAGCACCAACAGTGCTGGAATGCTTCTTGAAATATATTTGAGTACAGGTCCATGCACAAGAGCATAAATATATTTTTTGCCAAGAAATATTTTATGCTGTGAATTACCTTCTAGAAGATAAACCTTCTCCATTGAGTTCTACAGTATAGCACAATGAATCAGGGAAGATTCTTAATGGAACATGATACCTTACGGCTAGAAAATGCATAAAATTAGCAGCTAGGTAGTTAAGTACAAGATTGTTGTAGGTTAAAATATCAATTTTGCGACCAAATGGAGCAGAATCTCTAAATTATGAGACAACATTTTTGTTCATAGCACCATGTTTCATATAACCTAGAAACTGTTTGGAAAAAGTCGGTTTCATGAAGGAGTTATCATCGAGGGAATATTCCGTTGAAAAACATTTACGAACGTGAACGTATTGGGTCAATTCGGGTCTGGTTTTTTGTAGAATGGTTTTGGTTGACAACTTCAAACCTGGCTGGCTGAGACATGTTGCATGAGACATTCCTTTTCATGCTTTTCCTCTTCAAGGGTTTTGTATGCAGAATTGGGCTTTAATATAAAATTTTTGTTAAAGTTTGGAGCCTCGGTCGAATTAGTTAAGAAGGTTGTGGTTGGGTGTTAAATCGAGTGGGATTTCTTCACAAAAACCTAGGTTCTCTCTCTCCAATAAGAGGAAATTGTGTTAATGCGACGAATTATTATGCCCTCTTGTAATGTCTCAATGTAGGTAGCAGGTTTTTCTAGGTGTTGTATCTCAATGGAACATATCACAATCAGAATATATATACACATTAATTCTATTTGTTAGTTCAAGTAGAAATATGAGATGAACTTTGTGAAGCCGAGGGTTTTGATCATTTGTACCTTCAAATTTGTATTATAATGGAGGCCAGACTTAGTTGACATCAAGTTGGTCAATTTGTATGTTTGTGAGCACATTTTGAGCATTATAATGATGCTTGCGACGTAGTGACATGGAGGAGATATTTGGAGGCGTTGATAAAGTTTTTGAGCCAGGATGCCACTACCTACAATGGTTTTGTGGGAATCGAATTCAAGGTCATATTTCTTTACGAGTATAGAAGCTGGATGTGCGATGTGAGTCGAATTCAAAGGATAATGTATTCATGACTATAAATTACATCTGTGAAATACCGTACCCTTTTAGAGAAAGCAACGGATGTTTTTTATAAGCTTAGCAATATAATGGATTTCAGATAGTGCAAATCTCATCATTGATGCAGTACCCAATAAAACTGTGAATAAGTCAATGAATGAAATAAACGCAGCTGCAATGGGGAGGGTGGAAATAGAATACAAAGCAGAGGCTAGTAGCAGTAAACAGCTTGGCTCCATGATGTTCAACGCTCCAGTAAACAAGTTGGCTCCAAGAGTCACAAGCTCCATAATGTTTAATGCCCGGCATTGAAAGGGTCAGTACCTCATCTAGTTGTGTGTTAAGGCACCGATTCCAAATGTGTGATGCCACAGCCAGATGTGCATTGTATCTACGAGCAAGGCATGAGGACCAAATTCTTCTAGAATCTGGATCGCACCAGCTCAAAACTAAATTGGAAATAAAATCTCATTGTTTTGATTTTGGGTTTTAAATCATGAAGTCCTGAGTAATTTTTCTATTCATGCATTTAAGATTAAGAATGAGTTGATGTGTGAGAGTGTTCATAGAATGAGATAAATTAAAGCTGACATTGTGTTTCAATTTCATTTGGATTTCGAATAGGATTGAGTAGTTTTCCGCAAAATTATGAAGCTGTCTTATTAGAGTGTAGTAGTTCTCTTCAAAAAGAATTAGAGTGATTTTTCATATGTAAGATTGCGAGGTTTGATGCATTACCATTTAGAGATTGCATTATGTTTGATTTATATTGTTGATTTAATTTGACTAGTAGCCATAGGTGTAAATATTTCCATTTCTACAATTTAAATTGTTTAATTTATTTTATCTGCTTTGTTTGAGCTATTAAATTATCGTTGGATAATTTAGATATATTATTTCATAATGTTTCATTACAAGTAAATAGATGATTAATCATTTTGATAGTTAGAAGTTGAAAACCTTGTTGAATATTTTAGTTGAAGTTAATCTCATTGCACCTTTATTTCAATAAGATTGTCTTTAATTGCCGAAAATTAGAATAAGGATTGATTTACATAGATTTTCTTCAAAGTGCTTGAGTTTTAATTGGGAGTTTGCTTGGCTGATAAAAAAGTGTTTTTATCATTTCATACTTAAGTGATCACGGAAGGAAACTTATATACTCTGACCATTAACTTGAGCCAAGACGCAGTACAACTCGTGTTTACGACTCATGGATTGATAATTAATATTGAGAGGTTTAATTCGACAATTAAACCGCCAAACATTTTGGCACCTTTTCCAGGGAGTTTTATTTTGGCTCAAGTAAAAAATTTCTTACAGAGTTTCAAGGGTATTGTAGGACATTAGAGGGCGGATAGTGTATGGTAAGACGTGAGTGAAGAGCCACACATCCAATTTTGTGGGGTTGCTCTAAAGTCTGTCCATTTTGTGTTTCTCTTGAACTTTTATTTCCTTTATGTGTAGAAGTAGAAGCATAATTTAGACATTTAATTTCCAAATTTCTTTATATTAAATAGTACTTTGATTCGACATTTTCCTTTCATGCAAGTCTGGTGGCCTTTACTTTAGCCAATAGATTTTAAAATTCATTTATCTTCAGAATCCAATCTTCAACGTTATATAATTTTTGGGGTATTGTAAAAACACTTGTGTACTAATCCATGTGATGAAAAAATGTACCAGTTTTCTTGTTGAAGACAAGAAGATGGTATTTTGAGGAATCATTCAATGAGGAGTTTTCATGCTCCTACAGAGATGAACAACTCATCCGATGAAGAATTCACAAGTGCAAAATTTAACACCTTGCTTGAACATAAATTCAATATTATTAAATCTTTGATTTCAGAATTGGATGATTTGCAGGAGAAGGAGAAGGATGAAGAACCACTTCTTATCCTTTGTGCCAACTGTCAAAAGAAAAACTACCTTGGAAAGTCTCCACTTAGTGGTCTAAAAGTTTGCAAAATTTGTGAGGATGGTCATGCAACTGAACATTTCCCATCACTGCCACGATTACGAAAGGTACTCAGGGAATCCAGTAAGGATTTGAATCAACTGCCAGGTATAACTTAAAACCCAACATCATTTTATATTTGGAATAATTCTTATTCTCTTGAGCAAGTTCCTCAACATTTTTATAATCCTGCATTTCCAAGGAAAACATTTAATCCTCCTCTAATTGAATTTCCTACTTCATGGCCGTAGTGGCCCTCGCCTATGCCCTCATCCTCGAGCCAAATATCTTGATGGCTCAAGAATCATTTGGATCCTTATCTCTAGGGAAATCTCCCATGCAAATTCAATCATATGAGCACCCACAACAATGCACCATTAAGGTATCCTCCTCCATTGTCCCAACCGTATGTGAAACCTTACCCTATCCCTTATCCTTACCCAAGACCTAACCCTAATCCATACCCTAACCATAGTTCATACCCTATTCCACACACTAGACCTACCCCTAATCCTAAGTTAAAACCGAGACCTAACCCTAGTTCAAAGACTAACCCCAATCCAAATCCAAATCATAGTCCAAGACTTAACCAAAAATCTACCCCAAACCATCTTTTAAACCCTAATCTAAACCATGAGGTTGCACACCAGTTTGAACCACCTATTCTTTTTGTTGATTCCCCTATTGAACAAAATGTTACACCTTCCATGTTGGAAAAGGGAATGAATCTCGAAACTTCCCCCATTATCATAGAACATTCACCCCGGGAAGATGTAATTCAAAGACCACTAGAGGAACAACGTTTCATTAGAACTTGTTCTGAAAATATTGTTGAAACTCAAAGCCCTAGAATCTCTCTCAACCATTCTTTCCAATTTGAAAAGCAGATATTTGAGCCTGAACTTGAGGGATTTATATTTTCTCTTTCACCAGATTATTTGTGCTTCCAGGAGAGTGACTATAAAACTATGGAATACTTGCATCAGTTGGAGAATCATAAATATGTGGATTCCATTGAATCCTGGTTTCAAGCGGTCATCACGCCATATTATTTCCTCAACATTCGGAAACTATTGGTACGATATCAATTGAAGCAACTGGTTTCTCATGCTTTTGTATGTCTTGAATTCTATTCTTTAAAACTAAGTGTGAATATAATCAGCATTTTGTTACGCACATGGCTTCATTGGAAGTACTCCTATACTTAAACGAGAGTATTTCACCTCTTAGGTTAAAGAAGGGTAGGAGAATAAACAAATAAAGTTGTTATAATGCTATTAGGGTTTTGAGTTTTAAATAATGGTTGTTAAAACTACTTTTGATCCACATTAGTTGTTAACACACACATTGTGCTAGATCTTGTTGAGTAAAATTTACTTTGATACCTTATGATTTTGCAAAAGTAACTATGAATAATCACTCTAATAAGTTTTCTTCTAGGATATATATTTTCAGTTTCCCTTAGAAGGTACTATTGGAAAACCCCTATGGTGGACCACTCTTTTTAAGATCATAATGAGCTATTCATGAAAACACTAGCATTCTTAACTCAAAGAATCATTCAGTCATTGTCTCGGATATCTTTAATAAGTCTTTAGGGTAGAGTAACAAGCCATCAATGATTAGTCATTAAAAATTATTCACGCCATCTGGTACTCTTAAGGAGTAGATATAACTCCCCACCTATTAAGTAACCTTTAAAGTTAATCATAATCAAAGATTACAAATATTTAGGGAAGGATAGGAGGTCTCATGATGAGCCGACCTACCATGATCATGAGACCTAACATGCATGACATTGCTGTTATAGGTCACCAAGCTAGAGTAATGGCTTTCAGTCTAAAAGCTGGAAGATAGGAGGTCTCATCACGAGCTGACTTGTTCATCTATGTTACTTCTTATGAGTGGCATTGCCATCAGCTGGTTACCAAGCTAGGATAGTGGCCTTCATCTAAAAATTCAAATAAGCTAAATCTAAATTCATGCCTAGTAAGTGGGACACTGCCATTTTGATGGGTCAAAAGACATCCCTGCCAAGGTTATGGACACCTGCGGGTAGCAGGGCCATGTCTGTGGTATTAAAGTTAACTACATACTATGAAAAATCATCCTTTTTCTTGGACAATGGTTTTAAAACAATTTGAACATGATGCTTCGAGTTCTATCTTTTAGAAATCAAGAATATTTGAATGATGTGGTACCCTTAGTGAAGGTAATTCTTGGTACTATATTAAGAGGAAATTCAGTTTTGAATTCGAATGAAAACGTAATTTAGAGTGTTCAAATAAAGAGGTTGATGATTGGTATCATAACTCACTTTAATTTATATGGTATTTGAAGTGATGAAATACTCAATGTTGACTACTCAGAAGGTTTTAGTTGCCAACAATGCGTATTAATTGTAGTTGCCTCTAAATATGTGATGCATGACCTAGGTATGAGATTGTTATAATAGGTGCAGGAATCTTGTGTAATTCCTTTTGAAATTGCACTTTTTCAAGAAAATTTGATTTTCATCATAAGACTTTGGGCGTAAACAAAATATGGAGTTCATTTGTGACGAGGTAACAGGTATGTGCAACACTCTTTTCTCCATAATTTATACTTGTGGTACCTGATCTTCTTTTATCATTTCACATGGTTTTAGCTGGAAATGTAATAGTAGTGTTGTGGGCTAATGAATGCATTACAATATCAAGCATCTTCACCCTTGCTAGAATCTTTGCTAACATTTTCCCTACCTTATTTCATCGTCTTATAATTTTGACTTGCACGAGGACATGTAAGAAGTTCAGCATGGGGGGATGTTGAGATGCATCTTTGTCCAAATTTTTATGGTTTTTATCAAATAAATACATGCTTGTACCTAGTGTTTTAATAATTATTTATCGATTATGTTGTTGATTAGCGGAATTTAGAGACATTAATAATTAAGTTATAAATTCTTGTTATTAATTAAATTGAAGAAGTGTTTTGTATAATAATATTATTAATAATAGGTTTTCGTGATGGAAGGAGAATAAGTCGAGCACCAACAGTGCTGGAATGCTTCTTGAAATATATTTGAGTACACGTCCATGCACAAGAGTAGAAATATATGTTTTGCTAAGAAATATGTTATGCTGTGAATTACCTTCTAGAAGATAAGCCTTCTCCATTGAGTTATACAGTATAGCACAACAAATCAGGGAAGATTCTGAATGGAACATGATACCTTACTGCCAGAAAGTGCATAAAAGCAGCAACTGGGTAGATGAGTACCAGATTGTTTTAGGTGAAAATATAAATTTTGAGACCAAATGGAGCAGAATATTTAAATTCCGAGACGTGGGTTTTGTTCAGAGCACCATATTTCATATAACCTAAAAATAATTTGACAAAATTTGTCTTCATGAAGGAGTTATCGTTGGGGGGAATATTCCACTGAAAATCATTTCTGAACGTGAATGTATTGGGTCAATTCGGGTCCGGTTTTTTGTAGAACGGTTTTGGTTAACAAATTCAAACCTGGATGGCTAAGACATGCTACCTGAGACATTCCTTTTCATGCTTTTCCTCGTCAAGTGTTTTTTATGCAGAATTGGGCTTTAATATAAACTTTCGGTTAAATTTTGGAGCCCCGGTCGAGTCAGTTAAGAAGGTTGTAGTCGGGTGTTAAATCAAGTGGGATTTCTTCACAAAAACCTGGGCTCTCTCTCCCCAATAACAAGAAATTTTGTTAACGCGACCAATTATTGTGCTCTTTCGTAATGTCTCGAAGTAGGTAGTGGTTTGTCCTAGGTGGTGTATCTCAATGGAACATATAAAAATCAGAATATATATACACATTAATTCTATTTCTCAGTTCAAGTAGAAATATGAGATGAGATTTGTGAAGTCAGGGGTTTTGATCATTTCCACCTTCAAATTTCTATTATAATGGAGGCCAGACTTAGTTGACATCAAGTTGGTCAATTTGTATGTTTGTGAGCACATTTTGAGCATTATAACGATGCTTGCGACGTAGTGGCATGGAGGAGATATTTGGAGGCGTTGATAAAGTTTTTGAGCCAGGATGCCACTACCTACAATGGTTTTGTGGGAATCGAATTCAAGGTCATATTTCCTTCTGAGTATAGAAGTTGGATGTGTGATGTGAGTCAAAGTCAAAGGATAATGTATTCGTGACTATAAATTGCATCTGTGAAATATTGTACCCTTTTAGAGAAAGCAACAGACGCTTTTTATAAGCTTAGCAATACAATGGATTTCAGATAGTGCAACTCTCTTCATTGATGTAGTACCCAATAAAACTATGAAGAAGTCAATGAATGAAATAAACATAGCTGCAATGGGGAGGGTGGAAACACAATACAAAGCAGAGGCTAGCAGCAGTAAACAACTTGGCTCCACGATGTTCAACGCTCCAGTAAACAAGTTGGCTCCCAGAATCACAAGCTCCACGATGTTTAATGCCCAACATTGAAAGGGTCAAAACCTCATCTAGTTGTGCGTTAAGGCACAAATTCCAGCTGTGCAATGCCCCAGCCAGATGTGTGTTGTCTCTGCCAGCAAGGCATGAGGACCAAATTCCTCCAGAATCTGGATCACACCATCTCAAAACTAAATTTGAAATAAAATATCACTGTTTTTATTTTGTTTAATTTGTATTAAACAAATCTTCCAAATTTGTATTGTGTGTAACTATCGACCATTGAATTAGAGCAGCGTTGTTGCTATAAAGCAGAAGCTACGCAGAAAGGAAAGAGGAAGGAGTGAGTCCGTCAATTAGGAGAACTAGGGAATACGAATTTAGAAGGAATGTAGGAATTGAATGGAGTGAGAAGTGAATGTGCACATCCAGATCCGCCATTGAATTTTCCAGAATTTTAATTGGGCAGCAAGCTGGTGTAATTTTTAATTCACATTTAAACTGTCATTTTGATTGAATTCAATAAATTCTAGTTCTAAGAATTGTTTTTTTTTTATGTAAGTACTATAATTTTATTTATTTCTCAGTGTTGAGTTAGTTTAGGGCTTGCTCCAGGGAGTGGAAAGGATCCACCGCAACCTGGAGTTGTGTAGCTTGTTCTTTATAGTTGTAGGAATTGTGCTTTACTTTACTGCATGAATTATAATTGTTGTGAATTATTTTCTAAATAGAATTGTAGATTTCTCAATTTTGTAATTAAAATCATCGTTTTGTTTTCTTCAATTCAATGAGTTTATTTTCGGAGAGTCTTAATGAATATAGGAGTTCAAATCTATATGGTTTGAATCACTTTAATCTCTTGTTTGGATTGTGAATTCCATTATTCAGAAGATGTTAAGAGAACGTCATAGAGAACTGTATATTTTCTGGAACTTGGTTACTATAGTTATGAATTAGACCACGATTTTATTTCTGAATTAAAATACAATATTGTCAATAGTATGCGCAGTTGATTTCAGGTTGTGCATATTTCTTGTGAAACATTTCTCTCCTAGGATTTAACTTGGTATTTAGATCTCTTCTCTTTTTTAAGACCTTTCTTATTTTTCATAGCATGAACAAAGTGTGATAGCTGGTAAATTTGGGTTGTAAATCATGAAGTCCTGAGCAATATTTCCATTCATGCATTTCAGATTAAGAATGAATTCATGTGTGAGAGTGTTCATATAATGAGAGAAGTTAAAGTCGGCATTGTGTTTCAATTTCATTTGGATTTAGAATAGGATTGAGTAGTTTTCCACAAAGTTTTGAAGTTGTCTCATTAGAGTGCAGTAGTTCTCTTCAAAAAGCATTAGATTGATTTTTCATATCTAATATTTCGAGGCTTTATGCATTACCATTTAGAGATTGAATTATGTTTGATTTATATTGCTTATTTAATTTGACTGGTAGACATTGCTGTAAATATTTCCATTTCTACAATTTAAATTGTTTAATTTATTTTGTCTTCTTTGTTTGAGCTATTAAATTATCATAGGATAATTTAGATATATTATTCCATAATGTTTCATTACAATTAAATAGATGATTAATCGTTTTAATAGTTAGAAGTTGAAAACCTTGTTGAAGATTTTAGATGAAGTTAATCTCATTGCACCTTTATTTCAATAAGATTGTCTTTAAATTGTCGAAAATTAGAAAAAGGATTGAGTTACATAGATTTCCTTCAAAATGCTTGCATTTTAAATGTGAGTTTTCTTAGCTAATAAAAGAGTGTTTTTATCATTTCATACTTAAGCGATCACGGAAGGAAACTTATATACTCTGACCATTAACTTGAGCCAAGGCGCAGTACAACTCGCGTTTACGACTCTCAGGTTGATAATTAATATTGAGATGTTTATTTCGACAATTAAACCACCCAACATTTTGGCGTCGTTTCTGGGGAGTTGTATTTTGG
Organism: Pinus albicaulis; assembly: GCA_034641835.2. NCBI lineage: Eukaryota > Viridiplantae > Streptophyta > Pinopsida > Pinales > Pinaceae > Pinus > Pinus albicaulis. Next base: position 220,416,208 of record CM076575.1, on the reverse strand, counting down.
CTCAGGTAAAATTTTTCTTACAGAGTTTCAAGGGTATTGTAGGACGTCATAGGGTGGAGAGTGTACGGTAAGACGTGAGTGAACAGCCACGCATCCACTTTTGTGGGGTTTCTCCAAAGTTTGTCCATCTAGCGTATCTCTTGAACTTTAATTTCCATTATGTGTAGAAGTAGAAGTAGGATTTAGACATTTAATTTCCAAATTTCTTTTCTTTTCATAGATTAAATAGTACTTTGATTTGAAATTTTCCTTTCATGCAAGTGTGGTGACCTTTATTTCAGCTAATAGCTTTCAAAATTCATTTATCTTCAGAATCCAATCTTCAACGTTATATAATTTTTGGAGTACTGTAGGAAACCTTGCATACTAATCCATGTGATGAAAAAATGTACCAGTTTTCTTGTTGAAGACAAGAAGATGGTATTTTGAGGAATCATTCAATGAGGATATTTCATGTTGCTATAGAGACGAACAACTCATCCGATGAATAATTCACAAGTGCATAATTTAACACCTTTCTTGAACATAAATTCAATATTATTAAATCTTTGATTTCAGAATTTGATGATTTGCAAGAGGAAGAGAAGGATGAAGAACCACTGCTTATCCTTTGCACCAACTGACGAAAGAAACACTGCCTTGGAAAGTGTCCACTTAATGGTCTAAAAGTTTGCAAAATTTGCGAGCATGGTCATGCAACTGAACATTGCCCATCACTGCCATGATTATGAAAGGTACTTAGGGAATCAAGTAAGGATTCAAATCAACCTCCAGGTATAACTCAAAACCCAACATCATTTTATATTTGGAATAATTCTTATTCTCTTGAGCAGGTTCCTCAACATGTTTATAATCGTGCATTTCCATGGTAAACATTTAATCCTCCTCTAATTGAATATCCTAGTTCATGGCCACAGTGGCCCTTGCCTATGCCCTCATCCTTGAGCCAAATATCTCTATGGCCTCAAGAATCATTTGGATCCTTATCTCTAGGGAAATCTCCCATGAAAATTCAATCAGATGAGCACCCACAAAAACCACGATTTATTTCCAATGCACCATTAAGTTATCCTCCTCCATGGTCCCAACCATATCCTTACCCTAGACCTAACCCTAATACATACCCTAACGCTAGTTCATACCCAATTCCACACCGTAGACCTAACCCTAATCATAATTTAAAACCGAGACCTAACCCTAGTTCAAAGCCTAACCCCATTAAAAATCAAAATCATAGTCCAAGCCTTAACCAAAACTCTACCCCAAACCATCTTTTAAACCATAATCTAAACCATGAGGTTGCACAACAGTTTGAACCACCTATTCTTTTTGTTGATTCTCCTATTGAACAAAATGTTACACCTTCCATGTTGGAAAAGGGAATGAATCTCGAAAATTTCCCCCATTACCATAGAACATTCACCCCAGGAAGATGTAATTCAAATACCACCAGAGGAGCAACCTTTCATTAGAACCTACTCTGAAAACATTGTTGAAACTAAAAACCCTAGAATCTCTGTCAACCATTCTTGTCAATTTGAAAAGTAGATATTTGAGCCTCAAATTGAGGGATTTATCTTTTCTCTTTCACCAGATTATTTGTGCCTCCAGGAGAGTGACTATCAAACTGTGGAATACTTGCATCTGTTGGAGAATCATAAATATGTGGATTCCATTGAATCCTGGTTTCGAGTGGTCATCACGCCATCTTATTTCCTCAGCATTCAAAAACTATTGGTACCATATCAACTAAAGAAACTGGTTTCTCATGCTTTCGTATGCCTTTAAGTCTATTCTTTAAAACTAAGTGTGAGTATAATCAGCGTTTTGTTACGCACATGGCTTCATTGGAAGTACTCCTATACTTAAACGGGAGTCTTTTGCCTCTTAGGGTAAAGAAGGGCAGGAGAATAAATAAATAAAGTTGTTATAATGCTATTAGGGTTTTGATTTTAAATAATGGTTGTTAAAACTACTTTTGATCCACATTAGTTGTTAACACACACATTGTGATAGATCTTGTTGAGTAAAATTCACTTTGATACCTTACGATTTTGCAAAAGTAACCATGATTAATCACTCTAATAAGTTGTCATCTAGGATATATATTTTCAGTTTCCCTTATAAGGTACTATTGGAAAACCCCTATGGTGGACCACTCTTGCTAAGATCATAATGAGCTATTCATGAAAACACCAACATTCTTAACTCAAAGAATATTTCAGTCATTGTCTCGAATATCTTTATCAATTCTTTAGGGTAGAGTAACTAGCCATAAACGATTAGTCATTAAAAAAATTTCATGCCATCTGGTAATCTTAAGGAGTAGATTTGTCTCCCCACTTATTAAGTAACCTTTAAATTTAATCATAATCAGAGCTTACAAATATTTAGGGAAGGATAGGAGGTATCATGATGAGTCGACCTACCACGATCATGATACCTAACATGCATGACATTACTTCTACTAATCACCAAGCCAGAGTAATGGCTTTCACTCTAAAAGCTGGAAGATAGGAGGTCTCATCACGAACCGACATGTTCATCTATGTTACTTCTTGTGAGTGTCACTGCCATCAGCTGGTTACCAAGCTAGGATAGTGGCCTTCATCTAAAAAGTCAAATAAGCTAACTCTGAATCCATGCCTAGTAAGTGGGACACTGCCATTTCTGTGGGTCAGAAGACACCCCTGCTGAGGTTATGGACACCTGTGGGCAACAGGACCATGTCTGTGGTATTAAAGTTAACTGCACACTATGATTTTCTTGGTTATCCTTCTCTTTCCCTGAAAACTCATCCTTTTTCTTGGATAATGGTTTTAAGACAATTTGAACATGATGCTTTGAGTTCTATCTTTCAGAAATCAAGAATCTTTGAATGATGTGGTACCCTTAGTGAAGGTAATTCTTGGTACTAGATTAAGAGGAAATTCAGTTTTCAATCTGAATGACAACGTAATGTAGAGCGTTCAAATAAAGAGGTTCTTGATTGGTATCATAACTCACTTTAATTCAATGGAATTTGAAGTGATGAAATACTCAATGATGACTACTCACAAGGTGTTGGTTGCCAACAATGTGTATTGATTGTAGTTGCCTCTAAATATGTGATGCATGACCTTGGTATGAGATTGTTATAATACGTGCAGGAATCTTGTGTTATTCCTTTTGAAACTGCACTTTTTCAAGAAAATTTTATTTTCATCATAAGACATTGGGCGTAAAAAAAATATGGAATTCATTTGGGATGAGGTAACAGGTATGTGCAACACTCTTTTATCCATAATTTCTACTTGTGGTACCTGATCTTGTTTTATCATTTCACATGGTTTTAGCTAGTAATGTAATAGTAGTGTTATGGGCTAATGAATGCATTACAATATCTAGCATCTTCACCCTTACTTGCTAGAATCTTTTCTAACATTTTCCCTGCCTTCTTTCATCGTCTTATAGTTTTGACTTGCATGAGGATGTGCAAGAAGTTCAGTGTGGGGAGATGTTGAGCTGCATTTTTGTCCTAATTTTTATTGTTTTTATCAAATAAATATATGCTTTTACCTAGTGTTTTAATAATTATTTATCCATTATTTTGCTGATTAGCGTCATTTAGAGACATTAATAATTAAGTTGTAAATTCTTGTTATTAATTAAATTGAAGAAGTGTTTTGTATAATAATATCATTAATAATAGGTTTTCATGATGGCGGGAGAATAAGTCGAGCACCAATAGTGCTATAATGCTTCTTGAATTATATTTGAGTAAAGGTCCATGCACAAGAGCAGAAATATATGTTTTGTCAAGAAATATGTTATGCTGTGAATTACCTTCTAGAAGATAAACCTTCTCCATTTAGTTTTGCAGTATATCACAATGAAGTAGGGAAGATTCCAATTGGAACATGATTCCTTACTACCAGAAAATGCATAAAAGCAGCAGCTGGGTAGTTGAGTACGAGATTACTATAGGTGAAAATATTAATTTTGCGACCAATTGGAGTAGAATATCTAAATTCCGAGACGTGGGTTTTGTTCAAAGCGCCTTGTTTCATATAACCCATACCGTTTGAAAAAATTCAGCTTCATGAAGGAGTTATCGTCAGGTGAATATTCCACTGAAAACCATTTATAAACGTAAACGTATTGGGTCAATTCAGGTCCGATTTTTTGTAGAACGGTTTTGGTTGACAACTTCAAACCTGGCTGGCTGAGACATGCTGCTTGAGACATTCATTTTCATGCTTTTCCTCTTAAAGGGTTTTGTATGGAGAATTGGGCTTTAATAGAAACTTTTGTTTAAAGTTTGGAGCCCCAGTCGAGTCACTTAAGAAGGTTGTGGCCAGGTGTTAAATCAAGTGGGATTTCTTCACAAAAACCTGGGTTGTCTCTCCCCAATAACAGGAAATTGTGTTAATGTGACCAATTATTGCGCTCTCTTGTAATGTCTCAACATAAGCAACAGTTTTTCCTAGGTGGTGTATCTCAATGGAACATATAGAAATCAGAATATATATACACATTAATTCTATTTGTCAGTTCAAGTAGAAATATGAGATGAGCTTTGTGAAGCCGGGGGTTTTGATCATTTCCACCTTCAAATTTCTATTATAATGGAGGGCAGACTTAGTTGACATCAAGTTGGTCAATTTGTATGTTTGTGAGCACGTTTCAAGCATTATAACGATGCTTGCGACGTAGTGGCATGGAGGAGATATTTGTAGGCATTGATAAAGTTTTTGAGCTAGGATGCCACTACCTACAATGGTTTTGTGGGAATCGAATTGAAGGTCATATTTCCTTATGAGTATAGAATCTAGATGTGCGATGTGAGTCGAAGTCAAAGGATAATGTATTCGTGACTATAAATTACATTTGTGAAATACCATACCCTTTTAGAGAAAGCAACAAATGTTTTTTATAAGCTTAGAAATACAATGGATTTAAAATAGTGCAACCCTCATCATTGATATAGTACCCAATAAAACTATGAAGAAGTCAATGAATGAAATAAACGCAATTGCAATGGGTAGGGTGGAAACACAATACAAATCAGAGGCTGGTAGCAGTAAACAACTTGGCTCCACGATGTTCAACGGTGTAGTAAACAAGTTGGCTTCACGATGTTCAATGGTGTAGTAAACAAGTTGGCTCCACGATGTTCAACGGTGTAGTAAACAAGTTGGCTCCAAGAATCACAAGCTCCACGATGTTTAATGCCCAACATTGAAAGCGTCAACACCTCATCTAGTTGTGCGTTAAGGCACCGATTCTAGCTATGTGATGCCCTAGCCAGATGTGCATTGTCTTTTCTAGCAAGGCATGAGGACCAAATTCTTCCAAAATCTTGATCGCAATAGCTCAAAACTAAATTTGAAATAAAATCTCATTGTTTTGATTTTGTTTGATTTTTATTAAAAAAATCTCCCAAATTTGTATTGTGTGTAACTATTGACCATTGAATTAGAGCACCATTTCTACTATAAAGTAGAGGTTGCGTAGAAAGGAAAGAGGAAGGAGTGAGTCCATCAATTAGGAGAACTGGGGAATATGAATTCAGAAGGAACGTAGGAATTTAATGGAGTCAGAAGTGAATGCGCACATACAAATCCGGCATTGAGTTTTCCAGAATTGTAATGGGGTAGCAAGCTGGTGTAATTTTTAATTGACATTTAAACTGATGTTTTGATTGAACTCAATAAATTCTAGTTCCGAGAATTGTTTTTTTTATGTAAGTACTGTAATTTTATTTATTTCTCACCATTGAGTTAGTTTAGGGCTTGCTCCGGGGAGTGGCAAGGATCCACTGCAACCTGTATTTGAGTCCCTTGTTCTTTATAGATGTAGGAATTGTGCTTTACTTTACTGCATGTGTTAGTATGAATCCTTTGTCGATGTGTACGAAAAAAGACCACTTTAGCTACGCATAACCAATAGCCCTAACATCAAAAGTGGCTGCCAATATCTTCAGATCTGCAGTTAGTTGATCAAGACAAGAGCTGCAAAAAACCAGATCTATGCATAGAAAGACATTAAGCAGTAAAAAGAAGGGTTTGCTCCATATATCCAATAGACAAGACAAGAACAAATTTTGAAAGAATTTTTGTATTAAGGGCACCTGGGAGGAAAACAAGAAGATGTTTCCAATTCTCCTCAATGGATAATTTTGGAAGTCTCAAAGACTCGCATCTAGAATTTTCCAAGCAGAGAAACCGACAAAGATAGAACTCAAAGGAGCCTACAAGAAATAATGGTGAAAAAATGCGACCAAGCAGGATCCGTGAAAGGATCTAATAGGCAACAAAAGGTGAAGAATGTATAGAAAAAATCTTCCGGTTTATAACAAAATATAGGGTCATTCTAGATCTTGGTGCATGATTAAAATAATGTTAACCAAATCTAGATCCACCTTTTATGGAATATTTTATTATATTTGTTGGAGGGAAAAAGTATTTGACTTGGGTCAAATCCCTTTATTTGTTAATAATAAATAAATAAATGATTTATTTATCTTTTTAAGAAAGTGGTTGAAGGATAATTAAATAAATAATGATTTATTTAATTATTTGTGGGTGATTTGGTCATATTTAACAAGGAATATTATCTAAATAAGATTTAAATAATTATTCCTAGAAAATAATAAGATAAATAAAGGTTTATCTCATTAATTTCTTTGTTTTGGGTTAAGCATGACTAGGAATAATAGTTAAATTATGGTTTAATTAATTATTCCATGAGGAAAATCAAACAAAATAGGTTTGTTTAATATTTCCTTTTGGGGTTTCCTGTTTAGACCATAAACAACCTAATAAATGTGGTTTATTAAGTTATTTTACATAGTGAAAGAAATTTTACTTAGGGTAAAATTGGTCTTACATGGTGTACTTGGGTCCATCTAATGATAAGAGGTTAGATGACCAAAAAATGGTGTAACAACATGAATTATAATTGTTGTGAGTTATTTTCTAAATAGAATTGTAGATTTCTCAATTATGTAATTCAAAACATCGTTTTGTTTTCTTGAATTCAATGAGTGTATTGTTGGAGAGTCTTAATGAATATAGGAGTTCAACTATATATGGTTTGAATCACTTTAATCTCTTGTTTGGATTGTGAATTCCATTATTCGGAAGAGGTTAAGAGAATGACATAGAGAACTGCATATTTTCTGGAACTTGGTTATTGTAGGTATGAATTAGACCATGATTTTATTTCTGAATTAAAATATAATAATGTCAATAGTATGGGCAGTTGATTGCGGTTTGTGTATATTTATTTTGAAACATTCCTCTCCTAGAATTTAGCTTGGTATTTAGATCTCTTCTCTTTTTTAATACCTTTCTTATTTTCATAGCGTGAACAAAGTGTGATAGCTGGTAAATTTGGGTTGTAAATCATGGAGTCCTGAGCAATTTTTCTATTCATGCATTTAAGATTAAGAATGATTTGATATGTGAGAGTGTTCATAGAATGAGATAAGTTAAAGCCAACATTGTGTTTCAATTTCATTTGGATTTCGAATAGGATTGAGTAGTTTTTCGCAAAGTTCTGAAGTTGTCTCATTAGAGTGCAGTAGTTCTCTTCAAAAATCATTAGAGTGATTTGTCATATCTAAGATTTCAAGGTTTTATGCATTACCATTTAGAGATTGAATTATGTTTGATTTATATTGCTGATTTAATTTTACTGGTAGCCATGGGTGTAAAGATTTCTATTTCTACAATTTAAATTGTTTAATTTATTTTGTTTGCTTTGTTTGAGCTATTAAATTATCATATGATAATTTAGATATATTCTTCCATAATGTTTCATTACAAGTAAATAGATGATTAATCGTTTTAATAGTTAGAAGTTGAAAACCTTGTTGAAGATTTTAGTTGAAGTTAATCTCATTGCACCTTTATTTCAATAAGATTGTCTTTTAATTGCCGAAAATTAGAATAAGGATTGAGTTACATAGATTTTCTTCAGAATTCTTTCATTTTAAGTGTGAGTTTTCTTGGCTAATAAAAGAGTTTTTTTATCATTTCATACTTAAGCGATCACAGAAAGAAACTTATATACTTTCACCATTAACTTGAGCCAAGATGCAATACAAATCGCGTTTACGACTCTCGGGTTGATAATTAATATTGAGAGGTTTAATCCAACAATTAAACCGCCCAACACCCCTGTAACCCCAATATTTTTATTATTGTGCTCTTACATTATTATTGTTAGGTCGGCTAGGATTATATTGTGGCCCCATGGAATCCTATATATATAAGGAGGTTTTGGTCATTTGTATCATCCAAGAATTGTTCATTTATGTAATGTATTGGAGGTTTCCCCCTCGAAGAGGCTAATTTCTAAGGTGTTGATCTCTCTTTTCTTCTATCTTTGGATCTGGTTTCATAACACAAACTCTTCCAACAAAAAAAAAAATGGCGAGAAAAAAAAAAAAAACACAGATTTTTTCCCCTGCATCCCAAAACCTGGACTACCAGATTGATTTTTCATTATATTCCTTTCAATGTTACAACACATACTTACATACACACACACACACACACACACACATATATATATGTATGTATGTATGTATGTATGTATGTATTTTTGTATATATATATATATATATACATGTCGAAGCATTCATAAAACCCATTCCATAACCTTGGATTAGAACATAATTGTAGTTACCTTGATCGGATCTACCAAATACCATGGGCAGAAAAACATCATGCCCAAAACCATGGGTAGGCCCTCTCACCATATTTGTGTCCACCCCCCATCCTTGGGTATGAAAAACTATTATTGGGTCCACATAAAAAAAATCTCGTCGCACTGTTTCCCCCCTGTAAACCCCCCAACATGGGGGGATGTCGCCCCCCATGTTACCCCCCTACTATGCCCAACGCAACATACAACGCATGATTCTACTTGTGGAAAGAATATAACAAATACCTAACATTATCCCACTTGTTGTTTTCTTTCCATACATGAGGTCACAAGAGAGTTGAGTCATTGGTCCAGCCCTACAACTCCCATTGTTTATGTACACCAAGAAAAATTCTCAGTCGTCATAGACTTTCTCAATGTGTCTGCAAAATTCTTCAAAGTTCCCACCTTTACCAGCGAGACCTTTTTGTCCTCAACCATATCACTCACAAAGTGATATTGAAATTTAATGTGATTTGTCTCAGAATGATAAGAAGGGTTCTTTGCCAAATTTCACTTTGGTTTCCATGGTATATCCTTATAGCTCGTTATACCAACCACATACTTAAACACAATATTTGCAACCAAACTGATTCCTTGCTTGCATGGGTGGCTTCCATGTACTCAACCTATTTAGTTGAAGGAGACACTATACACTATCTTTTTTTCATCCAACTGAATTCTCCTTCAAATAGGTTAAACAAATACCCACTTGTACATCTTCTTTGATCCAGATCTCCATCCTCATCCGCATCAAAAATTTTGTGAATGTCCAAAAATCTGTCATATACTGGTCTTCCTTGGTAGCACATACCATAATCACTATTGGCACGAAAATACCTAAAAAAATCCTTCACTTTTGTCCAATGCGACTTCCCTATTTTTGACATAAACTTGCTCAATATTCCCATTGCATGTGCAATGTCAGGTCTAGTACTGACCATTTCATATGTTAGCCTACCAATTTCACTTTCATATGGAACATGGGACATGTCATCTTACTCTTCTTGTGTCTTGCAACACTGCTCAACATATAAATTTACACCTATAGGAATAGGAGCCTTCACCGTTTTACTATCATGCATATTAAACCTCTACAAAATTGTTGTGACATACTTCCTCTGGTTTAGCCAAAGCTTCCTCTTTTCCCTGCCATGTTTTATTTCCATGTCCTATCATGAATATTAAACCTCTACAAAATTGTCGCTACATACTTCCTCTGGTTTAGCCAAAGCTTCCTCTTTTCCCCACCATGTTTAATTTCCATGTCTAGAATATAGTTTGCAGCACCAAGATCCTTCATGTCAAATTTGGAGGAAAATTCGATCTGCAAAATCTAGATAATTTCTTTGTCATTTCCAATCAACAACATATCATCCACATACAAGACCAAATAAATAACATGGTCACCAATTAATTTAAAATACACACAGTGATATTCTTTTGCTTCTTATGTAGCCAAGTCCTGCATATATTTTGGAGGGAAAATAAAAAAACTATATATTTTTAATTGTATTTTTTTCTTATCTCCTTATAGGTTTACTTAAATTTCAAGTGTATACACTCATTATATGTGGAATTAAATTCCAAATCTAACGAGTACGCATTATGCATACATTTGATAACACCCACATTGATAAGAATTAAAGATACATTTTAAAAAATGGTGTTCAACGCATTTTTTTAATGTACAAACACATTTTTTTAAATGTATATTCAATTTTTATCAATGTGGGTTTTCTCAAAAGTATGCATAATGGGTAGTTGTTGGATTTTGAATTTAATTTTGTATCCAACGAGAGTCTACACTTGAAATTTGAGTAAACATATAAGTAGTTTACCCAAAAATACAATTAAAAAAAATAGTTTTTCTTCTTTTCACTCCAAAATATTTACATGTGCCTCTTTTTAAATATAAGGATTTTGATTGTTTACATATTATGACATGGAAATTATGTGAAAATTTCATCAGCACTTTTAGGCTAAAATTTCCTCTAATGAGATCCCCGTGAAGAATTGTTTTCTTCACGTGCATCTTTTCTACCTCAAAATCAAAAGAATCAACATCAAATAAAAGTAATATAATTGAAGCTAACTTGGAAACACGAGAAAAAATATTACGGAAATCAATTCCCAACACATGGGAATAATATTTTTCTATGAACCTGTTAGACTCCTATACCAATAGGTGTCATATATTATGATTGACTTGATGAGCTATGTAATATGTTCATACCTTTTCTTGTTGCAAAGGTTTTCCATATAATCAAAAAAAAAAATTTAAAAAATGTAAAGAGGGTATACCCTAAAAGAAAAATCAAAGGGTGAAAAGAATAAAAATGGCCAAAAAAGTAAAAGAAAATTAACCCCACCAAAAGAAAGGCCAAGGAAAGTGTGCAAGTCTAAATGCCACTACTTTTTGCTCTGATGTAATAAACAAATTGTGTGCAACTTGTATTTTATGCCACAATTGATGAATAGTCAAACAATTTAAGCTTGGCTAGTTCATCTTTCAATTTTATGTTTTAGAGATAGAGAATAAAATCTGACCAAACTGTTTAATTTTGGCAGATAAGTAGATAGGTAGAGTAAATAAAAGGAGCTCAACAGTTTAATCTGAGCCCTTGGATGTAATAAGGTTAGAATTAGATAGATTTCCATATGTAAAAGAAAAAGTTTGATAAGGGTTTGCCAGTTTAAGTGCACCCTAATAAAGAGGAAAAAATGGTAGGGTAAAGTAGGTAGGGTAGGTAGATGTTGTTGCAGAATTACATGTGATGAATGATGGCTTTAGATGTGTTAAATCTTTTACTTTCATCACAAGTACAAAGGAAGACAATATACTGGAAGAATTTCAAGTAAGGCAAAGTCAAATTATTAACTTCCCTTCTCATTTTTCCCTAAAAACTTCACTAATTTCCCCTAAGTACTAAGGTATTTGAAAATTAGAGGGGCTCAAGGCATTTCCTTGACTTTTGGAGGGACTGGACCCTCGGCCCAATAATTGGAAAAGCCTAAGCACTTAAAACCATTCATCATGATATTCACTCATTTATACAAAAAAAAAAAATTCGTAAGTAAAATCCCATTTTACTTAGGAAAATCATGCAATATTTCATAAAAACCCTATTTCATAAAAGCATAAGTTAAAAACATTAACCTAATGCTTTACACTTAGCGCTTCATTTCATTTTCCATATTAACTTCTAATTTATTATTTAAATCCCTATAAAAATGACCTTTTTCTATTATATATAACTCCTTTTTTATAAAAAACCCAAAAAACCCATTTATTATAATTTTAATCAAAGTATTTAATCCCCACGTGTTTGAATAAAACACCCTCATTATACTCCCTTTGGCTAAAATATATCTTTATATTAATTCCACTCCCTATGGTAATTAGATTACTTTTGATTTAATTACGATATAATAGAAATACATTGAAGAAAAAACAGTTAAAACATGTTTTATTACGTGTTTTAAAATAATGAAGTTTTGTTCAAACCAAAATTCAAAGTAACCCTTCCATTATGTATTTTTTCCTCGGCTCCCTTTACCCAAGGTTAAAACTATAGACCTTTGTTAAAATTCCCGATACACATCCCTTAATTGCAAGTCTTAACCTTGGTTAAATCCCATTTTAAAACCTTTCCCGATCGCTTTCCCGTGTTTTATAAAAGAATTAATTAACCCTCCAGGTTAATTAATAGCTTAATCCGCCAATAAAATTTCTCCCGATGCGATTAATTAATAATAAAGTACGTCGGGCCCGCTCTATAAACTTCCTGTCATCTCCCTTTCCCGACAACCGTTCGATCAATCGATCTCAGATCTACGGTTGATATCAATATCGCTAGCCATCTACGTTTGAACGATAACGCGCAATGGCCAAGTGGTTTTCTGGATCGTACAAAGCCACGCGTCGTTCATCGTATGAAATGGCTCGCCCTCCACTGAAAACCGCCCTCCCTCAAAAGTGGTGCGATAGAAACTGCTTACCGCCTCCCCTGACGAAGCCTTCGTACTTGCTGACTTCATCCGTTAAAAACCCGCCAACCTTTGATTTTGTGAATAAAACAAACATACCCGTTTCATTTTCACTGTCTCATGCAACGATTTTTGAAATCAACTGTTGAACTTTGCCAACCGCTACTTTTCTGAACAAGATTGCATTCGAGTGTCCAGAATTCATCCATCATTACCAGCGCCTGTTTTCATCACCGTTTATTTCCTGGAAAACAGGTATTTACCTAAATTCCCATTAAAATTTGTAAAAAACTTGGTTTTTTTTTAAATTCTACACGAGAAAACTGAAACAGAGTTCATAACAGTTCCCAAAACTACATTTGCATTCCCGAACATGTGATTGTGCTCGTTTTTCATAAAAAGCCCCGAATTCATTTCTGAATCCACAAGAACCAGAAATGGAAATTCTCGTGGCTTTGAATGTCGCACCCCTGAATGCTCCTCACAGAGATTTAGACTATCTGCCTCTAGTAGATAGGGATTTCCAAATTAAAAACCTTGTTCTCAGTGAAAATTCTCTTCAAACTTTTTTCCGCTACAAAGAACCAGAATACCGGAAGCTAAATGGTGGAAAGAAATGTTTGAAATTTTCTAAAATTATCCTTACATATGTACTATAGTAAGTCATGATAAAGGAGGATAAAAGGATAAATAGAGGTTAGAAAGCATAACAATTAAAGAGTATCAGTGGTTAAAATGTATTAGGTAAAAGTCAGAGTGAAAGTTAAAATGAAGTTACGAGCAGTCAAAGGTAAATAGTAAAAGTAATTACAGAGGTAGTAAAATGGTAAAAAAAATATGAAAATACTTTCACCAAAATTGAATTTTATCTAAAGTGAAATTAAAACAGTTAAAAGAACAAAAATGTGAAAAGATGAAAAACACAACAAGAAGGAACATTTTTGCAGAAATTTCATGCTTTAGTCATTGTTTTGCAGAAACTATTGTGATCAATCCAAGATGAATTTGGAAAACATGAAGGAGGTTTATGTTCTTTGGAGGACCATATACAAAAACCTCTCTCACTTTTCTAAGAGCTATTATGGTTTTGGAAATATTAAACAATGTTGGAAAAAACTCTTTGCAGAAAATTCCAGTTAAGTCATCATTTTGGAGAGAATATTGTGGCCAATCCGAAATATATCATACACAAATGAAGGAGGTTTTTGTTCTTAAGAGAACTATATACAAAACCCTATCTCAGTGTTTGCAAAATGATTTCAAAATCGGAGATACATGCACATATTTAAAGGCTATTTTTAAAATTCTGTAAAACTCTGTTTTACACATCTTTTTGCAGAGCCTATTGTGCACATATGGAGAGGAAGTTTAGGAAAATGAAAGAGTTTTATCTCAAAAAAATATTTATCTACAATAACCTCTTTCACGTTTTACATATCTATTACGGATTGAGAAATAAAAATATATCATTGGACCCCAAGTTTGCAGAATTGTTGGAGCAGAATGCACAAAGAAAGGAAGAAGTTAGTGACTTGGATGCCTCATCATCAACTAAGAGTTGGATCAACTTAGAATTATCCTCTTTGTAATTACCTATCCATAAAAAATAGTTCCAAATAGATGCATTAGTTTGAGTGTCCTTTACTTAAGTTCTATTTATGTAAAATAGTTGGAGAGATTTGTGAACTAATCTTGATATTTTTTCAAGATATTTTAGTTTAGAATTTGTATAAATACTTCACTCTTGGAAGTATTTTGGGGGTGGATTCTTAGAATTTTCTGTAACATTAAATATTTTGGAATAAAGTGTTATTGGATAAATCTTGTGTGGCTAGCTGGATGAGGAATTGATGCGAAAGACTTTTTACAGGATTCATGTGTCAGACTACGGATCAATAAGTCACCTATCTCTTATGTGTTGAAGTCTTTATATTTGTTTACTATATCATCTGTGTTTCATTTCTGAATAATTAATGAAAAGGAATAAATTATAAAGTGCTTAAGTGTAATATGATTTTAATCATTGTTATTCTAAATGTTTTCTTCTAAACTGGTTTTAAACAGTGAATTCTTAACTGCTCCTATTTTTCTAGTTTAAGAATTTTGATTATTCAGTAAAGAATACTTCATTTCTCTTTATTAATAATCACTCAATTTCCCTCTTTTGAATGTGTTGAAATATTCTTAATTTCCTTTCATCCATTTGAGTTCATCCCATTCACTTTAAGATCTATAATTTTTCTCTGTTTGATTATCTTGCCCTATGAAACCATCTTTTGCTAAGAAACTTAATCCAATTAAGTTATCCTTTTTGACTCCATTAGCTCAATGAACTAAACTACTCAATCCTTCCCTCAGCTATTGAATTCCACCACCCAAATTCAAACAAAACCCCTGAACTTTATAACTAGCCTAATATATTCTAAAACAAAGCTACATTATACAGAGAGAGCCCTCTCTGGGTACAGATTAGCTAGATTCTGTACCTAAAATATTGGTTTGTGGTTACCTCGGACCCCTTTCCTCTTCCCAACAACTTCAAGGAAAATCTGAGTGATAAAATAGTGGCAACTCCGCTGGGGACCTGAATAATTTTATTGTTACTGTGTTTACTTTATAAATTAGAGACGGAGCCTGAAGTTAGCCAGGTAGCCTTTGAATTGCTAATTGCATAGTAAATAAATGCTACTTCAGTCTATCTCTCATCTAGTTTATGAACTGAAATTTGGTTTCAGACATTTAATCAGTTCCTCTAGTTAAATAAATCTTTAAGAAAATTTAAATCCAATATCAGAAACTTCTTAAAGAGATTGTTGAAGTTGTATTATTTATTCCATTTAAACCTTTTTCTTCAGAAATATTTTACAAGTTCAGATCTGATCTATGATTGTGGAAAATGATCAGACACACAAAGGTTAAAATCATCCACCTGGTGACTCCAAATCCATTTCACAATCAAGACTCCACTGGAGGAATGAACCTGGAATAACAATATGGAAAGATCAGGCTTTCAACTTGGATCTTAATCCAAGACAATATGTTCTTTCACGTTAAGAACGGTTTTCAATATGTATTGTATTTTATATAAGGATCTAACTTGGTTGTATAGATACCGTGCCCTTTCATTATGGCTGATTTTCAAGATGATCCAAGAATAAAACAAAGATATGCTCCCATGAGCAGAGATCACATACCTGGATTTTCACACAAACTACCAAAGGTAAATTGGAGTGAAAATCTGCCCAAATTTCAAGATGAGAACATTGATGATCCTTTATTACATCTCATTAAATTTCATATACACTCATCGAGGTTGAAGGGTGATTGGCATGAAGATTGCCTCATGAAAATATTCATGGTAACCTTAGAAGGAAAAGCAAGAGAATGGTATGAAGCTCTCAAACCTGCAAGTTTGTTTTCTCTAAAAGATTTTCATAAGGTATTTTATGAGCATTACAAAGAAGATTCTCCATCTTTATCATTAGCTGAAAATTGTTGTGATCAAGTTGAAGATCTTATACATTACCTTAAAAATATTGATGAAGATTTTGGAAATTGGTTTCCTGAAGATTTATTAGAAGAAGTCCAAAACTTTCATTCTCAAGTTAAATGTCATAATAATCAAGAGGAGTTAAACAAATATGAAATAAATCAGGAGATAAATCAAGATCCACAAAACCCCTCTGTATTAACAAATGATGTTTCATTTAAGTTTTGAATGGAGTTAAAGAAAATAATCAACCTCATGATCAAATTTTAGATAAGGGAAAAAACAATTTTCATTTCAATCTAAGAATTCAGAGATTCCCACCCCCCCTCACCGAAGAAGAAATCAATTTTCTTCTAAACATGCAACCATCCTCAAAATATTTACATAATGAAGAAATTGTTTCTACTTCTTCTAATGTTGATGAATGTACAAAAGTTTTTATCCATGAAGGGACAGAAGAACAAGTTGATGCTCATGCTATTCTACCTTCCCAAAAAGGTGCATTGCTTGATATCATGCCTATTGAACAAAACAATGATTTTCAATTAGAATGCAACCAATCTAATCAAGATATATTAGGATTGTTGGAAGAAAAATCTACTGATCCATTGTTTATAATTGATGACATTCCTTCTTTTGAAAATTTGCCTAAATATGATCAGTATGATGATAATTATGTTCTCCCAATTCAAGATAATTTCCCAGAACAATCACTAGCTATTTTGAGGGATGAGATATTAGAACTTCAGCTTGATGAAGATTTTATAAGATCTTTCTTTCTTCTTTTGAAATCAAGAAAATATTCTCCTAAACTGAAAATATGTGTTCTCAAGATAATTTCTGAAAATTATGAAAATGAAATCAAACTTTTGCATTCTCAAATTTAGTCATACAATTTCCGAAATCCTAAAGAATTCTTTGAAAATATTCCTTCTCCTAAGCAAGAGGAAATTGTACTATCTTTTGACTTGCATATTGAGGATGTTTCTTCTTTCAAACAAAAGACTGAAGAAATAGTTTCAAGGATTAATATTCAGAATGCAACTGAGCAACTAGTCATTGAAGGCCTAGAAACACAAATCATACATTATGCTTTTAATGATCCTATAGAAAATTATATGGAGAATATTTTTATCTCAAATCTGTAAACATGTTTTATCTATGAGGATCAAATATATCAGAAATTTCCATTTCACATCTTATCATTGATTATAAAGGCACATGATCATAATATACTCCCAATTTTGATCACAAGCAATCAAGTTATCCATTTATTTTTACAGCTACTTGATTGGCTTCATTGGAATTTTTGTATTACCTGATTCAATAAGATTTTTAGTAGATTGAGTAGATAGATGAGTGTCAATAAGCTCAGAATTTTGAGCATTTTTTTTTAGTTGTCAATTTTCAGCTAGTTTTTCATTAAGTTGGTTTGAAAATTTTTATGTGTTGTTTTAGTTTCAGATCAAATTTCAGGTTGCAGAAAAAGGACTATATTCAATTCAAGATTTTCAGCCACAGCAAATGCATGTTTGAGATTGGACCAAGGCAGAATATTTCCAACTGGGAAACAAAGTTTTAAGTGGATAGTAACTTACTGGAGTTGAAGCTCGAGGAGAAGGCCCTAAGCTTCAGAAGTATTATTGTCATACATACAATAAAGCAACAAGTAGAAGAAGATTCCACGATTCAACCAAAATCATTTTGAGGCTAACTGGCCTGTTGTTCTTGACTTTTCACCAGGAAAAGCCATCTCCAAGTGGAGCCAGTGTTAGACTCCTATACCAATAGGTGTCATATTTCATGATTGACTTGATGGGCTATGCAATATGTTCATACATTTTCTTGTTGCAAAGGTTTTCCATATTCTCAAAAAATCAAAAAATTTAAAAAATGTAAAGAGGGTATACCCTAAAAGAAAAATCAAAGGGTGAAAAGAATAAAATGGCCAAAAAGTGAAAGAAAATGAACCCCGCCAAAAGAAAGGCCAAGGAAAGTGTGCAAGTCTAAATTCCACTACCTTTTTGCTCTTGTATAATAAACAAATTATGTGCAACTTGTATCTTATGCCACAATTTATGAACAGTCAAACAATTTAAGTTTGGCTAGTTCATCTTTCAATTTAATGTTTTAGAGGTAGAGAATAAAATCTGACCAAACTCTTTAATCTTGGCAGATAAGTAGATAGGTAGAGTAAATAAAAGGAGCTCAACAGTTTAATCTGAGCCCTTGGATGTAATAAGGTTAGAATTAGATAGATTTCCATATGTAAAAGAAAAAGTTTGATAAGGGTTTGCCAGTTTAAGTGCACCCTAATAAAGAGAAAAAAATGGTAGGGTAAAGTAGGTAGGGTAGGTAGATGTTGTCGCAGAATTACATGTGATGAATGATGGCTTTATATGTTTTAAATCTTTTACTTTCATCACAAGTGCAAAGGCAAACAATATACTGGAAGAATTTCAAGTAAAGAAAAGTCAAATTATTAACTTCCTTTCTCATTTTTCCCTAAAAAATTCACTAATTTCCCCTAAGTACTAAGGTATTTGAAAATTAGAGGGGCTCAAGGCATTTCCTTGACTTTTGAAGGGACCGGACCCTTGGCCCAATAATTGGAAAAGCCTAAGCACTTAAAACCATTCATCATGACATTCACTCATTTATACAAAAAAAAAATTCGTAAGTAAAATCCCATTTTACTTAGGAAAATCATGCAATATTTCATAAAAACCCTATTTCATAAAAGCATAAGTTAAAGACATTAACCTAATGCTTTAAACTTAGCGCTTCATTTCATTTTCCATATTAACTTCTAATTTATTATTTAAATCCCTATAAAAATGACCTTTTTCTATTATATATAACTCATTTTTTATAAAAAACCCAAAAAACCCATTTATTATAATTTTAGTCAAAGTATTTAATCCCCACATGTTTGAATAAAACACCCTCATTATACTCCCTTTGGCTAAAATATATCTTTATATTAATCCCTCTCCCTATGGTAATTAGATTACTTTGATTTAATTACCATATAATAGAAATACATTGAAGAAAAAACAGTTAAAACATGTTTTATTACGTGTTTTTAAAATAACGAAGTTTTGTTCAAACCAAACTTCAAAGTAACCCTTCCATTGTGTATTTTTTCCTCGACTCCCTTTACACAAGGTTAAAACTATAAACCTTTGTTAAAATTCCCGATACACATCCCTTAATTGCAAGTCTTAACCTTGGTTAAATCCTAGTTTAAAACCTTTCCCGATCACTTTCCCGTGTTTTATAAAAGAATTAATTAACCCTCCAGGTTAATTAATTACTCAATCCACCAATGAAATTTCTCCCGATGCGATTAATTCATAATAAATTACGTCGGGCCCGCTTTCTTAACTTCCTATCATCTCCCTTTCCCGATAACCATCTGATCAATTGATCTCAGATCTATGGTTGATATCAATATCGCTAGCCATCCACGTCTGAATGATAACGCGTGATGGCCAAGCAGTTTTCTGGATCGTACAAAGCCACGCGTCGTTCATCGTATGGAATCGCTCGCCCTCCGCTGAAAACTGCCCTCCCTCAAAAGCGGTGCAATAGAAACTGCTTATCGCCTCCCCTGACGAAGCCTCCGTACTTGCTCACTTCATCTATTAAAAACCCGCCAACCTTTTATTTTGTGAATAAAACAAACATACCCACATCATTTTCACTGTCTCATGCAATGATTTTTGAAATCAATAGTTGAACTTTGCCAACCACTACTTTGTTGAACAAGATTGCATTCGAGTGTCAAGAATTCATCCATCATTACCAGTGCCTGTTTTCATCACCGTTTATTTCCTGGAAAACATGTATTTACCTAAATTCCCATTAAACTCTGTAAAAAACCTAGTTTTGTTTTAAATTCTACACGAGAAAATTGAAACAGAGTTCAGAACAGTTCCCAAAACTACATTTCCATTCCTGAACCTATGATTGTGCTCATTTTTCATAAAAAACCCTGAATTCATTTATGAATCCGTAAGAACCAGAAATGGAAATTCCCGTGGCTTTGAATTTCACACCCATGAATGATCCTCACAGAGATTTAGACTATTTGCCTCTAGTAGATAGGGATTTCCAAATGAAAAACCTTGTTCTCAGTGAAAATCCTCTTCGAACTTTTTGCAGCTGCAAAGAACCAGAATACCAGAAGCTAAATGGTGGAAAGAAGTGTTTGAACTTTTCTAAAATTATCCTTACATATGTACTATATTAAGTCATGATAAAGGATGATAAAAGGATAAACAGAGGTTAGAAAGCATAACAGTTAAAGAGTATCAGTGGTTAAAGTGTATCAGGTAAAAGTCAGAGTGAAAGTTAAAATGAAGTTACAGAGAAGTCAAAGGTAAACAGTAATAGTAATTACAGAGGTATTAAAATGGTAAAAAAATATGAAAATAATTTCACCAACATTGAATTTTATCTAAAGTAAAAGTAAAACAGTTAAAAGAACAAAAATGTGAAAAGATGAAAAACACAACAAGAAGGAACATTTTTGCAGAAATTTCATGGTTTAGTCATTGTTTTGCAGAAACTATTGTGATCAATCCAAGATGAATTTTGCAAAACTGAAGGACTTTTATGTTCTTGAGAGGCCCATCTACAAAAACCTCTCTCACTTTTCTAACAGCTATTATGGTTTTGGAAATATTAAACAATGTTGGAAAGCACTCTTTGCAGAAAATTCCAGTTAAGTCATCATTTTGCAGAGCCTATTGTGGCCAATCCAAAATACATCATACAAACTTGAAGGAGGTTTTTGTTCCTAAGAGACCTATCTACAAAAACCTATCTCTCTTTTTTCACAGTGATTTCAGAATCATAGATACATGCACATCTTTAAAGGTTATTTTTCAGATTCTGTAAAACTCTATTTTACACATCTTTTGGCAGAGCCTATTGTGCACATAGGGAGAGGAATTTTAGGAAAATGAAAGAGGTTTATCTCACCAACATATTTACCTACAATAACCTCTTTCACTTTTTACATATATATTATGAATTGAGAAATAAAAATATATCATTGGACCCCAAGTTTGCAGAATTGTTGGAGCAGAATGCACAAAGAAAGGAAGCATTTAGTGACTTGGATGCCTCATCATCAACTAAGAGTTGGATCAAATTCGAATTCTCCTCTTTTTCATTACCTCTCCATAAAAAATAGTGCCAAATAGATGCATTAGTTTAAGTGTCATTTACTTAAGTTCTATTTATGTAAAATAGTTGGAGAGATTTGTGAACTAATATTGATATTTTTTCAAGATATTTTAGTTTAGAATTTGTATAAATACTTCACTCTTGGAAGTATTTTGGGGTGGATTTTCTAGACTCTTCTGTAACATTGACTATTTGGAATAAAGTGTTGTTGGAGAATTTTTTTGTGGCTAGTTGGATGAGGAATTGATGCAAAAGACTTTTTACAGGATTCATGTGTCAAACTACGGATCAATAAGTCATCTTTCGGTTATAGCATCATTTCTCACCTTCATATGATTCATGATTGCTTATATGGCTTTGGGCACCCATTCCTACAGACTTGGACAAATTCACTAAAAAACAGTGTAAAAATCCCCATACGCGACTATGCCAGTACTTTTCCGTGTGTATACGCGAGTCCAGCTGCACTTTTCCGCGTATGCCATTAAAATGATTAAAAATATATATAATTATTCCCTATTTTCGGGCTGGGTCGATGGTTACTCAGGTAGTTCAACCACCCCAGCACGTGGCCAACTTTTTCCAACTGTTGGAACTACTTGGAGGGAGTATAAAAACCCCTCATGTGTATGGCCTAAGGGAGAGAGAGAATTTATTGATATTATTCTCTGTTGGTATTCCCTATCCAAGTCTGATTCCCCGTGCCTCCTGCACTTTCCCAGTTCATTACAGGAAACCCTTGTTTCCTTGAGATGCTCATCTCCCTATATGTCATCTCGTATGCACCAGTTTCGAAGGAGTCTTAGCGAGGCAAGGGCTGGACAGATCCGGACGACGGTCTGCTCGAAGGCCGTGGAAGGATTCAGGTGATCTCTCCACTCGTTACTTTTGTACATGCTATTTATAATACAGAAGTACCATGTTGTTCCCGAAATATACGTGTTAGTGTATGCTTATATGTATGAGAATATTGTTATTTAAGCATTCATTATGATTTATTTAATGTTTCATGTTGATTTCACTAACATTTAGAGTAGATATATGCTGTACAACCAGTTCTTCGTGCTTGTTTCTTCTTGTCTTTCAGGTTAAGAAGGAAGGATGGTTGCTGGGGGTTTGGACCCCGCGGGATCTGCTTCAACCGTAGGACCTACGGGTAACTTCCTCGATCTACTCTATTTAGTTTTTATGAACATGCATGGTTGTGTGAGTCCTTCTTAAGTAGCATGCCCCTGCTCTGTGGAGGTTGTAACCCAACGAACCTCTAGGGTGATATTCCCCGAAACAGAACTGGAGACTCCGCTGGGGATCACATTCTTGTGATTCTCCTGTTGGGTGGTTTTAGCTGTTTGATAGGTTGCCGACAGTTTTAACTTTCATTTGCAGTCCAGTTTACTTTTTTACAGTCATTCTGAAGTCCTGGTTTCTTATCCAAGCTTGTCCCTTTTGTTTTTTTCATTATTTACCTTTGTATACGCGCTTTTTTCTACACACAGTCGCGTATACATGCAAGTTTGTCTAAAGGTACCCGCGTATACGCGAGTTTCCTTTAGAACAGTCATGTATGCACGCTGGTTGCTAAACTGTGAAGTAGCGTATACCTAGGCAGATTTTGAATTTTTGGGTTTCTTGAATTTTTGGTCCTTTCTGGCTGTGGAGACCTGTTCCTACAGTGTCTCTGTACTCTTTGGATTGTGAAGGAAGTGATTTCTTTTCTTTTCTCTCTTTCGTTTGATTGAAAACTAGTCTTTTTGGCAAAGTGTTGTTTCTGGTGCTGGCACTTCTGGATTGAGTTCCAAGATCGCTTTCTGAGCATTCTTGGTTGTTCTGCTTTATCAGAACAGAGAGCTTCTGCTCACTTACTCACTCCTATCTTTGTGTTGTGCTTCGCATTACGATTTTTGCTTCGTTTTTGATTGGTTTTCTTGAGTTCCATAGGCTAGGTCTTGTTGCAACTTTGGAAGAGTTTTTCTTGCTTCTTCGGAGTCTTTGTTTGCGACGAGTTTGCACTATTTGTCTAGGCTGAGTGGCTGAGTTTTTTGGTCTTCTTTTTCTCTTATTGATCTTGCTACAAGTTAGCCTTATAAGGTTTGGGAGCATTGTTGAAGTTTGTGCTTGAAATTCAGTCTCGTTTGGTTTGGATTTTGATAGTTGTGCTTGGTCTTTTCGAGCTCTTTCTTTATAAAACTAAAAAGCTCAAAAAACATTTGCTTTGCTTTTTGTTTTTGCATTTCAAAGGCTTAAAAAAAAATTTCATTTGTTATTTGCTTTTGTTGTTGCATTTTCATTTTCGTTTGCTATAACTTTTGAAGCTTTTGTGAGGTTTCTTGCTTTTAGTTTTTGGCTTGATTTTGAGGAGGAGTTGTCATTGATTTCTTCTTCTTGTTTTTAAGTATTTTTGGTGTCCTCATTTTAAGAATTCTTGATTTCGAGAACTAAATTTTTGGGCAACCAAAGAAGAGTTAAAACTGAAGGACTTTTCGGGAAATTTCACTTTGCTTTAGGAGATATTTGCATCTTAGGATTTGCATGCTTGTAGTGATTTGCATTAGGTGCATTTCAGCATTTAGTCAGTTTCATAGTTTTTGTGAGTGTGAGTTTGCTATTTGAAAAGAAAAATACAATTTTTAGTCTCGTAGAACCTGTATAGAGATTGCTTTTCATCGAAAGACAATAACTGCATTTGCATGTAGTTAAGTTTTTATTAATTTCTTTTGCGTCAAAACACCATACGTTTCATCTCCATATCCTTGTGACTTAACATAACAGCCCATTAAAATAAGAGATTTAATCTAAAATCAACTAGCAAGTTTTCTAAGTGTCATACGCCAACTAGCTAGGTTGTAGGGCCTTGGAATAGGTGAGTGGAGAGTTAACTCTCCAAGGCCACTCAAACAAACATAGAAGTTGATTAATTGAGTGAAATCAAACTCCGTTAGGTGGACCGGGAAAGCTCTCCTCCAGAGAGTCAAGCGCGAGGGGAAGTGAAGGCTGAGAAGAGGGATACCCCCCCTTCGATTGGCTGAATCTGACCTCAAGACCATTCCGCCCGGCTTCTGATATGGATTGGTGCCCATAGTTGCCACTTCTAGGTTCCACAGAGGTGACTGCGGGGGGGAATACCCGTGGTACCTGAGGCAGACGTCGCATCACTTTCAGCAGTACTTCTGGGGGGTGCCCTTGCGAAGCTTGGGTGCTTGAGCCGGCAAAGGCTGTCGTTAGGAGGTCGGCGTAACTATTTCTGATACCTTCGCTAGTAGGCCTGGGCCGTAATTATCCCAGACTGCTTTCGGGAGGTCCTATATTTCGCTTTCCTATATTTTGGTGTCCGGTCCTCATCACCCGGAGCGGAAATACTTGGAGGTTGTTTGCTTGTCTGTATCTCAGGGATTTTTATTTTAGTGAGTGCTCTTTGCTCCTAGCTTGCCTAGCTTTTCACTTTTTTGAGTCTAATTTAAAAATATATAAAAGTGGCTGATCAAGCGCCTCGTCGTTCGAGGAGAATCCGGGGGTTATCTCCCGAGAGTCCAAAGCCTTCTTCGAGAAGGCGTAGGAGTGATTTAGCATGTGGTTACCACCCTGTGGCGTCTGACGCAGTGGAGAGAGATCCTCCACAAAGGTCTGAAGTTTTCATAGCTGATTCTGGTGTCGGTCCCGAGAGGAGCGTTCCGCTCACCTCGCGAGTTTTGTTTCCTCAGGAAGAAGATTTTCAAATTGAAGACGTACCTGAGCCTCCGGCAACAGGTCCATATCCTCTTCCTCCTGATTATCCGTTCGTTGTTCAGTACATCGGACCTGAGTCTGAGAGACCAGAAGATCTTTTGTATCATTCATATCTTTCGATGGCCACGACTGGGAACGCGGCTTCTGTCGTGAGTGCTGCAGGCATTCAGACTCCTGCTTCTGTTGAAGCAGGGGGCACTATTGCTTCATCTTCGATTGCTTCTAGTGCTGCTGTGTTTGGCTCTGGTTTCACCCAGGCACATGCTTCTCATTCTGGTCCCTTTTGTTCAGGGATGCCCTCTAGTGGAAATCCCTCTTTTTCCTTTTCCGCTGCTTCAGCTGGATCTACGCCCGTGTCTAACATGGCTAGTGGATCAGCTTCGTTTCAGGGTTTCCCCTTTGGAACTGGGCACATTCCTAGTTCCAATCCTTCTTTAGGGTCGTTTCCGTTTACGTCCCAGACTCAGAGTTTCAACCCTTGGTCTGGGGGGCAAAGTTCGACTACTTTTACAGGGTGGAATCCTGTGTTTACTACAGCGGGGGCAGGGAATCAGTTTTACGCAGGTCATCAAGGGAATACTTCTTTCCCTTCATCGAGTGCTTACCAGACCTTTTCTCCTCTTTCTAATGCCTGGAACCCCTATCAGGGGCTCTCCTCTTCATTTAATACTTCAGCGGGGGGAACTGGTCTGGGCTTTGGTAACTCTGCGTTGGGAGGAGGTTCTTCTCCTTTTTCTACGAGTCCTTTTTGGCAACCTGGTGCCTCATCAAATCCAGGGTATTCTTTTCAGAATGTTGGGAATCCATCCCATCAAGGATGGAATCCTCAGGCTCCGCCTCGCTTACCTTTTCTGGCAACGTTAAACTTGCCAGATCTGCCGAAGTTGACTAATGATCCGATTCGTTATAGTCCGGGGTGGCCTCTGGTCCCGACCAAACTTCCTTCAGACATTCCAAAGTTTGAAGGTAAGAATGGAGAGGATCCGGCTGACCACATCACCACTTTCCACTTATGGTGTTCTTCGAACTCCCTGGTCGATGATTCGATTAGGTTGAGATTATTTCAACGCACCCTAACTGGAAACGCTGCCAAATGGTATATCGAACTAACTGGGGGCAGTTTTGCTACATTTGGAGAACTGGATGTCACATTTCTAAACCATTTTTAGCTGCCTGTCAGATATGAGGCTGGGACCGAACTCCTGGCTAATTTTAAGCAGGATGAGGCAACTCACATTTCTCATCACATTCAGGAATGGAGGAGAAGGAAGAGGCTTATTAAAGCTCATATTCCAGGTGAATTCCTTCTCGAATGGTTTCTCAAATCCGTGCAGTCAGATATTTCAAAAGATGTATCCCTATCTGGGGTGTTTTCTGAGGAGCAGGCCATTATTAGGGCCCAGCAGCTGGAACTGATCTATTCTCAGTCTGGGGTACTTTATAAGTATTTGCCCAATGCTCCTCGCTCCAAATTAGATTTTTCAAAAACTAAACCTGGTCCGCATGGTGATGGGCTTGTCGGATCGATCAATAGTGGTGCAGCCAGCCTGCTTTCTCAACTGCAGCAGTTGTCTTTACAATCTTCTCCTTTTGGTCAGGTTGTGCCTATTGATTCATCACCTTCCCAGTCTTTGTCCATAAATGATGTCCAAGCTTCTGATCCCAAAGGAAATCAACAATCCGATGGGAAGAAGAAGGGACGAAATAACAAGAAGAAGGGCAAGAACGGGAAGGGAAATGCAAATAAAACCAACGAGCGTGTTGGTGAGGGTCAAAAGGAGAAAAAGAAAGTGAAGTTTCCATGCAAGCTCTGTACTGGAGACCATCTCACACACCTTTGCCCTAAAATTTAGGATGCTTAGCGCTTGTTAAGCCAGGAGGGTTCTTCTAGTTCCCAGGCTGTGTTAACAAACCCTTTTTCCCAAGGGCAGCAATTAGTTGTTGGCGCGAACCAAAATCCTGGGGCTTCCTTTGGGGGCACCCAGGAAGGGGAAATTCCATCGAACATTTTCATGATGAGTGCTCACGCGGATATCGCTACGAGATCCCGTGATTATGGCGGAGAAGAGTCTTCGAAAGCTAAGGAAGTTCCTGATGCTACTGAGCCGCTTCACATTACGAAGCCTACTATTGAGTCTATGCCTCGGATGCCCAAAGCATCTTCTAAGTGGTCAACGATTAATCCAAATGCGAGGGCTGCCCAGAACTACTCGATTGTAGAAGATCTGGCGCAGAGTCCTTGTGCTATGTCAGCTTTAGAGGTACTCTAGTCTTGTCCGGCTCAGCGCAGTGCTTTTCTCACTACCATTGGGGCTATTGATCCGAAAAATTCTCTTCTGATTACTTTTGATATGACTAATTTTAAGAAGAGACTTCCTCATCACATGGATTTTCATATTAAATCGTCGTATCGGAAGTGCAATATCTTTCAAACGGTTGTTGATGAGGGTGCTTCTACATGCGTGATGTCTCTCGCATTCTGGAAGACACTTGGATCTCCCAAAGCTGTTCCATCTAGCACTGTTCTTACTGCGTTCGATGGCCATTCTCACAGACCCCATGGTATTGTCCCAGCTTTGCCCATCTGTGTTGGGGGCAAAACTGTCAACATAGAGGTTAAGGTAGTGGATGCAGCCTTGGACTACAACCTTCTGTTGGGGAGGAACTGGATATATGAGATGGATGCCATTGCATCCTCATTATTTCGAATTGTATGTTTCCCCCACGAAGGGAGGATCGTTACAGTGGATCAACTAGACTGTCCTCAAGTAGACCTGAATGCGCCTTCTGACTCATCTGTTCCTAATTTGGATAATACTAAGGTGCCTGTTGAGAATCTAGGAGTTGGAATGTATTCTTCCCTGATGGGTACTTTCGATCTTCCTCCTCCTACGGTGCATATTAATTCTATTTCATCCTCCAGGGCTCCCCTTCGAAGAGAGTTCTTTCGAACTCATTATTTTTCGGACCCTTGGACCTTACCTTCCCCTACTGCCACATTAGCGGAAGGTCAAGTGGGTGGAATGGCATTTCCAATTTCTGCAGCTGAGATTGCATATCAGTCTATTGTTGACACTGCAGAATCCATCCCAGCTCCTCTTTCACCGGAAGAGTTGGATGGTGATGTGGCTCCGGCTTGGGCGCTTAGTTCTTCTTCGGCCCAGGATTGCCTTGATACCACTCTTCCATCTGAAGAGGCAATCCTGGAAGCCATGACTGGTATAGATAGACCGTGGGATGACTTGCATCATCGGTCTTACTTCCTACCTAACTTGAACGAAGTTGAAACAAGTTTTCCAAGTCCTCAGTCTCCTGGTCCTGTTCACCCAGTTTTGAACCCTTTGGCACCAACACAGGTTTATGCTGAAGGGAACATGGTTGTGATCTCTCCTACTATCCCGGTGAACATTTCCAGGGATCCCAATATTATCAAGAATGTCTTCGTTGGAGCTGAATGTTCCCGTGAAGAGGTTCAGATTTACACCGAGCTCTTCAAAGAGTATAGGGATGTATTCGCTTGGTCTTATGAGGAAATGCCTGGCATAGACCCATCTATTGTCCAGCATGAGATCAAGACGTATGAAAACGCTAAGCCGGTCAGGCAAAAACTTTGTCCGGTCAATCCTAGGAAGGCAACAGCTATCAAAGCTAAAGTTGAAAAGCTGCTTAAGGCAGGATTCATTTTCCCAGTTCCTCTGACTGAATGGGTTTCAAACCCTGTTCCGGTAGATAAAAAGCAAGGAATGATTCGAGTGTGCATCAATTTCAGAGACCTAAATAAGGCATGTCCTAAAGACAATTACCCCACACCATTTATCGATCAGATCATTGACGAGTGTGCCGGTAACGAGATTTTCTCCTTCATGGACGGTTTCTCCAGATATAATCAAATTACTATCCATCCTGAAGATCAACATAAGACTGCATTTATTTGTCCCTGGGGAACGTTTGCATACAAGAAGATGCCTTTTGGTCTTAAAAATGTTGGGGCTACCTTTCAGCGGGCCATGTCTTACGCCTTCCACGACATCAAAAAGATTATCGAGGCATACTTAGATGATCTAGCTGCTCATTCTCGAAAGAGGATGGATCATCCTGGTCACCTCCGGCAAATATTTGAAAGATGTCGTTTTTATAAAATTCGATTGAATCCGAACAAGTGTGTTTTCGCTGTTACATCCGGTTGGCTATTGGGGTTCATTGTGTCTAGGGAAGGGATAAGGGTAGATCCCTGCAAGGTTGAGGCAATACTTCGGTTGCCTCCCCCGTCTTCCATCCGTCAGCTTCAAAGTCTCCAAGGAAAGTCTAATTTTCTTCGAAGGTTTATCGTTAATTATGTCGAAATTACGAAGAGATATATGAGATTGTTGAAGAAAGGAGTCCCTTTTCTTTGGGACGACTACGCTCAACGCTCATTCGATGCTTTGAAAAAGGCATTGACCTCTACTCCTTTATTGAGTCCACCTAATTATAGCAGATATTTTCTTTTGTATCTGGCAGCAACAGAATCTACCATTGGTATGGTTTTGGTTCAGGAGGATGATGCTCTTGCAGAGCATGTTATTTACTACCTTAGTCGAGGACTGGTAGGACCTGAACTTCGATACACTCCGATAGAAAAATTAGCCTTAGCAGCAGTTCATGCTGTGCAGCGACTCTAACATTACATTATTCTTCGCAAAACTTATGTTTTGGCAGCTGCCAATCCATTTCAGTTTGTCCTCAGCAGGCGAGTGATTGGGGGCAAGTATAATAGATGGATTGTGATTTTACAGGAATTTGATCTCAAGTTCATGTCTGCCAAATCCAAGAAATCATTAGTTTTCGTGGAATTGATCTCCGAGTTGCCCTGTGGAGAAGAGATGATCTATGATGAGTCCTTTCCGGACGAACACTTGTTTCTTATCTCTCCACAGGATCCTTGGTATGGGGATATCATTGTGTATCTCCAGACTGCGAATTTTCCCTCTACTTTTTCGAAAGATGAGCATCGTAAGCTGCGTCACTTAGCCAAGAATTATCTGATTATTGGTGATGCTTTATACCGTCGAGGGGTTGATTCAATCCTAAGACGCTGCTTAACTCTCGAAGAAGTTGAGGCTGTGCTCAATGATTCTCACAGTGGAGCTTGTGGGGGTCATTTATCTGGGCTTTCTACAGCCCAAAAGATTTTGCGTGCTGGATACTTTTGGCCCTCGATTTTCAAAGATTGTATTGAATCGGTCAAAAGGTGTCATCCGTGTCAGGTCTATTCTCGAAAAATGCGCGCTCATCCAGCTCCGCTTTTTCCAATCGTTACTGTCGGTCCCTTTACAAAGTGGGGTATTGATTATACTACTTGTAACCCGCCTTCGGCAAAAGGTCACAAGTACATTATCGTAGCAGTAGACTACTTTACGAAGTGGGTCGAGGCTATGCCTACTTTTGGGAACAATGGTGAGACTGCAGCTCTGTTCCTTTTCAACCAGGTTATCACTCGTTTTGGTATTCCTAGAGACATTGTCACTAACCATGGCAGTCATTTTCAGAATAGTATGATGGCTGAGTTGGCTCTCA
This sequence comes from Pinus albicaulis, assembly GCA_034641835.2. NCBI lineage: Eukaryota > Viridiplantae > Streptophyta > Pinopsida > Pinales > Pinaceae > Pinus > Pinus albicaulis. The sequence goes on along the minus strand of CM076575.1, from coordinate 220,385,559 downwards.
AATTGGGTTTCCGGCAGGAGCATTCATCTCCATATTATCCTCAAGCCAATGGGCAAGTGGAAGCCGTGAATAAATCCTTGAAGACAATTCTTCAAAGGAAAATTGATAAAGCTAGATCCAATTGGCATATTATGCTATATCCTGCACTTTGGGCATACAGGACGTCAGTGAAAACTGCAACTGGCTTTACTCCATTTCAATTAGTGCACGGGGTGGAATCCGTATTTCCCATTGAATGCGAGATTCCTTCTCTTAAATTAGTTGTTGAACTTCTTCCTGACACTTCCAGTCTGGCAGAACGGCTTCTTCATCTGGAACATCTCGATGAGCAGCGTCGAGATGCCGCCACGATGAATGAAGCACATAAAAACCGAGTAAAAGTTCAGTACGATAGGGCGGTTAAGCCTAGGGTCTTTTCGGAAGGTGACCTTGTTTTGGTCTATGCCCAAGAAAAGGATGCCCTGGGGGCAGGAAAGTTTAAATCTATGTGGTATGGCCCCTATATCCTTAAAAAAGTCCTTAAGAAAGGAGCTTATACCTTGCTTGATTTCGAAGGGAACGAGTTGCCGGAGCCCCGAAATGGGCTCTATTTGAAGAAGTATTATGCCTAGGCTTCGGCCTGGCATGTTGCTTTTTGTATATAGTAGTTTTTTCTTTGTACATATCTGATTGATTTTTTATTTTTGATGAGTTGGTGATGTTTTTGATCTTCTTTGGCAGGTTGTGTTGGATGTCATGAGTCATTTTGGTTTCGCCGATGGTGCTAGTAGACACACCCGAAACTTAGCTTCCATGGCTTGGGTGCTTCATTATCCTTCCGGTCAGCTGTTGGTATCAAGAGGGGTCTGCATTGGTCCTGCTTCCAATAATGTAGCAGAATACACTACAGTCGTTCATCTACTCTCGGAGGCAATATCTTTGGGTGTTGATTCGTTGGTAGTTTTCTTGGACTCTCAGCTGGTGGTGTCGCAGTTGAACAACACTTATTGGGTACGAGATCCATTTTTATTACGATTGTTCTTGAGGGTATGTTTGTTACAAAGGTCTTTTCATTTTTTAACTTTCATTCATATTCCTAGAGCTGACAATTGGTTTGCTGACTCATTAGCTAATCAAGCATTGGATTGGCATATTAATCATTCCATACAATAAAATTTTAAATCAAAAACACCATACATTTGATACATTTATCACATCACATCAAATATCGCTGTATATATATCATCGGAGTGTTCAAAAACTTTACAAAATTTGGATCCATAATGTCATACAAAACTTGGGCTTATGCCCCCATCATGTTCAGTCTCAAAAAAATAATATACAGTCATCTAATACATAATATCTGTCTACCCCTGAGGTCCCTGCCCAGAAGTCGTGTTCCTATAGAACGTGACTGCGGTGGCAACTTGGCAGAATAATCTAACCCAGTCTTGGGGCACTCCTACCACCTGTCTCTGGATGGCTTCTGGCAGGTCCTCCACGACATCCATAGGGATTTGGCGGGTTAATCCCTCCAAGTTTCTCTGCACGGCCTGGAGAGTCCTATCTGAATCCACAGTATCTGCTTCGCCCCTGCGGCGCTTGTGGCGCGGGAGACCCTCAGGTCGAACTGGTTCAACATCTGAATCATGATCATTTTAAATTGTCAGTCATTATGAATCCAATCAAAAACATCTTTGTTTTTCATTTTTTACATATTTGAAAAAATCCAAAAAAAAAATTATATAAGTCAAAATTTTTGCAAAACTTACCGACTGTTCCCCATGCTGTGCCTGGTGGAAGAACTAGATCTGGATCTCCACGAAAGTCCATCCCGGCATAGGGATAGTCGTCCACTGCGATGATTTGTTCTCCCCACCAAAGGAAGAACTCATCGTCCCATGTGGTCCGGAGTACCTCACTACCCCCCAGTCTCTTCATCATGTCCGCCCAACGGGCAATTCTTGGGTCTCGTGGGCTACTGATGATAGAGATGACTCTAGGTCTCAACGTTGGTATCTTCTCAAAGAAGAATGTTGTCAAAATTGTACCGTAGCCAAAGTGTTTGGTCTTTGCTTGGCGGATTGAGGTCAGTTGTTGTTTCATGTTCAGTAAAAGGGCTGTGCACCAATCATACACATGAGCTAAACATTCTACTGCTATGCTCATTTCCGTCCTGGACGCCTGATGTAGTGAGGCAGATCCTGCCACTCTGCCGATGGTGAAAAGGAGGATTTTCATGTGCAAATCCCTCACATCTTTAATTGCAATATGAGTTCCAACCTTTTTGGAACCCCCTACGCAATACACGTAGACATAGTCTTCCACGGTTAACCCTCCCAGGGGCTTCCCGTGCAAGTCTACTGGTTCTCCCCTCCGGGAAAGTCCAGTAATGAAATATATGTCTTCCACTTCAATGCGTAGTGGCATATAATCAATAATGAAGCAATCCTGATCTGGTTCCCAGTAATTTACGAGCATTTCTAGCAACCGCACATTGCTTTTCATATTTGGCATTTTGAAGAATTTGAACAATCCGCAATTCTGAAGGATATTTTGCACTGCGCGATCTTGCATGACCTCTTGGTCTATTGCGCTATGCTCACGTTCCCTCCATGAGATTGTCATCCTATCAAATTTCATCAAATCATGCATTAGCCACGCTTTTTAAGTTTCGGACCTGCGCATACGCGACTTTTCCTTTGCACAGTCGCGTGTATACGCGAGTTTCCTTTAATGAACCCGCGAATGCTCAAGTCCGCATTTTTTAGCAAGGGTTTTAAAGCTAAATTTCACTTAATTTTAATTTCCAAATGGACAAAATGATTTGCAAGGATGATTTAGGAGCCTACCTGAAGTTTCGGTGCGTTTCGACGGTCGGTTGTTCCTGATTTGACGAAAGAAGTTTTTGCTCCAGAGCACTTTTTCCAAATCAGCAATGCAATAATGAACCAAATATGAGGTAATTTGTCTATTTATGGCTAAAAAGTTGAAAATTTTCGCAAAAATTCCTTATGCTTATTTTTTTGATCTATCTTAAGCTGCATAACCCGGTTGCTTGGAAGTGCCCAGTTTGGTATGTTTTCAGGTACATTTTGACGATTTTGAGATTTTTCCCGGTTTTTGGATCCATGATTACCGACTCGTCATGGCAGTTATATGATCTTCACTGGCATATAGGTTAGGGAAATCACTTTCCGTTGCATCTTGCATTCTGACCTCCATACTGATCACTTGCCTTAGGGTCGATCCCATCAGGTCATGAGTATTACACCCATTTCACTCGCCGATTATTTAATCATGACTTGATGGTAGAGCCTTCCTTTACATGGGCTTCCTAGTTAGTTCCTCGCTATCACTTGTTGCCCATGCTGTGTTTTATGTAGGCTCGGGAGTCCTCTTTAGTCCCACCATGTCTTATGTGTTGAAGCTTCATTCTTCTTCTTCACTATCATTTTTTCTGGCTTTTACCCTAGAGGCTCCCTGGTGTCGTTAAGTTGTATTACTGCATTGCATATTGGCTACTTGTTTATCCTGGCCATTAGCCGGCTTCATTTGGACTCGATGTTTAAGCCAACTTTTGACCTTGACTTTCTGTACAAGTTAACCATTGCATGCACTTAGCTATCACGACTTGACACCTTTTTACCCATGGATGGAACGTTCCTCTGAGTATCACTTACCAGTTTTCACCACCTTGCATTGAGCATAGGATTGTTCCAATCCCAGGAACTAGTGCATTTGATTTCTTGATACTCGTTCTATCCATTGTACCATAGCATTCTTTTATTCTTTTTCAGGCTTATTATATGAAAAAGACAAAAAAATCAAATATAACAAAAAGAGCGGGAACAGGATGTATCTTCGTTGTTTTGATGGCAGTACAGAGTCAGTTTGTCGCCCTTGAACAAAGCACATATACTTATATATATTTCCTTCATTTGGGATGGTTCTAGTTTGACCTAGGTTCAGCCTTTACCATGTTTCACTTGTTAGTTCTCCCCCGGTTGGTTATCTCTTCCAATCATATGGAGAGTTTGTTTTGCCTCCTGCAAGACAGACTTATACAGTGTCACTTTTTTACTGCCTTGGTCATCACAGAGTCGTGCTTTTGTTCAAGGGAAGTCTAGCCTGAGTCGGCCATTCTGCGATGTCTCTTGACTCATTATTCGGTCGGCCTTCCCGGTCTTGTCAGCATCATGTTCTATCACATCAGATGTTTTGATCTTCTGCTCGTGCTGGTTTGAGAAGGTCTCCATTGACTTCTTGCCGGCGGGTTTGTCTCTTATCGACTACGACACATTGCTCTGAGAGCAAGCCTAGAGCCGCACCTTAGGCCTATTTCCATCATTGATAGGTGACCTCGTGCTCAGCATTTGATCATCATCATGGGTCTTTGACTGAGTGGTTTCCCCTGTGTTCGACGTCAGCACACATTATCACACTTGGGATTCATGCAGTACCTGGATTTCCATTTGACCCTATCGGTGGATTTCTCGCCTCTGTGTCAGCTTTCATTATTGGTTGGTTCAGAGGGTTTCTTCCGTGCGCTAGCTTCATCTTGTGCACGTCGGAAACGTACTTCGGTTTTTGGTTCCATCACTCTCCTTCGTCCGATTCCTTCCAAATCTTGGCCTGCGGGTTACACTCGCGCTGGACTGATGTAGGATGCCTTAATGCCTTCCTTCCAGCAGATCTTTTCCCATCGACTCCGACTCATTTCTCTGGGAATAAGGTCTAAAGTCTTTTTTCAGTACCTTAGGGTTTGCAGTCATCAGTGGCAGACTCTTCGCTATCGACAGTGGGGATTCATCATTGCCTCCTGATTGGTAGATTCTTTCAAGCGTTCGACTTCAACTCATTCATTCGCACTTGTCAGATTGTACTGGGGCACCTTGACGCTCATTATCATTATCGGTGGGTTGTCTCGCGTTGGTTAACGGGATACATCATTGCCCGGTAATCCAACGATTTCTCACATGGTCGACTTCAACTCATTTATTCCCATTGTGTAGAATTGTGCCATAGTGATCGGTGAAGACCTCGGGTTGCATCAGCATTTTTCGGTTCACTTTTGACAGTCCATTCAGTTTCTGCCAGTGATGCCGTCCACCCTTATATGTTGCAGTTCAGTACAACAGCATCTTATATGTTGGCTCCTGAGTTGTGTGATTGTACCGGTTGATCCACCTCTTATGATTCGGTACTTGGAGATTCAGTTACTTATTTGATCAGACATTCAGTTGCACCATCCTTGATCAGCTTTCTATATGTGATATTTGGACATTGATTCAGACTTGTATTTCCGGGCCATGCTCAGATGATTCATTGTGTACTTTCAGTTCAGCTATACTTGTATACATGTTGGATCTATTTCAGTACTTTCCATATGATGTATTTTTGACTGAGCATGGGTATGCCCGCCTCAGCATGAGTTGACTCTCTGTTTTCTTTCATTGGTTTTTGGCAGGCTGAAATCTGGTGAAGTCCTCTCTTGTCCTTGCGAATTTATTTCTATGTGCATAATACATTTCGGCCATCATGTACCCCTTCTGACCTCATATATTAGGGGGCATCTGTTATAGCATCATTTCTCACCTTCATATGATTCATGATTGCTTATATGGCTTTGGGCACCCATTCCTACAGACTTGGACAAATTCAGTTAAAAACAGTGTAAAAATCCCCATACGCGACTATGCCCGTACTTTTCCGCGTGTATACGCGAGTCCAGCTAGACTTTTCCGCGTATGCCATTAAAATGATTAAAAAATATATAATTATTCCCTATTTTCGGGTTGGGTTGATGGTTACTCAGGTAGTTCAACCACCCCAGCACGTGGCCAACTGTTTCCAACTGTTGAAACTACTTGGAGGGAGTATAAAAACCCCTCATGTGTATGGCCTAAGGGAGAGAGAGAATTATTGATATTATACTCTGTTGGTATTCCCTATCCAAGTCTGATTCCCCGTGCCTCCTGCACTTTCCCGGTTCATTATAGGAAACCCTTGTTTCCTTGAGATGCTCATCTCCCTATATGTCATCTCGTATGCACCAGTTTGGAAGGAGTCTTAGCGAGGCAAGGGCTGGACGGATCCGGACGACGGTCTGCTCGAAGGCCGTGGAAGGATCGGGTGATCTCTCCACTCGTTACTTTTGTACATGCTATTTATAATACAGAAGTACCATGCTGTTCCCGAAATATACGTGTTAGTGTATGCTTATATGTATGAGAATATTGTTATTTAAGCATTCATTATGATTTATTTAATGTTTCATGTTGATTTCACTAACATTTAGAGTATATATATGCTGTACAACCAGTTCTTCGTGCTTGTTTCTTCTTGTCTTTTAGGTTAAGAAGGAAGGACGGTTGCTGGGGGTTTGAACCCTGCGGGATCTACTTCAACCGTAGGACCTACAGGTAACTTTCTCATTCTACTCTATTTAGTTTTTCTGAACATGCATGGTTGTGTGAGTCCTTCTTAAGTAGCATGCCCCTGCTCTGTGGAGGTTGTAACCCAACGAACCTCTAGGGTGATATTCCCCGAAACACTTTCTCTTGTGTTTTAAAGTCTTTATATCTGTTTATTATATCATTGTGTTTCATTTCTGAATGATTAATGAAAAGGAATAAATTAGAAAGTGCTTAAGCGTAATATTATTTTAATCATTGTTATTCTAAATTTTATCTTCTAAAATGGTTTAAACAGTGAATTCTTAATTGTTCATGTTCGTCTGGTTTAAGCATTTGATTATTTAGTAAAGAATACTTAATTGCTCTTTATTAATAATCACTCAATTTTCCCTCTTTTTAATGTGTTAAAATATTCTTGATTTCCTTTCATCCATTTGAGTTCATCCCATTCACTTTAGATCTATCATTGTTCCCTGTTTGATTATCTTGCCCTGTGAAACCATCTTTTGCTAAGAGACTTAATCCAGTTAAGTTATCCTTTTCGACTCCATTAGCCCAATGGACTAAACTATTCAATCTTGCCCTCAGCTATTGAATTCCACCACCCAAATTCAAACAAAACCCCTGAACTTTATAACTAGCCTAATATCTTCTAAAACAAAGCTAAATTTTACAGAGAGAGCCCTCTCTGGGTACACATTGGCTAGATTCTGTACCTAAAAGTTGGTTTGTGGTTACCTCGGACCCCTTTCCTCTTCCCAACAACTTCAAGGAAAATCTGAGTGATAACAGAACCGAGCTTTGTATTTCTCCACCTTTACTTATACGTTCATCTTCTTCGTAAACACCCATTTGTTTCTAATGGGTTTCTTTCCTGCCAGTAACACCACCAGATCCCAAGCCTCATTTTTTCCCAAATATGGCATTTCATCAACCATGGTCTCTTTCCAAAGTTTTCTATCCTCTGAATATACTGCCACCCTGAAATTTATGGGATCATCAACAGTAATATATAAAGAAAAATTTGAACAGAAATAATATGGACTACACCTCTCTGGTTTTCTTCTCTCTCTAACTGATTTTCTCAAAATTGGAGTTCGTGTCTCTTCCTCTTCTGATTCTTGTGTTGTTGTAGAATCTTATTCTTCTTCGTTTAGTTCAAAATCAATATTATCCGGTTTCTTTGGTAGGACTTCATGTTTAATAACATCTTTCACCTCTCTAAACACCACATCTCGACTATAGACAACCTTCCTTGTTTCTGGGTAAGAAATCTTATAACCTTTTAAACCATCCTTATATCCAATAAAAATTCACCTTTGAAATTTACTATCCAACTTGGTTCTTTTCTTCTTTCAAACATGTATATATTTATCACCACCAAATACCCTCAGATGTGAAAGAGAGGATTTCTTACCAGTCCATACCTCATGTGGATTCTTATCCTCCAATGTTGATCAAGGTGATCTATTAAATAGGTAACATGTAGTATCCACTGCCCCTACCAGAAATTTATGTTCTAACACAACACCACTTAACATGATTCTTTCCTTTTCCATCAATGTCTTTCTCATTATTTTTGAAACTCTATTTTTCTAAGGTGTGTATGGAGTAGTATTATCCCGTGCTATACCACACTTCTTACAAAAATCTTAAAATTACTTCTTACATAAATCTCCACCATTTTACATCCTCAATACCTTGATCTTATTTTTTGTTTGATTTTCCACCAGAGCCTTAAATTATTTAAACATGTCAAAGACTTTAGATTTCTTCCTCGGGAAATATATATATGTATTCCTTGAGAATTCATGTCCATATGAGACATAGTACGCGGAATCACCTAATGATGGAATCAACACAGGTCCAAACACATCACTCTGAACAAGCTCTAATATCCCTTTCCCCCTTTTAGCACAAGAGGGGAAACTCACTCAATTTTTCTTCCCATATACATAATGTTCACAAAAATAGAAATCCATAGAAAAAATAGATATGCCTTTTTCCATACCATTACCATTTAGTATTCAAAGGCCCTTCTCTCCAATATTTCCAAGCCTTTTATTCTAGAGCATGGTCCTTTCTCTAAAGACCACTAGGTTTTCTGCTCCACTTTCAGGAACCACAGAACTGTTGCACCCATCAATAATAGTGCTACTCAAAAGATTGTAAAAACTTCCAATATGAAATCACTGAACCATCTTACAAGTATCTTTATTGAACATTATTTTTACACCTGCATCATCCATATTTCTTACAAAAAACATATTTCTGGCCAATCCAAGAATATGAAGAACACTAGGAAGTGTTCTAATCCTTCCACCTTGCAACTTCAACATGAATTTTCCAAGTCTGATGATTCTAGCTTTCCAATCATCCACTAATAAGACATCACCACCATCATATTTCTTCTACTTGTAGAACCTATGGAGAGTGAAGTGAAAGGATGAACCCGATTCAATCAACCATGCCTCATGATCTACACATGTACTTGAAGAAGAAGCCAAGTACACATCCCCATATTCATCTAAGGAAGTTTTCATCTCCATAAAAGGAGAATCATCAGATCCTTTTCCTTTCTTAGGAGAATTAGACCTACACTCCTTTTCTTATTTCCCTTCATTTCCACATTTCCAGCACACCATTACAATTTTTCCTCGGGATTTAGATCACCCTCTATATTTAGATCTCCCATTGAAGGACTTTTTTTTTTTTTTTTTTTATGTTCTAGGATCGCCCTCATACAGATAAGGAGTATCCATTCTAGCTCTCCATATATTTCTGTCTCATATCCTCCGACAACAAGGATGATACTGTTTCATCAAATTTCAAGGTAGTTCTATAGATACCTATTGCAACAACCATATTATCTCACAAATATGGTAGAGAATGTAGAAAACCAAAGCACTTCTCTTTGTCAGAAATTTTTATATCAATAGATAGCAACTAGCTTACCACATTAATAAAGTTTTTCATATTCTCTTTCACGGAGTCTCCATCCTTCATCCTCATGTATACATATTTGTCTGCAGGAATAGTTTACTCATTATAGACTTAGATTGGTACAAACTCCCTAACGTGACCCAAAAATAATTTGTCATAGCTTCCTCTGATACATTAAAAAATACTGAATCTGAGAGACATAATCATATTGTGTTGTTTACTTTCGATCTAACTTTTCCCAGTATTTTTCTGACATTTCTATTAGTTCCATGCCTATAACTACAACAATCCACTGATCTTGGTCCACCAACAGATCCTCCATCTTGAGCTTCTACAAATCAAAACTTTGATCATAAATTTCTCAATCTCTATCTTTCCACTATTCTCCATATTCTTTCATTACAAGAATTGATCCCGTAGATCTCCCACAGAACAAGGCCTACCACAGGCCTGAGAAAAACCCCTCAACAGAAAAGGCGTACCCTTGAAGCCAAAATAACTCTCTTACCAAATGTAGGTTTTAACCCTTTAAAAAAATTACCGACAAACGAATTCTTCCAATAGAAAAATATACAATTGCATGAATAGAAAACAAATATACACAAATATTTTCCCCTGGATCCCAAAACCATCACTACCATATTGATTTTTCATTATATTCCTTTCAATGTTACAATACATATATATACATGTTGAAGCATTCATAAACCCCAATGCATAACCCAGGATTAGAACAAAACCATAGTTTCGTTGGCCGGATCTAGAAAATTCCATCAGAAGAAATCCATCATTATGAAAACCATGTGAAAAACCCATGCACAAAACCCTCGGTAGGTCGCCCCACCATATTTTGTTTTGCCCCCATCCTTGGGTCCACATAAGAAAAAATAAATGGGGCGTTGCCCCAGACCCCATGCAAGGGGGCTATTTCCCCCTCCAAACCCTTCTATAAGGGGGGTTTCCACCCCCAATGTGACCCCCACTACACTCGACGCAATGTGCAACGCATGAGGCTAGTCATGGACATAACATAACACACATCCAAAATTAAGCACACTAATGAGTTTTTGAAACAACCATAGACTAGTTGGTATAGCAAGTCCCATACAACATAACTGATGGAAATATCCATGCTATAAAACACATTTATGAGTGTTTAGGACTAATATGAACCCAATTTCACATGCAAAAAACCAATACACATAAATAACACATTCAAAGATCACTACAACACATAAGGGAAGAAAATTCATCTATTAATTTATATCGACATCGAAGGAATATGCTATATGCACTGAGTACATTCAAAATATCAATAGGCTCATCGTCCTTTTAAATACTTGTTGTGCATAAATAGGAAACATGATTCATATCATAAACTTGTGACATTTAACTATGAAACCCTATTAAAATAAGGTTTCTTTGCATCTATTGACTCTAACATACCCTCCTGTAGCTTTAGACACATAGTCATTATACGATTATTACACAGACATTGTGTACTCGTATAAAAACTATACAATTCTGATCCCTATGTATGGCAACAAACATTTGACCATCAACCCAAATTCAATCTTCAACAACCCCTTTTATCCTCATTTGGAAGCCGTTTAACCTTCTCAACCCTCTTCCTCATTTCTCTAGATGTCCTACAAACCATTACAATATTTGTTGTTCTATCATTGAGTTGGCCCATGCGTATTATTGGTCATTAAAAATATTCTTCCTACCAGTCAAACACCATTTTTTTATTATTTATTTTCACTAAAATAACAAAAAAAGTGCATAAGTACTTTTGAGATAAATCTCAACCATTGATTTATAACTACTGATAAGATTAGATTAAAATTTTCCATAGAAATTAAATCTCTACCATTTACCTAATAATTATTAATAATTAAATTATAATTATAATAAACCTATTCCAAATTAAACATACCTATCTGCACAACAAACTTACGAATAAAATGCTTACTTATATTATTTTATCTTGTCTACATTATCATCGTACATAGAATTTATACAAGTTTAATCCTAAATATTATTTTAATAATAAATTGATATCATGTTTTATATAAATTTATTATAAAACGGTAAAGAGTTACATTTTTTTCTTCATCAAAATCTAAACATTTTGTTTTATTTTAAAATGGTTATAAAAATGGTGAAGATCTATTATACTAAGTTTTTTTTTGTTTCTTGCTTTTAATTTATTGATGATGATAATGATAATTAATGTCCACTAATACCAATATTGTCTATCAGACTTCGAGAAATTAAGAGATTAATTGTGACTTTTTAATATTTTATTTGTATGATAAAAAAAATAAAATCCTAGATCCCTATAATTTTGTTGACTTAACAAGTGAAGAAGGTTAATAGTGTGACAAAAGTTTTGGAAATTTTTTTAAATTTTTTGATAGTATTTGTGTGGGGGAGTGTGTAGAAGAGAGTAGCAGGGGAGAGAAGTATCTAGAATGAAATAGTATGACTAGCATGGTAAAGAGAGACGCGACATAGGGGGCACCACACCGAAGAGGAAAACAACATCCAATAGGTGAGGATGCATGCAAATAAATATGGTAGTTAGGATTTTAGGAATGAGGGGTGAAGGAGAGGAAGGTCATCATGGAAGAATAGTCTAGAGATATTTGGAGAGAGCAGGAAGTCAACAACATAGTGACAATCTGGTAGTAGATATTTTCACTAAACTTTACTTGGAAGTTAAAAGGCATGGAACAACTTGAGAAAGGATGCTAGAAAATATCACAATAGTTAGAATACATGGAAAAATCATCGAAGTGGAGAATAAATAGGCCGAGAAAGATAGAGAAGCAGGAGGAGTCCAATAGTAAGAATCATCTGAGATAATTTGAAAGTTGGATAGAAGAGAATGAAGAGCTGTTGAGACTGTTTCTGTTGTTGCAGTAGTTAAAATGCTAGATGTTAGATGTGTATCTCTTTGTAGTTTTTGTGCAACCTAGGTGTAGAGAAAGAATTTTGTAGTAGGTTTTAGGGTGTTTTTTCATTGTAATAGGTTTTTTACTATGCCACAAGTAAAAATGGAAAGGTTGGTGAGTAAGGATTTAGTGATTTCGATTGTAGCGAGTTGAACATGTTTACCTTTTCTTATGTTGAAGTAATGGAAAGAAGCATGCATTTCCCCATTTGAGTTGGTGTATAAATGTGATATGTTCCCATTATTACTATTTTTTTTATTTAGTTTCTAATGATATAATGCGAAACATGTATTTGTTAATATATTTTGTGAGCAAGAGAGTTAATAGCATTGCTATAGATTTATCACATTAGTCTTATGTGTGTCGAATTATGAGTTTCTTTCATGCTAACAGAAGGGTTCTTCATGGAAATGAAATTTTTCAGTCGTAATTTTGCTGTTGGTAATGAATAATTCATTAACTATATTGTGTAAAAACTTGTGAATTTCTATGTGGGAGATAGTCTCAAAATAATTGTTAAGCGTGTGTTCTATAGTTTTCTGGAACCTCGTGGGGTAATATGAAGTCTTATTGTCATTAGGTTACAGTAATATCATCTGATTAACGAAACCCAGTTCTAGTGGACCACCATAGAACCTCAGGTGAGAATTCATCCACTTAGTGGGTGATGCCAAAAGGGGTTTCTTGAGCGGGTTTGTTCGTCGAACTCTGCAACAAATCCCTGGTCTGTTAGAATGCTATGCGACAAAAAATGGTTTTTTTTTGTGATCGAGATCGTTGTATGATAGGATTATTTTGAGATAGAGATGTGGAAACCATGGAATCATAGTAATAAAGAAATTTATGGGTGAATTAAATGGAAGGAGTAAGAATTTACAAAAAAACATGTTGGAGACAAGGCAGCGAGAAATGGTTGTAGAAGTATGCGTTTATTGAATTACATGAAGCTTTCTTTGGAGAGTTCTCTAATATTCTAACATAATGTGTTCAATTGTTGAAGGATAATAATATGACTTACATCCATGATGGACCAAGGTACTGGAGTCCTAAGGAGGTGTGTTAATTTCAAGTGGTATGTAATAATATCTCATGTGTTGTCATTTTATGGTTTGAGAGTGTGTTGGAAGGTTATATTGTTGAGTTTGCAGTGGAAGTGATAACAACCTATAGTTTAGTGCACAGGAAATTTTTGGTGGGCCTGCAAACAATATTCATATGTTCACTTCCATTATCCCTTAAAATTATATTCTATGACCATGGATTTATGTCCCTGAAATCAGATAGTATGAGTGTCTAATGCAGTTGCGCGTGAAGGGGGAAGTGTAGGAGAACTAGGAGGTATTGTTGGCATGAATAGATTCTAATAGGCCTAAGACTTGACATGTAGTGGCCAACAAAATCCTGCTCAGCATCGACCCTTTCAACAACACCCATAGAGTGGGTGAAGTCCCACCTGACATGCTAATAGGTGACTGTCGAAACTAGGTTTCCACAGCCTCCCAAGAATCTCTATAACATGTGACATTAAACTCCTGGTGACACACAATTTACCATCACCCTAATACTGTGTATTGTTCAAGGATTTTAGCCTTTTGGTTTACCCAAAAATGCACAATTCGTGACACATAACACATGGGAAGCCCAAGTGGTTTACGCTTTCGATCATTAGATATTAGATTGACATTTACCAAAGACTATTTCCTCTTGTAGACTAATAACATCATCTATTAACCCCAATTGAATTTTAAACATTCATCCCATTAAGTGTAGGTCTTAACCCTATACCAAAATTACTTGCAAACGAACTCCTCCAACAAAAAATAAAAAATGTCGAGAGACAAAAAACAATATACACAGATATTTTCCCCTGCATCCCAAAACCTAGACTACCAGATTGATTTTTCATTATATTCCTTTCAATGTTACAATACCTACTTACACACACACACACACAACTATATCTATATATATATATATATATATACATGTCGAAGCATTCATAAAACCCATTCCACAAGCTTGGATTAGAACATAATCGTAGTTCCCTTGACCGAATCTACAAAATACCATGGGCAGAAAACCATCATGTCCAAAAACATGGTTAGGTCCTCCCACCATATATATATATATATACATGTCAACGAATTCATAAAACCCATTCCACAAGCTTGGATTAGAACATAATCGCAGTTCCCTTGACTGTATCTATAAAATACCATGGGAAGAAAACCATCATGCCCAAAAACATGGGTAGGTCCATCCCACATCCTTGGGACTGCCAAAATATTATTGGTTCCACATAAAAAAAATTCTCGGCACATTGTCGGCCCCCTATAAACCCCCCAGCAGGGGGGGATGTTGCCCCCTATGTGACCCCCCTACTATGCGCAATGCAACATACAACACATGAGTCTACTTGTGGAAATACTATAACAAATACACAACACTATCCCACTTGTTGTTTACTTTCCATACATGAGGTCACAAGAGAGTTCAGTCATTGGTCCACCCCTGCAACTCCCACTGTTTCTGTACACCAAGAAAAAATTTCATTCCTCACAAAATTCCTCAATGCATCTACAACATTATTCAAAGTTACCACCTTTACCAGAAAGACCTTTTTTTCCTCAACCATATCACTCAAAAAGTGATATTGAACATTAATGTGCTTTGTCTCTGAATGATAAGAAGGTAATTTGAATTTTGGTTTCCAAGGTCTATCCTTGTAGCTCACTATACCAACCCCATACTTCAACACAATATTTGCAACTAAACTTCTTCCTTGCTTGCGTGAGTGGCTACCATTTAATCAACCTATGTAGTTGAAAGAGACACTACACACTATCTTTTGCTCATCCAACTGACTTCACCTCCAGATAGGTTAAACACATACTCACTTGTAGATCTTCTTTGATCCAGATCTCCATCCTCGTCTGCATCAACAAAGATGTGAATGTACAAAACTCTATCATATCCTGGTCTTCCTTGGTAGCACATACCATAATCACTAGTGCCATGGAAATACCTGAAAACCTCCTTCACTATTGTCCAATGCACCTTCCCTAGTTTTGACATAAACCTACTCAATATTCCCACTGCATGTGCAATGTTTGGTCTAGTACTGACCTTTGCATACATTAGCCTACCAATTTCAATTTCATATGGAACACGGGACATGTCATTTTCCTCTTCTTGTGTCTTGCGACACTGCTCAACAAATAACTTTACACTTATAGGAATAGGAGCCTTCAATGGTTTTCTATCACGCATATTAAACCTATGCAAAATTTCACGACATACCTCCTCCTGTTTAACCAAATCTTCCTCTTTGCCCCATCATGTTTAATTTCCATGTCCATAATATAGTTTTCAACACCAATATCCTTCATGTAAAATTTGGAGGACAATTTGATCTTCAAATCCTAAACAATTTCTTCGTCATTTCCAATCAATAATGTATCATCCACATATAAGACCAAATAAATAACATGGTCACCAATTAATTTAAAATACACATAGTGATCTACTTTTATTATTTAGAAGCCAAGTACCTGTATATATGTATCAAATTTTTGATACCACATCCTTGGTGACTGTTAAAACCCTTACTGAGACTTTTTTTACTTACATACCAGTTATTTCTTACCCTTAATTGAAAAGCCTTCTAGTTGCTTCATATAAACCTCTTCTTCCCATTATAGGAAATTTTGTACTAAAAGTGTCCCCCTAACAAAAAATAATAAAATTATAGTTAAAATAATAAATTAATAGTTATGAATTTTGGAGGGAAAAAAAAAAAAAAAAAACTTTATTTTTTAAATGTATTTTTTTCTTATCTCCTTATTGATTTACTAAAATTTCAAGTGCAGATACTCATTAGATGTGGAATTAAATTCCAAATCTAACGAGTACATATTATGCATAGTTTTGATAAGACCCACATTGATAAAAATTAAAGATACATTTAAAAAAATGTGTTCATACATTTAAAAATGTATGAACACATTTTTTTTAATGTATCATCATTTTTTTATCAATGTGGGTCTTCTCAAAAGTATGCATAATGGGTACTTGTTGGATTTGGAATTTAATTTTGTATCCAACAAGAGTCTACACTTGAAATTTGAGTAAACTTATAAGTAGATAACCCAAAAATACAATTCAAAAAACAACTTTTCTTCTTTTCCCTCCAAAATATTTACATGTGCCTCTTTTTAAATTTAAAGGATTTTGATTGTTTACATATTATGACATGGAAATTAAGTGAAAATTTCATCTGCCCTTTTAGGCTAAAATTTCCTCTAATGAGATCCTAGTGAAGAAATGTTGTCTTCACATCCATTTGTTCTACCTCAAAATCAAAAGGGAGAACAACAGATAAAAGTAATATAATTGAAGCTAACTTGGCAATAGGAGAAAAAATATCACCGAAATGAATTCCCAACACATGGGAATAATATTTTTCTATGAACCGAGCTTTGTATTTCTCCACCTTTCCTTCTGCATTCATCTTCTTCGTAAACACCCAGTTGTGGCCAATGGGTTTCCTTCTTGTCGGTAACACCACCAGATCTTAAGCCTCATTTTTTACCAAATATGCCATTTCATCAACCATGGCCTCTTTCCAATTTTTTTTTTCCTCTGAATACACCGCATCCCTGATATTTATGGGATCATCATCAATAATATATAAAGAAAAATTTGAACAGAAAGCATATGGACTATACCTCTCTAGCTGTATTCTCTCTTGAACTGATCTTCTCAAAATTGGAGTTTGTGGCTCTTCCTCTTCTGATTCTTGTTCTGTTGTAGAATCTGATTCTTATTCCTTTAGTTCAAAGTCAATATTCTATGGTTTCTTTGGTAGGAATTCATGCTTAATAAAATCTTTCACCGCTCTAAACACCACATCTCAATTATAAACAACCTTCCTTGTTTCTAGGTAACAAAGCTTATAACCTTTTAAACAATCCTTATATGCAATAAAAATGCATCTTTCAAATTTACTATCCAGCTTGATTCTTTTCTCATTTAAAACATGTGTATATGTATCACCACCAAATACCCTCAGATGTGAAAGAGAGGGTTTCTTACCAATCCATACCTCATGTGGATTCGTATCCTCCAACTTTGATGAATTTAATCTATTAAACATGTAACATGTTGTATCCACTGCCTCTACCCAAAATTTATGTTCTAACCCGATGCCATTGAGCATGATTCTTTACTTTTCCATCAATTTCTTATTCATTGCTTTTGAAAATCCATTTTTTTGAGTTGTGTATGGAGTAGTATTATCTCGTGCTATACCACACTTCTTACAAAAATCTTCAAATTCCTTCTTACATAACTTTGTACCATTATCTGTCCTCAACACCTTGATCTTCTTTTCTGTTTTATTTTCCATCAGAGCCTTAAATTCTTTAAACCTATCAAAGACTTCAGATTTATTCCTCAGGAAATATATCCATGTATTCCTTAAGAATTCATAGTATACAAACTTACCTAATGATGGAACCAACACAGGTCCAAACACATCACTGTGAACAAGATTTAATATCCTTTTCTCCCTTTTAGCACAAGAGGGGAACTCTCTCGATTCTGCTTCCCATATACACAATGTTCAAAAAAAGAGAAATCCAGAGAAAAATTAGATATACCTTTTTCCATACCATTACCGTGCAATATTCAAAGGCCCTTCTCTCCAATATTTCAAGGTCTTTGATTTGAGAGCATGGTCCTTTCTCTAGAGACCACTAGGTTTTCTGGTCCACTTTCAGTAACCACGGAACTATTGCACCCATCAATAATAACACTACTCAAAAGCTTGTACAAACTTCCAATATGAACTCCCTGCATCAATACCAGTGCTCCCTAAACCATATTATATGTATCTTTATCGAACATTTTTTTACACCTGCATCATCCATATCTCTTATAAAAATCAAATTTCTGGCCAATGCAGGAATATGAAAAACAACGGGAAGTGTTCTAATCCTTCCACCTTGCAACTTAAACTTGAATTTTCCAAGTACGATGATTATAGCTTTCCAATCATTCGGTAATAAGACACCACCACCATTATATTTCTCGTACTCATAGAACCACTCCCAATGGGGAGTGAAGAGAAAGGATGCACCCGAGTCAATCAACCAATGCTCATTATCTACAAGTGTACTTGAAGAAGAAGCCAAGTACACATCCCCACCTTCATCTAAGGAATTTTTCAACTCTGTAAAAGGAGAACCATCAGATCCTTTTCCTTTCTTAGGAGCTTTAGACCTACAATCCATTTTTTAGTTCCCTTCCTTTTTACATTTCCAGCACGCCTTTACAGTTTTTCCTAGAGATTTAGATCTCTCTCTAGATTTAGATCTCCCATTCAAGGAATTATTTTTGTTTATCTTCTAGGACCACCATCATATAGATAAGGAATCTCCATTCTATATCTGCATATATTTCTGTCACATATCTGCTGACAACAAGGATGAGACTATTTCATTAAATTTCCAGGTAGTTGTATTGCTACCTATTACAACAACCAGATTATCTCACAAATATGGTAGAGAACATAGAAAACCGATGCACTTCTCTTTGTCTGAATTTTTTATATTAATAGATAACAACTTCCTTACCACAGTAATAAAGGCATTCATATTCTCTGTCACCGAGTCTCCATCCTTCATCCTCAAGCTATACAGATTTTTCTGCAGGAACAGTTTGCTCACTAGAGATTTAGATTGGTACAAAATCCCTAACGTGACCCACAAATACTTCGCCATAGATTCATCTGGTACATTCAACAATAATTAATCTGAGATACACAATCGTATTGTGTTTTTTACCTTTTGATCCAAATTTCCCTAGTCTTCTGCTGACATTACTATCAGTTCCATGCCTATATCTACAACAATCCACTGATCTTGGTCCACCAACAGATCCTCCATCTTGAGCTTCCAAAACTCAAAACTCTTACCAAAAAATTTCCCAAGTCTGATGATTATAGCTTTCCAACCATCCGCTAATAAAACATCACCACCATCATAATTCTCATACTAGCAGAACCACTCCCTATGGGGAGTGAAGTGAAAGGATGCACCTGAGTCAATTAACCATGCCTCATGATCTGCATGTGTACTTGAAGAATAAGCCAAGTACACATCCCCACCTTCATTTAAGGAATTTTTCACCTCTGTAAAAGGAGAATCATCATATCCTTTTCCTTTCTTAGGAGCTTTAGACCTACAATCCTTTTTTCAGTTCCCTTCCTTTCTGCATTTCCAGCACACCTTTACAATTTTACCTAGAGATTTAGATCTTCCTCTAGATTAGATCTCCCATTCAAGGAGTTATTTTTGTTTATGTTCTAGGAACTCCCTCACATAGATAAGGAATCTCCATTCTAGCTCTCCACATATTTCTGTCTCATATCCTCCAACAACAAGGTTGAGACTATTTCATCAAATTTCAAGGTAGTTGTATTGCTACCTATTGCAACAACTAGATTATCTCACAAATATGGTAGAGAACATAGAAAACTGATGCACTTATCTTTGTATGAAATTTTTATATCAATAGATAAAAACTGGCTTACCACAGTAATAAAGGTGTTCATATTCTTTTTCACCAAGTCCCCATCCTTCATCCTCAAGCTATACATATTTTTCCGTAGGAATAGTTTGCTCACTAGAGACTTATATTGGTAAAAAATCCCTAATGTGACCTAGAAATACTTCTTCATAGCTTCCTTTGATACATTAAACAATACTGAATTTGAGAGACACAATCGTATTGTGTTGTTTACCTTTTGATCTAAATTTTCCCAGTCTTCTGCTGACATTCCTATCATTTCCATGCCTATATCTACAACAATCCACTTATCTTGGTCCACCAACATATCCTCCATCTTGAGCTTCCACAACTCAAAACTCTGACCAAAAAATTTTCCAAGTCTTATGATTATAGCTTTCCAATCATCTGCTAATAAGACATCACCACCATCATATTTCGTGTACTCGCAGAACCACTCCCTATGGGGAGTGAAGTGAAAGGATGCACCCGAGTTAATCAACCATGCCTCATGATCTACATGTGTACTTGAAGAATAAGCCAAGTACACATCCCCACCTTCACCTAAGGAATGTTTCACCTCTGTAAAAGGAGAATCATCAGATCCTTTTCATTTCTTAGGAGCTTTAGACCTACAATCATGCTTTTAGTTCCCTTCCTTTTCGCATTTCCAACACACCTTTACAATTTTTCTTGGAGATTTAGATCTCCCTCTAGATTTAGATCTCCCATTAAAGGAATTATTTTTGTTTATGTTCTAGGATTGCCCTTATATAGATAAGGAATCTCCATTCTAACTCTCCATATATTTCTGTCTCATATCCTCCAACAACAAGGATGAGACTATTTCATCAAATTTCAAGGTAGTTGTATTGCTACCTATTGCAACAACCATATTATCTCACAGATATGGTAGAGAACATAGAAAACTGATGCACTTCTCTTTGTCTAAAATTTTTATATCAATAGATAACAACTTTCTTACCACAGTAATAAAGGCGTTCATATTCTTTGGCACCGAGTCACCATCCTTCATCATAAAGCTATACTTATTTTCCCGTAGGAATAGTTTTCTCACTAGAGACTTAGATTGGTAAAAACTCCCTAACTTGACCCACAAATACTTCGGCATAGCTTCCTCTAATACATTCAAAAATACTAAATCTGAGAGATACAATCATATTGTGTTGTTTACCTTTCGATATAAATTTTCCCAGTCTTCTGCTGACATTCCTATGAGTTCCATGCCTATATCTACAACAATCCACTGATCTCGGTCCACCAACATATCCTCCATCTTGAGGTTCCACAACCCAAAACTTTGACCAACAAATTTTCCAAGTCCGATGATTATAGCTTTCCAATCATCCACTAATAAGACATCACCACCATCATATTTCGCGTACTTGCAGAACCACTCCCTATGGGGAGTGAAGTGAAAGGATGCACCCTAGTTAATCAACCATGCCTCATGATCTACACGTGTACTAGAAGAAGAAGCCAAGTACACATCCCCATCTTCATCTAAGGAATTTTTTGCCTCTGTAAAAGGAGAATCATCAGATTCATTTACTTTCTTAGGAGCTTTAGACCTACAATCCTTTTTTTAGTTCCCTTCTATTCAGCATTTCCAGCACACCTTTACAGTTTTTCTTGGAGATTTAGATCTCCCTCTAGATTTACATCTCCCATTCAAGGAATTATTTTTGTTTATGTTCTAGGACCGCCCTTATATAGATAAGGAATCTCCATTATAGCTCTCCATATATTTCTGTCTCATATCCTCCAACAACAAGGATGAGACTATTTCATCAAATTTCAAGGTAGTTGTATTTCTACCTATTGCAACAACCATATTATCTCACAAATATGGTAGAGAACATAGAAAACTGATGCACTTCTTGTTGGCAATATGATGCAGAGTGTTGTCCTTGATGGCAACCCACCTGATGAAGATGATGGAAACCTACTTGACGAAGTTGTTCTATGTCTTGATGAACTTGTTCTGATGTATATACAATGAGTACAGATAGTAATGATGGAAGGAATGACAGTATGAGCTAGAACATGATGAAAAGAGTATGTCTCAATGCATACACGGATTTGTCTATACAAAGTAGCGTATGCACGCGAAAAATAACGTGCCAAGTCAGGTATGGGAAAAAGCGCTCTAAATATGCAAAACCAGGGGTAATCACCATGGTATTGACCCATTGTATTGAGTAATGATTCGTCTATGTGACCCCGCCCAGGAATACCATCGAAAGTAATGTGGTTTTGGCTCATGGTATTGAAAAAGGGTAAACCTATATAAGGAGAATAAAATCATTGTGCATGAAGTGTGAATGAGTCTGGGCTTTGATGAATACTTCACTCTGAAGTATATTTGTATGGGTGAACTCTGTTCCTAATTGATAGATCTGAATCTATGATGCTCCTATGAACATGATGAAGGCTCAAGATCTCTAGATCTAGAAATGGTGAATGTCAAGGATGATCTGAAAAGAAGTGAAGAAGACCTGGCGCAATCCTGTTGAAGAGATTGAAGAAATATGGGTAAGTTTATAGATCTGGTCTGTACTGCAAAGTTTATCTTTTATAGATCTATACGCAGGTTCGTTTCATGAAAAGCATGTGTATACGCAGGTATGTGGAAAGAAAAGCACGTATGCGCAGTTAGGGTTTTCTTTGGAAAATATACTGAAGAATACGCGGGTTCGTCTTCTGAGAGGCGCGTATATACGCGGGTCTTATTAAATAAAAGCGCGTATTATTTCTGATCTGATGGTTGTTGAAGGTTGAATGTGTTTTTGCATATCTATTCTGAAGTCTGGGTTATATCTTATATTCTGGCTATAGTGGTCTCACTGTTCTGTTTGAAGCAATGAGCAAGGTATGATTGTTGATAAGTGAAGGGTTGTGTTGAAGCTGTTTGATCCAGTTTGAAAATTGATGAAACGTGGTCTGCAGTGGTGCTGAGGGTCGAAGCCTTCCGTCAGGGGGTTGTAGCTCCCTTCCAGGAGAGGCTGATTAAATAAATTGGGGTGGCAGCTCAACTTCCGGGAGAGGCTAGTAAACGGGGACGGGGGTTATGGCTCCCTTCCGGGATGGGGCGGTAGCGAGAAGAGTTGTAGCCTTCGCGGGTGAGGTTTCTGCCTCTTGGTTACAGTGCACGAGTACATGATTGTAAGAAGTTTTCTGCTCAATAAATTTTGAAGAGAGTGAAACAACGACGTGATGGTTTCTCACAGAATTGGGTTTCCACCTAAAAATCCTGGTGTTCATGTGTGTTGCATATGTGTGATGATTATTCTGTTCTGTCTGCACCTATTTACTGTTTCTAGAATATCTGATGAATGAATAATGCAATGATCTGAGTTAAGATTCAAACACATAATTAGATCTCTGGACATACGCGAGTTCTGTAAAGGATATCCGCGTATATACGCTAGTTGCCTTTAGTAAAGTAGCGTATGGTTTTTTAGAAAGGAAAAAGTAAAAGTTTGATTGTCTGCACTAAATACTGATTCACCCCCCCTCTCAGTATTTTTCCCAACAATTGGTATCAGAGCGGGTCCTTCTGAAAAGGCTTAACCGCTAGAAGGAAGATCAAGCAAGATGAGCAATCTTGAGGGAACAACATCTATCAAGCCTCCACTCTTCAATGGAAGCAATTTAATCTTCTAGAAAATAAGGATGAGATCCTATCTTCAGTCTATGGGAGCAGATATATGGGCCATTTTTGAACAAGGATATCAATATCCAGCCTCAGTACCAACAGATGCGACAGAAAAGAAGAATTATGAAACTAATGCAAAGGCGTTCAATGCTCTATTGGGGAGTCTAACTGAATCAGAATTTTTCAAGGTCATGCAGATGAATACAACAAAGGAAATATGAAACAAAATCATTCTAAGTTATGAAGGTGATGCAAAGGTAAAAAGTGCAAAACTCCAAACTCTCAGAATAGAATATGAAAAGTTAAAAATGCATAGTGATGAGAGTATTGCTAGTTTCTTTTTACGTCTTGATGACATTGTAAATCGCATGATAAATCTGGGAGAAACAATATCTGAATCTACTTTGGTTGAGAAAATCTTAAGATCACTAACGACAAAATTTGAGTCAAAAGTTTCTGCACTTGAAGAAAAACAAGATCTCCAAAACCTTACTGTGGTGCAACTTCATGGGATACTAACTGCTTATGAAATGAGAAGGGGAGGATCATCGGATGTCAAAGAAGCCGTCTTTAGAGCTTCTACAAAAGGGAAAGATGTACAAGAAGCAGAAGGATCAGGATATGTCTCAGAAGAAGAAGAGGTAAATTTTGTAAAGAAACCTCAACTTGGCACAGGACGATTCAGAGGTAAAATTCCTTTCAAATTTTTTAATTGTGGAAGAGTTGGTCATTATGCTGCTAAATGTCCTCATAAAGAAACTTTTTCAAAAGGAAAGGAAGTAACAAGAAGAAATAAGAACCGGTCTAGCACTAGAAAAAGTTACTATACTCATGAAGACAGTGATGGGTTATCTGATAGTGAGGAAGAAGGTGAACAAAATCTTAGACTTCTTATGGCATTTGAAAATGATTCTAAAGAAGATAAGGATACTTTTATGGATGCCCTAGAGGACAATGATTTTCTTAATGAAAACAATCAACTCAAAATATGCTTAGAGGAAAGTAAAATAATTATAGAGACTCTAAAAAATCAGATTGAAGAAGAAAAGAAGCATAATGAAAAATTAGAATGTGAAGTGGTAAGTCTAAGAAAATAACTTGAGAAAGTAAAGACTTTGAATCTTAGATTTGCTAAAGGATCTGAAACCTTAGATGAGATTATCAAGGTACAACGTTCTCCTCTTATAAAGACAGGTCTTGGATATACTGGAGAATCTTCTCAGGCTTCAGCACCAAATTATCTAAAAGCAGCTACAACTAGTCTACAACATTCTGCCACTTAGAAAGGGAATAAATATTATTCACATGTAAAGCATGAGCAGTTCAAGTCAAGAAAATTCAGCACGAATACTTTTCAAAAGAACACCAATCAGCAGGTAAATTCAAATAAAAGATTTCATGATCACAAAAATTTCTACTTCAATGGACAATGTTTCTCATGTCACAATTTTGGTCATAAAGTTGTTCAATGTGTTGCATATAAAACGATCATGACAAGAGAAGCAAGAAATAAAAGGATTGATATTGGAACAAAGAAGAATACCTATAACAAATTTTCTCCTCTTCAAAATGAAGTTGAATGTACTTATTGCAATAACTTTGGCCATGAAGAATCTGAATGCAGGAGCAAATTCCAGCCAAAAGAACATGTTCCTTCCAACACCAAAGTATGGAAAAAGAAGGATGTACAGGTTGAGAATTGTGGTATAGCTTTATTTGCAGAAGGAGAAGAAAATCAATGGTACATTGATAGTGGATGCTCAAAACATATGACAGGTGACAAAGACAAACTCCATGCTTATAATGCCCTAGAAAAGGAAAAGAATGTTACTTTTGGAAATGATACACCCATTGTCATTAAAGGAAAAGGATCTGTTTTTCTAAAAGAAAAAGTGAAAGCTAACAATGTCATGTATGTGGATGGATTGAGACATAACCTGTTAAGCGTAAGTCAAATGTGTGATCAAGGAACTGAGGTTGTCTTTAGTTCAAAAGAATGTGTGGTACGTGATCTTGATACAGGTAAAACAATTATAAAAGGAAAAAGGACTCCAAACAACCTGTATGTATTGAAGAACTGCAAAGATCAATGTTACTTGAGAAAATCATCAGAAAATTGGCTGTGGCATAGACGGCTGGGGCATCTGAGCTTCTCGCAAATCAACAAATCAAGCAGACTTAAAGCTGTTCGTGGTCTTCCCAATATTACTCTTCCTGAAAATATCATATGTAAATCTTTCCAATTCGGTAAGCAGACCAGAGTGCAATTTAATGCCAAGGAAGGATCATCAAATGGGCCCCTTGAACTTATTCATACAGATATATGTGGACCTATGAGAAAAAAGTCACCACGTGGTGAAGAATATTATATCTTATTTATTGATGACTTCTCTAGAATGTGTTGGATTGGGTTGCTTAAACACAAGGATGAAGCATTTGAGAAATTCCAGATATTCAAAGCTTTGGTTGAAAATGAATTAGATCTAAAAATCAAATGTCTTATATCTGATCGAGGAGGTGAATATACATCAAATGAATTCCTTGAATTTTGTGAACAACATGGCGTAAAATGATAGTTTTCGGTAGCAGGCACTCCTCAACAGAATGGTGTAGCAGAAAGAATGAATAGAACAGTTCAACAAATGGCTAGAGCCATGCTTGATGATTCCGGAACACCTGACACATTTTGGGGGGAAGCAACTCACACAGCGGTAAATATTCTCAACAAGGCACATGTTCGTGTAAATAGTGACAAAACGCCATATGAACTCTGGTATGGTAATCCTCCCTCTGTGAAGCATTTTAAAGTTTTTGGGAGCAAATGCTTTATCAAAAATAATGATGAAAATCTTGGCAAGTTTGAACCAAGAGCAGATGAAGGTATACTCCTTGGCTATTCTTCTCAAAGTAAAGCATACAAATGTTACAATAGAAGACTTCGAAATATTGTTGAATGTATTGATGTTGTTATTGATGAGTCTCCTGCAGCTTCAAAAGAAGAAAAACAAGCAACAGATGAAGGTGATGATGACGTATATCCTTCTACATCAAATAGAAATAATACAGACAATGAACCCAATGAAGAATCTGGAGATGATTTATCTGGAAAAGCTGCATCTAGATATGTTCAAAAGAACCATCCAGAATCTCAAATCTTAGGTGACAAAGGATCTGGTGTACAAACAAGAAGGACTCTTGTGGGATCTTCTAGCTATCTGGCATTTCTGTCCACTATTGAACCACACAATGTCAATCAAGCTAGCAAAGATGAATGTTGGATTCAGGCCATGAATGAAGAACTTGATCAGATTGAAAAGAATCACACTTGGGAATTGGTACCAAGACCACATCATAAAAATGTCATTGGAACCAAATGGATATTCAAGAACAAGCTAAATGAGAATGGGGATGTTATAAGAAACAAAGCTAGACTGGTTTGCAAAGGATATGCTCAAAAAGAAGGTGTAGACTTTGAAGAAACCTTTTCTCCTGTAGCTAGACTTGAAGCCATAAGAATTTTTCTTGCTTTTTCAAGTTTTCAACAAATCAAAGTTGATCAAATGGATGTCAAATCTGCTTTCCTCAATGGTGATCTAGAAGAAGAAGTTTATATAGAACAACCAGAAGGAATCATTTTGGGAAATGATGAAAATCTTGTTTGTAGACTTAAAAAGGCTCTATATGGTCTCAAACAAGCTCCAAGGGCATGGTACTATCGTCTTGAAAAATATCTTCATCAACAAGGATTTTCAAAGGGGTCTGCTGATAGTAACTTATACACAAAAATTGAAAATGATAAACTATTGATTGTGATTGTATATGTTGATGATATCATTTTTGGAAGTAATGAAGAATCTATGAGTCAGAAATTTGCTTCTGTCATGCAAAAAGAATTTGAAATGTCTTTACTTGTGGAACTAACATTCTTTCTTGGCTTACAAGTGCATCAAACTACAGAAGGTATATTCTTATCTCAAGAAAAATACCTTAAGCAAATTCTGAAGAAGTATGGGATGGAAGAGTGCAAACCTGTAAGTACACCAATGGTAACCGGATGTAATCTCAGTTCTAATGATGATTCTCCCACGGTGAATCAACCAGAATACAGATCTATGATAGGAAGTCTTCTATATCTCACTGGGACTAGACTAGATATTATGCATGCAGTTGGGATTGTTGGACGATTCCAAGCCAATCCAAAAGAGTCTCATCTTCAGGCTGTCAAAAGAATATTCAAATATCTACAAAAAACTCAAGACTTTGGACTATGGTATCCAAAGAATGCTAATCTTACTCTTCATGCTTATACTGATGCAGATTGGGCTGGAAATGTTGATGATCGGAAAAGCACAAGTGGTGGTGCATTCTATATGGGGCCCCGTTTGGTATCTTGGTTCAGCAAGAAGAAAAGCTCTATTGCCTTATCTACAGCAGAAGCATAATATGTGGCTGCCGCACCATGTTGCACTCAACTTCTCTGGATGATGCAAACCTTACAGGACATTCAAATCAAATGTTCACCTCCTATCTCCATTATGTGTGATAATACAAGTGCCATCAGTATTTCAAAGAATCCTGTTATGCATTCCAAGACCAAGCACATTCCCATCAAGTATCACTTCTTACGTGAGCAAGTGCTTGAACAAAAGGTGAAGTTGGAGTATGTTCCCTCCAAAGAACAAGTTGCTGATATATTTACCAAACCTTTGCCCAGGGAAGCATTCGAATATCTCAGAAAGAAGCTGGGAATGGTCTTTGCCTCTCAGAATATCAGATCTGCCTAATTTCAGAAGATTAAATGGGATACGCGGGTTTCCGGAAAGACAATCACGTATATACGCTAGTTCATACACAGAAAACCGCGTATGGGTGGTTGCTGACAAAGTTTTTGGGTCAGCATTCTTCAACACAAGCTATGGTGTTGTTTGGTATCTCTGATGCTGTATGGATTCTCTAGTGATGTTTCAGCTCTTATATTTCTGTTTCATTCTCTGATATTGGATGAATATGCCTTGATGATTGGCTATTGAAAGTGGTCAGGTTTCTCTAGCTAAGGAGGAGTTTTGGTCATATGGAAAGGATGCACAGTTTCAAGGGGATCATTAGCCTGGCTGCGATTAATGCATTGTTGGAATTATGATGGTTCTGAAACTTGATCTCTCTCTTGAGGTTTTTTTGGTTTAGATTGTGAAAAAAAAAAAAAAAAATCTACTTGTAATTTGATGAAAAGGTCATGTTGAGACCCATGATGTAAATTGTAATATTCAGTCATGTAAGGACTTGTTCAAATGTGTATATCCACTTGGTTGGATATTTGATGTAAGTATGATTCTTGGTGATAGGAAGGTCATAGAGTCATGTACTTCATTGAAAAATATGTTTGAAGATTCAGCATGAACTCAGGGAGAGCATGGTAACTTCAGTACACTTTAGATCTGCAGAGCTCTTATGTCTACATGAGGAGAAAAACCTTGTGTTGGTTTTGATCCGCCCCTTGCCCTTGATGTCAAATGGGGAGAGTGACGTGGTTGCCATCAAGTCCAAAGGGGGAGATTGTTGGAAATATGATGCAGAGTGTTGTCCTTGATGGCAACGCACCTGATGAAGATGATGGAAACCTACTTGACGAAGTTGTTCTATGTCTTGATGAACTTGTTCTGATGTATATATAATGAGTACAGAAGGTAATGATGGAAGGAATGACAGAATGAGCTAGAACATGATGAAAAGAGTATGTCTCAATGAATACGCGGATTTGTCTATACAAAGTAGCGTATGCATGCAGGAAATAACGTTCCAAGTCGCGTATGGGAAAAAGTGCTTTAAATATGCAAAACCAGGGGTAATCACCATGGTATTGACCCATTGTATTGAGTAATGATTCGTCTATGTGACCCTGCACAGGAATACCATCGAAAGTAATGTGGTTTTGGCTCATGGTATTGAAAAAGGGTAAACCTATATAATGAGAAGAAAATCATTGTGCAAGGAGTGTGAATGAGTCTGGGCTTTGATGAATACCTCACTCTGAAGTATATTTGTATGGGTGAACTCTATTCCTAATTGATAGATCTGAATCTATGATGCTCCTATGAACATGATGAAGGCTCAAGATCTCTAGATCTAGAAATGGTGAATGTCAAGGATGATCTGAAAAGAAGTGAAGAAGACCTGGCGCAATCATGTTGAAGAGATTGAAGAAATCTGGGTAATTTTATAAGATCTGGTCTGTACTGCAAAGTTTATCTTTTATAGATCTATACGCAGGTTCGTTTCATGAAAAGCGCGTGTATACGCGGGTCTGTGGAAGGAAAAGCGTGTATGCGCAGTTAGGGTTTTTCCATAGAAAATGCACTGAAGTATACGCGAGTTCGTCTTCTGAAAGGCGCGTATATACGCGGGTCTTATTAAATAAAAGCGCGCATTATTTCTGATCTGATGGTTGCTGAAGGTTGAATGTGTTTCTGCATATCTATTCTGAAGTCTGGGTTATATCTGATATTCTGGCTACAGTGGTCTCACTGTTCTGTTTGAAGCAATGAGCAAGGTATGATTGTTGATAAGTGAAGGGTTGTGTTGAAGCTATTTGATCCAGTTTGAAAATTGATGAAACATGGTCTGCAGTGGTGCTGAGGGTCGAAGCCTTCAGTCAGGGGGTTGTTGCTCCCTTCCAGGAGAGGCTGGTAAACGAATTCAGGGGGTCGTAGCTCCCTTCCAGGAGAGGCTGGTAAACGAGAGCAGGGGGTTGTAGCTCCCTTCCAGGATAGTCTGGTAAACGAGAGAAGTTTGTAGCCTTCTGCAGGTGGGTGACTGCGTGCTGGTTTGAGTCTGCACTAGTACATGATTGTAAGAAGTTTTCTTAATAATAAATTTTGAAGGCTGAAACGACGGCAGCGGTGGTTTTCTCCCGAATTGGGTTTCCACCTAAAAATCCCGGTGTTCATGTGTGTTGCATATGTGTGATGATTATTCTGTTCTGTCTGCACCTGTTTACTGTTTCTGAAATATCTGATGAATGAATAATGCAATGATCTGAGTTAAGATTCAAACACATAATTAGATCTCTGGACATACGTGAGTTCTGTAAAGGATATCCGCGTATATACGCTAGTTTCCTTCAGTAAAGTAGCGTATGGGTTTTTAGAAAGGAAAAAGTAAAAGTTTGATTGTCTGCACTAAATACTGATTCACCCCCCCTCTCAGTATTTTTCCCAACACTTCTCTTTGTCTGAA